>JBBDGP010000254.1:1250000-2462500 GCA_037952835.1 Lithobates septentrionalis
ATTCCGGGGAAGGGGGTCACATGACACTTTCTCTATGACGGCTCTGGCAGGTGTGCCGGCTGTGTAAACATCAGTATGGGAGGAGGACATAGAACAGAGAGAGACTGATCCTGGATCTATAGCTGTGTGCTCTCTTTGGCTCAGTCAAGTCTTTTACCATAGAAAAGTAGGAAACAAAAAAAAAGGAAAATTAATTTTTTTTAAAAAAATAACACGTAAACCCCAACTTTCTGTAGATTTGGATAGTTCAGGAAAGGGTTACAACACCTGCCAGGTTTTTATTGCTGCCTGTGTTTTCGCTGGGGAGATTGACCCTCTCTGTTTTATCTAGCGATCGGTGATGGGAAATGCAAAATGGTACAGTTGTCACCAGAGCAGGAAGAGAGGGAAATTCTTCCAATGCTGTACATTCCAATGACTCCTGCGGGAGTCTACGCCTCTTCCCGTCCCCCTCCCCCCCCCCCCCCCACTGTCTGCTGGGAAACACACGGGTCCCAGAGACAGCAGGGACCATCCGGATTGCGCAGCGCGACTCGCGCATGCGCAGTAGGGAACCGGGAAGTGAAGCTGCAAGGCTTCACGTCCTGATTCCCTTACCGAAGATGGCGGCAGCACCCAAGAGTCAAAACAGCAGCTCCATTTACTCCAGTGTGAAAGCCCGAGGGCAGGGTGTCAAAAAAAGTCCTGCCAGCAGCTTCTTTGGAGCGGTGAACTCATTGAAATCAGTCAGGCAGCGCTGCGATACCACCGTCAAAACGCCACCCTGGCGCCGTTTTGCTGGCGGATTTAACCCCTTTTCGGCCGCTAGCGGGGCAGTTTTAACCTCCCGAATAGCGCCGCTAAAGCGACGGTAAAGCGGCGCCCGGGCGTCGGCAGTGTGAAAGGGGTCTTAAAGTGCCAACTTTGCAATAATGAGAAAAATAATAATAATAAAAACTCGTGATAAACTGACAAAAAACTATAATATATTCCAAAACCGTATATAGAATTTTATAATTGCTGTGATGATAAATTCTGTGTTAAGTGTCACATTCCACAGACAAAATAAAAATAATAAACAAACTTATAAAAGTTATATACCGTATATGGTGGCACAAACGTGAATCGTAAAGTACTATAGTGCATATAACAGTGACATTCTAATCAAACGCAGATCAGTCCAACATAATTGGTATATAGTCCTTATTAAAGGTATAATGGTGACTTCATAGAAACGTGAAAACAACGTGTTGCGGTGTCCACACTCAGGTGCTCCTCACCCTCAGGCAATGGCCTCTCACCTCAGAGCGTGTGACCTCACAATTAAGTTTGGTCAACCACGCATGTGAATCACCTCAGGGATTCTAAGTTAGCTGTATGGATCCAAACTGCACACTGATGCTGTATCCTCATATGTAAACAGTAGAGAGAGACTCCATAGCGTGATACCATTTAACACAATTTTATTGTACAAAAAAAAAGCCCCAGTACAGGGTACTCACACGGGTTAGGTGCATCAAGTACACCAATCTGTAACGTGCCTTAAAATGCTGTATTTTGGTTGAGGTCATATGTCCATTCTCTGTGAAACAGACCAGCTGCTTCCTACACCGTCCTGTCCCCTCCCCTACGCGTGACGATACAAGAGAAACTTGTATCTTCCTCAGGGGGATGAGGAAGATATGAATTTTCCTTGTTTCGTGATTCAGGTGATTCACATGCGTGGTTGACCAAACTTAATTGTGAGGTCACACGCTCTGAGGTGAGCGGCCATTGCCTGAGGGTGGGGAGCACCTGAGTGTGGTCACTGCTACACGTTATTTTCACGTTTTTATGAAGTCACCATTATACCACTTTAAAAGTATTTGTTGGAACTAATATCAGGAGAAAGCGCAGCATAGTAATTTTCTATTTTTATTGTCTTCACATGACTTTATGATACGTGATCAGTGCTAGCAGCTGTCGATCATTATCACTCGTCTTTTATATTTTGTTTTCTATATATTTTGTCACTTTTAAAACAGGTAGCTCGCAAGATCCTCACAGTTTGGTTAAAATCCATACCAGACCCGAAAGTCTGGCTGATGAGTCATCGGTTGTTAAAGACATGGCGGCCGGCTTCCCGGCCCTCTCCTTAACAACCAGCTATTCTTCACACAGAATTTAAATCGGGTGATCATTTTTCAACCGATCCGAATTCGAATCGATCCTAAAATTTGGAATTCATTAGAAAATGAATAAACAAAACAAAATGAAATAAAACAAAACTAAACTAAACGAATTCTGAAACAAATGAACAAAACAAAATAAGTAACATAACGAATCTATCTGAACCAAAACAAAGCTAATTTTTCCATTCTGCACATGTCTACTTGTCGGTGGGGTGGAGCGTGGTGCGGCAGCAATAATTCACACAGTAATTCACAAACAAAACTTCTATTGAAGTAATGCAACCACAGTTCAGAACAAACCTAGAGGGACGCCTGCCCAACCGGGTGCACTCATGGTTTCCAGTAATGTGAAGTATCAGCTGGGTTCACAGCGTCTCTTAAGAGACCAGAATGCGGCCTGGCCATCTCTGGCCTAAGCAAGAGGTCCAAAGGAGTTGTGACCCCACTTTTTCACTCCTCGTCAGGAACCCTTCCCGCTAGTACTGTCCCCAACAGGCTGGGTACCTTTCCTGCACTGCTGACTCACATAAAGCACACTAAACCTGGGAGCCACAGCCTTAAATAGGCTCTGCTTGACCCAAGATGGCTGCCAGAGTCACATAGGGTTGCAGCATCCATTTGGATGCTTTCCCAGTGACCCAGGAAACCCTAGAGGAACTGTGTTCCTCTTGAATTCCTCGCCACCTGCAGTGGAGAAAGTAGACTGCACCTGTCTACATGCTTACCTCCCAACTTTTTGAGAAGGGAATGAGGGACACCTATTAGCAAAAGTATGTAGGCATAGGACACACGCCACTGCCACGTTCACTTAAAGGTGAATTACCAAAAAAAAAAAAGATTAGTTATACCCACAGGTGTTTTTTTTTTCCATTCACTATTCCTTTGTATTGTTTTTTTAAATTTACAAATAGAGCAATTTAGAAATCAGATGAAAGGTTTAGCACTGGGAAACACTTTTTGAAAAATAAATAATGCATTTTATATACATCTATATAGATCAGACCAAAATGAGGGACAAATGAGGAGGGAAGAGGGACAGAGGGACTTTGTTCCAAATCAGGGACAGTCCCTCGAAATCAGGGACAGTTGGGAGCTATGGGTATTTAGAATAGTTGCTGTAGCCCCTCCCGGCTACTAAATAAATTAGCTTTTATAGCTGTTTCTGTCTCCATCAGAGAGCTATCCCACAACTTCCTGTCCTGACAACACCATAACACTGGGACAGGAAGTGAGGATATATCTAGCCAACGGGGACACAGACAGCCAAAACCTGACAGAGGCTCCAACCCTTCTCCATTCCATTCAAAACTTTAAGGCAGAACTTAGGCTTTTAATAGTGATGTGTATATCTTATTATTCAACACTGAGATGAATGGTTGGGTGCCAGCTGCAGCCCAGTATATAATGAGATCCTTGATGCAGCTGTGGTGATACGGTACACGGGCGAAGACGAGGGGGCGGAGGATGTGACCTCCCCGAGATGACAGTGACTTTGATCTTGTCTGTAGAGTGATTGTCATCTGGCTGTGTGGGAGATGGGATGAGGTCTACATCAAGGCTTTGAACTCATTATATGAAGATATACAGGATGAGAAGCGCCAATATGACCCACTCCACCAATTGTATAACATACAGTATTATTGTTTATAATGATAGTAATAATAATAGTATCATTAATATGAAAATAGTTATAATACATAAGCTCTAATGAGCAGGGTCCTCTGATTCCTCTTGTACCAAATTGTAATGTAACTGTAATGTCTGCCCATCATTTTATTAAGTGCTGCGCAAACTGTTGGCTTTATAATAGTACATAATAATGCTTCTACTACTGCTATTAATAATGATGATAATAATAATAATAATAAAGTTAATAATAGTATATCAGTACTAGTATTAATAATATTGTATAATAATATAATATTGTAGATTGTATATATAAATATGTATAATGTAAACCGCCTTTCACTACAATTACAGCTGCAAGGCTTTTTGGGGATGTCTCTACCAGCTTTGCACATCTAGAGAGGGACATTTTTGCCCATTCTTCTTTGCAAAATAGCTCAAGTTCTGTTAGATTGGATGGAGAGCGTTTGTGACCAGCAATTTTCAAGTCTTGCCACAGATTCTCAATTGGATTTAGGTCTGGACTTTGACTGGGCCATTCTAACACATGAATATGCTTTGATCTAAACCATTCCATTGTAGCTCTGGCTGTATGTTTTGGGTCGTTGTCCTGTTGGAAGGTGAACCTCCACCCCAGTCTCAAGTCTTTTGATGACTCTAACAGGTTTTCTTCTAAGATTGCCCTGTATTTGGCTCCATCCGTCTTCCCATCAACTCTGACCAGCTTCCCTGTCCCTGGTGAAGAAAAGCATCCCCACATCATAATGCTGCTACCACCATGTTTCACAGTGGGGATGGTGTGTTCAGGGTGATGTGCAGTGTTAGTTTTCCCTCACACATAGAGTTTTGCTTTTAGGCCAAAAAGTTCAGTTTTGGTCTCATCTGATCAGAGCACCTTCTTCCACATGTTTGCTGTGTCCCCCACATGGCTTCTCACAAACTGCAAACAGGACTTCTTATGGCTTTCTTTCAACATTGGCTTTCTTCTTGCCACTCTTCCATAAAGGTCAGATTTGTGGAGTGCACGACTATTGCCGCGTACACACGGTCGGATTTTACAGCAGACTTTGCCCGGCGGACTTTTCAACGGACTTTACGACGGGCTTTCTGAATGAACGGACTTGCCTACACACAATCCACCAAAGTCCGTCGAATTCGTACGTGGTGACGTACACCGGACTAAAACAAGGAAGTTCATAGCCAGTAGCCAATAGCTGCCCTAGCGTGGCTTTTTGTCCGTCGGACTAGCATACAGACGAGCGGACTTTTCGACCGGACTCGATTTTGACGGATTGATTTAAAACATGTTTCAAATCTAAGTCCGTCCAACTTTTGAGAAAACAAAGTCCGCTGGAGCCCACACACGATCAAATTGTCCGTCGAAATCCAGTCCGCCGGGCAAAGTCTGCCATAAAGTCCGCTCGTGTGTACGCGGCATAATAGTTGTCCTGTGGACAGATTCTCCCACCTGAGCTGTGGATCTCTGCAGCTCCTCCAGAGTTACCATGGGCCTCTTGGCTGCTTCTCTGATGAATGCTCTCCTTGCCCGGCCTGTCAGTTTAGGTGGATGGCCATGTCTTGGTAGGTTTGCAGTTGTGCCATACTCTTTCCATTTTCGGATGATGGATTGAACAGTGCTCTGTGAGATGTTCAGAGCTTGGGATATTTTTGTATAACCTAACCCTGCTTTAAAATTCTCCACAACTTTATCCCTGACCTGTCTTCCTTGGTCTTCATGATGTGGTTTCACTAAGGTTCTCTAACAAACCTTTGAGGGCTTCACAGAACAGCTGTATTTATACTGAGACTAAATTACACACAGGTGGACTCTATTTACTAATTAGGGGACTTCTGAAGGCAATTGGTTCCACTAGATTTTAGTTAGGGGTATCAGAGTAAAGGGGGCTGATCACAAATGTACCCCACACTTTTCACATATTTATTTGTAAAAAAATTTGAAAACCATTTATCATTTTCCTTCCACTTCACAATTATGTGCCACTTTGTGTTGGTCTATCACATAAATTCTCAATAAAATACATTTACGTTTTTGGTTGTAACATGACAAAATGTGGAAAATTTCAAGGGGTATGATTACTTTTTCAAGGCACTGTATTATACAATAGGTTCGAACCTTAGTGGCCTGTATATAAAACACTGCAATAAATCCTTTATCTGTCTTATAAATGTCAACGATCAATACTTTTACCTATTGATGAAGCTGCTCTGAGCCATTTCTCTGTGAACATCTGACAAAATCTATTGTACAAACTCCACCAAATAGGAAAAAAAAAAAGACTTTCCATCTATGAGTAATCACTGAATTTCAAGTTTACATTTAATTTAATCTGGTTATATTTTTCCTCTACTGCTTCCTCCTCCCCCCCTCATCAGCATACTAATGACTTTTTTTAAAAAAAGCTTTCCATTCTTATTGTATACCGCATTTTAAACCCAGCGATGTCATCACTGGGTCTCTGTGGTTCTCTGTGCAATGCAGGCAGATCATGGCTGGTGGGAGGAGCGGGAGAGATCTGTACATAGCTTTCCTGGAAACATCCCAGCAACCTGCCTCAGTACTTCTCTCAAGATCCCCCCCAATCCTGATGCAAGCAGTGGGAGGAGTTATGCAAATATCAAAACACCTTGATGGGTGGATGTCAGACTGGAGGAGTGGGCGTTTCTAGGCGGGCTTTATTTGCATGCAGACTGCCCTGGGTAACACCCACATGTGATGCTGATTGACAGAACAGAAATCCAATGAATGAATGGAGCGGGCCAAGGACAGTCAAGACGGGAAAGGAAGGGCTAGATGAGGCAGGCTTTATCTGACGTGCTGCAGCCTCTGATGCACACTGTGAGAAGCTCACAGTGTGCGGTGAAATCAGAGCAAACCATTTCAGCCCAGGAGAGGAGTCGGTACAACTGTGCAAGACTGAAGGGGAGGCTGAAGGTCAGCAAATGATTGCAAATTGTGTGTTTTCTTCCTTGGAGAACAAATCACTCAGATTATATTCTAGAATCAATACATAGTAACGTAAAGTCCCCACTTTTTTTTTTCTATTTTTCTATATTTAATTATTATTATATTTTTTATTTCCATGAGATAATACTAAGGTATGGATTTCGGCCTTTCTATAAACATCCCGCTCTGAAAACCTTTTGTTAAGAACAACAATGTGGCAAAATGAGCCGTTCTTGATGCTGATTATTAAAAGATCATCAAAGAATAGTTAATTGTGCGGCGAGGGGGTTACATATATATTTCCCCTCCCCCAATAGCTATCTCTGTGTATGTGGTGGATGGACGGACCCCTACTGTCTCTGTCCCCATTCTCCGTCCCCCTCCCACCGCCTCGCCTGCTACGCTTATCCCGCCGTCTCCTCGTATGCGAGCTTTAGTTCCACAAGCTTACACGATTACAGCCAGGCCTGTCGCCCCCCCTCCTCTGTAAGACAAAATGATTATGATAACTAATTGCCTATAGCGTTGTCTGCGTACAATCAGCGGCCAGGCCTCTCCCTCTGAATTAGCGGCGGCAACAGCTGACGCGCTCGATTGAAACATCACACCGAGATTAACGATTTGTTCCGCGCATTTGTGTTTATTTAGAGAGAGGGAGCAAAAAAAAAAAATCTCTGTGAAATAAAATTAACATTTCTATTAAGCGATGCAGAATACCTCCCAACTATCGAAAAAAAAAAAATGGGCCAGAACGTAACGCTTGAGATTTGTGTAAGCCGGTGCACGTTTAATGGCGCCCGGAGACGCACGTAGGACCGCGACCATTCATGTAGAGATTTGCATAAGAAGGAGGCGATGACAAAAAAAACCCGCTCAGTTCCAATTTTTTTTTTTTTTTTTTTTTGCATTTAACTGTAATTTGGGCCAATCTCTTACCGCGAGTACGGCTGCGGAATGATTATTTGTATCAAATTACATTTCTTTTTTTTTTTTTTTTTTTAAATTTATTAAATTTCTTTTTTTAAATCAGATCCTTTTTATTATTTTATATAAAAAACAACATTGAAACGATGCAGACAAA
Organism: Lithobates septentrionalis; assembly: GCA_037952835.1. NCBI lineage: Eukaryota > Metazoa > Chordata > Amphibia > Anura > Ranidae > Lithobates > Lithobates septentrionalis. Next base: position 1,257,823 of record JBBDGP010000254.1, read on the forward strand.
ACCACAAAAATAGAAATCACACCAAACCAAACCCCCCCCCCCCCTTCAAAAAAAATAATTTTTAATCAAATTTCACATTATACAAAATATAAAATTCTCGTTAATAAAAATATAATATTATAATAGTAATAATATATAATATATTCATTCCATTTCTGTATAGGCATAAGAGCCCTTTCACACTGCTAGCGCGGCCGCGTTAGCGGTAAAGACGCCGCTAGTCTTGGTGGCGCTTTACCGTAGTTTTAGCTGCGGTTTTCGGCCGAGGAAAGGGTTAAAAGCGCCGCTGCTGAAGCGCTTTGCAGGTGCTTCCGCAGCGCTGCCCATTGATTTCACCGCTCCTCCACCGCCCCAAGGATTCTGCTTGCAAGACTTTTTTTTTTCGGTCCCGCAAGCGCACTACCCCAGTGTGAAAGCACTTGGGCTTTCACACTGATACTTTTCATTTAATAGCTATGGGCGGAAGTGACGTATTGACGTCGCTTCCGCCCAGCAATGGTATGGAGACGGGTGGTGGCCATCTTCCCCTCACTCGTGTCCATACCCAGCAAGTGGACAGAAGCAATCGCCTCCAGCGCTGCCGATGGCTCCGGTAAGCGGCGGAGGGCCGCCGATAAAAGTGATCTTGTGGCGAATCCGCCACAGAGACCACTATTATCAGAAAGCGGACCGCCGGCCAAAGAAGAGGACACCGGGGTTATGGCAGCTAGCTGCTGCCATTACAACGATATTCCTCTTCAAAGTTAGGACGTATATCGGCGTGCGGCGGTCCGTAAGTGGTTAACGGACAGACCTTTCCAGTTAAAGGGAGGCGGGGCTGGACAAGAAGGGTCTAATATTGTCTAAATCCAATCATCATGTGTATTCTTCTGGGAGTGCTTTATGTATTTCTTCCAGATCTGTGCAGTAATCCAGTGTGAGACTTCCTGTAATAGAGACCGCTCACTGCTGCTCTCTCTCCTTGTGCAGGGTGACTGGTCTTGTCTCCGCCCCTCTTGTAGTTTTCTGTAGCGGGTGGGACCTTCTGGGCCCCTCCCACGGCTCTGCTCTCTGCACAGCCCAGTGATGATGTCACTGCTACTTTTACAGGGTAATTAATATTTAGGTTTGCAAAGGCATTTAGTGCACATGAAGTAGAATCCTTTGCGGCTGTTGAGGAATATATGTAAAAGTTTTTGAGTTCAGCTTTAAAAAAGCTCAAGGGCAAAGGTTTGCCTTGTCTTTGTAGCCCACTCAGTGGAGGGTAACAGGACTCTATAGAGGGAGAGGTCGGGGTGGCTCTTGTGTCCAGTGCATGGCTTTGGGTTACTGCAAGTCATCCATCAGTCTGTCAGCGCCTTGAACCCGGAGACATTAACCCTTGTCCTACCCGCCAGAGAGAAACACAAGGACCCCAGCTGCTTCCAAGACCGGAGCCCTTGTATGGTCTCTTGTACAGCTGGAATATTCATGACCTCCTCTGTCCTCTCTAATTAATTGTCCCCTGCCCAGCACCACACTATCGTCACCTCCACTGCAAGGTAGTCCATAAAATCTGGTCCAGTGTGTATAAAGGATAATGTTTCTTTAGGAGAGCCAGGCAGCAATATTGGAAGCTCTTTCACCTTTTTTTATTTGTATTAACAACTGCCACTTTTTAAATATTTTTTTAATAACTTTTTTTATCATCATTTTTATTATAATTATTATTTTTTTTTTTTTCATTATTACAATTTTTTTAAATTTTTTTAAATTTGTTTATATATATTATTTTTTTTTTCCCATCTCAGTGCTTCTGATCTCCTCCAACCACTTTCAACCACTTACTATCTTCACTTTTTCACTCCAGCGTCGGTTTTATATCATGGTTCTGGACTAGCCTACTGATAATGCCAGTGGAGTGGACCATGCCTGCTCAATGTGTGTCTCCACCAGGGGGCGCAGGTGATGGCTGAAAGGCAATTGTCACCACATCACAGGAAGTACCTGAACAAGTACCTTCATGGCAGGATCACCAGGTATTCTTGCAGATTTAAAAAAAAATTTAATCCAACTTTCTGAAAAGATACAGTATCAGCACATCAAATATTATATGAGGTTTGAGTGATTGGGTTTAGATATCGCTTAAAGCTGACCTCCAGCCTTCCCTTCAGTCTTGCGCACCTGTTGAGGCTCCTCTCTTGGACTGAAATGGCTTACTCTGATTTCACTGCACGCTGTGAGCTTCCTACAGTGTGCATTAGAAGCTGCAGCAAGTCAGATAGAGCCTGCTACCCACTAGCCATTATCTGCTTACATGGCATAGAGAAGCACTTCCCCGGTATATGGGTCTGTCCTTCCATGGAAGATGGGCCCAACCTTTCTCAGTATATGGGCTCGTCATTCACAGTATATGGGCCCATTCTTCCTCAGGTATATGGGATCTTCATTCCCCAGTATATGGGCCCATCCTCCCTCAGTATATGGGCTTGTCATTCCCCAGTATATGGGCTCATCCTTCCTCAGTAGATGGATTCATCCTTCCCCAGTATATGGGCTCATCCTTCCTCAGTAGATGGATTCATCCTTCCCCAGTATATGGGCTCATCCTTCCTCAGTAGATGGATTCGTCCTTCCCCAGTATATGGGCTCATGCTTCCACGATATATGGGCCTGTTCTTCCCCAGTATATGGGCTCATCCTTCCCGAGTATAAAGGCATGTCCTTCATTGGTATATGGGCTTGTCCTTCCCCAGTATATGGGCTCGCCCTTTCCCGGTATAAAAGCCTATCCTGCCCCAGTATATGGGCTCATACTTCCCCGGTAGAAAGGCCTGTCCTTCCCCGGTATATGGGCTCATACTTCCCCAGTATATGGACTCATACTTCCCTGGTATAAAGGCCTGTCCTTCCCTGGTATATGGGCTTGTCCTCGACGGTATATGGGCTCGACCCTCTCCAGTACATGGGGCCCATCCATCTCCAGTATATGGGCCTGTCTTTCCCTGGTATATGGAGCCCATCCTTCCCTAGTATATGGGCCCGTCTTCTACCAGTATATGAAGCCCATTCTTCCCCAGTATATGGGCCCGTGTTTTCCCTGTATATGGGGTTCATCCTTCTCCAGTATATGGGGCCCATCCTTCTTCAGTATATAGGCCTGTCCTTCCATGGTATATGGAGCCCACCCTTCCCCAGTATAGGGGCCTGTCCTTCCCCAGTATATGGAGCCCATCCTTTCCCAGTATATGAGCCTGTCCTTTTATAATATATGGAACCCATTCTTCCACAGTATATAGGCCTGTCCTTTCCCAGTATATGGGCCTGTCCTTCCCCAGTATATGGACCCGTCTTTTCCCAGTATATGGAGTCCATCCTTCCCCAGTATATGGGCCCGTCTTTTCCCGGTATATGGGGCTCATCCTTCTTCAGTATATAGTTCTGTCCTTCCCTGGTATATGGAGCCCATCCTTCCTTAGTATATCGACCCGTCTTTTCTTGGTCTATGGAGCCCATCCTTCTCCAGTATATGGGCCTGTCCTTCCCTGGTATGTGGGGCCCATCCTTCCCCAGTATATAGACCCTTCTTTTCCCTGTATATGGAGCCCATTTTCCCTAGTATATGGGCCTGTCTTTTTCCGGTATATGGAGCCAATACTTCCCCAGTATATGGGCCCTTCTTTTCCGGGTATATGGAGCCCATCCTTCCCCAGTATATAAACCCGTCTTTTCCCAGTATATGGAGCCCATCCTTTCCCAGTATATGGGCCCGTCTTTTCCCAGTATATGGAGCCCATCCTTCCCAAGTATATGGGCCCATCTTTTCCCGGTATATGGAGCTCATCCTTCCCCAGTATATGGGCCCTTCTTTTCCCGGTATATGGAGCCCATCCTTACCCAGTATATGGGCCTGTCTTTTCCCAGTATATGGAGCCCATCCTTCCCCAGTATATAAACCCGTCTTTTCCCAGTATATGGAGCCCATCCTTTCCCAGTATATGGGCCCGTCTTTTCCGAGTATATGGAGCCCATCCTTCCCAAGTATATGGGCCCATCTTTTCCCGGTATATGGAGCTCATCCTTCCCCAGTATATGGGCCCTTCTTTTCCCGGTATATGGAGCCCATCCTTCCCCAGTATATGGGCCCGTCTTTTTCTGGTATATGTAGCCACTCCTTTCCCAGTATATGGGCCCCTCTCTTCCTGGTATATAGAGCCCATCCTTCCCCAGTATATGGACCCTTCTTTTCCCGGTATATGGGGTATATGGAGGCCATCCTTCCCCAGTATATGAGCCCGTCTTTTCCCAGTATAAGGAGCCCATCCTTCCCCAGTATATGGGCCCTTCTTTTCCCAGTATATGGAGCCCATCCTTCCCCAGTATAAAGGCCCATCTTTTCCTGGTATATGGAGCCAATCCTTCCCCAGTATATGGGCCCCTCTTTTCTTGGTATATGGAGCCCATCCTTCCCTAGTATATCGGCCTGTCTTTTCCCGGTATATGGGGTATATGGAGCCCATCCTTCCCCAGTATATGGGCCCGTCTTTTGCTGGTATATGGAGCCAATCCTTCCCCAGTATATGGGCCCCTCTTTTCCTGGTATATGGAGCCCATCCTTCTTCAGTATATGGGCCCTTCTTTTCCCGGTATATGAGGTATATGGAGGCCATCCTTCCCCAGTATATGAGCCCGTCTTTTCCCAGTATATGGAGCCCATCCTTCCCCAGTATATGGGCCTGTCTTTTGCTGGTATATGGAGCCAATCCTTCCCCAGTATATGGGCCCGCCTTTTCCCGGTATATGGAGCCCATCCTTCTTCAGTATATGGGCCCTTCTTTTCCCGGTATATGAGGTATATGGAGGCCATCCTTCCCCAGTATATGAGCCCGTCTTTTCCCAGTATATGGAGCCCATCCTTCCCCAGTATATGGGCCCGTCTTTTGCTGGTATATGGAGCCAATCCTTCCCCAGTATATGGGCCCCTCTTTTCCTGGTATATGGAGCCCATCCTTCCCCAGTATATGGGCCTGTCTTTTCCCGGTATATGGGCTATATGGAGCCCATCATTCCCCAGTATATGGACCCGTCTTTTCCCGGTATATGGAGCCCATCCTTCCCCAGTATATAGACCCTTCTTTTCCCGGTATATGGAGCCCATCCTTCCCCAATATATGAGCTTGCCTTTTCCCAGTATATGGAGCCCATCCTTCCCCAGTATATGGGCCCGTCTTTTCCCGGTATATGGAGCCCATCCTTCCCCAGTATATGGGCCCCTCTTTTCCTGGTATATGGAGCCCATCCTTCCCCAGTATATGGGCCTGTCTTTTCCCGGTATATGGGCTATATGGAGCCCATCATTCCCCAGTATATGGACCCGTCTTTTCCTGGTATATAGAGCCTATCCTTCCCCAGTATATGGGCCTAGCCTATCTTTTCCCGGTATATGGAGCCCATCCTTCCCCAGTATATAGACCCTTCTTTTCCCGGTATATGGAGCCCATCCTTCCCCAATATATGAGCTTGCCTTTTCCCAGTATATGGAGCCCATCCTTCCCCAGTATATGGGCCCGTCTTTTCCCGGTATATGGAGCCCATCCTTCCCCAGTATATGGACCTGTCTTTTCCTGGTATATGGAGCCAATCCTTCCCCAGTATATGGAGCCCATCCTTGCCCAGTATATGGGCCTGTCTTTTCCTAGTATATGGGGTATATGGGGTTCATCCTTCCCCAGTATATGCACCTGTCTTTTCCCGGTATATTGAGTATATGGGGTTCATCCTTCCCCAGTATATGGGCCCGCCTTTTCCCGATATATGGGGTATATGGCATTCATCCTTCCCCAGTAGATGTGCCCATCAATTGAAAATAAGGTCGTATGACCGTCAGATTGGAACATATCCAGCCCTCGTTTCCCACACTGTGCATTCACCTTCAGGCCTTTTTTCTTCTCTCGCTCTCCATATAAACACTACAACATAATGGCATGCAATCTGATTTGCGTTCGCATTTCATTCATACGTTTTTTTTTCCCAGTGGCGGTGACAGTGAATGAACGGTCAAATCCTGTCCTTTTCATGTGGCCGTTTGTGTATCCCTGCATTGCTGAGCGATGACGTTATGCGTAGCGAAGACAAAAGGCGAGGAGGGGGGAGGGGGCCAGGGGAGCCGGTTACCATCATTCAGTCTCTCCAGTGATGGAATCCCAATTACACTCACAAGAGGGATTGTATCAATATTGACAGACCGGCCCCTCCCGGGAGCAACGCTGCACCGGCCGCCATGTGAACGTCTGATTATGATTTTCACATACAGGAAACGATGACACAGATCACACCATGGAATTTTAATTGGGGGGGGAAATGTTTGTAGAGATTTCTATGAAAATTGTTTGGGAGCTTCGCTGCTCGATGCTCAACATGGATACATGGGACACTGGAAATGAAATATAGATATATAGAGATATGTACAGTATATATATATATACTCACCGGCCACTTTATTAGGTACACCTGTTCAATTGCTTGGTAACACAAATTGCTAATCAGTCAATCACATGGCAGCAACTCAATGCATTTAGGCATCTAGACTTGGTGAAGACGACTTGCTGAAGTTCAGAATGGGGAAGAAACGGGATTTAAGTGACTTTGAACGTTGCATGGTTGTTGGTGCCGGACGGGCTGGTCTGAGTATTTAAAAAACTGCTGATCTACTGGGATTTTCACACACAACCATCTCTGGGGTTTACAGAGAATGGTCCGAAAAAGAGAAAATATCCAGTGAGCGGCAATTGTGTGGAGGAAAATGCCTAGTTGTCAGAGGAGAATGGGCAGACTGGTTCCAGATGAGAGAAAGGCAACAGTAACTCAAATAACCTCTCATTACACCCAAGGTATGCAGAATACCATCTCTGAACACACAACACATCCAACCTTGAAGCAGATGGGCTACAGCAGAAGAATACCACACCGGGGGCCACTGCTGTCAGCTAAGAACAGGACACTGAGGCTACAATTCTCACCAAAACTGGACAATAGAAGATTGGAAAAATGTTGCCTGATCTGATGAGTCTTGATTTCAGCTGTGACATTCAGATGGTGGGGTCAGAATTTGGTGTAAACAACATGAAATCATGGATCCATCCTGCCTTGTATCAATGGTTCAGGCTGGTGGTGGTGTAATGGTGTGGGGGATATTTTCTTGGCACACTTTGGGCCCCTCAGCACCAATAGAGCATCGATTAAACACCACGAGCTACCTGAGTATTGTTGCTGACCATGTCCATCCCTTTATGACTACAGTGTACCCATCTTCTGATGGCTCCTTCTAGCAGGATAATGCACCATGTCACAAAGCTCCAATCATCTCACCACTGGACAATGAGGTCCCTGTACTCCAATGGTCTCCACACTCACCAGATTTCATCCAATAGAAGACCTTTGGGATGTGGGGGAACAAAAGATTTGCATCATGGATGTGCAGCCGACAAATCTGCAGCAACTGTGTGATGCCATCATGTCACTATGGACCAAAATCTCTGAGGAATGTTTCCAACACCTTGTTGAATCTTTGCCAGGAAAAATGAAGGCAAAAGGGAGTCCAACCCGGTACTAGCAAAGTGTACCTAATAAAGTGTCCGGTGAGTGTATATCCCCGACTGTATACAGGGGGCATAGACAATAGATTACGTTCTACAGCAAACACCACCATAGATTGTACAAATATCAGAGATTGGATGGTGTGTGCTCTGATTTGCAAACCGGACACAGTACAAAATTCTATATATACAATGAAGTGTGCCCACCACTGGGGCTATCCTATATCTATCTATCTATCTATCTATCTATCTATCTATCTGTCTGTCTGTCTGTCTGTCTGTCTGTCTGTCTGTCTGTCTGTCTGTCTGTCTGTCTATCTATCTATCTATCTATCTATCTATCTATCTATCTATCTATCTATCTATCTATCTCTCTCTCTCTCTCTCTCTCTATCTATCTATCTATCTATCTATCTATCTATCTATCTATCTATCTATCTATCTATCTATCTATCTATCTATCTATCAGCACTGCGTTCAATTATTTGTCCTGTATATAGATTGTTCTGTATACGGACTGTTTTGCAGGCAATGTCCGGCAGGTCTTGATTGGGCCCAGGAAGGGGATTTGGCAAGAGGTTGAAGGTCCTCATTTCATTTCAGCGGTGTCCCCATGCAGTTTTGTTGCCTAGGAGACACCCAGTGTCCTCCAGAACAAGATGGCGGCGTGGTCAGTCCAGCTGTGACCCGCCTGTCCCCGGACATTATGAGTCCGCAGTCCCCGGGGCACAAACACAGCTGGGAGAGGAGAATAGGAGGGGGAGGGTGACAATCCATGAAATAAAGGAATCTGCCTGAGTTGCTCTGTGATGACCATGGCGGAGTACAATAGGGAGATATTGGATGTTTTCTCTATTATTTCATCTGTCTGTCTGTCAGAACAGACAACGTATAGATGGCAGCTCCTTCTTTCTGATGTATGTAACACTATCCGGGGAGTTATACTGCATACTGTAGTCAGGATGAAAAAAAACACGCCTGTACAAAAATATCCATCCTTAACACTCAGCAGCAACAGGCATGGTTTAAAATACATGTAAACCCTATCTGAGTATTATCAACAATTGTTTTTTACTGTATTAATAAAGTCCTTTTTATCAATTGTTAATTGTTGTAACTGTTTGTTGTCGATCTCCTGCAGCCACTTGGCAGCCACTTCCCATCTACATGCACCCCAGCAATGCCCAATGACATTTCTTAGTGGACTTTTCCTGATGGTGACTACAATACACATAGAGTCCAGCGTCAGGTCTTCTCTCCAATGAGCAGCCACCAGCACTTCCAGGTTCCCTAATGACAAAGTGGCACATGACTCGGAATTCAAGCAACACGTTGCTCTACCTAATTCGAGCTCCATAGTTCCAATGTCTTGCAAACCATTCTTCTGATCCTTCTCCTCTTCTCCTTTGCCATGTGCGTCCGTGTCTCTAGGTTGCCACGAACACCCCTTTGGGTCTCCAAATTTTATCGCGGTGTCTCCATTGCACCTCTGGACATATCTGGATCTCCAAGTGTACCCCTATGTCTCCAGCATGCCTCTGTGAACTTCTGTGTCTCCATATGTACCCCCGTGCTACCAGCATCCCCTGGTCTTCAAGTGTACTCCATGTGCCACCAACTAAACTTTTGAGCATTTCAAGGTCTTCAAGTGTTCCCATGTGCCACCAATGAAACCTTTGAGCATCTCAAGGTCTTCAAGTGTTCCCATGTGCCACCAATGAAACTTTTGAGCATCTCAAGGTCTTCAAGTGTCCCCATGTGCCACCAACAAAACCTTTGAACATCTCAAGGTCTTCAAGTGTTCCCATGTGCCACCAACAAAACCTCGGAGCATCTCAAGGTCTTCAAGTGTACCCATGTGCCACCAGCATGCTTCTGTAAGTTTCCATGTCTCCAAGTGTACCCCGTGCCATCAGCATGCCTCTGTGAACCTCTTTTTCTCCATATGTACCCCTGTGCTACCAACACACCTCTGAGCATCTCCTGGACTTCAGGTGTACCCCTGTGCCACCAGCGAACCTCTGAGCAATTCAGAGTCTTCAAGTGTATCCCTGTGCCACCAGCATGCCTCTGTGTGCCGCCACGTCTCCAACTGTACCCATGTATTACCAGCACGCCTCTAAGCATCTACAGGTCTTCAAGTGTACCCACGTGGCACCAACATGCTTCTGTGAGCCTCCAAGTGTACCCATGTGCCACTAGCATGCCCCTGTGAGCCTCCATGTCTTAAAATGTGCCCTTGTGCCACAAGCATGCCTCTGTGAGCTTCTGTGCCTCCAAGTGTACCCATGTGTCAGCAGCCTGCCTCGGAGCATCTATGGGTCTTCAAGTGTACCCATATGCCACCAGCATGCTTCTGTAAGTTTCCATGTCGCCAAGTGTACTCCGTGCCACCAGCATGCCTCTGTGAACCTCTATGTCTCCAATGTACCCCTGTGCTACCAGCACACCTCTGATCATCTCCTGGACTTCAGGTATACGGTACCCCTGTCCCACCAGCGAACCTCAGAGCATTTCAGAGTTTTCAAGTGTATCCCTGTGCCACCAGCATGCCTCTGTGTGCCGTCACATCTCCAACTGTATCCACGTACCACCAACACGTCTCTGAGCATCTACAGGCCTTCAAGTGTACCCACGTGGCACCAATACACTTCTGTGAGCCTCCATGTCTCCAAGTGTACCCATGTGCCACTAGCATGCCCCTGTGAACCTCCATGTCTTAAAATGTGCCCTTGTGCCACAAGCATGCCTCTGTGAGCTTCTGTGTCTCCAAGTGTACCCATGTGCCAGGAACACGCCTGTGAGCATCTATGGGTCTTCAAGTCTATCTATGTGCCATCAGCATGCTTCTGTGAGCCTTCATATCTCCAAGTGTACCCATGTGCCATTGGCATGCCTCTGTGAGCATCCATATCCCCAAGTGTACTTATGTGCTACCAGCACGTATCTGTGAGCCTCCATGTCTTCAAGTGTACCCATGCTCCACCAGAACTTCTCTGTGAGCCTTTGTGTCTCCAGGTGTACCCATGTGCCACTAGCATGCCTCTGTGAGCCTCCATGTCTCTAAGTGTAATCATGTCCCACCAGCATGTCTCTATATGCCTCTGTGTCTCCAGTGTACCCCCATTCTACCACCATGTCTCTGAGCATCTCCTGGACTTCAAGTGTACCCATGTACCACCAGTATGCCTCTTTGAGCCTCTATGTCTCTGAGTGTACCCATGTACACCAGTGAGTGTCTCCAAGTGTATCCATGTGCCTCCAGCACACCTTTAAGCATCTATGGGTCTCCAAATGTATCCCTGTGCTACAGCATAATTCTGTGAGCTAGCATGTCTTCCAGTGTACCCATGTGCCACCACTCCACCAGCATGCCTCTGTGAGCCTCCATATCTCCAAGTGTACCCAAGTGCCACCAGCACGTCTTTGTGAGCCTCCATGTCTCCAAGTGTACCCATGCACCACCAGCACTTCTCTGTGAGCCTCTGTGTCTCCAATTGGTGGACAGTGGGAAGAATGCCCCTTACATTAGTGATCAGTGGGAAGAATGTCCCTTACATTGGTGATCAGTGAGAAGAATGCCCCTTACATTGGTGATCAGTGGGAAGAATGCACCTTACATTGGTGGACAATGAGAAGAATGATCCTTACATTGGTGGTCAGTGGGAAAAATGTTCCTTACATTGGTGATCAGTGGGAAAAATGTTCCTTACATTGGTGATCAGTGGGAGGAATGATCCTTACATTGGTGGTCAGTGGGAAGAATGTTCCTTACATTGGTGATCAGTGGGAAGAATGCCCCTTACATTGGTGATCAGTGGGAAGAATGCCCCTTACATTGGTGATCAGTGGGAAGAATGCTCCTTACATTGGTGATCAGTGGGAAGAATGTCCCTTTCATTGGTGATCAGTGGGAAGAATGCCCCTTACATTGGTGATCAGTGGGAAGAATGCCCCTTACATTGGTGATCAGTGGGAAGAATGTCCCTTTCATTGGTGATCAGTGGGAAGAATGCCCCTTACATTGGTGATCAGTGGGAAGAATGCCCCTTACATTGGTGATCAGTGGGAAGAATGCCCCTTACATTGGTGATCAGTGAGAAGAATGCTCCTTACATTGGTGATCAGTGGGAAAAATGTTCCTTACATTGGTGATCAGTGGGAGGAATGATCCTTACATTGGTGGTCAGTGGGAAGAATGCCCCTTACATTGGTGATCAGTGGGAAGAATGTTCCTTACATTGGTGATCAGTGGGAAGAATGCCCCTTACATTGGTGATCAGTGGGAAGAATGCTCCTTACATTGGTGATCAGTGGGAAGAATGTCCCTTTCATTGGTGATCAGTGGGAAGAATGCCCCTTACATTGGTGATCAGTGGGAAGAATGCCCCTTACATTGGTGAACAGTGGGAAGAATGCTCCTTACATTGGTGATCAGTGGGAAGAATGTCCCTTTCATTGGTGATCAGTGGGAAGAATGCCCCTTACATTGGTGATCAGTGGGAAGAATGCCCCTTACATTGGTGATCAGTGGGAAGAATGCCCCTTACATTGGTGATCAGTGGGAAGAATGTCCCTTACATTGGTGATCAGTGGGAAGAATGCCCCTTACATTGGTGATCAGTGGGAAGAATGCCCCATACATTGGTGATCAGTGGGAAGAATGCCCCTTACATTGGTGATCAGTGGGAAGAATGCCCCTTACATTGGTGATCAGTGGGAAGAATGCCCCTTTCATTGGTGATCAGTGGGAAGAATTCCCCTTACATTGGTGATCAGTGGGAAGAATGCCCCTTACATTAATGATCAGTGGGAAGAATGCTCCTTACATTGGTGGTCAGTGGGAAGAATGTTCCTTACATTGGTGATCAGTGGGAAGAATGCTCCTTACATTGGTGATCAGTGGGAAGAATGTTCCTTACATTGGTGATCAGTGGGAAGAATGCCCCTTACATTGGTGATCAGTGGGAAGAATGGTCCTTACATTAATGATCAGTGGGAAGAATGCTCCTTACATTGGTGGTCAGTGGGAAGAATGTTCCTTACATTGGTGATCAGTGGGAAGAATGCTCCTTACATTGGTGATCAGTGGGAAGAATGGTCCTTACATTGGTGGTCAGTGGGAAGGAGGAGGAGGACACACCTAAGGAGCTCTCTGTGAGAACCAGCCTTTTTTCAAGCCTGGGCCTTGCCTGTTAGCTTGGCCCAGGAATAATGCCTGATCCTGCGGGAGGCCCAGGGAGAGATCCCCCTGATGACACGGGGCCTAGTGAGGAGGAGGTGGAGGATCTGACTGTGGGTCCAGGCCCTGGTGAGAATGTGGATGTCTACAGACAGAAGATTATTGATCGCTTTCGAGCAATTGGAAGGGCTGAGGAGAAACTGAAATGTTTAAAAGCTGAACATAAAAACTTCAGGACCAAGTATTTCCAGGCCTGGAGTAAGAATCGTTTGGCCATGAAGCCAGAGTTACAGCAAATGGAAGAGGAGGTAAAGAAACAATCTTTATTTTTGGAGAAATTAAAAGATAAAAGTGGAGCTTTTGCGGAAAAGTTTAAAAATGACAGAATATTTGCCAGCCAGACATCGGTGAGTTCTGTGGATCAGCAGCCGCAGGTAACAGACAACCCGGCTTCATCTACCTCTGCACCTCTCCCCCCATGTCAGGCTGGGGAATCGCCAGCAGCAACCAGCCAGGGGGTTGAGAATGAACATGGCACCCTAAAGTTCATCCAACAGATGGAGTCACCCCTAAGGGCAGACAGGTCTGTTGGTGAAGTCCCAGAGGATGAGCAGAGGGGTTACAGACCGGCAGAGCCAGCACTGGTGGAGAAATCCCAGTGCACCATGCTACCTCCTTCCAACATGTCTGCCCCACCGGCTGTGGTGGATGGTGTCCCGGCTGTGGTGGATGGTGTCCCGGCTGTGGTGGATGGTGTCCCGGCTGTGGTGGATGGTGTCCCGGCTGTGGTGGATGGTGTCCCGGCTGTGGTGGATGGTGTCCCGGCTGTAGTGGATGGTGTCCCGGCTGAGGAACAGGAAGGGAAGAAGCTCTGCAAACCGCTGCCTGTTGGAGTCTCTGCTGTGGAGAAACCTTCTGCAGACATGGAGGGAAAACCCCTGGCAGAGGTGTCATTAGCTCACCAGAGCAATGTGGATGGATCTACATCATACACCCCGGACATGGATTTTGCTGCTACTGCTGAGACCTGTAGTTCTACAAGCAAGATGGCTGCCAGCTCTAAAGAGCCTGTTTCACCTTCACCTGGGCTGATTGATGCAGGTGGGGGAGGGGATCAGCACAGTGCAGCATGTGAAGTGGAGACAGCCATGGAAGTCTCCTGCAATGATTCACCTGTTGCTGTATTAGAACAACCTTCACTCTGCTCTGCTGATAGTCCTGTCCTGATGGAGGAGAAGAGTCTGCCTGGAGGTGATGTGTGTATGGGGACAGCAGTGAGTGAGGACACAGCAGGAACTATGAATGTGACAGAAAATAATGACAGCAATATTACTGATAAAGCAAAGGATGTGTTGGTGGTGGTGGTGAAGGGGTTAATGTGGCTGCTATAGGTAAAAATGACATTTCTTCTGCTCAGCAGGGGAAAGATTTTTCAGGTGTGCAATCCAATCTCAAATCTGTGCAATCGTTATCTGCCAAAGTTGTTTTAGATGTTTCTAATCGCACAGATGGATCCTCTGCAAGGAAGAATATGGGGAGTTATGCATCTGTTCTGGGGAGTCGCAACAAGGAGGGTGGAGGGAATTTTGTAAATACTAGTCACAATTTGGGGAGGCTTGGTGGTGGGATGGTTGGTGGGTACAGGAGAAGGAATGTGGTTCAGTTAAGGTGGGAGGGGGAGGGGACCCCACCAGTAAGGGGGAGGGTGGCTGAGTTGGTTCTGGAAATGGGGTTTAAAGCCTTGGATATATTTGCTTTGATTTGCCCAGTGGGGAGTTATGAATTTGATTTGTCCTTTGTAAAGCCTGAGGGTCTGGATTTATTTTGGGAGAGGTATAGGAGGTGCAAGGGCCTTCCGCAGTGGAGTGGTTTGGTGCCAAAGGTGATTTCCAGGCAGCCTCTGATAAAGTCGGTGACGATCCTGGTGCGTAACGAATCCATACCAGAGGCTGATTTGATAGTATGGCTACGCCGCTATGGTGAGGTCCTCGCTCCACTGCGGAAGGTCCTGGATGAACATGGGATATGGACAGGGGCCTGGACAGTGTCACTAAAATTGGGCATGCTGGGCAATGTAGTTCAACACCTTCCCTGTTCAGCTTTTCTGGGGAGGGATAGGCTGACTATTTTTTACCAGGGTCAGCCTAAGGTCTGTAATAAATGTGGAGACAAAGGCCATTTTGCATCCACCTGTACCCGTAAGAAATGCTCACTATGCCAGGATTTGGGCCATTTGGCCAAAGATTGTACCGAAATTCGGTGCAATTTGTGCCAGAAGCTCGGTCATCCTTATAGCCAGTGCCCGGAGGCATTACATAACTTGCCAGGATTGGCGGCTGAGCTACAGAGGCTTGATAAAGAGGATGAGGCCGCTAAAACTGTTATTGTCCCTCCTGTTTCTGTTACATCTGTTCCAGATTCTGTTTCCCCTAGTGATGTGGTCCCTGAGTCTGTCCCTCCTGTGTCTGTTACATCTGTTGTTTTGGATTCTGTTTCCCCCAGTAATGTGGTCCCTGAGTCTGTCCCCCATGTGGTGGTCCCTAATCCTTCTGTACGTAGATCCTCCAGACTGGCAGAAGCTGCTGGGGGGGCAGGTTTGGCGGATCTTCCATCTCAGCCTCCAGTCCCTGTCCCTCGGCAGCGTAAACGTGGTCAGGGGCCTGTGAGGGTGTTGGATGGGGGAGGGGTTGAGGGAAAGGTGTCCATATCCCATGTCTCACCCTCTGTTGAGGGGGATTCAGATGATGAGGGGTGGGAGAAGTTTAGGAGGAAGAAAAAGAAGAAGAGGAAGACAAGTAAAATGGTCATTTCTTCCTCAGGGTCGGACCCAGGAGGGGTTTCTCTTGGTAATACCTTTTCAGTTTTGTCAGGTGATGAGATGTCTGATATATCTTTCTCTTTATCATCCATGGATGAGGGGGAGTCACGTAGTCTGAAGAGAGCTGTTTCGGGTGATGAGAGTGTGACAAAGGTTAAGAAACGACTACCCCAATCATCCTGATGGCAGTTCCCACTCCGATAAAGGTGGCGACCATTAATGTCGCCAGCATTAAATCTGCAAGAGCTCGTGATATTGCCTTATTTTTGCTCAGCGAGTTTGATGCCGAGATTTTATTTTTGCAAGAGACCTGGCTCAATACTTTGGCCGATGTCCATCTAGCAAAACGGGAGTGGAGATGCGGTCCCTCCTTTTGGTCTCTTGCGGCTGAGCCCTGCAGCGGAGTTGCGGTCCTTTTTAAAACCGATATGGTAACGTGCCGGCGGGTAATTGAGGTAGAAATGGGGAGATGCATGGTCTTAGACGTCTCTGTTGGGGGGCAGGACCTGCGCCTGATCAATATCTATGGACCGCAGTCAAAATGGGGCAGGAAATGCCTCCTCACAGAGATCAAGCCCTTCCTTTTTATGTCCCAGCAGGTTGTCTTTGGAGGTGATTTTAACACCATAATTAGGCCTGAAGACAGGAGAGGCTCCATAGACAGGCTGGGTTATGATAGCGTTTTTCTTAGAGATATGGTGAGACAAGCAGGCCTGGTAGATGTGCATATTAAGCACTGCCCTGGCAGCACAGGATTCACATTTCAGAGAGGGAATAGTCAGAGTAGGATAGATAGGTTTTTTTTTAAAGGAGAACTCTGCTTTCTCGGCTCCTGAGTTGAGGGCGGTGGAGTTCTCTGACCACTGTATGCTGTCTGTGACTCTGAATGCCTCGGACACTCCACCCAGGGGAAGGGGTACCTGGAAACTGAATTCGACTCTCCTGGAAGATGTAGAGGTAAGACAATCCTTTGAGGATTTTTTTCAGGCACAGGTTTCTATTCTGGACTTTTGCAGCAGTAAGTCAGAGTGGTGGGAGCTTGTGAAACAAAGGGCAATTGGACTTTTCAAGGCCGTAAGTAAGAAGAAGCAGCTTGGTATGTACATTGCCTACCAGCATTTGCGGAGGAAGCTTGATCGTCTTGTCTCGTATAGAGGAGATCCAGGGGAGATCTCTGAGGTGAAGTTTCTTCTTAGGAAGTGTCAATACGACCGGCATGCCTCCTTGGTTCTGGAGAGGGATTATGGAAAATATCACTCGCCTGATCCTTACCAGAACTGTAAGCAAGGCATAGCAGTTAAGACGGTCATAGGCCTGAGGGATAGTACGGGTTCCCTGGTGAAGTCCAGATCAGGGATCCTGGAGATCTTCAGATCATATTACGCAGACCTTCTGGGAAGAAAGGACCTTTGTCGGGACAGGATGGAAAGCTTTCTGGATTCTACTCCAGGATTGGGAAATGGTACATTGCCTTTGATGGATTTGACAGAACCAATTTCAGTGGATGAGGTAGTTCATGCTATAGAGAAGCTGGCTACCAAAAAATCGCCTGGGCCAGATGGGTTGACAGCTGAATTCTACAAGTGTTTTAAGTCCATTCTGGCTCCCTTTTTAGCAGAGGTTTATAACAGCTGTCTAGAAGAGGGTTCGCTCCCTCCCTCCATGAGGCAATCCGCTGTGATTCTTCTGTCAAAAGGTAAGGACCCCTCAATGATTGAGAACTGGCGCCCCATCAGTCTTCTCAATGTTGATAGAAAGATCCTGGCGAAGATTCTTTTTTGGCGCTTGTCGTCAGTAGCAGGCGATTTGTTGTCCAGTCATCAGCACTGCTCGGTCCAAGGTAGAAGTACCTTTTCAGCGGTTTTAGCTGTCCGGGAGGCTTTGGAACGATGCAGGGCTGCTGGATGGAGAAAGTACTTGCTGGCATTGGATCAGGCGAAGGCTTTTGATAGAGTCAATCACGAGTACCTGTATTTGCTACTTGGTAGATACGGCCTGCAGGGGAGGTTTATAGATTGGCTGAAGACATTATATAGAGGGGCTGAGAGCTTCCCACTGGTTAATGGTTGGGTTGGACGGCCTTTTGAGGTTGGCTCTGGTGTGCGCCAGGGATGTCCTCTGAGCCCCCTGTTATATGTATTCGCAATCGACCCCTTCATAAGAAGGCTAGAGAGTGGATCTTTGTGCGGGGTGCCTTTGGGCATTGCTGGTGTGCCGCCTCTGAAGGTCGTGGCCTATGCCGATGATGTGTCTGTTATTGTCTCTGGGACAGAGGAGGCGCAGGAGGTGGTCTCTATGATAGAGCAGTACACGGAGGCTTCTGGTTCTAAAGTCAACCATGAAAAGAGTGAAGTTTTCTGGATGGGTGAGGAGGGTGAAAGCTTCGAACTTCCGGATGCCTTCCCAGAGCCCCAGCAGGAAATTAAAGTGTTGGGCATCCAATTTGGTCCTGGTGACTATGGTCATCGAAATTGGGAAAGCAGGTTGGTGTGTGCCAATGCCAAAGTAGCAAGCTGGAAGAAATGGAAGCTTTCCTTGAGGGAGAGGGTTGACTTGATCAAAACGTACCTGGTCCCAATCTTTTTATATGTCAGCTTCGTCTGTATCTTGCCAGCATCTCTCTATGCAAGGGTGTACAGCTGTTTTTTCCAACTGTTATGGGGAAGTAGGCTGAACCTGATCAAACGCAATGTAACTTACCTGTCTAGGCGGGAGGGTGGCCTAGGAATGGTCAACCCAATAGTTTTCTTTTCTCTGCTCTTTTTAAAGTACAATCTTGGTAACATGCTAGCAGAGAACCCGCCGGGATGGGTGGGCATTTTTCAATCTTGTTTTAGGCCTTTTCTGCGATGCTGGGAAGATGGCGGGCCAGTGAAAAGTCTGAGAGTCCGACATGGCAAGCTCCCGGCTTATGTTGCCCCGTGTCTGAAAATACTTCGGCAGTGGCAGGTGACAGTGGAGGATATCAAGTCCCTCCCCAGGAAGCTTCTGGAGAAGAGGATTTTGAGCTCTGCTTTCAGTGTGTCACTGGCCTTAAGGGATTGCCCAGGCTCTGTAATGAGGGAGGGGTTGCGTTTAATCAATTTAGAAAGAATCCCCTTGAAGTTTAGGGATCAAGCCTGGCTCGCTTTCCATGGAAGGCTCTATGTCAGAGGGAACTTGAAGCATCGCCCTGTGGATGATCGGGATTGTCCTAGAGCGGAGTGTGTTGGTAAAGTGGAGTCTATGGACCACTTTTTGCTGCAGTGTCCCTTTAACATAGAGGTGTATAAAAGGGTGGGGAGGGCTCTAGGCATCCCCTTTTTCTATCGCATGAGTTATGCGGAGTGGGTGTACGGGGCATTCCCGACTCGCTGGGATTTTGATTTGGATACACTGTTTTTAGTTAGTATTGTTGTCCGTTACTTCACATGGAATGCACGGTGCCAGATTACCCTGCGGAAAAAAGTCCTCTCTGTTGAGGTGGTGGTGCACGATATTCTGGATGAGGTTGGGAAAATTCGGGGTCTTGAGAAAGGCAGGGAGCCTCGGGCGGTCTGGAAAAGGGCGTGGAGGAATATCAGACCTGCCTTTGGTGAACTGCCCATCTCTGGGTGAGGAGCTCTTTTCTTTTTCTGTTTCTTTCACTCCCTTAGCTTTTGTTGGTTAGTAGCTTCTTTTTGAAGAAGGGCTGCATGCATAATGGGTGCGGGTTTGTTTCTTGACCTCATAGTTTAGATGTCTGATGTATTGGTGTGAGTTATAGTGAGATTATCCCCAATAATGACATGTTCATGATGAGTTCTGTTTTTGCTGTAAAGTCATTTTTTGTTTGAGAGCAGATTTGCTATATTTATTTTCATTTATGTAAATATGTATATATTTATGTATATTATAGTGATTTTATGCTTATTGATTGCAAGACTTTTAATAAAGAAAAATTGGGAAGAATGGTCCTTACATTAATGATCAGTGGGAAGAATACTCCTTACATTGGTGGTCAGTGGGAAGAATGTTCCTTACATTGGTGATCAGTGGGAAGAATGCTCCTTACATTGGTGGTCAGTGGGAAGAATGTTCCTTACATTGGTGATCAGTGGGAAGAATGCTCCTTACATTGGTGATCAGTGGGAAGAATGGTCCTTACATTAATGATCAGTGGGAAGAATGCTCCTTACATTGGTGGTCAGTGGGAAGAATGTTCCTTACATTGGTGATCAGTGGGAAGAATGTCCCTTACATTGGTGATCAGTGAGAAGAATGTTCCTTACATTGGTGGTCAGTGGGAAGAATGGTCCTTACATTAATGATCAGTGGGAAGAATACTCCTTACATTGGTGATCAGTGGGAAGAATGCCCCTTACATTGGTGGTCAGTGGGAAGAATGCTCCTTACATTGGTGGACAATGAGAAGAATGATCCTTACATTGGTAGTCAGTGGGAACCTTACAAACAGTTACAATGATCATTGGTGTCCTGCAGCTGGCTCAGACAAGTGGTTTGGCCTCTGAACTACACAGGCACCTTCACATGGGAGGTCAATCACAGCCACAGCTAAAGGAACCATTAGTAACCTCTGAAGGATCCCTAAGGTCCACTGGAACCCAAGTAGAGAATGGTTATTCTGGCATTCCAGTTATGCAAGGGGAGGAAGGTCAAAGTAAGGACTACATTCCCAAACAGTGGTGGACAGAGTCACCAATGCAGCTCCTGGCCAAGTAAAAACATTTATTCACTGTGTATAAATTGGCAAATAGATAGAAGTGAACAATATCCAGATCTACATAACAGTGAAAAGGGTCATAGAAACCCATCTGGCCCATATAAAGTATAAATGGACCCTTAAGTTTCAGAGGGCCCTTGTGCAGCTGCACAGTCTGCACAAGTGGTATGTTTGCCCATGTCTACAGCACTAGCTTAAAGCGATCAGACAACGTTTTCAAATCTGTCCAATCAATCTTTTCAATTCAGAGTGAATGTTTCTTCTAGTGGCATAGACATAAAAATACAATGGTGAAAGCCCATTCTTATTTAAGGTCCTGCTCAAAGCCATTTCGGCCCCTGAGGAAACAGATTTCTAAAATAAGTCGGGAGGGGTTAATTAAACTTCCTCACTGACATGCATTCCCATTCTGTTGCTCAGCATTTTCCTCCTTGAGCTTTTCCCAGCATCCAGTAAGTGGAAAATCAGTTCAGTGATGGTGTGCTCAGCTCCCAGGCTGATACAGTCCAGCCACAGACATAACAGCAGCTGAGCCCAGCAGGGACCCCAAGCCTGCCAAGGGCTGAGGAATATCTGTACTCCAGTGACCTCTGGTGGGCATGTTTAGGAACTTCAGCTTTTCCTATTCACCTTCATCGGTGGACGAAGCCTCGGCTGTGTCACGTAATAACCTTCCAGATCAGTTCTCTTTAGGCTGGGGTCACATCTTTCTGGTGCATTAACAAATGCATCTTAATGTGCATTAACGTGCAGTGTTAGGGCAGCACATTCATTTGAATAGGCTGCTTAATGTGCCAAAACACACCAAACACTATAACACTAATATTGTCAAAAGTATTGGGACACCTGCCTTTACACACACATGAACTTTAAAGCGGAGTTCCACCCTAAAGTGGAACTTCCGCTCATCGGATTCCTCCCCCCCTCCGGTGTCACAATTGGCACCTTTCAGGGGGGAGGGGGGTGCAGATACCTGTATAATACAGGTATCTGCACCCACTTCCGGGTACAGCTAGCCGCAGCTAGCCGCAGACTCCCCGCCCACCCCCGTTGTGTTGTGGGAAATACACAGTTCCCACAACACAACGGGGACCAGTGAAGACGCGCAGCGCGACTCGCGCATGCGCAGTAGGGAACCGGGCAGTGAAGCGGCAACGCTTCGCTTCCTGATTCCCTCAGTGTGAATGGCGGCGGCAGCACCCGAGGATCGAGGGACGGCTCGGTCTCGGGTGCCGACATCGCTGGACCCCGGGACAGGTAAGTGTCCTTATTTTAAAAGTCAGCAGCTGCAGTATTTGCAGCTGCTGACATATAATTATTTTTTTTTTGGTGAAACACCACTTTAATAGCATCCCAGTCTTGGTCCGGAGGGTGCAATACTGGGTTGGCCCACCCTTTGCACTTATAACAGCTTCAACTCTTCTGGGAGGGCTGTCCACAAGATTTAGGGGTGTGTCTATGGGAATGTTTGACCATTCTTCCAGAAGCGCATTTGTGAGGTCAGGCACTGATTTTGAATGAGAAGGCCTGGCTCGCAATCTCCATTCTAATTCATCCCAAAGGTTTTCTATCGGGTTGAGGTCAGGATTCTGTGCAGGCCAGTCAAGTTCCTCCACCCCAAACTCGCTGATCCATGTCTTTATGGACCTTGCTTTGTGCACTGGTGTGCAGTCATGTTGGAACAGGAAGGGGCCATCATCAAACTGTTCTCACAAAGTTGGGAGCATGAAATTGTCCAAAATGTCTTGGTATGCTGACGCTTTAAGAGTTCTCTTCACTGGAACTAAGGGGCCAAGCCCAACCCCTGAAAAACAACCCCACACCATAATCCCCCCCTCCACCAAACGTAACACTTGGCACAATGCATTCAGGCAAGTATGGTTCTCCTGGCAACCGCCAAACCTAGACACCTCCATCGGATTGCCAGACAGAGAAGCGTGATTTGTCACTCCAGAGAACACATCTCCACTGCTCTAAAGTCCAGTGGCGGCGTGCTTTACACCACTGCATCCAACGCTTTGTATTGCACTTGGTGATGTATGGCTTGGATGCAGCTGCTTGGCCATGGAAAACCATTCCATGAAGCTCTGTTGTGCTAATCTGAAGGCCACACAAAGTTTGGAGGTCTGTAGCTATTTTGTGGCTGGGTATCTGTTGCTCCCACTTTGTCATAATACCACTTATGCCGCGTACACATGATCGGAATTTCCGACAACAAATGTTCAATGGGAGCTTGTTGTTGGAAATTCCAACTATATGTAGGCTCCATCGGACATTTTTTGTCGGAATTTCCGACAACAAACATTTGAGAGCTGGTTCTCAAATTTTCCCACAACAAAATCCAGAAATTGTCAGAAATTCCGACGCACAAAATTCCACGCATGCTCACTTCATTTTTCTCGGCTCGTCATATGTGTTGTACGTCACCGCGTTCTTGACGTTCGGAATTTCCGACAACATTTGTGTGACCGTGTGTATGCAAGACAAGTTTGAGCCAACATCCGTCAGGAAATAAATCCAGGATTTTGTTGTCGGAATGTCCGATCGTGTGTACGCGGCATAACAGTTGACCGTGGAATATTTTGTAGCAAGGAAATTCCACAGATGGACTTATTGCACAGGCGGCAATCTATCACGGTACCACGCTTGAATTGACTGAACTCCTGAGAGCGACCCATTCTTTCACAAATGTTTGTAGAAGCCGTCTGCATACCTAGGCACTTGATTTTTTTTACACCTGTGGTCATGGGGGCGATTGGAACACCTAAATCTAATGATTTGGAGGGGTGTCCCAATACTTTTGGCAATATAGTGTATATGCAGGCTGCCATTGACGACCAAATTCTGAAAATGTTACTTGTCTAGCAATGATGCTAATGCAGTAAATTCAATAGTTTCGACAGAGAAGCGAAAACTCCTGATCTGCATAGTTGTTCTAGGTCAGGGACTCAGAAACTTTGGTAATAAGGGGAGAAGGTTACAAGGTCCACTTATACCGGGAAGTACCGGATATCAGAAGGTCTGCAGAAGGCAGACAAAGGGGTCTTGACGCTCTATTTGACTAATGTGACGTTCCACAAATAAATGTGTGAGAATCTCATCGGAGTGCTGGTGACTTTTTTTCTTTCCGCATAACTGAGTTCCACACTTCAGACATATATATCATGATAGCTGTTGTTACATAACTGAAAATTCTACCTTTTTCTCAGCTCAGCATACATGATGTGGGAGGTTGTGTTATTTTTACCAATGTTGTGCAAGGTTTTAATTTGCACCTATGGTAAGTGATACAGGTAGAGGAGTACTGGAGCATTTTCACTCCTGTTTCTCGCATGTTCGTGCTGTAATGACAGGTCCGTTCAGACTCCACCATTGCCAGCTTGCTAGGAACAGTTGCATCCCACTAGCCATGATCAAAACATAGAGATGACAGTAGAATTCTCTTTGCTACAGGATTGCCGCAATCAAAAACAAGTAAAATGCTAAATAGCTCCCTATGCAGATCTCCACATTATATGACATCTTCTAGGGCTTCTTTTCTCCACCCCAGAGGAACCCATGAAATAGTTTTCAGGTCTCAGAGAACCCCTGCTAAATATAATGTATTGAGGGCCAGTAGGAAGAATACCCCTTACATTGGTGATCAGTGGGAAGAATGTCCCTTACATTGGTGATCAGTAGGGATGAGCTTCGTGTTCGAGTCGAACCCATGTTCGACTCGAACATCGGCTGTTCGGTCGTTCGTCGAATTGCGAACGATATTGGCCGTTCGCGCCAAATTCGTGTGGCGCGTCACGGCCCATAATTCACTGCGGCATCGCAGTGCATTGCTGGTTGATGATTGGCCAAGCATGCACTATGACCCGCATGCTTGGCCAATCACAGCGCCGCTGAACAGAGAGCCGTAATTGGCCAAAGCCAAGGAGGCTTTGGCCAATTATGGCTCAGGGGATTTAGTACACGCCCCACACTATATAAGGCCGCCTGCACGGTGGCCCTGTGTAGTGTGTGTTCCGGTGTGCTGAGAGATAGAGAGAGAGAGAGAGAGAGAGACAGTGTCATTTGATTTGAGTTAGATAGATTAGGCAGAACAGTCAGGCAGTTAGCTGCACTTACAGTGTATTGTGTATATATATGCATCCCAGGTGTTGCATATATATGTATTCAGTTTAGCTAGATCCGTTCCTGTTATCTTCTAGACTATTTACATTTAGTGCAGTGCGTCCTGCTCACAGTGTTCAGCTAGATCCGTTCCTGTTATCTTCTAGACTATTTACACTTAGTGCAGTGCGTCCTGCTCACAGTGTTCAGCTAGATCCGTTCCTGTTATCTTCTAGACTATTTACATTTAGTGCAGTGCGTCCTGCTCACAGTGTTCAGCTAGATCCGTTCCTGTTATCTTCTAGACTATTTACATTTAGTGCAGTGCGTCCTGCTCACAGTGTTCAGCTAGATCCGTTCCTGTTATCTTCTAGACTATTTACATTTAGTGCAGTGCGTCCTGCTCACAGTGTTCAGCTAGATCCGTTCCTGTTATCTTCCTACTGACAGGCAGGCTTGTCTGGTTACAGTAAATAAAGCTACCTGAAGAAAATTACTGGTGTTCTTTTGATCCTATTAGTACCACGGTCAGGCAGCTAGACTATTTACATTTAGTACAGTGCGTCCTGCTCACAGTGTTCAGCTAGATCCGTTCCTGTTATCTTCCTACTGACAGGCAGGCTTGTCTGGTTACAGTATATAAAGCTACCTGAAGAAAATTACTGGTGTTCTATTTGATCCTATTAGTACCACGGTCAGGCAGCTAGACTATTTACATTTAGTACAGTGCGTCCTGCTCACAGTGTTCAGCTAGATCCGTTCCTGTTATCTTCCTACTGACAGGCAGGCTTGTCTGGTTACAGTATATAAAGCTACCTGAAGAAAATTACTGGTGTTCTATTTGATCCTATTAGTACCACGGTCAGGCAGCTAGACTATTTACATTTAGTACAGTGCGTCCTGCTCACAGTGTTCAGCTAGATCCGTTCCTGTTATCTTCCTACTGACAGGCAGGCTTGTCTGGTTACAGTATATAAAGCTACCTGAAGAAAATTACTGGTGTTCTATCCCAGCTTAGTGCAGCTACAGGCCATTAGTATGTCTGGAAGGCCAAGAAGGAGAGGCAGACAGTCACAAGCCAATAAGAGAGTGCAAGCAGGCTCTGTGTCTAGTGCTAGTCGTGGAGACGGTGCATCCTCATCAGCACGTGGCCATGGGACACGCTTGGCCTTTTTTTCGGCAGCTGGCCGTGTTGAGCCGCAACATGCGGAAGACTTGGTCGAGTGGATGACCAAGCCGTCCTCATCCTCCTCATCCTCTCTCACCCATGCCCAGGGTGCTTTGTCTGGCAAAGCAGCGGCCTCTTCCCTCAGTTCAATGTCATCAGTGACTCCTTCCCTAGCTCCACCATGTCCTCCTGAGGAGTCCCTCGAACTGTTTGACCACAGTGTTGGGTACATGCTCCAGGAGGATGCCCAGCGTTTGGAAGGCTCTGATGATGATACTGAGCTCGATGAAGGCAGTAACATGAGCATGGACAGAGGGGGTGCCCAAGAAGGACAGCAATCTGGCAGTCATGCTCCCCCTGCTGCAGCATACTGCCAGGTTTGCTCCAGTGATGAGGAGGGAGGGGATGATGAGGTCACTGACTCAACGTGGGTGCCTGATAGGAGAGAGGAGGAGGAGGAGGAGGCGGCACATCACCAACGAGGCAGGATGCCCTCCAGGGGCCAGCCTAAGGGCAGCACATTGACTGCATCACACCCCAAAGCTCCACATGTGCAGGGCGCTGCAGTCTCTGCGCGTTATTCAAAAAGTTCTTTGGTGTGGGCCTTTTTTGAGACGAGTGCATCAGATCGCACCGCTGCTATTTGCAACATATGTCTCAAGCGTATCTCACGTGGCCAAAACATCTCCCGCTTGGGTACCACATGCTTGACCAGACATATGTTGACCTGCCATGCAGTTCGTTGGCAAGCGTATCT
The DNA here is from genome assembly GCA_037952835.1 of Lithobates septentrionalis. Lineage (NCBI taxonomy): Eukaryota > Metazoa > Chordata > Amphibia > Anura > Ranidae > Lithobates > Lithobates septentrionalis. The sequence goes on from JBBDGP010000254.1 coordinate 1,284,104, forward strand.
AAAAGACCCACACCAAAGAACAAAGAGGATCTCTCCTTGCTCCTCATCAGCTGAGATTTCCAACCCCACTAGACCTCCAGTCCTCTCTGAGACCTGCAGTGAGAGGAATGAAGGTGTAGAATTAGGTGTGTCACAGCCAAGTACTTGTGGGCAATCTGCTTTTGGTACACCGACGTCAGATTGTACCAGGCAAATTTCCCTGCCCCAGCTGCTGCACCGCCGAAAGAAGTTTGCTCCCAGCCATCCACATGCCCAGCGGTTGAATGCTAGCTTGGCAAAATTGCTAGCACTTCAACTGCTGCCTTTTCAGTTGGTAGACTCTGCCCCCTTCCGTGAGTTTGTGGAATGTGCGGTTCCTCAGTGGCAGGTACCCAAACGCCACTTTTTCTCACGGAAGGCGATTCCGGCTCTCTACCGGCATGTGGAAGGCAATGTCCATGCCTCGCTGGACAGGGCGGTCAGCGGTAAGGTGCATATTACCGCTGACTCATGGTCCAGCAGGCATGGACAGGGACGTTACCTAAGTTTCACGGCGCATTGGGTGACTCTGCTGGCAGCTGGGAAGGATGCAGGACAAGGTGCAGTAGTGTTGGAGGTTGTTCCGCCACCACGCCTCCAAAATGCTGATTGTGACACACCTCTCTCCTCCACCCCCTCCTCTTCTTCTTCCTCCATGGCCTCTTCCTCGGAACCAGCGGTGCTCCGTAGTCGTTCAAGGGGCTACGCAAGTACGCAGGCCAAAAGATGCCATGCGGTGCTTGAGCTGGTGTGCTTGGGGGACAGGAGCCACACTGGGGCAGAGGTTCTGTCAACGCCAACTTAAGGCAGGAATGGTGGTTTGCGACAATGGCACCAACCTCCTCTCTGCCCTCCGACAGGGACAAATGACCCATGTGCCCTGTTTGGCTCACGTCCTTAACTTGGTGGTGCAGCGGTTCTTGGGCAGGTACCCGGGCTTACAGGATGTCCTGAGGCAGGCCAGGAAAGTCTGTGTGCATTTCCGCCGGTCATATAATGCCAGTGCTCGGCTGACGGACCTCCAAAAGGAGTTTAACCTGCCCAAGAACCGCCTAATCTGTGACATGCCCACCAGGTGTAACTCAACGTTGGCCATGCTGCAGCGGCTGCACACGCAGCAGAGGGCCATCAATGAGTACCTGTGCGACTATGGCACCAGGACAGGGTCAGGGGAGCTTGGTTTTTTTTCCCCACGCCAGTGGGCCATGATCAGGGATGCATGCACTGTCCTGTCACCATTCGAGGAGGCCACGAGGATGGTGAGCAGTGACAGTGCATGCATCAGTGACACTGTCCCCCTTGTCCACCTGTTGGAGCACACGCTGCGTGGAATAATGGACAGGGCACTTGAGGCAGAACAGAGGCAGGAAGAGGAGGACTTCCTTAGCTCTCAAGGCCCCCTTTATCCAGACAGTGTTCCTGCGTGCCCGCCGATCACACAGGAAGAGGACGAGGAGGAGGAGGAGGAGGAGGAAGATTGTGTCAGTATGGAGGTGGAGCCTGGCACTCAGCATCAGCAGCAGTCTTTAAGGGATCAGTCCCAAGAAACACATGGACTTGTACGTGGCTGGGAGGAGGTGGCTGCGGACGTTGTCGTCCTTAGTGACCCAGAGGACCCCGGACCGAATGCCTCAGCAAACCTACGCTGCATGGCCTCCCTGATCCTGCAAAGCCTGCGTAAGGATCCTCGTATTCGTGGTATCAAGGAGAAGGACCAATACTGGCTGGCAACCCTCCTTGATCCACGTTACAAGGGTAAGGTTGCGGACCTTATCTTGCCATCGCAGAGGGAGCAGAGGATGAAACATCTTCGGGAGGCCTTGCAGAAAGGTCTGTGCAATGCGTTCCCAGAGACTGGGAGGTTACAAACTCCTGTTTCTGGACAACGTGTTGCTGAGGCTTCGGTCAGTCAAAGAAGGAGCGGTGGAGAAGGTGGCCGTCTGACCGATGCGTTCAGACAATTTTTTGGTCCGCAGCCCCAAGGTATGACCGGTTCCAGCAACCATCGCCAGCGTCTGTTTTACATGGTGCAGGAATACCTAGGGGCAAGATCAGACTTGGACACCTTTCCCACCGAAAATCCTCTGGGTTACTGGGTCTTGAGGATGGATCACTGGCCAGAGCTTGCACAGTATGCAATTGAGCTACTGGCCTGTCCTGCATCCAGCGTTCTTTCGGAACGCACATTCAGTGCTGCTGGAGGCGTGGTAACCGATCACAGGGTGCGTCTGTCCACCGACTCGGTCGATCGGCTGACCTTCATAAAAATTAATCAGTCTTGGATCACCACCAGCTACCAAGCACCTGATGCTGATGTAACCGAATAATTTTTTTTGAAATCTCAGATCCCTTCAAAGACTGCCTATGCTGATGCTGAGTGACTATCCCTGAGTAATTATCCTCTTCCTCCTCAATCATCACGCTGATAGCTTGTAAGAACATTTTTGGTTCTGGGCGCCACCACCAGTGCCTAAGGCACAATTTTTCAGCCCCTGTTTAACAGGGGCGTGTAATTACAATTTTTGATGTAATACTTTGCAGCAGGGCTCGTTCCTGCATTCCAACTAGAGTGTCTGTGAGGGGTTGCAGTGTTGTGGCACCAGCACCAGTGCCTAAGGCCCAATTTTTCTGCCCCTGTCTAACAGGGGCGTGTAATTACAATTTTTGATGCAATACTTTGCAGCAGGGCTCGTTCCTGCGTTCCAACTAGAGTGTCTGTGAGGGGTTGCAGTGTTGTGGCACCAGCACCAGTGCCTAAGGCCTAATTTTTCAGCTCCTGTTCAACAGGGGCATGTAATTACAATTCTTGATCTAATATTTCACAGCAGGGCCCTGTGAGGGCTTACAGTGTTGTGGCCACAGCAACACCTAAGGCCCAAATTTCTGCTGAGTATATAGGGCAGGACCCTACTTTCAAACATCTAACTTACAAACGACTCCTACTTGCAAACGGAAGGAGACAACAGGAAGTGAGATGAAATCTACCCCTAGGAAGGGAAATTCTCTCCTGTAAGAGTTAATATGGGAAAACAATTTCTCCTTTCCACTGATGCTTTCCAATCCTTGTTCCACAAAAAAACCCAAATTTTCAAAAACCATTTTTCATTGGGACAAAAAGTGAGGTGACATCTTCTGAAGAGGAGGAAAGACAGCAAAACAAATGTCATAGGGGGTGATAACCCTTCCCTATGTTTTCCAAAAAGCTTAAAAAAGATTTTTTGGCTGGAGCTAAACACGTTAAAAATGTACCCGTTCAAAATTACAAAGAGATTCTACTTAACAACAAACCTACAGTCCCTGTCTTGTTTGCACCGCCTGTATACTGCTGTTCAGAGTATATAGGGCCTTTCCTTATTTTAATTTGGGTGCGGGGTTCCCCTTAATATCCATACAAGACCCAAAGGGCCTGGTAATGGACTGGGGGGTACCCATGCCGTTTGTCTCACTGATTTTCATCCATATTGCCAGGACCCAACATTACATTAAACCCGCAAGCAGTTTTAAATGAGATTTTTTCCTTTAAAAATGACATTTGGTGCAGGGACTGTTCTAAACACGGGAAACATGCGTCACTTTACAGGCATACTATAGACACCCCCCAGGTACGATATTTAAAGGAATATTTCACTTTTTTTTTTTTTTACTTTAAGCATCATTAAAATCACTGCTCCTGAAAAAACGGCCGTTTTTAAAAGTTTTTTTTGCATTGATACATGTCCCCTGAGGTAGGACCCGGGTCCCCAAACCCTTTTTAGGACAATACCATGCAAATTAGCCTTTAAAATGAGCACTTTTGATTTCGAACGTTCGAGTCCCATAGACGTCAATGGGGTTCTAACGTTCGTGCGAACTTTCGGTCCGTTCGCAGGTTCTGGTGCGAACCGAACCGGGGGGTGTTCGGCTCATCCCTAGTGATCAGTGAGAAGAATGCCCCTTACATTGGAGATCAGTGGGAAGAATGCTCCTTACATTGGTGATCAGTGGGAAGAATGCTCCTTACATTGGTGATCAGTGGGAAGAATGCTCCTTACATTGGTGATCAGTGAGAAGAATGCTCCTTACATTGGTGGTCAGTGAGAAGAATGCTACTTACATTGGTGATCAGTGGGAAGAATGTTCCTTACATTGGTGATCAGTGAGAAGAATGCTCCTTACATTGGTGATCAGTGGGAAGAATGTTCCTTACATTGGTGATCAGTGAGAAGAATGCCCCTTACATTGGTAATCAGTGAGAAGAATGCCCCTTACATTGGTAATCAGTGGGAAGAATGCTCCTTACATTGGTGATCAGTGAGAAGAATGCTCCTTACATTGGTGATCAGTGGGAAGAATGTTCCTTACATTGGTGATCAGTGGGAAGAATGCTCCTTACATTGGTGATCAGTGGGAAGAATGCCCCTTACATTGGAGATCAGTGGGAAGAATGTTCCTTACATTGGTGATCAGTGGGAAGAATGCCCCTTACATTGGTGATCAGTGGGAAGAATGTCCCTTACATTGGTGATCAGTGAGAAGAATGTCCCTTACGGGGGGGCGTGGCCGGATGTGATCGAGGCAGCAAGTGTTTCCCAGAGGCTCCGTTCATCCTGACAAAATCCGTGCTTTTGGAGCATTCCTATTACCACCCAAACTTAAAAACCAGGTGGGGGAAGGAGTCTGGAGCAGAATGATGCATTCCGCGTCCTCAAAGAAGCACCAGAAAGCCGCGAACGAACAGCGCCATACCCGCTCTATGAAAGACGGAACGAAAGACTCCGCCCCCGCCATCTTGCCAGCACGGACATCAGCAAAGCGCGCCACGCTGACATCTGGAAAGATGGCGACAGAAAGTGAAACTGCTGAGATGGAGCTTGCAGAGGATCAAGCAGAGGAGTCTCAGGGAGCTGTGGATACAGACGCCATAATTCGTCCGATCCTAGAAGCCATAAACGCCAGTAAGTCGGAACTCATGGGTAGAATAGATCATCTATCCTCTGAATGTACCCTGATAAGGCACGACCTAGACAAGATCCGGGGGCGGCTTACCACGGTAGAAACGAGGGTAAATAGGTAGGTATGGTAGGTAAATAGATGTGGAAGACATTACACACTCTCAGGGGACAAATATAGCTGAACTGAAAGATATGGTGCTTGCCCTGCAGCGTAGAGCCATAGATGCTGAAGACCGCCAGAGGAGAAATAACATCAGAGTGGTGGGCCTTCCTGAAGGGGCAGAGGGGGACAAGCCTGTACTATTTGCTGAAGGTTTCTTCAAACAACTCCTATCGCTGAAAGATTTGCCCCCAACCTATGTGGTTGAAAGAGCCCACAGAGTACCAACAGGGCGCAGACCGCCAGGAGCGTTCCCGAGACCCCTTCTGGTCAGGTTCCTGAATTATAGAGACCGGGATATGATTTTGGCCAAGGCCAGACAAGTACAGGAGCTGAAATTTGAAAACACAAGAGTAATGTTTTTTCCTGACTTTTCGGCAGCCACACAGCAGCAACGCAGGTCATTCAACGACATACGTAAAAGATTGAGAGACAAAGAGATCCAATACAGCATGGTATACCCGAGTAAGCTCAGGATTCAACATAAGGGCAGCGTGAAATTCTTTGAAGATCCTGGAGAGGCCAGTGACTGGCTAGACAAGGAACTTTCCTAAAAATGCATGAGACTGAATTCAACCGTAATTGAGCTGCAAGTTGCACCTGTTGTGCGTTGTTGAGTGGCACATGTTTATATCCTTAACACTCAGGAAACAGGGGAATAAAGAGCAAGAAGTATTGCAATCATTCCAAACTGCACAAAGTCAGATCTCATAGGAATCCTCAATTCTCCAGAGAATCTCTACATAGATCCAACATCCAGCTATACAGGAGTCCAGCGGGACAGAGTATCAGGAGGAGAGCAAAGACAACGCGCCAACACGGCAGTGAAAAGCTTCAGATACAGACCGCGTTGACAATCTATAATTCCAGACGGGGGACGGCAACATGGAAATCCTCTACATTTTGACAAGGAAGGAAGGACCTTTTTTCCCGTCAGGTGTAGAGGTACTTTTTATATGCTACATAATATTATTTTACTACGTTATTATTTTTACGTTTTTTTTTTGGATGCTCCAAACAAAAAATTTTTTAAAAAGGAGCGAAGAGGAAACAGAAAGAGTGGACATTGAGCTGCAGAACTGTTGATCGCAACGACCAAATTCCACAAGAAGGTTTTTTTTTTGATGTTTTTTGGGATGAAGCTACCTACCAGAACTGTTTTTGAGTTTAGTTGGGGACTTTTCTCTGGTATAATAGCAGGGGGGGAAGGTACATTTGTCACAGCCCATAGGTCCAAATTCTCTAAATGGTATGGATATTTATTAATATGTGTGGATGTGGGAAGCGCCGCTGGGAGGAGAAGATTGGGTCCCCTGATGTTCCAAATTACTGGACATTTAAACAAGATAATTTATGACAGATAAAATAAATATAGTGTCCTGGAATGTCAGGGGACTCAATAACAAGTTCAAGAGGGCCTCAGTCTTTCGTTACTTAAAACATTACAAACCTCATGTGGTGGTACTGCAGGAGACACATCTAGAGGGAAGTAGGGTGATGGCCCTACGTAAAAGGTGGATACAAAGAGCAGTCCATTCCACATATTCCACGTTTGCAAGAGGAGTGTCCATTCTCATTAGTAGATCTGTCTCTTGCACTATTCACCATGTAATTACCGATCCAGAGGGCAGGTATGCTGCAGTGATAATGGATATTTTTAATAGTCAAATGTTATTAATAACTGTATATGTGCCCCCACCTTTCCAAGTCCAAATTCTATATGACATGGTAACAAGACTGGCACAATTTTTACACTTGCCCCTGGTGGTGATGGGGGATTTCAATGCTGTGTTACATGCGGCCTTGGACTCCTCCAACCCAGGCAGGACAAGCTCGGAAGAACTGAAGAGTTGGGCCATCACGGTTGGACTAGAGGAGATATGGAGATGGAAACATCCGGCTGAAAAATGTTTCTCCCATATTTCAACAGCACATGGCTCTTCAGCGAGAATAGACTTAGCTTTTGGTAATAACACCATGTTACAATATGTGTCTAGTATAGAGTACATAGCTGGGGGTCTGTCGGACCACAATCCCCTCCTCCTCACCTTAGCCGTGGGTACGAAGGGGGAGAGAGGGAGTTGGCGCCTGTCTCCAGAATGGTTGCAACAAGAACAGGTTGCTGCCCAGCTGGAGGAGGCGACAAAAAACTACTGGCAGTGCAATGTCGAGTCGGCAGAGCCACCAATAGTCTGGGACGCCTATAAGGCGATAGTAAGAGGGGAATCCATATCGGCTATCAAGACAGCCAGGGTAAATGAAAATGAGGAATATAAAAATATCCAACAGGAAGAAAATGAACGGGCCAAGGCATATGCAGCAACCCCTTCGAGGGAATTGTTTGAATCCCTCCTTGAGGTCAGAAGACGTCTGTCACTGCAGGTTAAAGGAATGACAAAAATAGAGGAATCCCAGAGGGCACATAAAATTTTCGCTGAGGGAGATAAAAATGGGAAGCTCCTGGCCATGCTGGTAGCAGATCACCCTCCGATGGCTTACATCCCAATTATCAAAAATGGGAATGGAGAGCTGGTCAGTGATCCGGTACTTATCATGCAGGAATTTGTGGACTTTTTTTCGTCGTTGTATTCTCCCATTCCTCCTTATGACAGGGAGGAGTTGGACAATGTAATGCGAAATCTACCGATACCTAGATTATCGGAGGAGGACTGCAACATTCTGGAAGCTAAAATAACAAAAAAAGAAATAGAGGCCGCAATATGCGCCTTTCCGCCCAATAAGGCCCCCGGGCCGGATGGTATACCGGCGGACTTTTACAGGGCCAACATTGAACAATTAGCAGGTAGATTCAATTGGCTATTGGAACATTGTCTAGAGCACTCCTCCCTACCTGACTCAATGATGGAAGCCTATATGATTCTCATACCAAAACCTGGGAAGGATCTGACAGAATGTGCATCATATCGTCCAATTGCCCTTTTAAATTCAGACCTAAAAATCTTAACTAAAGTACTAGCAACCAGACTGGCCCAGGTTATACAGACTATAGTGAATATAGACCAAACCGGCTTCATGCCAGGAAAATCGACCGACACAAATCTTAGGAGACTGTTTACACATCTACAGCTTCCCCCCACGGACACTGAATCAAAAATAGTGGTATCTCTCGATATAGCAAAGGCCTTTGATTCGGTAGATTGGCAATTCATGAACAAGGTGTTAGAGGTCATGGGATTTGGACCACAATTTCGAAAATGGGTTTCACTGCTATATAGTAAACCCAAGGTGGCGATTCGTATGGGTAGGAGGGTGTCTCCTTTTTTTGAAATAGGAAGGGGCACGAGGCAAGGGTGCCCTTTGTCCCCCTTCCTTTTCGCTCTTGTGATAGAGCCATTAGCCATTGCCTTAAGGGTCTCTGGGAGGGTTCAAGACATTAAAGTGGGCACCATACACGAAACAGTTGCACTTTATGCAGATGATATGCTCCTGTTTCTGTCAGACCCGAAAAACTCACTATCTGTGGTACTGGAAATCCTGGATGATTTTGCAAGGTTTTCGGGGCTACAAGTGAATTGGAACAAGTCCTCAATACTCCCTTTAGATGAGAGAGCAAGGGAAGGGGTTGACCCCGATCTGCCACTACAATGGGTAACGTCTATGAAATACCTTGGGGTAAAGATCACAGCAAAAATAGAAGATTACATGCCCCTTAATGTTATTCCACTGATAGCCTTCCTCAAACAAAAAACGCAGGCGTGGTCCAGACTTCCATTGTCTTTGATAGGCAGGATCAGCCTACTCAAAATGAAGGTCCTGCCGGTAATATTGTACTTTTTGAGGCATGCTCCAGTGTGGATACCAAAATCTTTTTTTCGGCAACTAGACGGTATAGTAGGCTCCTTTTTGTGGGCTCCCAAACTTCCCAGGGTTGGGATTAAGGTACTTCAGGAACCAGCAGACGAGGGGGGCCTGGCCCTCCCAGATTGGCATAAGTACTACCTGGCAGGGCAGATGGTTTTTGCCCGCAGATGGCTAATAATGGACGAAGGGGACGCTGCCACGGTGTTGGAGGCGGCTCACCTGGGGTCATATGAAAGTTTGCGTATGGCATTGTTTAGGGGGCTTAGATCTGAACTACCATTGACTTTATCTATGAAGGCTACAATAAAAGCATGGGACATGGCGATACATTTGGCATCCCCAAGCTATCTGGGTCATTCACCCACAACGCCGCTGTGGATGAATCCTGTACTACAGCACTTCTACAACTTGCCTGACCCCATGATATGGGCAATAAAGGGGATTAAGACATTAGGAGACATAACAGCTTTTGGAGATCTCCTGACGTTCCCTCAGCTAAAATTAAGACACAATTTAGAAAACGCCTATCTATTCCGTTACTTACAACTTCGACATGCCTATCAGTCGCAATTCAGGGTACGTAAAGTAGAGTCTTTGACATCCACTCTTGAGTCAATGCTATCAGAGGAGGCTCTGGACAAACCCCTCTCCAAATCATACAAAGAATTTTTTAAAAGTACACCAAAAGCTATCACAAAGATCAGAAGTAAATGGGAAATGGAAGTTCCGGAGCTCCAGGGGGAGGACTGGGAGGAGATATGGGATCAACCATTTAAGCATTTGGTATCAGCCAGAGATAGGCTGATTCAATTCAAATTCCTTCACAGGTGCTATTACACGCCAGCAAGACTAGGAAAAATTTATGGGCTGACTTCAGCGGAGTGCTGGAGATGCACTTTTTCCCCGGCAGACGCCAGCCACATTTTCTGGACCTGCCCGCAAATAAAGGGATATTGGGAGGGGGTCCTCTCATGCGTCTCGGACCTCCTCACAATACCTATTCCACTGAGTATTAAGGTGTGCCTGCTGGGTTTGGTTCAGGAGGTGGTGCAGACTAGAGCCTTAAGAACACTGCTCAATATTCTGCTTTTCTACGCCAAAAAGGCCATCCTACTAAAATGGAAGGACCCCCAAGCGCCAGATGTCGCATTTTGGAAAAAGTTGGTAAACAATATGATGCCTTATTATAAATCTACGTATCAAGCTAGAGGTTGTAAAAATAAATTTAACAAGGTATGGCAGGCATGGTATGGAGATGAAAATACACTAGGCTAATCAAAATAATACGTGATTAACAACGACAGGTAGAGGGTAACTTACTAATGCGAGGTAACGCCAATTAACATAGAACCAGGAGGATTGATTGGAAAGCGAGGGATTGGGGAATTACATTGTAATAAATCACTCTGACCCGGCGGTGCAACAACTTTATGTAACAATTTTATTTTACAGGAGCTATTAAGTATACGCTAGCTACTTGAATTAGACTTGGGCTGTGACAGGGAGGGAGGGGGGAGGGGGATTCCAGGGGGAGGGAAGAGGGAACTAGGGGGTAAGACTCGTTGTTGGGCCCTGCGAGGCCAAATCTGGGCTCTGTCATGTTGGCAGCCTAGAGGTTGTTGTATAAATGAAAACTTCAATAAAAAGAATTTAAAAAAAAAAAAAGAATGTCCCTTACATTGGTGGTCAGTGGGAAGAATGCTCCTTACATTGGTGATAAGTGAGAAGAATGTTCCTTACATTGGTGGTCAGTGGGAAGAATGCTCCTTACATTGGTGATCAGTGGGAAGAATGCTCCTTACATTGGAGATCAGTGGGAAGAATGTTCCTTACATTGGTGATCAGTGGGAAGAATGCCCCTTACATTGGTGATCAGTGAGAAAAATGTCCCTTACATTGGTGGTCAGTGGGAAGAATGCTCCTTACATTGGTGATAAGTGAGAAGAATGTCCCTTACATTGGTGGTCAGTGGGAAGAATGCTCCTTACATTGGTGATAAGTGAGAAGAATGTTCCTTACATTGGTGATCAGTGGGAAGAATGTCCCTTACATTGGTGATCAGTGGGAAGAATGTTCCTTACATTGGTGATCAGTGGGAAGAATGTTCCTTACATTGGTGGTCAGTGACAAGAATGTTCCTTACATTGGTGATCAGTGGGAAGAATGTTCCTTACATTGGTGGTCAGTGACAAGAATGTTCCTTACATTGGTGATCAGTGGGAAGAATGTTCCTTACATTGGTGGTCAGTGACAAGAATGCTACTTACATTGGGGGTCAATGGGAAGAATGCTCCTCACTGTGATGGTCAGTGAGAAGGATGGTCCTTACATTGATGGTCAGTGAGAAGAATGGTCCTTACATTGATGGTCCATGGGAAGAATGCTCCTTACATTGGTTATTGGAAAGAATGCTCCTTACATTGGTGGCCAATGAGAAGAATACTTCTTACATTGTTGGTCAGTGACAAGAATGCTCATTACATTGGAGGTCAGTGGGAAGAATGCTCATTACATTGGTGATCAGTGAGAAGAATGACCCTTACATTGGAGTTCAGTTAGAAGAATGCTCCTTACATTGGTGATCAGTGGGAAGAATGCTCCTTACATTGGTGGTCAGTGACAAAAATGCCCCTTACATTGGTGGTTATTGAGAAGAATGCTCCTTACATTGGTGGTTATTGAGAAGAATGCTGCCTACATTGATGAAGCTTTGCAGGCACCCCCGAATCAGAGGTCAGTCAGCTACAGCTCAAGGAAACCCTAGCAAAATCTGGAGGAACCCTAGGACTCCATGAAACCCTGGTTAAAAATGGCTGTTCTAGGGCCCACAATGGACAAACTATGCTCAAATACAATGTGAGACCCTTTTATTGCTCTATTGTAGGGATGATGTTTATTTACCCAAAATAGCACAAATATTTAGGAGATTTCAGTGAAATGTTGCCATTTTGGCAAAATGTTTTGGTGTCCATGAGGAAGGCAAAATTAAGGTGGTTTGATACCCTGGGTTACTTTCTTTTTGTGTTGTTCTTACTCGTTGAGCACATGCTATGTTGGCAGTGGCAGGTTTATGGAAAGTTTTGTATTGAAAAAAACCAAGACTATATAAAAAAGAAGGTTTGGGTATTTTTGATAGTTGCAATGGACTTTAACCACTTGCTGGCCGCCGCACGCCAATATACATCGGCACAATGGCAGCAGTGGGCAAATGGGCATACCTGTACATCCCCTTTAAGAGCCGAGAATAGCAGGCGCGCGCTGAGTACAGTGTGACCGTGCCCGCGGGACCGGCAGACTCGATGTCTGCCGGTCTCCCGGCAATGATTTCACGGAGCCTATGTAAACAAGGCATTTCCCCGTTCTGGGTCCTAAAATAGTGTCAAATGTGTCCGATATGTCCGCCATACTGTCGCAGTCCCGGTAAAAATCGCAGATCGCCGCCATTACTAATAAAAAATAAATAAATAAATAAAAATGCCATAAAACTATCCCCTATTTTGTAGACGCTATAACTTTTGCGCAAACCAATCAATATACACTTATTGCGATTTTTTTACCAAACATATGTAGAAGAATACATATCGGCCTAAATTGAGGAAAAAAATCGTTTTTTTTATATATTTTTGGGGGATATTTATTATAGCAAAAAGTAAAAAATATTGCGTTTTTTTCAAAATTGACGCTCTTTTTTTGTTTATAGAGCAACAAACAAAAACCACAGAGGTGAGCAAATACCACCAAAAGAAAGCTCTATTTGTGGGAAAAAAGGACGTCAATTTTGTTTGGGTGCAACGTCGCACGACCGCGCAATTGTCAGTTAAATCGACGCAGTGCCGAATCGCAAAAAGTGCTCTGGTCAGGAAGGGGGTAAAATCTTCCAGGGTTGAAGCGGTTAAATAGTGCCTGAGGGTTATGGAGGATCTTTCAAATGTCCTGGACCTATTCTTGTAGCAAAAAAATAAACAAATATGTCTCTCAGTAGCTTAATTATTTCATGTTTCAACCATAATGAACACCCCATTGAATACCTCTGGAATTCATTTGAATTCAGATTGCGAGCCAGGTCTTCTAAACTCACATTAGCTCTTTTGGGCACAAATTTCCAGAGACACCCTCAACAATCTTGTGGAAAGCCTTCTCAAAAGAGTGGAAGCTGGTATAGCTACAAAGAGGGTGTATGAAGGTCAGGTGTGCCCAGATATGGACCTTATAGTACCACATATGCAAATCCTCAAAGAACATGTTCCAATTAAACCAGGCACTTTATTGGCTAATCACAATATTCCTTTGCATTCACAGAGAACCTCTTCTCTAGATCAAAGGCCTCCAAACTTTCTAAACAAAGGGCCAGTTTACTGTTCTTCAAACTTTAGAGGGACCGGACTGTGACCAATGGAAGAAGAAAATGTCCTGGCGTTAGTAGTGCCCCACCATTGATGTCAGTAGGAGGAATAGTGCCCCATCATTGTTGTCAGTGGTTGTAATAGCCCCCCCCCATTGTTGGTGTCAGTGGGAGGAATAATGCCCCATCACTGATATCAATGGGAGGAATAGTGCCCCATTGTTGGTGTCAGTGGGAGCAATAATGCCCCATCATTGGTGTTAGTGGGTATAGTAGTGCCCCATCATTGGTGTCAATGGGAAGAACGGTGCCCCATCATTGGTGTCAGTGGGAGGAACTGTGCCCCATCATTGGTGTCAGTGAGTGGAACAGTGCCCCATTGTTGGTGTCAGTGGGAGGAATAGTGCCCCATCATTGTTGACAGTGAGTGTAATAGTGCCGCATAGTTTGTGTCAGTGTAAGGAATAATGCCCCATCATTGATATCAGTGGGAGGACTAGTGCCCCATCATTGGAGTCAGAGGGTGTGGTAGTACCCCATCGTTGGTGTCAGTGGGAGGAATAGTGCTCCATCATTTGGTGTCAGTGGGAGGAATAGTGCTCCATCATTTGGTGTCAGTGGGAGGAATAGTGCTCCATCATTTGGTGTCAGTGGGAGGAATAGTGCTCCATCATTTGGTGTCAGTGGGAGGAATAGTGCTCCATCATTTGGTGTCAGTGGGAGGAATAGTGCTCCATCATTGGTGTCAGTGGGAGGAATAGTGCTCCATCATTTGGTGTCAGTGGGAGGAATAGTGCTCCATCATTAGTGTCAGTGGGGGGAATAGTGTGCCATCATTGGTGTCAGTGGGAGGAATAGTGCCCCACCCATCATTGGAGCACAGGTGTGTCAGGAGGAAGATGTCTGGAGCTGCTGCAGGTGATCCGTGTGAGAGGGGAGTGTTGGTGAAATCTCTCCCAGCTCTCCTGGCTCCTTTCTGGGGAAGGCATGGAGGCCAGCAGGGCCTCTCCTGCTGGAAGCTCTCAGCCATCAGGTAACATACCTGCCCCTGTACAAACCATGGCTGGGGATCTCTCTACCCCTGGTGAGGATGAAGGTTCCGAGGCCATTCGGGAGCGAGTGGTGGCCGGGATTAAGGTCCTGAATAGGGAAAGAGACAAGCTCTACAAGCTCAGAGCGGAGGTGAAGCGCTTGAGAAGGCAGCGTGAGGGCTTGCATAGCCAGAGACGTGGATTCATGGATCCGGAGATCCAACTGGCCAAGGTCCGGGTGGAACACCAAGAAACCATTGTGGCCATGATGGAAGGCAGAGATGGGCCCTTCAAAGAAAAATTCTGTAATGACAGAAGTTTTGCCAGGATGACATAGATGGAGGTGGAGGAGGAGACCCCCAGTTCAGACCCCCTGCCCCCTCAGGGAGAGGTAAGCAGCCCCATGCCTTCCCAGGACTCAGGAGGCATGCTCAGGGTAATCCAGGCAATGGAGTCTCCTTTGCGGGGTGATCAGCTGGTGTTCCATGAGGAGGACATAACAGATAATGTGCCTGACAAGGTAAAGCCCATCAAGCCCCATGTGGTGCATAAAACTGTTTTTGTGACTGATACAGACAATGTGCCCAGTGCCAATCAGGCTGCTAGTCCTATGTGTAGCAATGCTGTACCTGCTGATGCTGCAGTGCAGCAAAGTTTGCATTTAAAAAATGACATTCCTGCAGATGAACTACAAGATTCAGCAGAGCCAATTAACCCCCCTTTAGCTGAGTCTAAAGCTGTTTGCCCCACAGCTGCTGAAGACTCTACAGCACAGCTTCAGGAGACAGCTGGTATTGCAGCAGAAACTGTGACTATTCCTGATGAGAATGTGAATGTTTGTGTGACTGATAAAAATCATCCCAGTACAAGTGTGATGAACAATGGTTCCAGTTCAAGTGTGATGGACAGTCCTACCAACTCCGTTCAAGCAGTGAATAATAATAGTAATGTACAGACTACTGTTACTTCAGTGTGGGGCCTTGGCCCTGATAAACCTACTTTTGCTCAGGTGGTACGCTCTGCTCCTGGTAGCTCCGCCCCCAAGCGGGGTTTCCCCCTGCAGCCTACCACTTTGGGCACCCTGGGATCTGGTCTTGGGTCTCTGGCTTCTGCTGGGGGTCTGAGAAGAAATGTGGTAATTCTCAAATGGGAAGGTGGTGCAATCCCTCCAGCACGGCGTGCAGTGGTAGATTTGATTCTGGAGATGGGTTTTGGGGCAAATGACCTGTATGCTCTAATACATGTAGCTGGGACACGGGATTATACCATTAGTTTCACCAGGCCAGAGGGTCTTGACCTGTTCTGGGAGCGATATGAGGCTCGGTGCAGGTCAAGACCTGAATGGGAAGGTCTGACCCCAGTTGCGGTTTCGCAAAGGTCAACGGTGAAAAAGATAACCATCATACTTACCAATGAGAGTGTTCCTGCTCGGGACCTAGAGGTCTGGTTAAGGAACTATGGTGAGGATTTGACTAAGCCCAGCAAAATCCTTGATGAGCGTAACATCTGGACTGGGGGTTGGTCAGTAACAGTCAGGTTGGCCAGGGATGGGAATGTTGTCCGTCACCTGCCCTCCTCAGCTTTTATAGGGAGGGATAGGATGACTATTTTCTACCCTGGTCAGCCGAAGCTGTGTCACCGCTGTGGAGAAAAGGGGCATTTGAGCTCTTCCTGTTCAGCCTTGATATGTTCAGTGTGTCGGGGTCAGGGTCATATGGCCAAGGACTGCACCGAGATGATCAGGTGCAACCTGTGCCTGCGCCTTGGCCACCCCTACAGCAGATGTCCTGAAGCCTGGCACAATATGGAGAAGGAGGTAATAGATGACATGTCAAGGCTGGACAGGATGGAGGGTGATGCCCCTGGTGTACCATCCTCCTCTGCGGTGACTGACTTCCCTGGTCCTGCTCAGGATCCCTCCCCAGTTCCTGTGGCCACCCCTCCTGTGTCTGTAAGTATTCCTTCTGTATCTGTCTCTGTGTCCCCCCAGCCTACTGTACCCTCTCCTCATGTGTCAGAACCTTCCAAGTCTGTGCCCCCCGAGTCAGTTACCCCCCAGGAGTCTACCCCTCCTAAGTCTGATTCAAAGGGAGCAACCCCCCCACCAGGAGTGGTAGTGGGTATTAAAAAGGTCGCTTCTGCCTCTCTAAAGGAGTCTTCTGTAAAGACTTCAAAGAAAAAAACAGGAGATAAGGGCATCTCTGAAGCTGACCTGCAGTACCTGGAGGAGAGAAGGAAGGTTGGGAAGCGGAAGAAGCAGGTGGTGAGTAGGGATGAGCCGAACACCCCCCGGTTCGGTTCGCACCAGAACCCGCGAACGGACCGAAAGATCGCACGAACGTTAGAACCCCATTGACGTCTATGGGACTCGAACGTTCGAAATCAAAAGTGCTCATTTTAAAGGCTAATTTGCATGGTATTGTCCGAAAAAGGGTTTGGGGACCCGGGTCCTACCCCAGGGGACATGTATCAATGCAAAAAAAACTTTTAAAAACGGCCGTTTTTTCGGGAGCAGTGATTTTAATGATGCTTAAAGTAAAAAAAAAAAAGTGAAATATTCCTTTAAATATCGTACCTGGGGGGTGTCTATAGTATGCCTGTAAAGTGACGTGTGTTTCCCATGTTTAGAACAGTCCCTGCACCAAATGTCATTTTTAAAGGAAAAAATCTCATTTAAAACTGCTTGCGGGTTTAATGTCATGTCGGGTCATGGCAATATGGATGAAAATCAGTGAGACAAACGGCATGGGTACCCCCCCAGTCCATTACCAGGCCCTTTGGGTCCTGTATGGATATTAAGGGGAACCCCGCACCCAAATTAAAATAAGGAAAGGCCCTATATACTCTGAACAGCAGTATACAGGCGGTGCAAACAAGACAGGGACTGTAGGTTTGTTGTTAAGTAGAATCTCTTTGTAATTTTGAACGGGTACATTTTTAACGTGTTTAGCTCCAGCCAAAAAATCTTTTTTAAGCTTTTTGGAAAACATAGGGAAGGGTTATCACCCCTGTGACATTTGTTTTGCTGTCTTTCCTCCTCTTCAGAAGATTTCACCTCACTTTTTTGTCCCAATGAAAAATGTTTTTTGAAAATTTGGGTTTTTTTGTGGAACAAGGATTGGAAAGCATCAGTGGAAAGGAGAAATTGTTTTCCCATATTAACTCTTACAGGAGAGAATTTCCCTTCCTAGGGGTAGATTTCATCTCACTTCCTGTTGTCTCCTTCCGTTTGCAAGTAGGAGTCGTTTGTAAGTTAGATGTTTGAAAGTAGGGTCCTGCCCTATATACTCAGCAGAAATTTGGGCCTTAGGTGTTGCTGTGGCCACAACACTGTAAGCCCTCACAGGGCCCTGCTGTGAAATATTAGATCAAGAATTGTAATTACATGCCCCTGTTGAACAGGAGCTGAAAAATTAGGCCTTAGGCACTGGTGCTGGTGCCACAACACTGCAACCCCTCACAGACACTCTAGTTGGAACGCAGGAACGAGCCCTGCTGCAAAGTATTGCATCAAAAATTGTAATTACACGCCCCTGTTAGGGGCAGAAAAATTGGGCCTTAGGCACTAGTGCTGGTGCCACAACACTGCAACCCCTCACAGACACTCTAGTTGGAATGCAGGAACGAGCCCTGCTGCAAAGTATTGCATCAAAAATTGTAATTACACGCCCCTGTTAGACAGGGGCAGAAAAATTGGGCCTTAGGCACTGGTGCTGGTGCCACAACACTGCAACCCCTCACAGACACTCTAGTTGGAATGCAGGAACGAGCCCTGCTGCAAAGTATTACATCAAAAATTGTAATTACACGCCCCTGTTAAACAGGGGCTGAAAAATTGTGCCTTAGGCACTGGTGGTGGCGCCCAGAACCAAAAATGTTCTTACAAGCTATCAGCGTGATGATTGAGGAGGAAGAGGTTAATTACTCAGGGATAGTCACTCAGCATCAGCATAGGCAGTCTTTGAAGGGATCTGAAAAAAATTATTCAGTTACATCAGCATCAGGTGCTTGGTAGCTGGTGGTGATCCAAGACTGATTCATTTTTATGAAGGTCAGCCGATCGACCGAGTCAGTGGACAGACGCACCCTGTGATCGGTTACCACGCCTCCAGCAGCACTGAATGTGCGTTCCGAAAGAACGCTGGATGCAGGACAGGCCAGTAGCTCAATTGCATACTGTGCAAGCTCTGGCCAGTGATCCATCCTCAAGACCCAGTAACCCAGAGGATTTTCGGTGGGAAAGGTGTCCAAGTCTGATCTTGCCCCTAGGTATTCCTGCACCATGTAAAACAGACGCTGGCGATGGTTGCTGGAACCGATCATACCTTGGGGCTGCGGACCAAAAAATTGTCTGAACGCATCGGTCAGACGGCCACCTTCTCCACCGCTCCTTCTTTGACTGACCGAAGCCTCAGCAACACGTTGTCCAGAAACAGGAGTTTGTAACCTCCCAGTCTCTGGGAACGCGTTGCACAGACCTTTCTGCAAGGCCTCCCGAAGATGTTTCATCCTCTGCTCCCTCTGCGATGGCAAGATAAGGTCCGCAACCTTACCCTTGTAACGTGGATCAAGGAGGGTTGCCAGCCAGTATTGGTCCTTCTCCTTGATACCACGAATACGAGGATCCTTACGCAGGCTTTGCAGGATCAGGGAGGCCATGCAGCGTAGGTTTGCTGAGGCATTCGGTCCGGAGTCCTCTGGGTCACTAAGGACAACAACGTCTGCAGCCACCTCCTCCCAGCCACGTACAAGTCCATGTGTTCCTTGGGACTGATCCCTTAAAGACTGCTGATGCTGAGTGCCAGGCTCCACCTCCATACTGACACAATCTTCCTCCTCCTCCTCCTCCTCCTCCTCGTCCTCTTCCTGTGTGATCGGCGGGCACGCAGGAACACTGTCTGGATAAAGGGGGCCTTGAGAGCTAAGGAAGTCCTCCTCTTCCTGCCTCTGTTCTGCCTCAAGTGCCCTGTCCATTATTCCACGCAGCGTGTGCTCCAACAGGTGGACAAGGGGGACAGTGTCACTGATGCATGCACTGTCAGTGCTCACCATCCTCGTGGCCTCCTCGAATGGTGACAGGACAGTGCATGCATCCCTGATCATGGCCCACTGGCGTGGGGAAAAAAAACCAAGGTCCCCTGACCCTGTCCTGGTGCCATAGTCGCACAGGTACTCATTGATGGCCCTCTGCTGCGTGTGCAGCCGCTGCAGCATGGCCAACGTTGAGTTCCACCTGGTGGGCATGTCACAGATTAGGCGGTTCTTGGGCAGGTTAAACTCCTTTTGGAGGTCCGTCACCCGAGCACTGGCATTATATGACCGGCGGAAATGCACACAGACTTTCCTGGCCTGCCTCAGGACATCCTGTAAGCCCGGGTACCTGCCCAAGAACCGCTGCACCACCAAGTTAAGGACGTGAGCCAAACAGGGCACATGGGTCAGTTGTCCCTGTCGGAGGGCAGAGAGGAGGTTGGTGCCATTGTCGCAAACCACCATTCCTGCCTTAAGTTGGCGTGGCGTCAACCACCTCTGAACCTGCCCCTGCAGAGCTGACAGAACCTCTGCCCCAGTGTGGCTCCTGTCCCCCAAGCACACCAGCTCAAGCACCGCATGGCATCTTTTGGCCTGCGTATTTGCGTAGCCCCTTGAACGCCTACGGAGCACCGCTGGTTCCGAGGAAGAGGCCATGGAGGAAGAAGAAGAGGAGGGGGTGGAGGAGAGAGGTGTGTCACAATCAGCATTTTGGAGGCGTGGTGGCGGAACAACCTCCAACACTACTGCACCTTGTCCTGCATCCTTCCCAGCTGCCAGCAGAGTCACCCAATGCGCCGTGAAACTTAAGTAACGTCCCTGTCCATGCCTGCTGGACCATGAGTCAGCGGTAATATGCACCTTACCGCTGACCGCCCTGTCCAGCGAGGCATGGACATTGCCTTCCACATGCCGGTAGAGAGCCGGAATCGCCTTCCGTGAGAAAAAGTGGCGTTTGGGTACCTGCCACTGAGGAACCGCACATTCCACAAACTCACGGAAGGGGGCAGAGTCTACCAACTGAAAAGGCAGCAGTTGAAGTGCTAGCAATTTTGCCAAGCTAGCATTCAACCGCTGGGCATGTGGATGGCTGGGAGCAAACTTCTTTCGGCGGTGCAGCAGCTGGGGCAGGGAAATTTGCCTGGTACAATCTGACGTCGGTGTACCAAAAGCAGATTGCCCACAAGTACTTGGCTGTGACACACCTAATTCTACACCTTCATTCCTCTCACTGCAGGTCTCAGAGAGGACTGAAGGTCTAGTGGGGTTGGAAATCTCAGCTGATGAGGAGCAAGGAGAGATCCTCTTTGTTCTTTGGTGTGGGTCTTTTAGATATGCTTGCCAACGAACTGCATGGCAGGTCAACATATGTCTGGTCAAGCATGTGGTACCCAAGCGGGAGATGTTTTGGCCACGCGAGATACGCTTGAGACATATGTTGCAAATAGCAGCGGTGCGATCTGATGCACTCGTCTCAAAAAAGGCCCACACCAAAGAACTTTTTGAATAACGCGCAGAGACTGCAGCGCCCTGCACATGTGGAGCTTTGGGGTGTGATGCAGTCAATGTGCTGCCCTTAGGCTGGCCCCTGGAGGGCATCCTGCCTCGTTGGTGATGTGCCGCCTCCTCCTCCTCCTCCTCTCTCCTATCAGGCACCCACGTTGAGTCAGTGACCTCATCATCCCCTCCCTCCTCATCACTGGAGCAAACCTGGCAGTATGCTGCAGCAGGGGGAGCATGACTGCCAGATTGCTGTCCTTCTTGGGCACACCCTCTGTCCGTGCTCATGTTACTGCCTTCATCGAGCTCAGTATCATCATCAGAGCCTTCCAAACGCTGGGCATCCTCCTGGAGCATGTACCCAACACTGTGGTCAAACAGTTCGAGGGAATCCTCAGGAGGACATGGTGGAGCTAGGGAAGGAGTCACTGATGACATTGAGCTGAGGGAAGAGGCCGCTGCTTTGCCAGACAAAGCACCCTGGGCATGGGTGAGAGAGGATGAGGAGGATGAGGACGGCTTGGTCATCCACTCGACCAAGTCTTCCGCATGTTGCGGCTCAACACGGCCAGCTGCCGAAAAAAAGGCCAAGCGTGTCCCATGGCCACGTGCTGATGAGGATGCACCGTCTCCACGACCAGCACTAGACACAGAGCCTGCTTGCCCTCTCTTATTGGCTTGTGACTGTCTGCCTCTCCTTCTTGGCCTTCCAGACATACTAATGGCCTGTAGCTGCACTAAGCTGGGATAGAACACCTGTAATTTTCTTCAGGTAGCTTTATATACTGTAACCAGACAAGCCTGCCTGTCAGTAGGAAGATAACAGGAACGGATCTAGCTGAACACTGTGAGCAGGACGCACTGCACTAAATGTAAATAGCAGGAACGGATCTAGATAAACACTGTGAGCAGGACGCACTGACTGCACTAAATGTAAATAGCAGGAACAGATCTAGCTGAAGACTGTGAGCAGGACGCACTGCACTAAATGTAAATAGCAGGAACAGATCTAGCTGAACACTGTGAGCAGGGCGCACTGCACTAAATGTAAATAGCAGGAACGGATCTAGCTGAACACTGTGAGCAGGACGCACTGACTGCACTAAATGTAAATAGCAGGAACGGATCTAGCTGAACACTGTGAGCAGGACGCACTGCACTAAATGTAAATAGCAGGAACAGATCTAGCTGAACACTGTGAGCAGGACGCACTGCACTAAATGTAAATAGCAGGAACGGATCTAGCTGAACACTGTGAGCAGGACGCACTGCACTAAATGTAAATAGCAGGAACAGATCTAGCTGAACACTGTGAGCAGGACGCACTGCACTAAATGTAAATAGCAGGAACAGATCTAGCTGAACACTGTGAGCAGGACGCACTGCACTAAATGCAAATAGCAGGAACGGATCTAGCTGAACACTGTGAGCAGGACGCACTTACTGCACTAAATGTAAATAGCAGGAACGGATCTAGCTGAACACTGTGAGCAGGACGCACTGCACTAAATGTAAATAGCAGGAACAGATCTAGCTGAACACTGTGAGCAGGATGCACTGCACTAAATGTAAATAGCAGGAACAGATCTAGCTGAACACTGTGAGCAGGACGCACTGCACTAAATGTAAATAGCAGGAACGGATCTAGCTGAACACTGTGAGCAGGACGCACTGCACTAAATGTAAATAGCAGGAACAGATCTAGCTGAACACTGTGAGCAGGACGCACTGCACTAAATGTAAATAGCAGGAACGGATCTAGCTGAACACTGTGAGCAGGACGCACTGACTGCACTAAATGTAAATAGCAGGAATGGATCTAGCTGAACACTGTGAGCAGGACGCACTGCACTAAATGTAAATAGCAGGAACAGATCTAGCCTAATCTATCTAACTCAAATCAAATGACACTGTCTGTCTCTCTCTCTATCAGCACACCGGAACACACTACACAGGGCCGCCGTGCAGGCGGCCTTATATAGTGTGGGGCGTGTACTAAATCCCCTGAGCCATAATTGGCCAAAGCCACCCTGGCTTTGGCCAATTACAGCTCTCTCTACTGACGGCGCTGTGATTGGCCAAGCATGCGGGTCATAGTGCATGCTTGGCCAATCATCAGCCAGCAATGCACTGCGATGCCGCAGTGAATTATGGGCCGTGACGCGCCACACGAATTTGGCGCGAACGGCCCATAACGTTCGCAATTCGACGGACGGTCGAACAGCCGATGTTCGAGTCGAACATGGGTTCGACTCGAACACGAAGCTCATCCCTAGTGGTGAGGACGGCTCCAGTGCCTGTCTCCAACTGTTATAGGTCCTCTAAGTGGGAGATTTCCTCATCTGGAGCTTCTTCGGAGCGAAGTTCTGATTCTGAGATGGAGTTTGAGGCGGCCTCAAGAAAGAGAGAGGCTTCTGGTGATGAGCAGCAGAGGGGAGCTAAGAAGCAATCCACCCAATAACCCAAATGGCGGTTCCCCCTCCGTTAAAAGTGGTGACAATAAATGTCGCCAGCATTAAGTCAGTAAGAGCTCGTTCTATGGCCTTCTTTTTGTTCAGCCAATTAGATGCTGAAATTTTATTTTTGCAAGAGACTAGGCT
The DNA here is from genome assembly GCA_037952835.1 of Lithobates septentrionalis. Classification (NCBI taxonomy): domain Eukaryota; kingdom Metazoa; phylum Chordata; class Amphibia; order Anura; family Ranidae; genus Lithobates; species Lithobates septentrionalis. The sequence continues at coordinate 1,307,539 of JBBDGP010000254.1, forward strand.
CACCTCCTTGGCAGATATTCATATGGCCAAGAGAGAGTGGAGGTATGGTCCATCTTACTGGTCTCTTGCGGCCGAGCCTTACGGCGGTGTGGCGGTGTTGTTTAAAACCGGCATGGTAACTATCCGGCGGGTTATTGAGGTGGAGATTGGGAGATGTATGGTCTTAGACGTCCTTGTGGGAGGGCAGGACCTGCGCCTAATTAATGTTTATGGGCCGCACACAAAGTGGCACAGGAAATGCCTTTTTACAAGGATCAAGCCATTTCTTTTTACATCCCGGCAAGTGGTCTTTGGAGGTGACTTTAATACAGTAACTAGGCCCAAGGACAGGAAGGACTTCAAGGACAGGCTGGGATATGATAGCGTTTTTTTTAAATAGTATGGTTAGGGATGCTGGTCTTGTGGATGTGCACATTAAGCACCTCCCGGATGACACTGGGTTCACCTTTCATCAAGGTAATAGTCAGAGTAGAATAGATAGGTTTTTTTTGAAGGAGACCTCTGCTTTCTCACCCCCAGTGGTGCAGGCAGTGGAGTTCTCTGATCACTGTATGCTATCTGTGGTCCTGAATGCTTCAGACGCCCCTCAGAGGGGTAAGGGCATCTGGAGATTGAATTCGACTCTACTCAAGGAAGAACATGTTAGACAATCCTTTGAGGAATTCTTTCAGGCACAGGTGACCATCCTGGACTTTTGTAGCAGCAAGGCTGAGTGGTGGGAGCTGACCAAAAAGAGGATCGCTGGATTCTTCAGGGGCCTAGCCAATAGCAAACAGTTTAATAAATACATGACCTACCAACGTTTACGGAGGAAGCTGGATATTCTTGTCTCGAGAGGTGGAGATCCTGGGGAAATCTCCGAAGTGAAACTCCTTCTCAGGAAGTGTCAATATGACCGGCATGCCTCTTTGGTTCTGGAGAGGGACTATGGGAAGTACCACTCGCCTGACCCTTACCAGAACTGCAAACAAGGTGTAGCTGTTAAAACGGTCGTTGGCCTTAAAGACAGTACAGGTTCCTTGACAAAGTCCAGGTCAGGGATTCTGGAGGTCGTGAGGTCCTTTTATGCTGACCTTCTTGGGAGGAAAGAGCTTGACGGTGACAAGATGGAAAGCTTTTTGGACTCTACTCCAGGTCTAAATGATGAAGATGTCCCATTGATGAATTTGACAGAGGAGATCACAGTTGAAGAGGTGATGAGGGCAATTGAACAGCTTGCCGTCAAAAAGTCACCTGGACCGGATGGCTTGACGGCTGAGTTTTACAAAGCCTTTAAGTCTATTCTGGCCCCACATTTGGTAGAGGTTTTTAACAGTTGCCTTGCTGAGGGGGTACTTCCCCCTTCCATGAGGCACTCGGCTGTGATTCTTCTTTCAAAGGGTAAAGATCCTTCGATGATTGAGAATTGGCGCCCCATCAGCCTTCTTAATGTCGATAGAAAGATACTGGCAAAGATATTTTTCTGGCGCCTATCGTCAGTAGCAGAGTCTTTGCTTTCTCGCCATCAGCACTGTTCGGTCCAGGGTAGGAGCACCTTCACAGCGGTTTTAGCTGTCCGGGAGGCCTTGGAGCGGTGCAGGGCTGCAGGCTGGGGAAAGTATTTGCTGACATTGGATCAGGCAAAGGCTTTTGATCGTGTCAACCATGAGTACCTGTGGTTGCTCCTTAGTAAGTACGGTCTGCCGGGTGGTTTTGTCGATTGGTTAAAAGTCTTGTATAAGGGGGCAGAAAGCTTTCCTCTTGTTAATGGTTGGGTTGGGCAGTCCTTTGAGGTTGGCTCCGGGGTGCGCCAGGGTTGTCCCCTGAGTCCCCTGCTCTATGTGTTTGCAATCGACCCTTTCATCAGGAGGCTAGAGAGCGGCATGTTGTGTGGGGTACCAGTGGGTCTCCCGGGTGAGCCGCCTTTGAGGGTTGTTGCCTATGCGGACGATGTGTCGGTGATTGTCACCGGGGCGGATGAAGCAGAGGAGGTGGTCTCTCTGACATCACGGTATTCTGAAGCATCAGGCTCCAAGATCAATCAGGAAAAGAGTGAAGTCTTCTGGATGGGAAAGGAAGGTGAGGGTTTTGATCTCCCGGACACCTTTCCAGTGCCCCAGGAAAGAATTAAGATTCTAGGCATTGAATTTGGACCCGGCGATTATGGCCTCAAAAACTGGGAAGGCAGACTGGAAATTGCCAATACTAAGGTGGTCAGCTGGAAGAAATGGAAGTTATCTATGAGGGAAAGGGTTGATCTGATTAAGACTTATCTGATTCCGATCTTTTTGTATGTCAGCTTTGTCTGCATCTTGCCAGTGTCTCTCTATGCTAGGGTCAGTAGTGTGTTCTTCCAGATGTTGTGGGGGAACAGACTGAACCCCATCAAGAGGAATGTCACCTATCTATCCAGGAGGGAGGGTGGCTTAGGTATGGTCAACCCAGTTCTTTTCTTTTCACTGCTTTTTCTCAAGTTTAATATTGGTAATATGCTTGCAGTGGAACCTCCTGGATGGGCAGGCATTTTTAGATCTTGGTTTAGGCCTTTTCTGCGACTTTGGGAAGAAGGTGGCCAAGTGAAGAATCTCAGGGGTCATCGTGGTCAGCTACTAGCCTATGTCGCTCCGTGCCTGAAGTTATTACGGCAGTGGCGATTGTCGGCTGAAGATCTCAGATCGGTTCCGAGGAAAGTCCTTATGAGTCGAGTCTTGAGCGAAGTCTTTCATGACCCACTGGCCTTAAGGGATTGCCCAGGCCCAGTTTTGAGGGCAGGGTTAAGACTTATTAATTTGGACAGAGTACCTCCTAAATTCAGGGATCTGGCCTGGATGTGCTTCCATGGGAGGCTCTATGTTAGGGGCAATTTGAAATTCCGCAGTGGGGTGGATCGTAGCTGTCCTCGGGAGGAGTGTGCAGGTGAGGAGGAGACTATGGACCATTTTCTGCTTCATTGCCCTTTTAACATAGAGGTGTACAAACAGGTGGGACGGGCCCTCGGTGTCCCTTTCCTCTCCAGGCTGGGTTATGCTGAGTGGGTGTATGGAGCATTCAATACTGGTGGGGTATTTTGTTTAGATACACTTTTTCTAGTTAGCCTAGTAGTCCGTTATTTCACTTGGAACGCACGGTGTCAGGTCTGCATTCGGCGTAAAATCCTTCCTGTTCAGGTGGTGGTGTATGACATTCTGCATGAGGTGGAGAAGATTCGGGTGCTTGAGAGAGACAAGCGGAGTCAGGGGGCTTGGTTGAAGGCGTGGAGGGGTTTCAAGCCTCCCTGACTGCCAGGAGTCTCTTTCCCGGGTGTGGCTGTCTGTCTCTTATCACCCTAGATTATTTTTTGGATTAATTTTTGATAAATGGCTGCGTACATAGGTGATGGGTTGTGCCTCTTAGGCCCTCTCTGCTGCTTTATGTAAATAGTTTTGGTAGTGGATTATGTATATATTGTAAATATACTGAACATGGATGTGTATTCCTTGGATTTCTGTTGAAGTTTTGTACTATGGTTTTGTTTTTTACTTTTGTATAAAATTGGTTGCTTGATTCTTTTTAATAAAAGATCAATAGTGCTCCATCATTGGTGTCAGTGGGAGGAATAGTGCTCCATCATTTGGTGTCAGTGGGAGGAATAGTGCTCCATCATTGGTGTCAGTGGGGGGAATAGTGTGCCATCATTGGTGTCAGTGGGAGGAATAGTGCCCCACCCATCATTGGAGCACAGGTCTGTCAGGAGGAAGATGTCTGGAGCTGCTGCAGGTGATCCGTGTGAGAGGGGAGTGGTGGTGAAATCTCTCCCAGCTCTCCTGGCTCCTTTCTGGGGAAGGCATGGAGGCCAGCAGGGCCTCTCCTGCTGGAAGCTCTCAGCCATCTCCTGGGCCATCAGGTAACATACCTGCCCCTGTACAAACCATGGCTGGGGATCTCTCTACCCCTGGTGAGGATGAAGGTTCCGAGGCCATTCGGGAGTGAGTGGTGGCCGGGATTAAGGTCCTGAGTAGGGAAAGAGACAAGCTCTACAAGCTCAGAGCGGAGGTGAAGCGCTTGAGAAGGCAGCGTGAGGGCTTGCATAGCCAGAGACGTGGATCCATGGATCCGGAGATCCAACTGGCCAAGGTCCGGGTTGAACACCAGGAGACCATTGTGGCCATGATGGAAGGCAGAGATGGGCCCTTTAAGGAAAAATTCTGTAATTACAGAAGGTTTGCCAGGATGACAAAAATGGAGGTGGAGGAGGAGACCCCCAGTTCAGACCCCCTGCCCCCTCAGGGAGAGGTAAGCAGCCCCATGCCTTCCCAGGACTCAGGAGGCATGCTCAGGGCCATCCAGGCAATGGAGTCTCCTTTGCGGGAGGATCAGTTGGTGTTTCATGAAGAGGACATTGCTGATAATGTGCCTGACAAGGTAAAGCCTGTCAAGCCTCATGTGGTGCATAAAACTGTTTTTGTGAACACTGTGACTGATACAGACAATGTGCCCAGTGACAATCAGGCTGCTAATCCCATGTGTAGCAATGCTGTGCCTGCTGATGCTGCAGTGCAGCAAAAAATGCATTTAAAAAATGACATTCCTGCAGAGGAACTACAACATTCAGCAGATCCAATTAACCCCCCTTTAGCTGAGTCTAAAGCTGTTTGCCCCACAGCTGCTGAAGACTCTACAGCACAGCTTCAGGAGACAGCTGGTATTACATCAGAAACTGTGACTATTCCTGATGGGAATGTGAATGTTTGTGTGACTGATAGCAATCGTCCCAGCACAAGTGTGATGGACAGTCCTACCAACTCCATTCCAGCAGATAATAATAATAATAATAATTGTAATGTACAGACTAATGTGACATCAGTGTGGGGCCTTGGCCCTGATAAGCCTACATTTGCTCAGGTGGTACGCTCTGCTCCTGGTAGCTCCGCCCCCAAGAGGGTTTTCCCCCTGCGACCTACCACCTTGAGCACCCCAGGATCTGGTCTTGGGTCTCTGGCTTCTGCTGGGGGTCCGAGACGAAATGTAGTGATTCTTAAATGGGAAGGTGGTGCAATCCCTCCAGCACGGCGTGTGGTGGTGGACATGATTTTGGAGATGGGTTTTGGGGCAAACAATCTGTATGCCCTAATACATGTTGCTGGGAGCCGGGAATATACTATTAGTTTCACCAGGCCAGAGGGTCTTGACCTGTTCTGGGAGAGATATGAGGCTCGGTGCAGGTCAAGACCCGAATGGGAAGGTCTGGCCCCAGTGGCGGTTTCACAAAGGTCTACAGTGAAAAAAATCACAATTATTCTCACTAATGAGAGTGTTCCTGCTCGAGATTTAGAGGTCTGGTTAAAGTATTATGGTGAGGTATTGACTAAGCCCAGCAAAATCCTTGATGAGCGTAACATCTGGACTGGGGGTTGGTCGGTTACAATCAGGTTGGCCAGGGATGGGAATGTTGTCCGTCACCTGCCCTCCTCAGCTTTTATAGGGAGGGATAGGATGACTATTTTATACCCTGGTCAGCCGAAGCTGTGTCACCGCTGTGGAGAAAAGGGGCATTTGAGCTCTTCCTGTTCAGCCTTGATATGTTCAGTGTGTCGGGGTCAGGGTCATATGGCCAGGGACTGCACCGAGATGATCAGGTGCAACCTGTGCCTGCGCCTTGGCCACCCCTACAGCAGATGTCCTGAAGCCTGGCACAATATGGAGAAGGAGGTAATTGATGACATGTCAAGGCTGGACAGGATGGAGGGTGAGGCCCCTGGTGTACCATCCTCCTCTGCGGTGACCGACTCCCCTGGTCCTGCTCAGGATCCCTCTCCAGTTCCTGTGGCCACCCCTCCTGTGTCCGTAAGTATTCCTTCTGTATCTGTCTCTGTGTCCCCCCAGCCTACTGTATCCCCTCCTCTTGTGTCAGAACCTTCCAAGCCTGTGCCCCCCGAGTCAGTTACCCCCCAGGAGTCTACCCCTCCTAAGTCTGATTCAAAGGGAGCACCCCCCCACCAGGAGTGGTAGCGGGTACTAAAAAGGTTGCTTCTTCCTCTGTAAAGAAGTCTTGTGGAAAGACTTCACAGAAAAAAGTAAGAGATGACGGCATCTCTGAAGCTGACCTGCAGTACCTGGAGGAGAGAAGGAAGGTTGGGAAGCGGAAGAAGCAGGTGGTGAGGACAGAACGGGCTCCAGTGTCTGTCTCCAACCGTTATAGGTCCTCTAATTGGGATATCTCTTCATCTGGAGCTTCTTCGGAGCCAAGTTACGATTCTGAGATGGAATTTGGGGCGGCCTCAAGAAAGAGAGAGGCTTCTGGTGATGAGCAGCAGAGGGGAGCTAAGAAGCAATCCACCCAATAACCCAAATGGCGGTTCCCCCTCCGTTAAAAGTGGTGACAATAAATGTCGCCAGCATTAAGTCAGTAAGAGCTCGTTCTATGGCCTTCTTTTTGTTCAGCCAATTAGATGCTGAAATTTTATTTTTGCAAGAGACTAGGCTCACCTCCTTGGCAAATATTCATATGGCCGAGAGTGGAGGTATGGTCCATCTTACTGGTCTCTTGCGGCCGAGCCTTACGGCGGTGTGGCGGTGTTGTTTAAAACCGGCATGGTAACTGTCCGGCGGGTTATTGAGGTGGAGATTGGGAGATGTATGGTCTTAGACGTCCTTGTGGGAGGGCAGGACCTGCGCCTAATTAATGTTTATGGGCCACACACAAAGTGGGACAGGAAATGCCTTTTTACAAGGATCAAGCCATTTCTTTTTACATCCCGGCAAGTGGTCTTTGGAGGTGACTTTAATACAGTAACTAGGCCCAAGGACAGGAAGGACTTCAAGGACAGGCTGGGATATGATAGCGTCTTTTTAAATAGTATGGTTAGGGATGCTGGTCTTGTGGATGTGCACATTAAGCACCTCCCGGATGACACTGGGTTCACCTTTCATCGAGGTAATAGTCAGAGTAGAATAGATAGGTTTTTTTTTTAAGGAGACCTCTGCTTTCTCACCCCCAGTGGTGCAGGCAGTAGAGTTCTCTGATCACTGTATGCTATCTGTGGTCCTGAATGCTTCAGACACCCCTCAGAGGGGTAAGGGCATCTGGAGATTGAATTCGACTCTACTCAAGGAAGAACATGTTAGACAATCCTTTGAGGAATTCTTTCAGGCACAGGTGACCATTCTGGACTTTTGTAGCAGCAAGGCTGAGTGGTGGGAGCTGACCAAAAAGAGGATCGCTGGATTCTTCAGGGGCCTAGCCAATAGAAAACAGTTTAATAAATACATGACCTACCAACGTTTACGGAGGAAGCTGGATATTCTTGTCTCGAGAGGAGGAGATCCTGGGGCAATCTCCGAAGTGAAACTCCTTCTCAGGAAGTGTCAATATGACCGACATGCCTCTTTGGTTCTGGAGAGGGACTATGGGAAGTACCACTCGCCTGACCCTTACCAGAACTGCAAACAAGGTGTAGCTGTTAAAACGGTCGTTGGCCTTAAGGACAGTACAGGTTCCTTGACAAAGTCCAGGTCAGGGATACTGGAGGTCGTGAGGTCCTTTTATGCTGACCTTCTTGGGAGGAAAGAGCTTGACCGTGACAAGATGGAAAGCTTTTTGGACTCTATTCCAGGTCTAAATGATGAAGATGTCCCATTGATGAATTTAACAGAGGAGATCACAGTTGAAGAGGTGATAAGGGCAATTGAACAGCTTGCCATCAAAAAGTCACCTGGACCGGATGGCTTGACGGCTGAGTTTTACAAAGCTTTTAAGCCTATTCTGGCCCCACATTTGGTAGAGGTTTTTAACAGTTGCCTTGCTGAGGGGGTACTACCCCCTTCCATGAGGCACTCGGCTGTGATTCTTCTTTCAAAGGGTAAAGATCCTTTGATGATTGAGAATTGGCGCCCCATCAGCCTTCTTAATGTCGATAGAAAGATACTGGCAAAGATCATTTTCTGGCGCCTATCGTCAGTAGCAGAGTCTTTGCTTTCTCGCCATCAGCACTGTTCGGTCCAGGGTAGGTGCACCTTCACAGCAGTTTTAGCTGTCCGGGAGGCCTTGGAGCGGTGCAGGGCTGCAGGCTGGGGAAAGTATTTGCTGACATTGGATCAGGCAAAGGCTTTTGATCGTGTTAACCATGAGTACCTGTGGTTGCTCCTTAGTAAGTACGGTCTGCCGGTTGGTTTTGTCGATTGGTTAAAAGTCTTGTATAAGGGGACAGAGAGCTTTCCTCTTGTTAATGGTTGGGTTGGGCAGTCCTTTGAGGTTGGCTCCGGGGTGCACCAGGGTTGTCCCCTGAGTCCCCTGCTCTATGTGTTTGCAATTGACCCCTTCATCAGGAGGCTAGAGAGCGGCATGCTGTGTGGGGTGCCAGTGGGGCTCCCGGGTGAGCCGCCTTTGAGGGTTGTTGCCTATGCGGACGATGTGTCGGTGATTGTCACCGGGCGGATGAAGCAGAGGAGGTGGTCTCTCTGACATCACGGTATTCTGAAGCATCTCGGCTCCAAGATCAATCAGGAAAAGAGTGAAGTTTTCTGGATGGGAAAGGAAGGTGAGGGGTTTGATCTCCCGGACACCTTTCCAGTGCCCCAGGAAAGAATTAAGATTTTAGGCATTGAATTTGGACCCGGCGATTATGGCCTCAAAAACTGGGAAGGCAGACTGGAAATTGCCAATACTAAGGTGGTCAGCTGGAAGAGATGGAAGTTATCTATGAGGGAAAGGGTTGATCTGATTAAGACTTACCTGATTCCGATCTTCTTGTATGTCAGCTTTGTCTGCATCTTGCCAGTGTCTCTCTATGCTAGGGTCAGTAGTGTGTTCTTCCAGATGTTGTGGGGGAACAGACTGAACCCCATCAAGAGGAATGTCACCTATCTATCCAGGAGGGAGGGTGGCTTAGGTATGGTCAACCCAGTTCTTTTCTTTTCACTGCTTTTTCTCAAGTTTAATATTGGTAATATGCTTGCAGTGGAACCTCCTGGATGGGCAGGCATATTTAGATCTTGGTTTAGGCCTTTTCTACGACTTTGGGAAGAAGGTGGCCAAGTGAAGAATCTCAGGGGTCATCATGGTCAGCTACCAGCCTATGTCGCTCCGTGCCTGAAGTTACTACGGCAGTGGCGATTGTCGGCTGAAGATCTCAGATCGGTTCCGAGGAAAGTCCTTATGAGTCGAGTCTTGAGCGAAGTCTTTCATGACCCACTGGCCTTAAGGGACTGCCCAGGCCCAGTTTTGAGGGCAGGGTTAAGACTTATTAATTTGGACAGAGTACCTCCTAAATTCAGGGATCTGGCCTGGATGTGCTTCCATGGGAGACTCTATGTTCGGGGCAATTTGAAATTCCGCAGTGGGATGGATCGTAGCTATCCTCGGGAGGAGTGTGCAGGTGAGGAGGAGACTATGGACCATTTTCTTCTTCATTGCCCTTTTAACATAGAGGTGTACAAACAGGTGGGGCGGGCCCTCGGTGTTCCTTTCCTCTCCAGGCTGGGTTATGCTGAGTGGGTGTACGGAGCATTCAATACTGGTGGTGGTTTTTGTTTGGATACACTTTTTCTAGTTAGCCTAGTAGTCCGTTATTTCACTTGGAATGCACGGTGTCAGGTCTGCATTCGGCGTAAAATCCTTCCTGTCGAGGTGGTGGTGTATGACATTCTGCATGAGGTGGAGAAGATTCGGGTACTTGAGAGAGACAAGCGGAGTCAGGGGGCTTGGTTGAAGGCGTGGAGGGGTTTCAAGCCTCCCTGACTGCCAGGAGTCTCTTTCCCGGGTGTGGCTGTCTGTCTCTTATCACCCTAGATTATTATTTTTTGAATTAATTTTTGATAAATGGCTGCGTACATAGGTGATGGGTTGTGCCTCTTAGGCCCTCTCTGCTGCTTTATGTAAATAGTTTTCTAAAAAATGTTTTGGTAGTGGATTATGTATATATTGTATTTATTCTGAACATGGATGTGTATTCCTTGGATTTCTGTTGAAGTTTTGTACTATGGTTTTGTTTTTTACTTTTGTATAAAATTGGTTGCTTGATTCTTTTAATAAAAGATCAATAGTGCCCCAAGGATGGTGTCAGTGGAGGGAACAGTGCCCCATCGGTGGTATCAGTGGGAGGAAAAGTGCCCCATTGTTAATGTAAGTGGTAGGAACTATGCCCCACTGTTGCTGACAGTGGGGGGAATAATGCCCCAAAGGTCGGATAAAAGCAAGCAAAGGGGCAGATCTGGCCCCTGAGACACAGTTTGGAGACCACTCCTCTAGATAATAAATAAAAATAGTTAATTACGCTTTGCTGGAATAATGGCATTTCATTGATTGATTCTCCCATATTAAACCACATTTCTGTTTTAAAAAAACGACAGAAACAATACACTGAAGCAAAAACAACAGTTTTTTTTTTCTCTGGATGAAAACTTTAAAGAGTGATATATTTTATTATATTTAAAGCATGGTGAGAAAACAGCACAAAATTGTTCCAAAGACGGTGCTCTCCAGAAGTGGGAAGAGTTGAAAAAGAGACAAAAGGAAAGAAACATGCAAGGTAGAGATCATGGGACACGTACATAGAGATTCATCATGTTACATGAGAGAGCAAAGGAGAGGAGAAGATCAATAGATAAAGAGACCTTCTGGAAGAGATGGACAGAAATAGGTATACAAGAAGGGACAATGAAGGATGATCTGATTGTATCTTGAAGGCCATCACCCAAAGCTGACTTCTTAGTTTTGTGTAGGCATTGGTTCATTAAGTTGATCACTCATGTCTTAGATCTCTTGGAGACTCCAATAGCAAGAGATCCTTCGCAGGTGTTTGTGTCCCAATGCCCCCCCACAATAAAGGTGTCAATTTCTCACAGTTGAATCCACCAATTATTGTTCTTTCTTTATTACTGAGAATCTACTGAGGGCACATGTCATTGTTTTGCTTTGTAATGGTTGCTTTAGTTGAAAAAATATCTCAACATTGGAGAACCTCAGAGATAGAAAAAGCCTGCATGTGGTTCTCCTTGCCAGCAACTACACAAAACTGACATATCAGATTTGGTTGAAGATAGCCTTTTACCCCTGAAGCATCCTTAAAACTATCACATCGTTGTGTGACATCTCACAGTTCCTGTAAAACTGGGACAAAGGCGTCAAAATCACAAACGCCGTAAAAAAAAGAAACAAACCACACTGCTTTTCCCTGGTAAGCTGAGGGCACAGGCCATGGATGGACGTAATGCAATTCAAAATGTCCTCCATCTTCTGGTCGCAGTGAAGTGAGCACAAGCAGTAATGTACAGGCACTAGGGCAAGCCGGGAAGATGTACAAGAGAGGAAGGAATCCTCTCTGTCAAAGCAAAGGTATGTACAAGGCGGTTTCTTCCTGGAGATGTTCTGGTCAATGGTCCCACCATGTCTTTCAATCCACCCTACTCTTTGTTTCAGGCTTGATGGCTTCGTTTTTTGATCCATCTACTAAAGGATGACCATCCAAGGCAACTCATGACTGACCAGTGTCATGGTAGGTAATCTGTACCTAAACGTGATGCAACAATGCATTTCTTCATCTTTCCTCATGTTGGCCACAACAAACCAGCGTTCTCAAGTTGCCTACCACCACCTTATAAACAGCATGACTGCACTCATGCCAAGAAAGCTATTGTGAGGTTTACGCCTATAGGAAAAATATAGAAATTCTGAGCTAGAAGCAATGTTCAAATGCTGAAATGTTTACACCGTAAGGAGAATGGGTTGACAAAGGTGTAAAACAGTCAAAACGGGACTGTGTTATAGGATGGGTTTCTATGAATCGACTTAATCCCTCCATCTTGATACAAGCCATAAGATAGCATTGAGACTTTTTCTACAGCCATGCAAAACCTTCTTCAAACTTCTCCTACTTTCTAAGAAACACATCCATTTGGTGTGGCTCTTGAGAAGAATTCTTCATATATTTCCTTGTTCTTCTTTAAATCTTGTCAGCTGTAATGGCTCCAAACTTAGGACATCAACAAAAACCAGAATCAATGAATGCTCTGGAACAGACTATCTAAGATAATAATCTTCTGAAGCATTAGGAACCAAAACATGAAGGACCACCACTGAACTTGAAGCAACATTCCACAATGCGCTGGACTCAACCTCACACCATAGAATCCTTGTAGAGTACGCTGATGGGGTTTTTTTTTATCAGATGGGAGTCGGCTCTACTTGTGAGTTTCATAACAGTCCACGACAGAGAAGACAAGAGATGAGGCGTGGGAAATATACAACCCTTTTTTTCTTCGGAACATGGAATGAGGTCTTCACAAACCGGAGTGTAAAGTATCTCCCAGGATCTTGCTCTCCCTGCTTGTCAACAATTCGATGGTTTGGCTGTGTTAGCCCACCACCCCTACTGCCAAAGTCTTCGATCAGATGGTCAGTGCTGGGAATGGTTCGGAGGATACGGTTCTAAAGGTCAGCTCCTGCATCTTATTCAATCACAACACAACGGGGCAGGTGCTGGGAGAAATACTTGAAGAGTTCAGGTGTGGCCCCTGGGCAGTTGGTGAGTTCCAATTCTTCCAGATCTTGTAGCTGAACGAGGCCCGAAAGGCCAGTGGTTGTCAACAATGGGCAACCTGAAACAACAGAAGAGTATTTTTTATGTTAGCATGGCTCCTAGAACTGTCCAAGTTTATCCAAAACAAAACACCTCCTGCACATGAGTGTGATGATTGGGTGCCAGTTCTTCATGAGCATCTGCTTCACCACACAGGTCAAAGTCACACACCACCTTGCTGCCCTCCTGGGACTGGGCAAGTCCTGATAGCACTCTACAAATAAACTAACAAAGGAGGACGCACCAGCCTAGTGCATTGTCCCACACGCCATTTATTAGTAATCCACAAATAAATATACTCACAGCGTATCAAAGCAAGCATCAACTTTCTGGTTGTTCTGTCCAATTAGCATACTCCGGACCTTGGGAGAACACCACCAGGATCCTAGCTGGCTTATGCGTTTCGAGGGAAGTGCCCTCTTCCTCAGAGCCAAACCCTTCCCACGAAACGCGTAAGCCAACTAGGATCCTGGTGGTGTTCTCCCAAGGTCTGGAATGCGCTGAGTGGAAGGTGATGCTTGCTGGAAGGTGGAAGGTGATGCTTGCATTGATACGCTGTATTTCTTACATGGTTTGTGAGTATATTTGTTTGTCAATTACTAATAAATGGTGCTTGGGATAATGCACTAGGCTGGTGCGTCCTCCTTTGTTATTTTTTAGACTTTCCAAGTGTAGGGTTGTCTCTAAAATAAGACAATTCATTGATGGATCAATTCACTTTCCTCCCACTGCAGGTGGAAGCAAAGAAAATCACTCAATTCCCCTATCAGCACAGTCAGTCAGTGTTGATGGGGGAATGCCTCCCGCAGCGCTATTGTATTCTGTCGGGGGGGGGGGGGGCATGGGAAACCTTCCGGGCCGGCAGGTTACATTGATTACTGCTAGTGGCTATAGCTGCTAGCAGAAATTGCATGTAGAAAGATCTGACATCCTGGTTGTACCCAAGTTGATTGGTGGGGTTCAATTAGCCTGCTCATACATGGATCGAAATTTCGCCAGTCTTGGGTACAATTAGCATGCCCTTACTTGGGTACAATCAACCTGCCAATACATGGATCGAAATTTCGCCAGTCTTGGGTACAATCAGCCTGCCCGTACTTGGGTACAATCAGCCTGCCCTTACATGGATTGAAATTTGGCCAATCCCTGCTGAACCGGCCAAATTTCGATCTATGTATGGTCAGCTTAAGTCAGAACCAAGCAGATCTCACCCCAAGAATAATGGATGATGTGCGATTTGCCCATGCTTCATTGGAAGGACCCACCATTAGTTTTAGCCCCTGTTTTTCTGATGCTCAGATGCAGTGCATTCTTGGTGAAAGTAACATTCCCTGATCCATGGGGAAAGGGCACAATTGCTAAGCAATCACAAGGTTTTTGTTAGAACCGATGGCAATCATTTATTGCAGTTTTTTTTCCTTGCTGGGGAGATTTGCCCTCTCTATTTCTATTGGTGACCATTATCACCAGGACAGTGAAAGGCAACCCAAAATATTATGGTTGTCACCAGAACAGGAAGTGTATGGAATCTTCCAATGAGGACACTTGTTCCAGCAACATCAAAAAAGGATAGATTTCCTCTTACTTCCTGTTGTGTGTGTATATGTATATGTATATATATATATATATATATATATATATATATATATATATATATATATATATATATATATATATATATATATATATATATATATATATATATATATATATATAGCAAAAAAGGTTCTAACAGTACTCTACTGCTCTATCCAAAACTAAAATACCAGGTGTATGCTCTAACACAGGCCAACAGGCACACAGTGGGAGCACACATGGACAGTACTGGGCAAAAAATATTGGCAGGTGTGAAGAAATGCTGTAAAGTAAGAATGCTTTCAAAAATATTTATTTTCATTGTTCAATTTTATCAATTCACAAAAGAGTGAACAGAAGAAACATCTAAATCAAATCAAGATTTGGTGTGACCACCCTTTGGCTTCAAACCAGCATTAATTCCTACACTTGCACAATTGTCAGGGATTTTGTAGGGTTAGACCCCATTCACACTAGGGGCAACACGACTTGCAGGTCGCCTCACCGAGGCGACCTGCACACGACTGCCCGGGTAACTTGCAAAACGACTTCTGTATAGAAGTCTATGCAAGTCGCCCCCGAAGTCGTACAGGAACCTTTTTCTAAGTCGGAGCAACTTGCGTCGCTCCCCTTAGAACGGTTCCATAGCACAGAACGGGAGGCGACTTGTCAGGCGACTAGGTCGCCTGACAAGTCGTCCCTGTGTGAACGGGGTCTTAGAGTCAGGTGTATGATGAACCAATTATACCAAGCAGGTATGGAGTTTGAAACACAGTCATTAACCACTTAAGGACCGAGCCTTTTTCTGAGATTTGTTGTTTACAAGTTAAAAACATTTTATTCGGCATTTAAAAAATTCTACAGGTTGCATGTTTTGAGTTACAGAGGAGGTCTAGGGCTAGAATTTTTGCTCTCGCCCTACTGATCGCGATACTTCACGTGTGGTTTGAACACCGGTTTCATATGTGGGTGATACTCACATATGCGTTCACTTCTGCAGTGAGCTCAGCGGGACGGGGCGCGTTTAAAAAATTTTTTTTGTGTAAACATCCCTTGTAATACAAAAAAAAGCATGACAGGACCTCTTAAATATGGGATCTGGGGTCAAAAAGACTAGGCTACTTTCACACTGAGGCGCTTTACAGGCGCTACAGAGCTAAAAATAGCTCCTGTAAAGAGCCTCTCCTGTGAACTTGGGCCTTCACACTGGAGCGGTGCGCTTGCAGGATGGGAAAAAAGTCCTGCAAGCCGCATCTTTGCAGCGCTGTAGGAGCAGTGTATACACTGCTCCTAAAGCGCCCCTGCCATTGAAAACAATGGGGCAGCGCCACAAACCCGCGGTTGGTTTTAACCTTTTTTCGGCCACTAGCGGGGGTAAAACTGCCCGCTAGCGACCCGAATATCGCCGCTAAAACAACGGTAAAGCGGCACTAAATATAGCGCCGCTTTACCACCGACGCCCGCCCCAGTGTGAAAGTAGCCTAAAATGCAATAAAAAAAAATAAATAAATAAAATGTTGTCATTTAAAAAAAAAAAAAAAAGGTCCTTTAAGAGCTATAGGTGGAAGTGACATTTTGATGCCGCTTCTGCCCTGCAATGATATGGAAACAGGTGGAGGGCCATCTTCCATGTCAGGCTAGGGAAAGGATCCAATCACCTCCGCCGCTACCGACGGCTTCGGTAAGCGGTGGAGGGTACCAGAGCGCGGCGGGAGGGGGGGGCCCCCCGCCGATAAAAGTGATCTTGCGGGAATCTGCCACAGAGACCACTTTTATCTTGAAGCAGACCGCCCGCTGAAGAAGAGGATACTGGGGTTATGGTAGCTATCTGCTGCCATAACAGCGATATTTCTCTTCAAAGTTGCGACGTATACCGACGGTGGGCAGTCTGGAAGTGGTTAACAGAAAAATCTGTGTAGGAGGCTTAAAACTGGGTGAGGAACAGCCAAACTCTGCTACTGTGGTGAGGTTGTGGAAGACAGTTTCATGTCACACACCACGACAAGACTGAGCACAGCAACAAGACACAAGATAGTTATACTGCACCAGCAAGATCTCTCCCAGGTAAAGATTTCAAAGCTGGGAAATCTTTTGTTTGTTTGTGATGTGCATTGCCCTTCCACTGGCATAGGCAAAGGCGAGTTATAGGTTGGGGCGGCTGCCACTTTTTTGTACAGTTGGGTAAATTGGGTGCGAGTATGCACTGGATACCTTTGCTGCTATTGTGCTCTTGGTATGCACCACGTGCGTCCCCCAGGCATACCTGCCCTTAACCACTTTGGACCGCCCACCCTACATATACTGTGGTAGGGCGGCCCAGCTGCGCGAAACAACGTACCTGTACAGTGTTACCTCCTTCTAGGCCCTTTGGGGCGCGCCACCTGAGACCCGCTTCCGCTGTGATTAGACACAGCGGGAGCCAATCAGTGGGTTCGTTGGCCTCGATGGCCGCCAGCCATTCGCGGCCATTAGTAGGAGAGGCAAAACGGCTGTTTGCCTATGTAAACACGGCAGACTGATGTTCTGTCACAGAGGGAGAGAGAAATGTTGTGTTCCTGGTAACACAGATGTCTCTCTTCCTCCGGTCAGTCCATCCCCCACACAGTTAGAAAGCACTCCCTAGGAGCACACTTAACCCTTTGATCGCCCCTGATGTTAACCCTTTCCCTGCCAGTGTCATTTATAAAGTGATAGTGTATTTTTTTTATCACTGACCACTGTATTGGTGTCACTGGTCCCTAAAAAGTGTCACTTAGTGTCCGATTTGTCCGCTGCAATGTTGCAGTCCCACTAAAAATCGCTGATCGCCGACATTACTAGTAAAAATGAAAATAAAAATGCCATAAAAATATCCCATAGTTTATAGACGCAATAACTTTTGCGCAAACCAATGAATATACACTAAATGGAATTTGATATTGATAAAGAAATTAGATTTTTTTACATATTTTTCTTGGATGTGATTTAGAGCAGAAAGTAAAAAATATTGTTTTTTTTTTCAAAATTGTCGGTCTTTTTTTGTTTATAGTGCAAAAAAAAAAAAAAAAAACACGGAGGTGATTAAACACCACCAAAAGAAAGCTCTATTTGTGGGAAAAAAAGGACATCAATTTTTGTTTGGGTACAACATCGCACGACCGCGCAATTGTCAGTTAAAGTAACTCAGTGCCGTATCGTAAAAAATGGCCTGGTCATTAAGGGGGTAAAACCTTCCGGGGCTAAAGTGGTTCTATTCTTATGTGTTTCTACTGTGGAGGCTCTGGAAATTTAGAGTTAGGACCGCAGTATATACAGAGATCCCTTGGTGTGGGCACTTCCGCTTATGCATATATATGCAAATGTGTGCACAAAAAAACCCACTTCAGCCCCGAAAGGATTTGCCCCCTTCCTGACCAGAGCACTTTTTGCGATTGGGCACTGCGTCCGTTTAACTGACAATTACGCGGTCGTGCGACGTGGCTCCCAAACAAAATTGACGTCCTTTTTTCCCCACAAATAGAGCTTTCTTTTGGTGGTATTTGATCACCTCTGCGTTTTTTATTTTTTGCGCTATAAACAAAAAAATAGCGAAATTTTGAAAAAAAAGCAATATTTTTTACTTTTTGCTATAATAAATATCCCCCAAAAATGTATAAAAAAACATTTTTTTTCCCTCAGTTTAGGCCTATACGTATTCTTCTACATATTTTTGATAAAAAAAAAAATCGCAATAAGCGTTTATTGACTGGTTTGCACAAAAGTTATAACGTCTACAAAATAGGGGATAGTTTTATGGCATTTTTATTAATATATATATATTTTTTTTACTAGTAATGGCGGCGAACAGCGATTTTTTATCATGACTGCGACATTATGGCGGACACATCAGACACTTTTGGCGCTATTTTGGGACCATTCACATTTATACAGTGATCAGAAATGCATTGATTACTGTGTAAATGTGGCTGGCAGTGAAGGGGTTAAGTGTGTCCTAGGGAGTGATTCTAACTGTAGGGGGGATGGGCTATGTGTGACACGACACTGATCACCGCTCCCGATTACAGGGAGCTGTGATCAGTGTCACTAGGCAGAACGGGGAAATGCTTGTTTACATCAGCATTTCCCTGTTCTTCCTCTCCGTGAGACGATTGCGGGTATCCCCGCAGACATCAAATCCGCGGGACCCGCAATCACACTCATGGAGCTCCTGCAATAACGTGATTTCGTGCAGCGGAGCCAACCTGCCGCAGTAAAACTGCAGCGGCTGATCCGCAAGAAGTTAATGCAAACTGCCAATTTGGTTGTTTTGCCGGCTGGTGGTTAGTGTGCTGGGAAATCTTTTGCTTGTTGAAGATTTCAAAGCAGACTGGGATTTCAAGATGTGTTGTACAGGCTCTTTTGAAGAAGCACAAAGAAGCCGGGAACGTTGAGGACCGTAGGCGCTGTGGTCGGCCAAGGAAACCTAATGTAGCAGATGAAAGACACATCATGGTTACTTCCCTTTGTCATCAGAAGATGTCCAGCAATGCCGTCAGCACAGAACTGGGGGAAACCAGTGGGACCCAGGTACACCCATCTACTATCCAGAAAGATCTGGCCAGAGGTGGTCTTCATGAAAGAATTGCGGCCAAAAAGTCGTATCTCCGATGTGGAAACAAGGCCAAGTGACTCAACCATGTATCAAGGGGTTAATATGGCGCACAATGGAGGTAGCCGAGTATATATAACTAAAAATGGTGGGGCGAAGGGGGTGGGTTGGGGGTTCCCGAGAGGGGGAACTTGATGGTGGTAGTTAAAGTTTCACAACAAGTTCGGGTATTAGTCCATGTGAGGATAAAATGATGCTGAATAAATGGAAGGCAGCCAGTCTATAAAAGCTAGAAGAAGCTCTGGAACAAATAAAAAAGAAAGAAGGACGGCGCCCTCTAAGTGCAGCATGTATGTTAAAAATATTTATTACAATAGATAAAAACACTCACATTTGAGTTGCTAAAAACCAGCATGTAAAGTAGTTTCATCCGCGTGCTCTCGGGGGATGTGGGTGTCACGGGCCAGTGGAGGGGTTCCTGGGATGTGGGTCCTGTAACCTGGGTCCTGGTAGCTGTTCCGGTGGTGCCGAGGGTCGGCCAGGATATCGGTCATGAATCCTCCTTGGAGCGTCGTGCTGACCTGCGTCTTCACTTCCGGGAGTGGGGTGAGGCGGGCGGTGCTTCGCGTTTGGAGCATGCGTGCTCCTTCATCAGGCTATGATAGCCTGATGAAGGAGCACGCATGCTCCGAACGCGAAGCACCGCCCGCCTCACCCCACTCCCGTAAGTGAAGACGCAGGTCTGCACGGCGCTCCACGGAGGATCCATGACCGATATCCTGGCCGACCCTCGGCACCACCGGAACAGCTACCAGGACCCAGGTTACAGGACCCACATCCCAGGAACCCCTCCACTGGCCCGTGACACCCACATCCCCCGAGAGCACGCGGATGAAACTACTTTACATGCTGGTTTTTAGCAACTCAAATGTGAGTGTTTTTATCTATTGTAATAAATATTTTTAACATACATGCTGCACTTAGAGGGCGCCGTCCTTCTTTCTTTTTTACTCAACCATGTATGAAAGCATATTACCGGGGGCCAGAAAAATGGCAGCAGGCGCTCTGGACTGATAGCAGGAGACAGTTTGCTGGTGAAGGACTGGAGAGCGGTACAATAATGAGTCTGGCAACAGTGAATCATGATGGAGGTTCCTAGCAAGTTTGGGGCTGCGTTTGGATCAATGTTGTCCTCAATGATGAGAAATACAGGAAGATACTTATCCATCAGGGAGATGTGTGATTTCCCCCAAATTTATTCTGCAGCAGGACAACAACCCCAAACATACAGCCAATGTCATTACCCACTTCCCGCCCACCATATAGCAATACGCGTATCGGCCTTTCCTCACTCGCGTCTGACAGACGCGGGTAGAGGAGAGCAGATCGGCGGCTCTCCTGATAGGGGGGAGGTCTGTGCTGATTGATTATCAGTGCACCCTCCCCCCCGAGGATGCTCACCCAGGACCACCAGGGATGCCACCAGGACCACAAGGGATGCCCACCAGGTATGCCCATGGCCACCAGGGATGCCAATCAGTGCCCACATATGATGCCAATTATTGCCCACCAGCAATGCCTGCCAGTGCCTCCATATCAGTGATGCCCATCACTTCTTTCTATCAGTGCTACCCATAAGTACCCATCAGTGCAGCCTTTCAGTGCCCAACAGTGTTGCCTATCAGTGCCCCCTATGAGTCCCCATCTGTGCCGCCTCTGAGTGCCCATCAGTGCTTTATATCACTGCCACCTGTGAGTGCCCATCAGTGCCACATACAAAATTTTATAACAGAAACAAAAACTTTTTTTTTTTTTAATTTTCGGACTTTTTTTTATTTCTTTAGCAAAAAATAAAACCCCAGAAGTGATCAAATACCACCAAAAGAAAGCTCTATTTGTGGGAACAATATTATAAAAATTTTGTTTGGGTACAGTGTAGCAGGACCGCGCATTTGTCATTTAAAAAGCGGCAGCGCTGAAAGCTGAAAATTGGCCTGGGCAGGAAGGGGGGAAGTGCCTGGTATTAAGGTGGTTAAGAACTATCTTCAGTGTAAAGAAGAACAGGTAGTCCTGGAAGTGATGGTTTGGCCCCCATCTCGACATCATGGAGTCTGTCTGGGATGACATGAAGAGACAGGAGGATTTGAGGCAGCTGACCTCTACAGAAGATCTGTGGTTAGTTCTCCAAGATGTTTGGAACAACCTACCTGCCGAGTTCCTTCAAAAACTGTGTGCAAGTGTACCTAGAAGAATTGATGCTGTTTGAAGACAAAGGCTGGTCACACCAAATATTGATTAGATTTGGATTCCCATTTTGTTAATTGATAAAAAACAAACTATTAAAGCGGAGTTCCACCTAACAATTGAACTTTCGCTTTAAGTGATGGTGACTCCCTGACATGCCACTTTTGGCATGTCAATTTTTTTTTTGGGGGGGGGGGGTACCCAGTTTTTAAGGGCACCAAACTCCCACTTCCTCCCCTGGCTCCGTGGCACCGGAAGTAAGTTCACCTCTCCCCTCTCCCTCCCTGCAATCTTCTGGGACATGTCACAGGTGCCAGGAGATTGCCCGGCCATTCACAGTGCAGCTCTCGCATGTGCAGTGCGCGCCCGGCTGTGAAGGCACAGCCGGGCGCCCACAGTTAGAATGCCGGTGCCGTGGAGAGGGGGGGAGGGGAGCGAGGCTTCCTGCACCCGCATCGCTGGACCCTGGGACAGGTGAGTGTCTGATTATTAAAAGTCAGCAGCTACACTCTTTGTAGCTGCTGACTTTTAAATGGGTGGAACTTTAACATTTCTTATTTCTGAAAGCATTCTTCATTTACAGCATTCCTGCCTAAAACTTTTGCACAGTACTGTACATGACCTATCACAGACCTACAGACACGGGGGGGCATGTACATGATCTATATCAACCATTACCTAAAGATCTGCTTTATTCAACACAACATTGGATGCTACTCACCGGCCAAAGATAAGAGTCGTAAACTTTTCATACACAGTAAATGCTTCAAACCAAAATCCTGCACCTGGGGATCAAGAAAAACAAAGGATCATGGATGTACTTGTATTTGTTTTTTATGAATGTCCCAATCCATCCATCCTCTCCCCATCCATCCATCCAATCTCTCTCCTCTCCCCATCCATCCATCCATCCATCCAATCTCTCTCCTCTCCCCATCCATCCAATCTCTCTCCTCTCCCCATCCATCCATCCAATCCTCTCCTCTCCCCATCCATCCATCCAATCTCTCTCCTCTCCCCATCCATCCATCCATCCATCCATCCATCCATCCATCCAATCTCTCTCCTCTCCCCATCCATCCAATCTCTCTCCTCTCCCCATCCATCCATCCAATCTCTCTCCTCTCCCCATCCCATCCATCCAATCTCTCTCCTCTCCCCATCCATCCATACATCCATCCATCCAATCTCTCTCCTCTCCCCATCCATCCAATCTCTCTCCTCTCCCCATCCATCCATCCAATCTCTCTCCTCTCCCCATCCATCCATCCAATCTCTCTCCTCTCCCCATCCATCCATCCACTCTCTCTCCTCTCCCCATCCATCCATCCAATCTCTCTCCTCTCCCCATCCATCCATCCAATCTCTCTCCTCTCCCCATCCATCCATCCATCCATCCATCCATCCAATCTCTCTCCTCTCCCCATCCATCCAATCTCTCTCCTCTCCCCATCCATCCATCCAATCTCTCTCCTCTCCCCATCCATCCATCCAATCTCTCTCCTCTCCCCATCCATCCATCCAATCTCTCTCCTCTCCCCATCCATCCATCCACTCTCTCTCCTCTCCCCATCCATCCATCCAATCTCTCTCCTCTCCCCATCCATCCATCCATCCATCCATCCATCCATCCAATCTCTCTCCTCTCCCCATCCATCCATCCATCCATCCATCCAATCTCTCTCCTCTCCCCATCCATCCATCCAATCTCTCTCCTCTCCCCATCCATCCATCCACTCTCTCCTCTCCCCATCCATCCATCCAATCTCTCTCCTCTCCCCATCCATCCATCCAATCTCTCTCCTCTCCCCATCCATCCATCCATCCATCCATCCAATCTCTCTCCTCTCCCCATCCATCCATCCATCCATCCATCCATCCAATCTCTCTCCTCTCCCCATCCATCCATCCAATCTCTCTCCTCTCCCCATCCATCCATCCATCCAATCTCTCTCCTCTCCCCATCCATCCATCCAATCTCTCTCCTCTCCCCATCCATCCTTCCAATCTCTCTCCTCTCCCCATCCATCCATCCATCCAATCTCTCTCCTCTCCCCATCCATCCATCCATCCATCCATCCAATCTCTCTCCTCTCCCCATCCATCCATCCATCCATCCATCCAATCTCTCTCCTCTCCCCATCCATCCATCCAATCTCTCTCCTCTCCCCATCCATCCATCCATCCAATCTCTCTCCTCTCCCCATCCATCCATCCAATCTCTCTCCTCTCCCCATCCATCCATCCAATCTCTCTCCTCTCCCCCATCCATCCATCCAATCTCTCTCCTCTCCCCATCCATCCATCCAATCTCTCTCCTCTCCCCATCCATCCATCCAATCTCTCTCCTCTCCCCATCCATCCATCCATCCATCCAATCTCTCTCCTCTCCCCATCCATCCATCCAATCTCTCTCCTCTCCCCATCCATCCATCCATCCATCCAATCTCTCTCCTCTCCCCATCCATCCATCCATCCATCCATCCAATCTCTCTCCTCTCCCCATCCATCCATCCTTCCATCCATCCAATCTCTCTCCTCTCCCCATCCATCCATCCATCCATCCAATCTCTCTCCTCTCCCCATCCATCCATCCAATCTCTCTCCTCTCCCCATCCATCCATCCATCCATCCATCCAATCTCTCTCCTCTCCCCATCCATCCATCCATCCATCCAATCTCTCTCCTCTCCCCATCCATCCATCCAATCTCTCTCCTCTCCCCATCCATCCATTCATCCATCCAATCTCTCTCCTCTCCCTCTTTCCATCCATCCAATCGACCTCCTATCTCCATCCATCCATCCATCCATCCAATCTCTCCCTCTCTCCAATATCGCTCCTCTCCCCATCCATCCATCCATCCATCCAATCTCTCCCTCTCTCCAATATCGCTCCTCTCCCCATCCATCCATCCATCCATCCATCCAATCTCTCCCTCTCTCCATCCATCCATCCATCCATCCATCCAATCTCTCTCTCCTTCCCTCACCCCCTTTTTCTATCCATCCATCCAATGTCCCCCTCCCTCCATCTATCCAATCTCTCCACCCATCCATCCATGCACCCATCCAATCTCTATCTCCTCCCATCCATCAATTTAATCTCTCCCTTCCTGTATTCATCCAACCCCCCCCCCCACCCCTCCCTTTTCACCTATCCATCCACCCGTCCAATCTCTCCACCCCTGCATCCATCCACTCATAGGTGTGCGCAGTCTCTTGCATTAGGGTGTGCACCCCAAAGCTCAAATACATATCTGTGTGTATATGTACTGATGGTGTCAGTAGGGCAGTGGACAGTGTAATTTTGTTAATTTTCTTTTCACAAAATTTATGGGCTTGTGTAACATTTTGGGGGGGGGGGGGGGGAATGAAAAATCAGTGGTCTAAACAGGGGGGAATATGCAGCACACAAGTCAAATATGGTGTGCCCAGGCACACCTGGCACACCCTGTGCGCACGCCTATGCATCCACTCATCTAATTTCTCTCCTCTCCCCATCCATCTATTCATCCTCTCCCTCCCTCCATCCATTTACTCTCTCCATCCATCCATCCAATTTCTTCCTCCATCCATCTACTCTCTCTATCCTTCCAATCCATCCCTCCCTCCATCCATCACTCCATCCATCCATTCATACAATCTCTCCATCCCTCCACCCATCTCTCACATATACAGCATCCTTCCTGCACAGGGTGGTGGGACTTCTGTCCTCTTGCGGCCACCTCCTCACCTGGCAGCACCATCGGAGGTACAAGCTGCGGAGTGATGTCATAGTGGACAGGTAACTCAGTCCTGTATCTGTAATCCGGACACACCTGCGGAGAGGATAACACAGAGGAGTAATTGTCCTGGACGCGCCGTACTTCCCAACGCTGAGGACGACTTTCCTGCCAGAGCAGTTGCTGATGGTACTTTGTGAGTCACAAGGATAAAGGTAAGTAGTTCTGGCTTCTCTCTGATTTCCATCAGCTGCCACCATGTTCCAGGTCAGTGGTGCAGAACTATATGAAACCAGATGAGGCAACTAGCATTTCCAGAAGAAGGCCGGTAAGAGCAGTCCCTGTGCTTTTCTCCCCACAGCTACAAGAGTTATGGATACTGCCACTGGTGACCAATCTTGCTGAAAATGCTGGTTGCCTGACCTGCCTGCCTGTTATGTTGATCCGCTGAGTCTAGTATGTTCAGAGTGATTGGCAGGGGACACGTATGTAGATTGGGAGGTTTGAGCTCACTCGGATATTCTGTATGCTGGTTCTGGGTTAGTGAGGCTAGAGAGAGTCAGGCAATTGGCATTTTCAGAAAGAAGGTCAGCAATATTAGTCTAAGTATTTCTTTCAGTATAGGCTTTCTTTGACTTTTCTTAACCTTTTTTCCTTCCCAGGTCTGTACACCATAATAAATGGGTCACCACCCCCCTCCTCTTCCTCCTAGGGTTCATACATACCGGGATTTTATAGGCATAGCATGTGCCCAGCATGCCCATTATATGCCTAGCAGGTCTGGGGAGCCACACATGCCACGTACAGCCTACCACGCAGGTGAATGGCTGCACACGGCCACGCTCTCGTAAACACCAATGCTTTTGTGTATCGGCATTTACCCCGCTTTTACAGGTGTTTGATGGTTTTTTTTTCAACATCTAAATGCACCGCCATGTTAGCCTATATAGCCATGCACACATAGGCGTTTACAGGCATATTAGAGGAGGAGCGTTTGGAGGCTGGAAAAAAAAAACGCCCCCTCCAGCTCATTCAGAAGAGCAGCGCTAGAGCAGAAAAAAAAAAACGACTGATGCGCCTAAATGCGTCTAACAGCTTAACCGCTTCACCCCCGGAAGATTTTACCCCTTTCCTGACCAGAGCACTTTTTGCGATTCGGCACTGCGTCGCTTTAACTGACAATTGCGCAGTCGTGCGACGCTGCACCCAAACAAAATTGACGTCCTTTTTTCCGCACAAATAGAGTCTTCTTTTGGTGGTATTTGATCACCTCTGCGGTTTTTATTTTTTGCGCTATAAACAAAAAAAGAGCGTCAATTTTGAAAAAAAAAAAAAAAAACGCATTATTTTTTACTTTTTGCTATAATAAATATCCCCCAAAAATATATTAAAAAAAACTATTTTTTTTCCCTCAGTTTAGGCCGATACGTATTCTTCTACATATTTTTGGTAAAAAACAAATCGCAATAAGCATATATTGATTGGTTTGCGCAAAAGTTATAGTATCTACAAAATAGGGGATAGTTTTATGGCATTTTTTTTTTTTTTTTTTATTAGTAATGGCAGCGATCTGTGATTTTTATTGGGACTGTGACATTATGGCGGACACATCGGACAGAGAGCGGTGATCTCTGTCGTGACACTAGGCAGAACGGGGAAATGCCTTGTTACATCTACATAGGCACTTCCCCATTCTGAGGCTCCATGACACGATCGCCAGGAGATCCCACGGGCATGGTCACGCTGTACGCGGCGGGCGTGCGCCCGCACGCCGGCTATCCCCGGCTCTTAAAGGGGACGTACAGGTAAGCCCATTTGCCCACCGCTGCCATTCTGCCGACGTATATCGGCGTGCGGCGGTCGGCAAGTGGTTAAACGTCCCTAGGTGTGTTTAGCACTTGAGCGTTCACTTCATTCTAATGACCAGAATTAATGAATGTCCTGGCCAATGGAAAACGGCCCGGCCATAGATGGTGCAAATCTCGGCAGGTTTAGCAGGAACCGGACGAGAGTCTAACCATGTCTGGGCAAGCTGAATGTATCAAAGCCCCGCACTTACCCCATCTAGGAAAGGACAGCATGTCCGGCTGCTTTCTTCCTCCTCCTGTGATGTGGATCACGGCGCCTTCCGCCTTGCATCCCCCTCCTCTTCCTCCTAGGCGTCCAATAGGATTGCCTGACCTTTCAGCCAATCGGTAAAAACGGGTATCAGAACCACGCTTCCTGATTGGCTGAGAGGCGGTTCAGTTTTAGAAAAGCGAATATTCATTTGCTTTTTTAACAAACCTGGGTGGGCTCCGAAATGCTCTGCGCTCCGAGTGCATCCTAAAAGGGGCCGGATGCATGAATAGGGGGCGGATTCAATGCATAGCATGAATCTATCCATTAACCATATAGGAGGTGGCCTGGATAGAGGGGGGGTGGCGCCCATGTGCCCCTTAATGGATGGGCCACCCTTGACCACTAGCAATAATCTCTGTCTTCTCCCAGTGGGGACGGCTTCCCCCACCCGCCAGCAGAAGACAATGGCTCGGCAGGACAGATTCCCCTATCAGCACTGTCTGTGTTGATGGGGGAATCATGCAAATTTCTTTCCTGCAACCCATGGCCTGCCTAAAGCCTGGTACACACAACTAGTGTTTTTTCATTTACGGTCAGAGCCGCTTTACTAACGATGGGATGTTAGTACAGTGATCTCCCCTCCTGAGCTATTGTGTTCTGACAGGGACGGCCAACCCCCCCCCCCCCCCCCCCTCTCCAGGACACTCCGGTCAGCGATCTCTGCCATTGCCTGGCTTCTGTCGGATCGGCTGTCATACACACAGGCCGAATGTTGGACGGTTTCTATAGAACCGGCCGATGCCGGCTGACATTTGGCCCGTGTGTACCAGGCTTAACCAAACACCCAAACATTTGCAAAATGCGGCTTAAGGTTTGTTTTTTAAGTTGCCTTCTCCTCTTTTGCAGCAAAGGCATCCAGGGGAGGAAGAAAAAAAACGTTCTGTGTGCATTAGGCCTTACCCATGCACGTGCGTCTGACTGCAGGGCTCCTGGAATGGATCAGAGTCATCCTCTGTGTCGGTGCAGACCAATCAGAATCACTCTGATCTGTCCTGGAGGCGCTGCAGAGGGAGAAGAGCAGAGATTTCAAATCCCTGGACTGCTACACTGGCTGCGTGTGTGGCTACTGACAGCTCATCACCCACTGAGGTAAGTACAGTGAGGACCACCGGGGGGTGCACTGTGTTTGCTCATCTTTTCTGAAAAGGTGAGCTTACACTTTAAAATGAACAGAAGTGTAAACCAAAATTCCTCTACCCTCTGCAAAGAAGAACGTTCCTGCACTGCCAGTCTGCCCCGTACTATAGAGATACAGCTGCCTGATGAATCTTCATAATTGGACACGGTTAAGTTCAATACCTGGTCCCCCTCTGTGCTCATTTTAAGATCCACCTTCCCATATGTCCCTACTTTGTATTGAAGGGGTCACTTAGTCCCTGTGCTTCTCTATTCAATGCGGGTAGATCATGGCTGGTTGGAGGGGCTGACAGGGCGGTGTACATGGCTTCCTGAAAACATCACAACTCCCTGCCTCAGTACTTCTGTCCCTAGCCCTCAGCTGATGCGAGATATGGGTTGGATCTTCAGAAAAATTGTGCAAATATCAAAATGTCTTGATGGGTGAATGTCAGTTTGGAGGACTAGAGGTTACATTTGCTTATGTTCAATTGTTTTAGGGCACATGGAGCTTTAGCAGCTAAATTTCCTTCAACTTGGGCTTACATCTACATTAGGATACAAAGAATGGAGATCAGTTCTGCCTTCCATCAGATTTAGAATATCAGGATGATAAGTAACTTTCATGGTCACCCTGTGACCTTCCACACCTACCTGTCGAGGACCAGTTCCTCCAGCTTGTGCAGGTCGCAGGCGATGTACTCCAGTGCCGTGTCCGTCAGCCTGGGGCACCACGACAGGTCCAGTCCTCGGAGCCTTCTCAGGTTCTCGGCCACCAGCTCCACCCCGTCGTCGGTCACTTTGGAGCAGCCGGAGAGGCTTAGGACAGTGAGGTTGGGCAGGCTGTGGACCACGTTGACCACGCCGTGGTTGGTGATCTCCCAGCAGGAGTGAAGGCGCAACGTGTGCGTGGCCCGGCCCTGTTTGGCAGTAAAGTAAGCCAAGGCGGTGTCCGTTACATGGTAAGCCTGGAGGTTGAGCTCGCCCAGGTTGGGGAGAAGCTGAGAGATGGCCGCCACCGCATCGTCCGCCACGTTGATGCAGTCACTAACGCTCAGGGAGGTGATGCGTCCGTGTAGGCTGGACCACAAGCCAGCTTCCGTGAAATCGTTGCATCCCGAGAGCTCTAATCTTACCACGCCCTGCATCTGCTCCAGCATCACCTGGTGGGAAACAAAGACAGGGTTAAAGACCTGCTGCACTGTAAGATTAATTTGGTTATATCTGTTCTAGATTCTTCAAACCAAAAGGTTTGAAAAGTTTAACATTCTTTTTTTTAGAAAGCAACCACAGGCTGAGTAGAAAAGCTCGTCCCTTGCCAGTGTGAAGCTTGAGGAGGTGCTCAAAGTCTAATTCCCTGTACATACGATAGGATAGGACAACAAATATTGGATGTGAGCTTGTTGTCGGAAAGTCCGACCGTGTGTATGCGCCATAGATCATTTGTTGTCGGAATTTCCGCCAACAAATGTTTGAAAGCAGGTTTTCAAATTTCAAATTCCGAGCGTGTGTACACAATTCCAACGCACAAAAGTCCACGCATGCTCGGAAGAAAGCAGAAGACTGGCACTGGGTATTGAACTTAATTTTTCTCGGCTCGTTGTACGTGTTGTACGTCACCGCGTTCTTGATGTTTGGAATTTCCAACAACATTTGTGTGACCGTGTGTATGCAAGACAAGTTTGAGCCAACATCCTTCGGAAAATAATCCACGGTTTTGTTGTTGGAAAATCCTGTCGTGCGTACAGGGCATTACAATTGGTTTTCTTTAGAAAGCAACCACAGCCTGAGTAGGAAAGCCTGTCCTCTGCCAGTGTAAAGATCGAGAAGGTGTTCAAAGTCCTATTATTGGTTTTCTTTATAAAGCAGTCACAGCCTGAGCAGAAAAGTCCCCTACCAGCATGCTGTAGAGAAGGATCACCCGAATACAGCACATAGACATTGTGGGAGCCAGGAAAAAGGGTCAACGTGTTTCGTCATGAGTAAGTGCTGAGATGCGCAAAACGTGTTGACCCTTTTTCCTGGTTTCCACAGTGTCTATGTGCTGTATCCAGGTGTTTTTCTTTTTAAAAAAAAGTTGGATGTCTTATTGGAGTGCAGTTGTCTGGATTTTTGGAGATTTCTCATGCATGCACCTATGCAAGTCTTTTTGTAAGCAGTGATCTCCTTCCAAAGGTCTTCATGCTGAGCCTCTGCCGAGGTTTAACACACCCCCTGCTAGTCACTAGAGCTCTCCAATCAGCAGGGAGCATGTGTTTTGCTAAATTTTAGGACTGTAGCTCTAACTCACCAGGGGGGCGTGTTGGACCTCTGCAGAGACTCAGCAATAAGACCTTGGCAGGGAGACCACATAGACACAGTGAGAGCCAGGAAAAAGGGTCAACGCGTTTCATCAAGAATAAGTGCTGCGATCGTGTGAAACTCGCTGAAAAATTTTCCTGGCTTGCACAGTGTCTGTGCTGCATGCAGTTGATTTTATGATTTAATAAACTTGAAAGTGTTATTAGAGTGCAGCTGTCTGGATTTTTGGAGATTTCTCATGTATGCAGCTATGTGAGCTGGGCTAGCACCCGAATGTGTATGAGGTTGAAGCATATTGATGGCGGACTCCCCTTGAGCACCAGTTTATTGTTGAATACTCTGATTTGGTAACCCTGAGTTGTGCCCATGGAAACTGTGTTAATAACAGGTCTACTTTAAAGAGCATCACTAGCTACAACTTCTTTTACACTATGATAAAAGAGGTAGAGGGTGCTTGGACATAAAATGCAGCCTATCTCCAGCCTAAGAAAGTACCCCTCAATGGTGGTGGGCCACTCCACTGACTGCTGTGTACTGTGAGTTTAAAGGGGTTGTAAACCCTTGTTTTTTACCTTAATGCAACCTATGTATTAAGGTAAAAAAACACATGGCAGTCACTGGCCCCCCAGCCCCCCCTCCCCGTTTTACTTACATGAGCCCCTTCATCTCTTTGGTGGGGGCGCGCTGTCCCTCTCTCCATGGGGTCCCGGCTCTTGATTGGATAGATTGATAGCAGCGCTACTGTCAATAAAATCCAATGAAGCGGGTGCCGGGGGGGTGGGGCCAAGTCCGGCTTTGGTGTCTATGGACGCAAATGCTGGACTCAAAAGCGCGCCCGCAAGGTAACCCCCTCGGGAGAGCACTTCTCCTAGGAGGTTATCTGATGTGGGGAGGAGCCGCAAGAGCCGCCGGGAGACCCCAGAAAAGGATGTTGAGGGCCACTCTGTGCAAAACGAGCTGCACAGTGGAGGTAAGTATGACATGTCTGCTATTTTAAAAAAAAAGAAAACGATCCTTTACAATCATTTTAAGAGTAGGCTGGTTTCCAAAAATCTCCCTTCCGGAAGAAAATTCCTAAGATACCCTTCCTCCCTCAGGTCCCCGGCCCGCACCTGGGTGACACCCGCAAGAGGGTGACACCAGGCTCGCCTCAGACTGGCACCGCATTGAATGGGGTGCCGATCGGCGGCTCCCTTCTTCCCTTCCGGGATCTTCTCTGCTCCACACGATGTGCAGGGAGCGAGAGTGAGGGGAGGTGGGAGTGAGGCAGAGCTACAGGGCAGGATGGAAGTATATAAAACAACCACTATATTGAATCAGCTCGTGTCAAAATTAATTGGTTAAATATTAAGTGATCAAAAAACGTTTCGTCCTACGGACGGGCTACCTCCCATGTAGCAAAAGACACAATTTTAAAAATATGGGAGTGAGGCAGAGCTACAGGGCACCCTGGTCCGACTTTCATCATCCATCACACGCCCACACGCCGCGGCCGCAATCACATCTCTGTTCCCGCTGGCTGAATTCACTGCAGACCAGACTATAGCCCCCTCCTCCTCGGTTCTGACGTTTCAAGTACACAGGCCAGGAGGAAGAGCCGAGGAAGAGGGACACCATGCTACAGCACCTGCCCTGAGGTATGTAATAACAGGAGTATTATGCTGAGGAGGGGGACATGGTAATTTGGGAGGTGGGCATTGGTAGGTAACAATTATGCTGCCAGGAGTGATTTTGGCGGGGGGTAAGAGGATAGGTGCTAGGGGGTGCGTTTTCGGGGTTAAAGAGGACTTGTGCTAGAAGTAGAAGGTGGGGGGGCAGATTTGAAGTTTGACCCCCCCAGCACAATTCCTCTCCCCTTCCAATCCACCCCCTGATCCCATCCTGTCTCCATCCACCTCCCCTTGATCCCATCCCGGCTCCATCCACCCCCTTGATCCCATCCCGGCTCCATCCACCCCCCTGATCCCATCCTGGCTCCATCCACCCCCCTGATCCCGTCCTGGCTCCATCCACCCCCCTGATCCCATCCTGGCTCCATCCACTCCCCTGATCCCATCCTTGTTAACTGGGAGCATATTATTAGAATATTGATTGACTGACAAAGACAATCTAAAGCTGGCCATACATTAGGTAGAATTTCAAACAAACATTTGTACAAACCTTTGTATGAAAATTTGATGGCTTGACCAAATTAATTCAAAATTTGCTTTTAACATTTGATTTTGGAACAAATGGACTTTGCCAAAGAAAACCACTTACACTGTTATAAATTCATTCAAGAGAAAAATTTCCATTCTGCTCCTGCAAATTTTCTCATCACTGAAGTCTAAAATGAACAGCGATTTGACCCCACTAACAAGTAGAAAATAGAACAAAAGTTCTTAAGATGTAAAATTTGTAACAAAATTCTGCTAGTGTATGGCCAGCTTAACTCTAATGGTGACCCTAAAGATAACCCTAATAATAACCCCAAAGGTAAACCTAATCCTTTGTGAAAGCGGAGCTCCACCCAAAAGGGGAAGCTCTGCTTGTTTGCACCCTCACCCTGTCTACTGCTACATTTGGCACTTTTTTTTTTGGGGGGGGAGGTTACCTGGTTTGACAGGTACCCGCTTCCACTTTGGGCTCATGACTCTCGCATGTGCAGTAGAAAACAGGCTGTAAAGCCGCAAGGCTTCACTTCCCGTTTCCCTTACTAGGCCAGCACATGCACCCAAAGCCAATTGAAGAATCAGTTCCTGTGAGGACAACACTGGATCCCTGGACAGGTCACCCTAGGTTCACATCTATGCGGTTTTTAGTGCATTTTGCACTTTGCAGAAACGAACTACAGTCCATTTAATATGGTTTCCTATGGTACACGTTCACATCTATGCGTTTTGCAGCGGTGCGTTTTTGGAAAAGGTAGGGGGCATTTTTTTTCCTGCATTTTGTGTGTAATAGACTTCAATGGAATTGCACCAGAAACGCAAGTGTTGTGTTTGTGATGCGATTTTTTATGTGTTTTGCGTTTTTTATTTTTCTCATTTAAACACTGTATATAGCTGGTTGCTAAGGAGCAGGCCAGGAAGCCAGCCACTGTGTCCTTACAACCGATGAGTCATCAGCTGTTAGCGGGGTTCCCCGCTGACAGCTGAATGTAAAACAAAAAAATTGTGATAAAAACGCGTGGCCCTCCCAGGTCCATACCAGGTCCTTAGGGAATGGTATGGGTTTGAAGGGGATGCCCCCACCATGCCAAATTTTTTTAAAAACCTGCGTGGGGTACCCCCCAAAATCCATAGCAGACCCTTACTCGAGCATGCAGCCCGGCAGGTTAGGAAAGGGAGGGGAAGAGCGAGCGCCCCCCCCCTTCCTGAACCATACCAAGCCGCATGCCCTCAACAACATGGGGGGGGGTGCTTTGCCGATCACGCTTCTCCTCCCTTTCCTGAGCTACCGAGGTGCGTGTTCGGATTAGGGTCTGGTATGGATTTTGGGGTGGGCCAGCGCCATTTTTTTTTAATTTTGGCGTGGGGTTATCCCCTCAAAATCCATACGAGACCTGAATTGTCTGTTATGGACCTGAACGCATGAACGCATAAAAAACGAGGGTTTAAAAATGCAAAATGCACTGCAAAATGTGCCTGAAAAACACATTAAGCACAGCCCACATAGATGTGAACCTAGACTAAATGTCCTTATATTAAAAGTCAGCAGCTACGGACCGAGCCTCTTTTTGAGATTTGTTGTTTACAAGTTAAAAACTTTTTTTTTGCTAGAAAATTACTTAAAACCCCCAAACATTATACATTTTTTTTTCTAACACCCTAGAGAATAAAATGGCGGTCTTTGCAATACATTCTGTAACACAGTATTTGCACTTTTTGGAAAAAATACACTTTTTTGAATTAAAAAATAAGACAACAGTAAAGTGAGCCCAATTCTTTTTTGTATTGTAAAAGATAATGTTACGCCGAGTAGATTGATACCCAACATGTCACGCTTCAAAATTGTGCCCGCTCGTGGAATGGCGACAAACTTTTACCCTTAAAAATCTCTATAGGCGACGTTTAAAAAATTCTACAGGTTGCATGTTTTGAGTTACAGAGGAGGTCCAGGGCTAGAATTATTGCTCTCACTCTACCGATCGCGGTGATACCGTTTTCATATGCGGGCGCTGCTCATGTATGCGTTCGCTTCTGCACGCGAGCTCGGCGGGACAGGGCGCGTTTTTAAAAAAAATGTTTTTTCTTATTTATTTTACCTTTTTTATTTTTACACTGTTCTTTAAAAAAAAACAATTTGTCACTTTTATTCCAATTACAAGGAATGTAAACATCCCTTGTAATAGAAAAAAAGCATGACAGGACCTCTTAAATATGAGATCTGGGCTCAAAAAGACCTCAGATCTCATATTTACATTAAAATGCAATAAAAATTTAATAATTAAAATAAAAAAAATTGTAATTTAAAAAAATTTACAAAAAAAATGGCCCTTTAAGAGCTATGGGCGGAAGTGACGTTTTGATGTCACTTCCGCCCTGCAATGGTATGGAGATGGGTGGGGGCCATCTTCCCCTCATTCGTCTACATGCCACTGACGTGAAAGGATTTGATCGCCGGTATGCGGTGGAGGGCATTGGATCGCGTGGTGTGGGGGCCTCTTCCGCCGCCGATAAAAGTGATCTCGCGGCGAATCTGCCACAGAGACCACTATTATCTGAAACCGCAACGCTGGCCGAAAAAGAGGATATCGCAGTTATGGCAGCTAGCTGCTGCCATAACAACGACATTCCTCTTCAAAGTTAGGACGTATATCGGCGTGGGGCGGTCCGGAAGTGGTTAATTTTTTTTTTTTCTGAAAGAGCCTGGAGCTCCTTTTTAATAACAAAGCCATGTGATAGCCCCTTCAGCCAACCCTAACCATAAGGCCTGATTCACACCTATGCAGGTTGCTTGCATATCCCAGGTGCATTTTGCATTTTTCAATACACATTTTTGATCCATTGAAGTCTATGGAACCAAAAAATAAAATGCACGGATGTTAACATGACCCATAGGAAAATGGTAAATGGACTGCAGTGTGTTTCTGCAAAACTGAAAACTCCCTAAAATTGCATAGGTTTCTAGTTTTCTACCACAGCTAAAAGCACACAATGCTTTGCTATGGCCCCATTCACACACTGCGTTTAGCTGCGATTTAGTTACACGCAGTTTGGTGCGGATAGAAAAAATTGAATTGACTGCGTCCAGGAGCGATTTAGTGCAGCTATTTGCACATAACTGCAGGTAATCGCAGTGTACTATTTCTCCTGCGGATAGCAGCGGCAACAAGGAAAGTAAAGCAACAGGAAGCACATCAGAAATGGCAAAAAAGTTCCAAATGAAGCTAAACGCAGCCGCATGTAAACGCAAGTAATCTCACTGTACAAATGCAGCTGATCGCAGTGCCTGGAGTCTTGAATTTCACAGAACATATTATATGCTTTTAACTGTGGTAGAACAGCCGTCTGTGTAAAAGGCGCCTAAGGGTTCGTTATTTGTTTTTTTTAAAATAACAAACATGTCATACTTACCTCCACTGTGTAGCTCGTTTTGCACAGAGTGGCCTCGAACATCCTCTTCTGGGGTCCCCCGGCGGCTCTCTCGGCTCCTCCCCACATCTGATAACCCCCTAGGAGAAGCACTCTCCTGAGGGGGTTACCTTGCGAGCGCGCTCCCGAGTCCAGCATTCAGCATCCATAGTCGCCCAATGTATGACTCGGCACCCCCCCCCCCCGCGTCATTGGATTTGATTGACAGCAGTGGGAGCCAATGGCTGCGCTGCTATCAATCTATCCAAACAAGAGCCGAGAAACCCAGGCAGAGATACAGCGCCTCCCCGCCAGGTCAAGTTCCAGGGCTCAGTTATGTAAAACGGGGGGGGGGGGGGTGTCCTGGACCCTGCCAGGTGTTTTTTCACCTTAATGCATAGGATGCATTAAGGTGAAAGGACACGAGGGTTTACAACCCCTTTAAACTCTACAATGAAAATCTTTACTTTTAATTCTTTCTTACGTTTCTTTCCTTTCTTTGTTCTATTATATTAATGGTATACTAAACCCTGGAGCCTAGGTTCACACATATGTGTGCAGGTGCCGATCACATACGATGTCTGTGCGATGCGAGTTCAGCCATACTGCTGTATGGCGGAACTCACGTTAGATTCAAAGAAAAAAAAGTGCAGGGACCCCACATTGAAATCGGATCGCATGAGTATTCTCACCTATGCGATCCGATTGCTGTGTGAGTTCACAGTTCACACTGCGATCTATGAACTGATCTGGGGATGTCATTAACAATGTATTGACACCCGCATTTGGTTCGCGGAGGGCAGTGTGAACCGCCTGCGGCGGAAGAGATGCGATACAGGAACTGGCGCTGGAATCGCGCTGGTTCCTGCATTGCACAAGTGCGAACCTAGGCTAAAGACTTATCTAAAGTCAAAAACTTTAGTTTTGGATAGTGGTTAGGAGAACCTCTGCTTGGTTTTGGTGGCTGTATGTGTTCCCCTTGGGTAAATTTGCCCACTTTGCTTGTCTGGTGAAAATTGTCACTGGAACAGAAAGTGGTGTGAAACCCAAAATGTTGGAGATGTCACCATAACAGAAACAGAGGAGAAATCTTCCAATGTGCACACCTGTTCTGGTGACAATGGTCGTTTTTTTTTTTTGTGAGTGTAGGCATATTTAGGCAGGCTTAGCTTCCTGTTTGCTTTGGTTTGTGTGGGCTGGGAGTGGCACAGTTAGCAGCTGGTGACTCACAGGCAATGTCACTGAGACCTCCCCCTTCCTTCTAGAGGATTCTAGAAGTAGAGGAGAGGTGGAGCTGCCTGGGGTGTTCTAAAGAGCCCTGACCAATACCCAACCTGGATTGGCAGGGGCAGGCCTCCTTAAATACCCAGAGTCAGCCCAGCTGGGGAGGAGTTGTCAGGTGGAAGAACTGAGGATGAAGTACTAGGCTGTGGAGGCCTATGAGGGAGCTCCCCAGTCTAGGGGGGGGAGGTGACCTTGGGCCTGGGCTCAGGTGCAGGACAGAGCCCTCCAGGAAATCGTGGAAGCTCTGAACAGGAGGCACAGGAGGAGCAAGAGAGGTCAGCAGGAGCTAGTACTGCTGGGCAAGTCTTCAGGAGGGAACCGCTGGTTGGAGCCAGGAGGGCTGGTGAGTGACATGTGCAGTCAGGAGGACTGGGGAGGCACGCCTGAGAGGCAAGGGAGATTGCAGTCAGAGATAGGTGCAGAGCCAGTAGTGAGGACTACAATGTCATGGGCAGTGGAGTCGGGCTGATGCATCCAGGAGGACTGGCAGGACCTGTAAAGGGCTGACTGGGAGCAGTAGTCCACCTATAGGACAGCTAGAACAAAAAGACTTCCTATCTTCTGCTACACCATAGGGGCCCGCGGTCCCTGCATGCAAAAGGCAGTTGCTAAGGCCTGGCTGAGCCAGTGTCGGGCCTAACCTCACATGTGCTAGCTGTTCCTGAGAAGCAAGAGTTGTGAAGGAGGAAGAGAGAGAGAGTAATAGTCTGCAAGCAAGAGTTGTGCAAGAGGAGATTGGAGAAATATTGTGTACATAGTTGTCCCAATTGATTGATATACAATTCTCCTATTGATTGATATACAATCCACCTAACTGATTGAGATACATTCTGCTGGGCATCTCATAATTGCCTTAGCCCATCCAAGTTAAATCCCCTTATAAAAATAACAAAAACAAGCACATGGACTTTTTTCTGCCTGAGAGTTACTGAGGAGTGAACGCCGGGCTGGGCAGGTGGGCCACATCAATAGCAGCCCCTACGGGGGTACCGCTACACTTTAATCCAGCTTTTCTCAACCTTTTTTTTTTTCCCCAGAGGAACCCCTAAAATAACTTTCAGGTTTCCAGAAACCCTTACTAAAACCAATTAATTGGGGGACAATGGTAAAACTGTCCCTTACATTGGTGGTCAGTAGAAAGAATGCAACCCTTACAGTGATGGTTGTAACGCTACCATTACAGACCAGCTGTCTGTAATGGTTACATTCTGACCCTCACTGTAAAGGTTGTCTCCATAGTTCCTGGGCTGACACCACTTGCCAAAGCCAGCAGCATGACAACAAGCTTAAAGTCAATTAGTGTCATGCTGCTGGCTTTGTCAAGTGGTGTTGGCCCAGGAACTATGGAGACACCATCAAATGGGAGGACAATCAACCATAGGTCAAGGAACCCCTAGCAACATCTG
The DNA here is from genome assembly GCA_037952835.1 of Lithobates septentrionalis. Classification (NCBI taxonomy): domain Eukaryota; kingdom Metazoa; phylum Chordata; class Amphibia; order Anura; family Ranidae; genus Lithobates; species Lithobates septentrionalis. The sequence goes on from JBBDGP010000254.1 coordinate 1,345,964, forward strand.
GAGGAACCTTACAGTTCCATAGAACCCTGGTTAAGAATGACTGTTAAATCTGTCCAGTTAGTGAAAACCATTCTGTGTCTGTTTCTCCAACCACTGCATCACATTACTTGATTAACACAGCTTAAAGCTAAAGACCAATTAGTACACAACAAATGCCCACCAATGGTCTGCCGACCAAAGAAAGTAACCATACATGGTAGACTTCTTCAAATTTTTGCTAATTCCCTCAAACTTCTGATTCTCAAGGAATGAACATCCCCATATTATGTAAAGGGTTCCTTACCTCCAAGCCAGCGTCGGTGATTGTTGACCTCTTCAGACTTATAGACTTGACCCCTTTCTTAGACAGGGGATAGTTGTCAATGAATTCACAGATGTCCAGGTCTGAAACCCCAACCAAACAAAATGAGTCAAACCCACGCACCGCGAACCCCTGCAGACTGACAAACTCCTTCTCCCCTGAGGGCAGCACGTTGTAAAGTTCCTTGGCGTGCAGAACTGGGGTCATTCCAACCCAGAACTTCGGCTGGTATAGCACCCGCCTCCACGTCTTGCTGACCTGCGCAAGAATGCATTTCTCGCAGGCCGAGAAGTAACAGAAGAGCCGGTTGAGGATCTTTTCGTCGAAGGCCAGGTGACAGTCCATGCCCTGGCTCTGAACCCTCTCCATTGAGAGGCCACAAGGAAAGGGGGGGTTTTCTTCTCCAGGGCTGAGACCCAGCGGGATGGTGTGGGTCGGAGGTGGTGGCAAAATGGGTAACACTGAAGGGTTGACATGCTCTGTGTGCTTGGGGAAGGCTTGACTTAAAATGGATGGCACTGAGGCGGGCTGGCAAATTCGGTTCTTGACAGCTGGTGTTCCTTTGGTGATGCTGGCAGAGCCCAGGCCATTGGTGGGGCTAGGGATCTTCACCAGCCCGTTACGGGGCAAGCACTGGGCCTTGGTGTCTCCGTTATTTGAGTTAGACATGTTGACAGCTGTGGAGAAGCAACAAAAATTACATACATATTAGTGTTTAATATACTGTATATCAAAACCTAGTCACTAGAATTTCATATACACTTTAAAATGTTAATGTACAGTATATTTAAATGTAATTTTCAATATTTTTAAAGGGACATCTTAAAATAAAATAATACCTGGCGATCTTGCTATGAGGTGCCTTGTTCAGGCCCTTCCTGTTATAGGGTGACAAAGCTCTGTCCATGTATCCCACTTGTCCTTCTGCATTGTTACATAAAAACCTAACTGTGTGTGGCTAGCTTTAATTTTTGGCCAGCTCCATGAAAACAAAATTCCAGCCAAAAATAATAAATAAAATAAATAAAAAAAAATAAAAAAAGTTAATAGCCCATTTTGAACTAGTTCACAATGGAATGTACAGGTTCAAATGCGCATGTTCCCATGTGTTCCCGTGCGGTCAGGTTTTGCAGCCCATTTATTTGAATGGGCTGCAAAATGCACTGGTATGTAGAAAAAGTGGTGCAAGCGTTACCTTTTTTCAGAACGCACTGCGCCAAACCGCGTGGTATTGCAGTACCAGGAGATATGGTGCCTGCAAATAAGATGCCTTTGCGAGATGGGCTTGGGGTGCTATTAACAAATCACTCCAATGAAAAAAGGGCATTCGAGAGGTGCTGGGACTTTGATATGAGTTTAAACAAGGAAGTGAGCGGGAAAAAAAAAACATTTGAAGAGCACGCTGGTTCAAGGTAGGCTCACAACTGGCAGGTGACCCTAATGTGGGTACTCCAGCAAGTTACCAGGACAACATGTGGATATATGGAAGGAGCGCCAGATCAAAGGATAAGAGTGCAAATTAATTTATTAATCATGTGTTAAAAGACTTCCAACGCATTTCAGGGCTCCAAGAAACTAGTCCACTGGTCCAAATCATTTGGTGGAGGGGGAATTATGGTGTGGGGTCGATTTTCAGGGGTTGGGCTTGGCCCCTTAGTTCTAGTGAAGGGAACTCTTAAGAAGTCAGCATACCAAGACATTTTGGACAATTTCATGTTCCAAACTTTGTGGGAACAGTTTGGGGATGGCCCCTTCCTGTTCCAACATGACTGCGCACCAGTACACAAAGCAAGGTCCATAAAGACATGGATGAGCGAGTTTGGGGTGGAGGCAGTGGCATCGCTAGGGGGTGGCTATTAGAGCTACAGCCCCGAGTCTGGGGCCCAAAGCCCCGAGTCTCTTGTCCCGGTCCGGAATGCAGGGAACAGGGGCAGAATGAGCCATGGTAGCGCTGGCTCCAGCTCCGCCCCCGCCGCCACCTGACTCTTGGTCACTGGTTGCTAGAGCTGGCTAGCATCTGGCAACCAGTGATGTCACGGCCACAACTCCATTCCTGCCCACTGTGCCCAGCATTCAAAGCGGAGGAGGATTGCACTTCCTCCTTCTCCACGCTAGTGCTCGTGGGGCCTTGCCTGCGACTCCTGGACTGGAGCGCCCTACCACCCTGAGCAGCATCCCCTACGCCTCCCAGAGCCTGCACTCCTCCAACCTCCTCTCCCAGCTCGCTGTGACTGGAACAGGAAGAAAACAGGCGAGCTGAGGACGGGTGGGAGGTGGTTGGATGACACATGTCTACCCACACAGACAGGCTGGGACAGTAGGGACTTCAGGCAGGGCTAAGGGGTCTCTCATCTACCCTCCCTCTCTTGCACCCCTTTTCATCCACTCTCCCTCTCGCACCTTGATGTATAGGGAGGCTCTCTGGGGACCCTGATGTATAGGGGGGCTCTCTGGGGACCCTCATGTATAGGGGGGCTCTCTGAGGACCCTGATGTAAAGGGGGGCTCTCTGGGGACTCTAATGTAAGTGGGAGGCTCCCTAGGGACTCTGATGTAAGGAAGGGGCTCTCCGGGGACCCCGATGTAAGGAGGGGCTCTCCAGGGTCACCGATGTAAGGGGGGCTTTCTGGGGACCCTGATGTAAGGAAGGGACTCTCCGGGGACCCAGATGAAAGGAAGGTGCTCTCTGGGGACCCTGATGTAAGGAAGGGGCTCTCCGGGGTCCCCGATGTAAAGAAGGGACTCTCTGGGGACCCCGATGTAAGGAAGGGGCTCTCTGAGGACCCTGAGTATGACCCAAGCGTATGACTCTTTACTTCGCTGCTATGGGCTCTAGCCCCAGATCTTTTGTAGACCTAGCAATGCCCCTGGGTGGAGGAACTTGACTGGCCTGCACAGAGCTTTGACCTCAACCTGATAGAACACCTTTGGAATGAATTAGAGCGGAGATGGCGAGCCAGGCCTTCTTTTCCAACATCAGTGCCTGACCTGACAATTGTGCTTCTGGAAGAATGGTCAAACATTCCCATAGACACACTCCTAAACCTTGTGGACAGCCTTCCCAGAAGAGTTTAAGCTGTTATAGCTGCAAAGGGCGGGCCAACTCAGTATTGAACCTTACGGACTAAGACTGGGATGCCATTAACCGCTTCAGCCCCGGAAGGATTTGCCCCCTTCCTGACCAGAGCACTTTTTGCGATTCGGCACTGTGTGGCATTAACTGACAATTGCGCGGTCGTGCGACGTGGCTCCCAAACAAAATGGACGTCTTTTTTTTCCCACAAATAGAGCTTTCTTTTGATGGTATTTGATCACCTCTGCAGTTTTTATTTTTTGCGCTATAAACAAGTAAGAGCATCAATTTTGAAAAAAACGCAATAATTTTTACTTTTTGCTATAATAAATATCCCCAAAAATATATATAAAAAAACATTTTTTTCCTCAGTTTAGGCCGATACGTGTTCTTCTACAAATTTGTTGTAAAAAAAAAACCGCAATAAGCATTTATTGATTGGTTTGCGCAAAAGTTATAGTGTTTACAAAATAGGGGATAGTTTAATGGCATTTTTATTAATAATTATTTTTGTTTACTAGTAATGGTGGTGATTACTAGTAAGCGATTTTTATCCTGACTGCGACATTATGGCAGACAGATCGGACACTATTTTGGGACCATTCATATTTATACAGCGATCAGTGCGATTAAAAATGCATTGATTACTGTGTAAATGTGACTGGCAGTGAAGGGGTTAACCAGGAGGGGGCGCTGCAGGGGTTAAGTGTGTCCTAGGGAGTGATTCTAAATGTGGGGGGAGAGGCTGTGTGCGTCACGACACTGATCATCGCTCCCGATTACAGGGAGCCCTGATCAGTGTCACTAGGCAGAATGGAGAAATGCTTGTTTACATCAGCATTTCCCAGTTCTTCCTCTCCATGAAACGATCGCGGGTATCCCCGCAAACACTGAATCCGCGGGACCCGCGGTCAGACTCACTTAGCTCGCGGCGGGCGCGTGCGCATACTATCTGGACTCGGGAGATCACGTACAGTTACAAGATTTCGCGCAGCGGAGCCAACCTGCCGCAGTAAAACTGCGGTGGCTGGTCCGCAAGCGGTTAAAGTTCATGTGCGTGTAAAGGCAGGTGTCCCAATACTTTAGACAATATAGTGTATGTGCATTCAAAAAAATGCTTGCATATTCACAAACATGCATGCAGTACATGCAATGAAAGAGATGAGGGAATATTAGATAAGTAATAAGGAAAAATGGGTTAGTTTTCAAAATTAATAATATCAGATTCTGCATGATTAGCAGATGCCATTGCACCAATAAATATATAACTGAAACAATACACATATAAACAAACAGTTTATTATAATTAAAAAAACACACAACCCTAATATAACAGCCAACAAAGGCAAAAAAAAATCTACATATAAAAAAATGCATATCTAAAACTGAAAAAACACACACATAAAATGTTAAACTGGTACAATAAAAATGCCGCATATGAAAGCTATACCACAAAAAAAGCATATGAAGGCTATGCCGAAGAAATGCTCATAAATACTATATGTGGACAAAACCAAGCTACAAGCTCAGGGAGAAGGAAGTTGCTATGGGCACATGTATGTTTTGGTGTGAACCTGCCCTAAATGATTAAATGACAAAAAATAGCTTTTGCTGCAATATTCACCTTCGATATGGAGATTTTCCCTCACAGTACTTTTTTCAGCCACTAGATGTCCTCAGTCTGATGGCCAAAAAACTTCATCCAAGCCCAGGTCACCCCAAACTCACCTCGGCCTGTGATTGGACAGTGAAAGGAGAAACAGCACAGTAATGAGCTCTGTCACTCAGCACTCTCCTCCTATCAGCATGCCCCATTCCAGAACATGGGCTTATTGTCTCCTTGTGCTGCTTCTTCCTCTCACACTCCAGCCCTGCTGTATAAGGACTGCAAGAGCTGATACCAGGTCACATCCAGGTACTTACTGCTTGTATTTAAAAATGCATTTAATGGTGTATTCGTGATTACATTAATTAATTGCATTAATTTGTCCTTAATATCTCCAGGGAGCTCAGTTTTAAATAATAAACTTAAAGGGCCGGTGTACTGTGAAGAACGCTACTACTGACTCATCTTGAAAAGGTTGAATAACCGAGCTCTGTCCATTTACAGTTCTAAAGCTGCTGTCCAAGGTGCTGAAACTCCATTTGCCATGATCAGCACCGAGTCCGTCGGTTTTCCTCGTGAAAGGCTTGCTTGAAAATTTGTTTATGGCCCGTTCAGACCAAAACGCGGTGCGGGAAAGGTGAACGCGCGGGAAAGGTGAATGCGCGGGAAAGGTGAACGTGCGGGAAAGGTGAACGTGCGGGAAAGGTGAACGTGCGGGAAAGGTGAACGTGCGGGAAAGGTGAACGGGCGGGAAAGGTGAACGCGCGTGAAAGGTGAACGCGCGTGAAAGGTGAACGCGCGGGAAAGGTGAACATGTGTAAAGGTAAACGTGCGGGAAAGGTGAACGCGCAGGAAAGGTGAACGCGCAGGAAAGGTGGACGCGCAGGAAAGGTGAACGCGCAGGAAAGGCGATCGCGCTGCCCTTGCACGGGGCATGCAAATGCCAGTAAATTGTTAATGGCACCTCAAACGCATGTCAGGAGATTGTGTCTGTCTCTCTTTGAAGCCGGTTCACACCTCTCCAGAGCGGCTCCATAGGGAGCACAGGGATTAGCACAGGCGGTATAGGGAATTGCACAGGAGTCCTGTGTGTCTTCTGGTCCATTTCAGGTCCAAATTCAACCAAAACTTCGGGCTTAAATTGGACCTGATACGGTGAACGGAGACGCACCAGACCCCTGCTGTGAGACTCTCTGTGCTGCGGTGTGAACCCAGCCTAATAGATTATTAAAAATAAATATTAAATTCACAGTGTCAGCACCTTAATATGACCCGCTATCAATGTCTTTCAGTCCCTGTAGAGCAGGGCTGTAAGAGGAAGAAGCAGCACAAGCAGCCAATCAGATCTTGCGCTGACAAGAATCATGGTGATAGGAGGGTAGAGCAGAGTGACAAGCTGAACACTGTGCTGCTTCTCTATTCACTGTCCAGTAACAGGTTGGGGGCTGGTCCGGGATGACCTGGGTTGAATGATACTGACCATCAAACTGAGGACACCTAGTGGCAGAAAAAAGGTACTGCAGGAAAAAAAATCTGGATTGAAGCTGAAGCAGCATAAGCTGTTTTTGTTATTTCTCCATGGTGGGTGCCGGCGGTTGGAGGGGAAACAGAAGAGCAGACACATGTCCATTCTCCTCCCCTTCTTCTTGTGACCCGGAAAGTGACGTCTCTGACGTCACTTCCGGGTCAAGCTCTCGGTGTCCCCGGCTAGCTCAGGCGGGAAATAATGTTTTGCAATGCGATCTCCATTGCAAAACATTTAGGCTACTTTCACACTGAGGCAGTGTACAGGCGTTTTAGCGCTAAAAATAGCGTCTGTAAAGCGCCTGAAAACCGCCTCCCGAGCCTCCCCAGTGTGAAAGCCCGAGTGCTTTCACACTGGGGCGGTGCGCTTGCAGGACGGGAAAAAAAGTCCTGTAAGCAGCATCTTCGGGGCAGTGTAGGAGCGGTGTATACACCACTCCTACACTGCCCCTGCTCATTGAAAAGCGCTTCGGAAGCGCCACAACAGGGGTGATTTTAACCCCTTCTTAGCCCCTTGTTGGGGGTTAAATGCACCCCGCTAGTGGCCAAAAAGCCGCTTAAACAGCGATAAAGCACCGCTAAAACTAGCAGCGCTTTACTGCTAATGGACCCGCCGCCCCAGTGTGAAAGCAGCCTTAGTGGAGCACAGGGGAGAAATTGGGGGTCTTCTAGACCCTGCATATCCCAATAAAGAGAACCTAAAAATCATCACAAAGGGGAGAGTTTATGATGAAAAAAAAAGTTAAGTAAAAAAATTAGTTTTTGCAAAAAAATAAAGTTACACCCATGCACATAAAATCCCCCCCCCCCCAATTTTTTGGAGGCCCCCCACCCCCACATATACACACGCACAAACGTAAACACATGTGTCGGGGCACCTGCGCGTGAAAACGTTGATTACGATACACATGTTACATATCGCCACGCACGCCGAAGAGAGAGAAATAATTTGAACACAAGACCCCCTCCGTAACACTAAACCGATACCTATAGGGGGCTTTTGAAGCATCGCCTATAGAAAATATAGGGTACTGAAGTTTGACGCCATTTCACAGGCACAGAAAAATGTAAGGTTTGGCATGTTGGGTGTCTAATTACTCGGTGCAACCTAATCTTTTTATATTTTACCAAAAATTTGGGTCATTTATTGTGTTTGTTTGCCCTAAAATTCACGTTAGTGTGTTGTTTTATTTTTTTACTGAAATTTTGCGTTTCCTAGACCTTTGCAGTAGTAACGTGTGACATAAAAAAAAATTGCAACTACCGCTATTTTTTTCTCTAGGGTGTCTGATTTAAGAAAATATCTCATATTTGCGGGTTTTGTGTAATCTTCAGGCCTAAAAAGATTTTTTGTGCAAAAAAACGGCTCTGGCAGCAAAAGGTTTAGATGACAGCCAGGCAAGTAGCATTTTCAAAAGAAGCTCTCATGCATCTCCTATGACAGATGTCATTGTAGTGAAAACATAAAAGGGGGTCAGCGCTAAAGAAAAGAAATGGGTAGCTTGCAAAAGGTAAATATACATACAAACAAACCAACACGAAAGGAAATAATGCAGTGCCTCCAAATCTAAAATCTTATAATCCCAACCACTTTACCTCCGAATTTTGTGGATGCTTTTTGCACAAGATGTCTTTGTAAGCCCATCTCCAGGGGGAGGTAAACCCTCCTGCCCCAGCACTGCAAGGGTTATATGCAAAAAAAGCCTACTTACCGTATTCATCACTCCTCCAGCAGATGGCGCTCTCTTCTACTCCCCCTACACTCCCTCCTCACATCCATAGCAGGGCCGTGGGCTCTGCATGGGTCTTGATGGCGTTGTAGGAGTTGCGACCACCAGAGAGTAGGAGAGAAGAGGCTACGGGGGGACTAGTCTTACAACCTGTGGGTGCAAGGCTCCTTAGACCTAAGTCTAGGTTCACATCTATGCGGTTGCGGTTGATGCGTTTTTCAGACACGTTTTGCGTTTCTAAAGCCGTGTTTTTTTATGCGTTTTTTTGCATGCAGTTTTCATGCATTTCACGTTTTGCTGTTTTTTTTTTCTCTTTAAACACACTGTATATAGCTAGCCAGGCGCCGCGTCCTTAACAACCACTGCGTTTTTGTGAAAAGGGTCTGGGACTTTTTTTTCCCATCGCAGATTGCATTTTGCCTGTGATAGACTTCCATGGAGTCGCACCAAAAACGCAAGTGTTGCATTTTTTTTATGCGTTTTTGTTTTCTTCCCCCTTTAAAAACACTGTACTTAGCTGGTCGCTAATGAGCAGGCCGGGAACCCAGCCGCCGCGTCCTTAACAACCGATGAGTCATCAGCTGCCAGCGGGGTTCTCTGCTGACAGCTGAATGTAAAAAAGGAATTGCCAGCAAAATAAATTTGTGAAAAAAAAAACAGCGTGGGTTCCTCCTCCCCCCCAAATCCAACATCGGTTGTTAAGGACGCAGCGGCCTGCTCCTATGCGCTTTTTTGTGCATTTTGCAGAAACGCACTACAGTCCATTTAACATGGTTTCCTATGGATGTAGTTCACATCTGTGCGTTTTGCGGTGCTGCATTTTTTTGAAAAGGGCCGGGGACTTTTTTTCCCACCACAGATTGCATTTTGCCTGTAATAGACTTCCATGGAGTCGCACCAAAAACGCAAGTGTTTTTTTATGCGTTTTGTGTTTTTTTTCCCTTTCCCTTTCCCATCAGCTGCCAGCGGGGTTCTCTGCTGACAGCTGAATGTAAAAAAGGAATTGCCGGCAAAATAAATTTGTGGAAAAAAAACAGCATGGATCCCCCCCCAAATCCATCATCAGTTGTTAAGGACGCAGCGGCCCGCTCCTATGCGCTTTTTAGTGTATTTTGCAGAAATGCACTACAGTCCATTTAACATGGTTTCCTATGGATGTAGCTCACATCTGTGCATTTTGCGGTGCTGCGTTTTTTTGAAAAGGGTCGGGGACTTTTTTTCTCACCACAGATTGCATTTTGCCTGTAATAGACTTCCATGGAGTCGCACCAAAAACGCAAGTGTTGAATTTTTTTATGTGCTTTGTGTTTTTTTTTCCCTTTAAAAAGACTGTACATAGCTGGTCGCTAAGGAGCAGGCCGGGAAGCCGGCCGCAGCGTCCTTAACATCAGCTGCCAGCAGGGTTCTCCGCTGACAGCTGAATGTAAAAAAGGAATTGCTGGCAAAAAAAAATTGTGAAAAAAAAACAAAACGGTGTAGTCCCCCCCCCCCCCCAAATCCAACATCAGTTGTTAAGGACTCAGCCGCCCGCTCCTATGCGCTTTTTAGTGTATTTTGCAGAAATGCACTACAGTCCATTTAACATGGTTTCCTATGGATGTAGCTCACATCTGTGCATTTTGCGGTGCTGCGTTTTTTTGAAAAGGGTCGGGGACTTTTTTTCTCACCACAGATTGCATTTTGCCTGTAATAGACTTCCATGGAGTCGCACCAAAAACGCAAGTGTTGAATTTTTTTATGTGCTTTGTGTTTTTTTTTCCCTTTAAAAAGACTGTACATAGCTGGTCGCTAAGGAGCAGGCCGGGAAGCCGGCCGCAGCGCCCTTAACATCAGCTGCCAGCAGGGTTCTCCGCTGACAGCTGAATGTAAAAAAGGAATTGCTGGCAAAAAAAAATTGTGAAAAAAAAAACAAAACGGTGTAGTCCCCCCCCCCCCCCCCCCCAAATCCGACATCAGTTGTTAAGGACTCAGCCGCCTACTCCGTAGCAACCAGCTATATGCAGTGTGTTTAAAAAGAAAAAAATACATGAAAACTGCATGCAAAAACGCATCAAAATCACGTGTTTAAAAACGCAAAAGGCACCGCAAAATGCGTCTGAAAGACGCATAAACTGCAACCGCATAGATGTGAACCTAGACCTCATAGGTGTGCCCAGCCTATTGCATTAGGGTGTGCACCCCAAAGCTCAAACGCACATACCTGTGTGTAAATATATACAAGGCTCTAGGACAATGAACAGTGTCAGTATAGGACAGACGGTGTTAGTAGATGGTGTCAGTAGGGAAGAGATTGGTGTCAGTAGTTTATTTTTTTATTACTTTTTTACAATAATTTTTTTATTATTATTTTTTTTTTTCTGAGCTCCACTGGGGGGCTTTCGTGAAATATCAGGAGTCTAAACAGACTCCTGATGTCTCACTTTGGAGAAAAAGAAAGGGACTGAGGACAGAGATTCCCTAGTCCATTTCTCTGCAGCCAAGCAGCAGGGTCAATCTGCGCAGCATAGGGTGATTAGGGTGTGCCCAGGCACACCTGACACACCCTGTGCACACGCCTATGCTAGACTTAGGTCTAATGCCGCGTACACACGAGCGGACTTTACGGCAGACTTTGACGGACTTTATGACGGAATTTCCAGATGAACGGACTTGCCTACACACAATCCACCAAAGTCTGTCGAATTCGTACGTGATGACGTATGACCGGACTAAAATAAGGAAGTTCATAGCCAGTAGCCAATAGCTGCTCTAGCGTGGCTTTTTGTCCGTCGAACTAGCATACAGACGAGCGGACTTTTCGACCGGACTCGAGTCCGTCGGATAGATTTAAAACATGTTTCAAATCTAAGTCCGTCCAACTTTTGAGAAAACAAAGTCCGCTGGAGCCCACACACGATCGAATTGTCAGACGAAATCACGTCCGCCGGGCAAAGTCTGCCGTAAAGTCCGCTCGTGTGTACGCGGCATTAGGAGCGTTTTTTTTGTTTGTTTTTTTTTCACACATTTTTTTTTTTTGTTGCCGACAATTCTTTTTTTTACATTCAGCTGTCAGCGGGAACCCCGCTGGCAGCTGATGACTCATCGGTTGTTAAGGACGCTGCGGCCGGCTTCCTGGCCCTGCTCCTTAGCGACCAGCTATGTACAGTGTTTTTAAAGGGAAAAAAAAAACACAAAACGCATAAAAAAAATGCAACACTTGCATTTTCTGTGCGACTCCATGGAAGTCTATCACAGGCAAAACGCAATCTGCGGTGGGAAAAAAAAGTCCCCGACCCAAAAAAAAAAAGAAGCGCAGCACCACAAAATGCACAGATGTGAACTACATCCATAGGAAACCATGTTAAATGGACTGTAGTGTGTTTCTGCAAAATGCAAAACGCACCAGAAAGCGCATAGGTGTCAACGTAGAGTAATCGAGCGTTCAACCCTTGCAGGATCGGGTCAGCCCCACTGCAAGGGAGGATTTTTTGCTATCCCCGGACATTCAACCTATCCCATTCATACATAAGGCTATAATGAGTCCGCAGCTCCCCTTTACATAAGCCGGAGCGTTTCTCCGGGGTCAGCGAGACGAGGCTGTGAATAGAATGACATCACGGAGCGTCGATCGACTCCGAGCTAATCCACAGCCTGCGAATCCCCATTGAGCGATTATTCACTGTGGCGTGACTCGCTGCTTCACGAACAATAATGCGTGGGGTGGGGGGGGGGATGGGGGGACATCCCTCGGAAAGAAGATGGTGGACTGTCAGTGAAGAGGAAGAGGTGGGAGGAGAGCAGGAAAGAGATGAATGCAGCACTGAAAATAGACGGCGTGGGAGGCAGAGAAGGAGAATGGATTGGAACAAGATCGAAACAAACTGGATTATTCAACAACGCAGCGCAAAGAGCGACGCCCGGGGTACGGGATCCTGTGTCCACCAATTACATATCAGTTTACAGCACATACCGGCCAATCACCTTTCTGACATTTACTCCAGTGCTGACGATAACGGCGTTTAACCACTTCAGCGCTGGAAGGTTTTAACCCCTAATGACCAAAGCATTTTTTGTGATTCGGCACTGAGCCACTTTAATTGAGAATTGCGCGGTCGTGCGACGTTGTACCCAAACAAAATTGATGTCCTTTTTTTTCCCACAGATAGAGCTTTCTTTTGGTGGTATTTGATCATCCCTGCGGTTTTTATTTTTTGCGCTATAAACAATAAAAGAGCGACAATTTTGAAAAAAAAAAAATTTTTTTTTTTACTTTCTACTATAATACATATCCAAAAAAAAAAAATCAAAAAAACGAATTTATTCCTCATTTTAGGCCGATATGTATTCTTCTACATATTTTTGGTAACAAAAAAAATCGCAATGGGCGTATATTGATTGGTTTGCGCAACAGTTCTCGCGTCTACAAAACTACAGGATCGATTTAGGGACTTTTTTTTAATTGTTTTTACTGGTAATGGCGGCGATCTGTGATTTTTAGTGGGACTGCGGCATTGCGGCAGACAAATCTGACTCCAAATGACACTTTTTGGGGACCAGTGACATCAATACATTGATCAGTGCTATAAAAATGCACTGATCAATGTAAAAATGACACTGGCAAGGAAGGGGTTAAAACTAGGGGGGCGATCAAGGGGTTAAGTGTGTTCCCTCAGCGTGTTCTAACTGTAGGGGGGATGGGCTTACTAAAACATGACAGAGATTGCTGTTCACTGTCACTAGGCAGAATGGGGAAATGCCTTGTTTACATTGGCAGTTCCCACGTTCTGCCTTTCCTCGCTGCGATCGCGGGCCGCCGGTAGACATAGTGTTTGCGAGACCTGCGGGCACGCTCTGCGCACGTCCGCTATCCTGCTTTTACGGACTGATGTACAGGTACGTCAGTTTGCGCAGGAGAGACAGTCTGCCAACGTATATCGGCGTAAGCCGGTTGGCAAGTGGTTAAACGTTAACTAAACCCAAGAACAAAAATGTGATATATTGCCGTGTACCGGTCCTTACATGTGGTGGCTGCATTCCTACTTTTTTTAAGCCAAGGACAATTTCAGCAAGTACAAAAAGTGCCTGTTGATCCTGCCAGAAATGCACAGTCTGTGTCATTTTGTGTGAGTGGAACTGAAGGCACAAACAATGTTATATTTCTTTTGTAAACTCCTAATCTTCCCATCCCCCATGTAATGGAGATGAAGCAAGGCAGGCATGCATTTCAGCCTTGGTGACAACCATTTCTCCTTCCTGCTCAAACTGTTGGCGCTTTGTAAATCCTGTATAATAATACAATAATAAAAATACCCAGATGGTAAGTTTGTTATTCGTGCTCTACCAGGTGAAAAAAAAAAATTAAAAATGATCAAGTAGCCCTGCTACCACTTGTGGGGTCCTCTGGTGGAGACTAAGGTGCCACAGACAACAACCATTGCTCCCTCCATAGATACAGTAGAGTGAATGAGAAGTCTGTTATTTGATCTTTACCAGGTGAAAAAAAAGGAAAAATGAAGCAAAGTAGCCCTGTTGCCATTAGGGTCACCAACTCATTCCCCTTGTTGGGTGCTTAGGTGAAAACCAAGGTGCCACAGATGACAACAATTGGAGTGAGTGAGCGTAGCCACCTTAGAACGAGAAGTCTGTTATTCACACTTTACCAGGTAAAATAAAGGGGAAAAGCGGCAAAGTAGCCCTATTACTACTAAGGGCGATGGCCTATCCCCCTTGGAGGTGCTCTGGTGAAGACCAAGGTACCACAGGTGACAACCATTGCTCCCTCCATAGAAAAAGTGGAGGGAGTGAGCGTAGCCACCTTAGAATGAGAAGTCTGTTATTTGCTCTTTACCAGGTGAAAAAAAAACGGAAAATATGGCAAAGTAGCCCTGTTGCCATTAGGGTCACCAACCCATTCCCCGTTGTTGGGTACTCAGGTGAAAACCAAGGTGCCACAGATGACAACCATTGCTCCCTCCATAGATACAATGGAGTGAGTGAGCGTAGCCACCTTAGAACGAGAAGTCTGTTTTTCAAAAAATTACCAGGTGAAAAAAAAGGGAAAAAGTGACCAAGTAGCCTATTACCACTAAGGGCACCAGCCTATCCCCTTGAGAGGTGCTCAGGTGAAAACCAAGGTGTCACAGGTGACAACCAGTGCTCCCTCCATAGATACAGTGGAGTGAGTGAGCGTAGCCACCTTAGAACGAGAAGTCTGTTTTTCAAAAAATTACCAGGTGAAAAAAAAAGGGAAAAAGTGACCAAGTAGCCTATTACCACTAAGGGCACCAGCCTATCCCCTTGAGAGGTGCTCAGGTGAAAACCAAGGTGTCACAGGTGACAACCAGTGCTCCCTCCATAGATACAGTGGAGTGAGTGAGCATAGCCACCTTAGAACGAGAAATCTGTTATTTGTACTTTACCAAGTGAAAACAAAAGGAATAAGTGGCAAAGTAGCCCTATTACTACTAAGGGCGATGGTCTATCCCTCTTGGAGGTGCTCTGGTGAAGACCAAGGCACCACAGATCAGAGCACACGCTGCATTGTGGTAGGGACAAGAGAGAGTCCCACTGCCCTTGTTTCAAGTATTCCATTTTACTATGGTGGACAGCAATGATGTGTCTTCTTTTGCACCTGAGGGAGAAATCTAACCTAAATCCAGGCAGTAAACAGCAGACTACCTCCCCCTTCTGTTATGGAGATGAAGGGGAGGTGTTCTGTAGTCTTTCAGAGGAGAACACTAGCAGGGCTGACAACACTGCTTGGCATTTCAGTGCAGCAGAGGCAGCGTTGTCAGCTCAAAACAGGAAGTAAAACGGGCCATAGATGGATTCAATCTTGGCTGGTTTAGCAGGGACCAGCTGACATTTGATCCATCTATGGGCAGGCTGGTTGTCCTGAAGTAGATCCATCGATCAACTTCAGGACAACCAGCCTGTTGGATTTTTTTTGCATGCGATTCATGTGTTCCAGAAGTGTAAAACAGTGAGGCCCAAGGTAAGAGCTAAGCAACTATAGAGACGGCTCTCACAGGTTTACATTTAAAGGATAGATTTTGCAGTGAGATCAGAATTTTATAACAGCAGAGATCCAGCAGTGTGAACTTAGTATTCCTTCTTTCTCCCTCTCTCTTTCTATATACATATTACAGTATATACTGTATACAGTGGGGACGGAAAGTATTCAGACCCCCTTAAATTTTTCACTCTTTGTTATATTGCAGCCATTTGCTAAAATAATTTCAGTTCATTTTTTTCCTCATTAATGTACACACAGCACCCCATATTGACAATAAAAACACAAAATTGTTGACATTTGTGCAGATTTATTAAAAAGAAAAACTGAAATATCACATGTTCCTAAGTATTCAGACCCTTTGCTGTGACACTCATATATTTAACTCAGGTGCTGTCCATTTCTTCTGATCATCCTTGAGATGGTTCTACACCTTCATTTGAGTCCAGCTGTGTTTGATTATACTGATTAGACTTGATTAGGAAAGCCACACACCTGTCTATATAAGACCTTACAGCTCACAGTGCATGTCAGAGCAAATGAGAATCATGAGGTCAAAGGAACTGCCTGAAGAGCTCAGAGACAGAATTGTGGCAAGGCACAGATCTGGCCAAGGTTACAAAAAAAATTCTGCTGCACTTAAGGTTCCTAAGAGCACAGTGGCCTCCATAATCCTTAAATGGAAGACGTTTGGGACGACCAGAACCCTTCCTAGAGATGGCCGTCCGGCCAAACTGAGCTATCGGGGGAGAAGAGCCTTGGTGAGAGAGGTAAAGAAGAACCCAAAGATCACTGTGGCTGAGCTCCAGAGATGCAGTCGGGAGATGGGAGAAAGTTGTAGAAAGTCAACCATCACTGCAGCCCTCCACCAGTCGGGGCTTTATTGCAGAGTGGCCCGACGGAAGCCTCTCTTCAGTGCAAGACACATGAAAGCCCGCAGGGAGTTTGCTAAAAAACACCCGAAGGACTCCAAGATGGTGTGAAATAAGATTCTCTGGTCTGATGAGACCAAGATAGAACTTTTTGGCCTTAATTCTATGCTGTATGTGTGGAGAAAACCAGGCACTGCTCATCACCTGTCCAATACAGTCTCAACAGTGAAGCATGGTGGTGGCAGCATCATGCTGTGGGGTGTTTTTCAGCTGCAGGGACAGGACGACTGGTTACAATCGAGGGAAAGATGAATGCGGCCAAGTACAGGGATATCCTGGACGAAAACCTTCTCAAGAGTGCTCAGGACCTCAGACTGGGCCGAAGGTTTACCTTCCAACAAGACAATGAACCTAAGCACACAGCTAAAATAACGGAGTGGCTTCACAACAACTCCGTGACTGTTCTTGAATGGCCCAGCCAGAGCCCTGACTTAAACCCAATTGAGCATCTCTGGAGAGACCTAAAAATGGCTGTCCACCAACGTTTACCATCCAACCTGACAGAACTGGAGAGGATCTGCAAGGAGGAATGGCAGAGGATCCCCAAATCCAGGTGTGAAAAACTTGTTGCATCTTTCCCAAAAAGACTCATGGCTGTATTAGATCAAAAGGGTGCTTCTACTAAATACTGAGCAAAGGGTCTGAATACTTAGGACCATGTGATATTTCAGTTTTTCTTTTTTAATAAATCTGCAAAAATGTCAACAATTCTGTGTTTTTCTGTCAATATGGGGTGCTGTGTTTACATTAATGAGGAAAAAAAATGAACTTAAATGATTTTAGCAAATGGCTGCAATATAACAAAGAGTGAAAAATTTAAAAGGGTCTGAATACTTTCCGTCCCCACTGTATATATAATTTGATTAGAAGTGTTCCTTTTAAAATCTACTTATTATTCTGTGGCACAAATCTAGTATACCTTTGTTCACCTTCCCCATGTTCTCACACGGTGTTACGTTACCAACAAAAATCGAAATCACACTTTTTATCCCGTGGTCGTTCCCTGTGATCACGGCAAGCTAAGACTGCAAAGTTTTTTTTTTTGTCAACTTCTCTCGCAGATTATTAAACATGCCCCAAATCCCTTTATGTAACACACTGTGCTCGTTCACACTTCACATACAGTGCTACATGTGCAGCGAAACGCGTTATCCAATCACTCTTTTTTTGGAGTTTTCAGAAACGTTCTGGAGTGAGAAGGATTGCAAAAACTACCTTGGGTCCAAAATGTGATAAAGTGGAACTTTTAAGTAGAACTATACGTATGTGTTTTTCTTGGGCTTTGTTAAGAGGAACTTCACAAAGGGGTTACTTTTGCTTTTAACCCCCTCTTACCCCTTTTCACTTGCCTATACTCAAATAACATATTCACATGCCCAAGGAATCCAGGATTGTCCATCTGTGATCCATGGCCACAAACCAGGACCCATGCCTCCACATGACATGCCATCAGTTCTACTCTCCTCCAGCCACAGGGCCACACTTCTACAGCTGCAGGTCTCTCTGCTCCAGCCACAGGTCTGCTTTCCTCCAGCTAAAGGTCTGCTGTTCTCCAGCAACAAGGCCATCCTCCACAGGTCACCTTCCTCCAGCTGCATGCCCACCTTCCTCCTGTCACAGGTCACTCTCCCCCCACCACAGGCCCACCCTCCTCCAGCCACAGGTCACCCACCTCCCACCACAGGTCACCCTTCTCCAGCCACAGGCCCGCCTTCCTCCAGTCACAGGTCACCCTTCTCCAGCAACAGGCCCACCCTCCTCCATCCACAGGTCACCCACCTCCCGCCACAGGTCACCCTTCTCCAGCCACAGGCCCGCCTTCCCCCAGTCACAGGTCACTCACCTCCCGCCACAGGCCGCCCTCCTCCAGCCAGAGGTCACCCTCCTCCAGCAATGGGCCACCCTCCTCCATCCACAGGTCACTCTCCTACCGCCACAGGCCTAGCCCTCCTTCAGCCACAGGTCACCCACCTCCCACCACAAGTCACCCTTCTCCAGCCACAGGCCCGCCTTCCTCCAGTCACAGGTCGCTCACCTCCCGCCACAGGGCAACCCTCCTCCAGCCACAGGTCACCCACCTCCCACCACAGGTCACCCTTCTCCAGCCACAGGCCCGCCTTCCTCCAGTCACAGGTCGCTCACCTCCCGCCACAGGCCCACCCTCCTCCAGCCACAGGTCACCCTCCTCCAGCAATGGGCCACCCTCCTCCATCCACAGGTCACTCTCCTCCCGCCACAGGCCTAGCCCTCCTTCAGCCACAGGTCACCCACCTCAGGTCACCCTTCTCCAGCCACAGGCCCGCCTTCCTCCAGTCACAGGTCACCCTTCTCCAGCAACAGGCCCACCCTCCTCCATCCACAGGTCACTCTCCTCCCACCACAGGCCCACCCTCCTCCAGCCACAAGTCCCCCTGCTCCAGCAACAGGCCACCCTTCTCCAGCAACAGGCCCACCCTCCTCCATCCACAGGTCACCCTCCTCCAGCCGCAGGCCCGCCTTCCTCCAGTCACAGGTCACTCTCCTCCTGCCACAGGCCCACCCTCCTCCAGCCACAGTTCACCCTTCTCCAGCAACAGGCCCAGCCAAATCCATCCACAGGTCACCCACCTTCCGCCACAGGCATTCCCTCCTCCAGCCACAAGTCACCCTCCTCCATCCACAGGTCACCCACCTTCCGCCACAGGCTCGCCCTCCTCCAGCCACAAGTCATCCTCCTCCATCCACAAGTCACCCACTTCCCGCCACAGGCCCGCCTTCCTTCAGCCACAAGTCACCCTCCAACAAAAACTTCTGACATTTGGTCACATGATCCCTACTGAATGGAGAATTTTTTTGATTATTTCCCTTCAGCACCAATCACAGTGCCTAGGCTTTTGATTATACAACCAGTACTAGAAGGAGCCCATGGCAGCATTTTCTCCAGGAAAGGTAAGTATGTTAGCCCTTCTTTTTATTCAACTCAGCAATAATGTTAACATATCTTTAAAGCAAGCCTGCACTCTGCCAATAGTAAAGTATCAGCATTCCTGTATAGGAAACACATGACCTATTCTGTCATCCCCACCAGGGAGACAATGTGACCAATGTAAAACATATGCAGGTGAACGTCATCCTTAAATGCATGTATAGTGGCTACAAATAAGTATCACATCATTGCTGCTTTATAGAGATGTCCTTTAGGACTACAGTATGTCCATGGGCATTATCTTCAGAAGTATATTCAATAATGGATACTTTTTTTTCGCATTTGAACTGCTTTTTCTTGCTTTTGAGCTGTCTGAGTTGTGTTTGCATCCACTAAATGGGAAAAAAAAAACAGTTCAGATACAAACAGATGCCTATGTATGTATGATGCACAGTTCAGTGCAAGCAGTGCACATGGGCCCCAAGGGGAAGGGGACCCACATTGGGGATTCCATTCCAGAAGTGCTCCTCCACTAAGTGATTTTGTTTAAAGTGATTGCGGCCGCCATATTAGTTTTGGAAAAAGCTTTTGTCCTCTAGCTGTGGTGTTCCAAAGGCCATCAGATTGGTCTGGCCTCTGTGAAGCACCTTTCCTAGCTAGAGGTCCAAGCCAGGGCCTGTGGTGCTATTGGCCTGGCTTGTGTCCCAAGAGTTGTGAGGAATATTCACCCGGAAGCGCAAATGAAAGTGAAATTTAAACAGTTCCGTCTGATGCTTGCGCTGGAGTAGGAGGCAGCTCCCAGGGAGCAAGTTCTCTAAGGGCTCATTAACACTCTCAAAAGTTATCTGCAGTTAGATGTTTTTTAGAGGGCACCTGGGTGGTGATATGTTGTCTACTGGATGCCTGTTTTAACCTTTTAAAGCTTGAATCACCGCAACCGCATTACACGTTGTTGCACTCTGGTTGCAGCATGCCTCCTATCATTGGAATGGGTCCATAAAACATTAAATGGGGTTCACTTTTTGCTGCAAAGCAAAGTATCAAGATAGCATGTGTACCACCTACTCCAGCAGCCATCTTAGTTTAAATTGGACGGTCGGGGGGCAGTAAAACCATAGCTTAGCTTTCTATTTGTAGGGCTCCCTCCCCTGCTGCAGGCCTAACAGTGAATGAATGCATTACACAGGGTATGAAATGCAACACTGGGTTCCAGCTATGTCCTCACTACCATGATATGGTATGACAGGTCCTCATCGGAAAGGCTCATGCTACAGTCACTATCCTGTATGGGACTTGCTGTAATCGTCCATTGCGTATGTGCCCAAAGCATAGGGCATTGAAATCTTGAAGAAGGGGGTCCAGCTTATCATCTTACACACTGGTGGCCCTCCTGCATTCCCAAAATGCCCATGTATGCAAGACCTTTAGAACCTTAGCTATCAATTGGATTCCAACGTTCAGGGCTAATGTGATTCTGATTGGTGGCTTTAATCACATTCCTTCTTATCTATTTAAATTATACAAAAAAAAAAAAAAAATATTTAAAATTAAAACTGAATTCCAAGATTTCAGGCACTTTGTAAAAAGTGGAGGCACACTGTGAGTCAAGTCCAAGGAGGTGCATGACATCTCCTGAACTTCTCTATTATTTATATCTAACAGGTTTATGGCTCTGCCGGAGCATACAATGGGGCTGTGAGACAGAGACACAGAGCAGCTATGCCTGCCCTTTCCCTCTGCTGCCCATTCAGAGAAGCCTTTTGATTTTGTGAAGGAGTTCACATAATACAAAGGCTTCTGTGATGGGCAAGAGGAGGAGAGAGACAGGCATAGCAGGTGCACCAACTCTAATGTTGAAGATTGCATAGACCTGAAGCATCATTGTCGGGCTCCAGTAAATATAATGATACCTGTCTTCTGGAAGTGCAAAAAAAAATATTCAACGTAAATAATAGACAGAAGTTCAGGAAATGTCATGCACTTCCTTGGACTTAACTCACGGTGTGCCTTCAATTTTTAAAAAGGAGCTGTATACCTGGAATTTAGCTTTAAGGTAGTATGATGAGAGGAAATCCTTTATCTATGCAAACTGATTTCCTGTTCAGTAACCCAATAGAAGAAAATTGCCACTTTTTAGTCTTCTTTAGCCTATGATGGCCGCTATTGTAGCCTAATATATTATATTATATAGCTTTTCTGCGAGCCCTGATATCTCTGTTCTTCAAATTTACTCTTATACTGGGCATGATACTGCACACAAATGTACTCATTCGATCCATATCATTCAACGCTAAAGTTACCTCGCCAAACCACAGTTCACTTTTCCATTTTTAAAGCCTCTTAATGTCGATACCTTTTTAGCGGCGGGAAGGGTAAAGGTTACCGTCTAATTGTTGCTATTCACCCGCCCCCGATGGCTGTTGGGCTCTCTCCAAATTCATTTTTAATGAAGCATCGAACTGTTTTTTCCATAACGTGGACTCTTTTAACTTGCAGGAGACAAAAGTCAGAATTAGCCGCACGCTACGGTGCAAATAAATGACCTCTTTAACGAATAAAATAAATATACAACTATAGACTGGAGTCTGCAAGTTTTTTTTTTTTCCACCCTGAGCTAAGTAAAGAGCCAGAGAGTGGTAATAAAAATGGAAAGGAGTTACGGATGCAGACAGTTCAATGGAAAAGGAACTTTACAGAGAAAGCAATAAAAGAATCCTTCGGGTCGATGCTTGGTGACTGCTGTAGCGATGATTGGCTAGAGAAGTTTATGGCAGTCCTGTTTTTATTTGCAGTTGTTCTGGGCGAAGACAAGGACAACTGAGAACTTTGAAATGTTCTGTCTGGTCAAAAGTTGGGACCTACTAGTCCCAGCGTGTCTGCTAGGGCTATAGGTAGCTTTCCTCATGATAGACAAATGAATATCTTGGGTTAAACATAAACACATAATAGGATGACGCAGAAGACAAAACCACCCTCCTTTTAGGTGGTGCTAGTGTTCAAGTGCAGAACTAGTGCTGGGTTTTCTTATTAGACAGCCAATAATACATTGGTACTGTGAACACTGAAACATGGAAGCACCTTGATGTTTATTGCAGTACTATTCTTGTCTGTTATGGCTCTAGAACAGAACAACTGAGAACTTTAAAATGTTCTGTCTGCTCAAAAGTTGGGACCTACTAGTCCCAGCGTGTCTGCTAAGACTATAGGTAGCTTTCCTCATGATAGACCAATTAATATCTTGGGTTAAACATAGATACACAATTGGATGACGCAGAAGACAAACCCACCCTCCTTTTTAGGTGGTGCTAGTGTTCAAGTGCAGAACTAGTGCTGGGCTTTCCTTTTAGACAGCCAATTATACATTGGTTCTGTGAAGACTGAAGCATAGGATCACCTTGACATTTATTGCAGTCTTGCTCTTGTCTGTGGCTGTTCTGACTCCAGAAAAGGACAACTGAAAACTTTAAAATGTTCAGACTGCTCAAGAGCTAATACCTACTAGTAGTCCCCGTGTATCTGATAATGGCCACAGGTAGCTTTCCTCTGGTTTATAGGTTGCTTATGTCATCACAGACGCATTAAAGTTTTTATCTTATCTATCTTATCAGTATCTCAGGTTAACCATACACACACAAATGTATGATGCTGACGATTGACGAACAAACCACCTTTCTTTAAAAGGTGATGCCAGTGTGCAAGTACAGAGCTAGTGCTGGGCTTTCTTATTAGACAACCACTGGTCCTGAACACACTGAGACATTAAAGCACCTTAACGTTTTTGCAGCCTTGTTCTTGCCTGTGGTTGTTCTGGCTGCAGACAAGGAAAACCAAGAACTTTGAAATGTTGTACTTGCTTAAGCGTTGAGATCTACTAGTAGTCCCAGTGTATGCAATAGTGCCCACAGGTGGCTTTCCTCTGGTTTATAAGTTGCTTATGTCATCATAGACCCATTTTCAATATCTCAGATTAAACATGCACACACAACCAGATGATGCAAAGGTGCAAACCACCCTCCTTTAAAGGTGGTGTTAGAGTGCAAGTACAGGGCTAGTGCTGGGCTTTCTTATTAGACAGCCTAAGATACATTGGCACTGTGCAGACTGAAGCATAGAAGCACCTTGACATTTATGACAGTCTTGCACTTGTCTGTGGTTGCTTTGCTCCAAACAAGGAAATCAGAGAACCTTGAAATGCTCTGACTGCTCAGGAGTTGAGACCTACTAGTAGTTCCAGTGTGTCTGCTGGGGGCTACAAGGAGCTTTCTTCTGGTTGAGGGGTTGCAATGGCATGACAGACTCATTATTAGTATCTCAAATTAATCACATACATATACAACAGGATGATGAGAAGAAGGAAACCACCCTCCTTCAAAAGTATTGCTAGTGTGCAATGCAAAGATAACATGCTTGTCTGGATGACCCAGAGGGGAGACATGCACCCCTCCTCTCCTGTAAGGGCATAAACTATATAATTTAATGGAATCCTGTACAGTGGAAGTATGGATGCTGTCATTGTTGACCTCCCCTGGCTGTTATTCTGATCCAGTGGGTTTAGTACTTTCTGGAGCTTTGACTGTGGATAGGTAGATTAGGAACTTCTACTTTCCTCTGAATTTCCTGATGGGCATGCTTCTTTTTAGATGGTGTCTCAGAAAATATTTAGGTCTGAGAAAGTCAGGAATTTAGTAATTTTAGAGGGAGGTCAGCAATGACAGCTAACACGTCTTTCAGTACAGGACTTCTTGATGACCAAGCCATATGCGTGCATGACTTACGTATGTATTCGCTTCTGTGTGCGAGCACGGAGGGATGGGGCGCTTTAAACATTTTTTTCTTATTTATTTTATTTTTTATTTTTACAATGTCCTTTTTTTTGTAATCACTTTTATTCCTATTACATGGAATGTAAACATCTCTTGTAATACAAATAAGAGATGACAGCATAGTTGCCAACTGTCCTGTATTTCCCGGGACATTCCCGGTATTTAGACCTTTGTCCCAGTCTTACTGTATCCTGGGGATTTGTCCCGGGAAATCTGCGGTTTCCCGATTTTTTGCCGCCGCTAGTGGTCCGTGACCGCCACTGGTGAATTGTCTATGCTGGCTGCCATTTTACAGAAGACCAGCTATCGTGAGGAAGAAACAGGAGGTTAAACCCAGGCTCCGCCTCCTAATTCTTCCCTTCGGCCACCACGAGCTGTCCTTCTCTAATGGCGCTGAGACCAAATCACCAGTGGCGTCGCAGGTCCAGCTAATGTAAGGAGGGACTCCGCTGGGGACACCTGATGTAAGGAGGGACTCCGCTAGGGGCACCTGATATAAGCAGGGACTCTGCTGGGGGCACCTCGTGTAAAGATGGACTCTGCTGGGAGGCACCTTATGTAAGGAGAGACTCCGCTGGGGACACCTGATGTAAGGGGGACACCACTGAGGCACACCTGATGTAAGGGGGACATCGCTGAGGGACACCTGATGTAAGTAGGGACTCCTCTGAGGGACACCTGATGTAAGGAGGGTCTCCTCTGAGGGACACCTGATGTAAGGAGGGACTCCGCTCAGGACACCTGATGTAAGGAGAGACTCCACTGGGGACACCTGATGTAAGGAGAGACTCCACTGGGGACACCTGATGTAAGAAGGGACTCTGCTGGGGGCACCGGATGTAAGGAGGGACTCTGCTGGGGGCACCTGATGTAAGGAGGGACTCTGCTGGGGGCACCTGATGTAAGGAGGGACTCTGCTGGGGGCACCTGATGTAAGGAGGGACTCTGTTGGGGGCACCTGATGTAAGGAGGGACTCCGCTGGGGACACCTGATGTAAGGGGGACACCTCTGAGGGACATCTGATATAATGGGAACACCTGATGTAAGGAGGGACTCTGCTGGGGACACCTGATGTAAGGAGAGACTCCGCTGGGGCCACCTGATGTAAGGAGGGACTCTGCTGGGGGCACCTGATGTAAGGAGGGACTCCTCTGAGGGACACCTGATGTAAGAAGGGACTCCTCTGAGGGACACCTGATGTAAGGAGGGTCTCCTCTGAGGGACACTTGATGTACGGAGGGACTCTACTCAGGACACCTGATGTAAGGAGAGACTCTGCTGGGGACACCTGATGTAAGGAGGGACTCTACTGGGGGCACCTAATATAAGGAGGGACTCTGCTGGGCACACCTGATGTAAGGAGGGACTCTACTGGGGCACCTAATATAAGGAGGGACTCTGCTGGGAATGCCTGGTGTAAGGAGGGAATCTGCTGGGGGCACCTGATCTAAGGAGGGACTCTGCTGGGAATGCCTGGTGTAAGGAGGGACTCTGTTTGGGACACCTGATGTAAGGAGGGATTCTACTGGGGGGCACCTAATATAAGGAGGGACACTGATGGGAATGCCTGGTGTAAGGAGGGACTCTGCTGGGGGCACCTGATGTAAGCAGGGACTCTACTGGGTATGCCTGGTGTAAGGAGGGACTCTGCTGGGGACACCTGATGTAAGGAGGGATTCTACTGGGGCACCTGATGTAAGGATGGATTCTGCTGGGAATGCCTGGTGTAAGGAGGGACTCTGCTGGGGACACCTGATGTAAGCAGGGTTTCTACTGGGGGCACCTAATATAAGGAGGGACTCTGCTGGGAATGCCTGGTGTAAGGAGGGACTCTGCTGGGGACAACTGATAGCATCTGGTGGCAGGCGAGGTGACAAGTGACACGCTCAGGGCTCCCACTGATTAATTATGGTGAGTTGAATTATTTCATGTTATATTACAATGTAATAATAGAAATAATGCGCTTCAATAATCCTGAAACCATACCAACCATGGAACCATGGTGCTGTGATGATTGAAGCGCCAACACCAGGAGTTTGGAGTATCTTTATCTGCTGATTGCTAAACTTTCTGGAATACACATATTGCTATTGTGGTTTAGGATCCGGGCCTGCTGTCCCTCCATCCTTCTTTCTTTTTTTCTCTCTCTCTCTTTCTCCCTTTCTTTCTCCATCCATCCCTCAATCATCTCAGACTCGAGCCAAACCCCCTTTGAGCCTTGTCCCCTTTAAGCCACACCCAATATTTAGTTTAAACCACGCCCATTATTCGCCGTGGCACGCTGAGCACATCGCATTTTTATTCCCCAGCAAGTGACACCTATATACGAATGCCCTGCCCCTTAATTATAATAAGACTCCACCTACATACAACAACGTGTCCCTATAAATTGTTTACTTTGGCCCTAGACCAGAAGTGACGTCGCTCCAGTTCACCAAGACAATAGAGGCGATTAGAAACAATCTGGTCCCCTGGGAACCTCTATGGCCAGCCACTCGGGTCTGATCATTTCTCGGGCACACCGATAAAAACAGTAAGCCAGAGAAACACCGGCGAGCAGCAAGAGGAGGGGGATTTCCTCTCACTTCCTGTTTTGGCTATGGGACAGAAAGTGAAGGTAAATCTCCCCAATGGGACACAGAGGGCAAAAAAAGAACTTACTGGTTATAACCCTCTCTTTCTCTAGCCTAAATGGAAAAAACATTTTTTTCCTTTTTAGTTCTACTATATAGCCAATCTCCTGCTAAAATTTTTTATGTTGATTTGGACACAGTGGAAAAGAGTTAGAGCCTCTGTCAGTTCTTTATCCACTTCAGCCCCGGAAGATTTGACTGCTCAATGACCAGGCCATTTTTTGCGATTCAGCACTGCGTCGCTTTAACTGACAATTGCGAGGTCCTGCGACGCTGTACCCAAACAAAATTGATGTCCTTTTTTTCCCACAAATACAGCTTTCTTTTGGTGGTATTTGATCACCTCTTCAGTTTTTATTTTATAAACAAAAGAAGAGCGTCAATTTTGAAAAAACTACAATATACAAAAATACAATAAAGTTTTTGCTATACTAAATATCCCAATTTAAAAAAAACAAAAACAAACTTTTTCCTCAGTTTAGGCCAATATGTATTCTTCTACATATTTTTGGTAAAAAAATCACAATAAGCGTATATTGATTGGTTTACACAAAAGTTAAAGCGCCTACAAAAATGGGGATAGATTTATGGCATTTTTATTATTATTTTTTTATTTTAATAGTAATGGCGGTGATCAGCGATTTTTATTGGGACTGCGATATTGCAGCGGACACATCGGACACTTTTAACACATTTTTGGAACCATTGACAATTATACAGCGAGCAGTGCTATAAAAATGCACTGATTAATGTATAAATGTCACCGGCAAGGAAGGGGTTAACACTAGGGGGCGATCAAGTGGGTTAACTGTGTTCCCTATGTGTGTTTCTAACTGGGGGGGGGGGGGGACAGACTAGGAGAGATGACTGATCGTGTGTTCATACTGATTATGAACACCTATCTGTCTCTTCTCCCCTGAGAGAACTGGGATCTGTGTGTTTACACACACAGATCCCAGTTCTCACTCTGCTTGTGAACAAGCAAGCGACCGCTTGTGAAATGTCTACCATTGCCTATATCTGTCTGACCCTTTTTTGACAATAAAGATGACATCGAGATAATTTGGAGTTCCAGTGTGCGACCAATTCCTTGTCTTGTTAGGGTTAAGGCAGTGCTGGAAAATAATGGTGGCCACTCAAAATATTGACACTTTGGGCCCAATTTGGACATTTTCACTTATGCCGCGTACACACGGTTGGACTTTTCGTCTACAAAAGTCCGATGGATGCCGACGGACTAAAGCTGGCTGACAATCCGATCGTGTGTGGGCTTCCTCGGACTTTCAGCGGACTTTCAGCGGACTTTTCCAGCCACAAATCTGACGGACTTTAGATTTGAAACATGCTTCAAATCTTTACGTCGTAACTATGACAGACCCAGAAATCCGCTCGTCTGTATGCTAGTCTGACGGGCAAAAACCCACGCTAGGGCAGCTATTGGCTACTGGCTATCAACTTCCTTATTTTAGTCCGGTGTACGTCATCACGTACGAATCCGTCGGACTTTTGTGTGATCGTATGTAGGCAAGTCCGTTCGTAAGAAAGTCTGCCGCAAGTCCGCCAAAAGTCCGCCAAAAGTCCGTCGGACAGGCTGTCGGACTTTTGTAGCCGAAAAGTCAGACCGTGTGTACGCGGCATTAGGGGTGTACTCACTTTTGTTGCCAGCGGTTTAGACATTAATGGCTGTGTGAGTTATTTTGAGGGGACAGCAAATTTACACTGTTATACAAGCTGTACACTCACTACTTTACATTGTAGGAAAGTGTCATTTCTTCAGTGTTGTCACATGAAAAGATAGAATAAAATAGGGTTAACACCTAATCATGGACTTTGTCTACTTTTAGATACTGTGTTGAATACATTTATAGTGGGAATCTGTGACCACTTACCGCTGTGTGTGATTTATATTCTAATATTTCTACATGACCGTTGCATATCAGGTGAGAGCCAATCTAGTATAAACCGTTTTTTTTGATCTGGGGATTTTTTTACAGTGACACCCTAGTCCATAATGCATGTCTCTGTTTTATCTAGTTGTACCTATCATAGACCACATGATATATGTGTATCTTACTACCATTCACACACATACGAAAACTTGAAATTTCGCCTTTTCGGTTGTCTGTTAGTTCTGTGAGGTTCTCCCAAACCCTGAGCCACAAGTTTACCAAGCAAGCAAGCTATATGTAATTGGTCTTTGTGTATATGTACTCCTCCTGGAGAAATGTAACAACCATAGTTATACTTAATAGATATATATACTACACTAAATACTACTACACTAAATACTTATACATGTACTTTTTGGTTTTTAAATATACCAGCACCTACCCAGTTTTTGTCCCGAGGAAGCTAATATTTTAGTGAAACGCATCAACGAGAACGTTTCCGGAGGCATCACTGGATCAGAAATTCTTCTCCTGCTTTGATACATTATGAAATCAATCTTCGTACCTTAGATCTAGCCCTCTGTAACTGCATTATTGGGTAACTGGTAACTGTGTCCATACAGGGTGTTGTTTGTATGTTGGTTACATGTTTTTTTCTTTTAAATTTTGCTGTAATAAAATGTATACCTTTTTATTGATTTTCCCTCTTATTGTGTGCCCACGAAGTCTGCTAATTTTTTGACTTGGTCAATCCTTATACATATATTTTGGATGTTGGCATGGTGAGGGTCTTCCCTACCGATATAATAAAATATTTACAAAAATGTGAGATACTGTGTGTGTGTCTGTGTGTGTGTATATATATATATATATATATATATACACAAACACATATACACACCTCAGCATTAGTAATAATAATATCAATATATCAATCATAAATAAATAAATAAAAATAAAAAATATATATATATATATATATATATATATATATATATATATATATATATATATATATATATATATATATAATTTTTTTTTCTTTATTTTTTACCTGCCTGCAACATTAGCAGCTGACAGCAAATGCGGCCCATAATTTTGGAGGCCTACATGATGCTTGTAGCCCGACGATCTATATATTTTGTTTTTCTTCTTCTCCTTTATTTTATACCTCTGCCTGCCCGCAACATTAGCAGTTAAGGCCTGACAGCAAGCGGGGCCTATCATTTTGGAGGCTTATGTGATGCTTGTTGCCCGGCAACAGCTGTTACAGCCCCCATAAGGCCTGAGCTGCCATAAATCCCATTCTGTTGACAGAACCACTTACATGGATACGCCGGCACTTCCTGTGCATCGGCTATTCACAAAATAATTATTTGGATGTAATTACATCTTCCTTCCAAGAAAATGGAAAAATGGGCCTTTCAGTGTCCACTCTTAAAATGTTCGCTGTGAGAGCAACCCGGCGACCACACAACAGCCCTCACCCATACCTCCCAACTTTTTAAGATGGGAACAAGGGAAACCTTTTAACAAAAGTATGTAGGCATAGGACACACCCCCTGCCACGCCCCCTTCAAGGAGAATTATACATAAAAAAAAATGATTAGTTAAATCCACAAGTGCTTTTTTTTACCACTACTATTCCTTTATACTGGTTTTTGAAATTTACAAAAATTGGATGAAAGGTTTAGCACTGGGAAACATTTTTTTGAAAGATAAACAGTACATTTTATATAAAACTATATAGATCAGTCCAAAATGAGGGACAAATAAGGAGGAAAGAGGGACAGATGATTCCAAATCAGGGACAGTTCCTCGAAATCAGGGACAGTTCCTCGAAATCAGGGACAGTTCCTCGAAATCAGGGACAGTTGTGTGCTATGCCCTTACCTACATAGCCACATTATATAAAGAGCAGCTCCCCGCTGCAATTTTACTGACACTGGAGACATTACCATAAGTATATCATTATTATAATTTTTTTTAAGGAAAGAACTCTAGTCTACCCCAAAACATTTCTATAGCTTCTAATGGAGGAGCTGTTCAGTTTTCTGAATATAACCTCTAATGCCCTGTACACACGATCTGACCTTCCGACGGAAAATGTGCGATCGGAGCTTGTTGTCGGAAATTCCGACCGTGTGTGGGCTCCATCGGAATTTCCGACACACAAAGTTTGAGGGATGGCTCTAAAATTTTCTGACAACAAAAATCAGTTCGCGTAAAGTCCGATCGTGTGTACACAATTCCGACGCACAAAGTGCCACGCATGCTCGGAATCGAGCAGAAGAGCAGCACTGGCTATTGAACTTCATTTTTCTCGGCTCGTCGTAACGTGTTGTACGTCACCACGTTCTTGACGTTCGGAATTTCCGACCAACTTGGTGTGACCGTGTGTATGCAAGACAAGTTTGAGCCAACATCCTTCAGAAAAATCCGATGGATTTTGTTGTCGGAATGTGCGTGTGTACAGGGCATTGGTAGTTCTAAATCCATTTCTGGACCTGGAAAGACTGCTAATAAGCAACTCAACTAATTTTCTAAACTGCGCCGGCACCCTGGCGGCACCCGTCCTGTTCTAAAGTGTATCCCATTGGCCATTTTAAACTTTTTCAGGAGATAAAGGTTCACCAGAAAGCAGAAGCCACCAGAAGACTGTTATTAACCAGAAAAGACTCTTCTGTGCACTCCCCTGATACTGGTTTCACTTTTTTACTATGAACTGATTCAATAGCAGGATCTCAGGCAGCTGGATGACTCGGAGGATGAACACACCAACCTCCTTCTCATGTGTAGAGACAATGCCAGTGTGCACAGGAGGAGCTAGTGCTGGGCTTTCTTATTACACCACCCAGCATGCACTTCAAAGCCTGCTTCTGGGAATAACATCTTATATTGTAAAGTGCTGCACAAACTGTTGGCGCTGTATAATAATAATAATCTTCAAGAATTTTTTTATGTTGTACTCAGGGCTTTTTTTCAGCTGGAACTTGGTGGAACTCAGTTCCACCACCTTTGGCTCAGGCCCCTTGCTCCCTGCTCACCGCTATCACTTGTAAACACAGAGGTCTGACTTCCTGCGTTTTCCAAGTGCAGTATGGGGACAAGGGACATGCAGGTGCCTGGGGTGTGCAGTGCGGATGCTGACACTCCACTGGATGATCTCCCAGCAAGTGAGAGAGGCGGAGCCACCTACAGTGTGAGGGGAGGTACTAGAGAAGAAGAGGGGTGAAAGTGAGATGTGGATGCAGAGGTAAGCAGTTGTGGAAGAAGGCTGGACTCTGCACTCTGTATGTAGCGCACCCCTGAACTCTGCATGTAGCGCACCCCTGAACTCTGCATGTAGCGCACCCCTGAACTCTGCATGTAGCGCACCCCTGAACTCTGCATGTAGCGCACCCCTGAACTCTGCATGTAGCGCACCCCTGAACTCTGCATGTAGCGCACCCCTGAACTCTGCATGTAGCGCACCCCTGAACTCTGCATGTAGCGCACCCCTGAACTCTGCATGTAGCGCACCCCTGAACTCTGCATGTAGCGCACCCCTGAACTCTGCATGTAGCGCACCCCTGAACTCTGCATGTAGCGCACCCCTGAACTCTGCATGTAGCGCTCCCCTGAACTCTGCATGTAGCGCTCCCCTGAACTCTGCATGTAGCGCTCCCCTGAACTCTGCATGTAGCGCTCCCCTGAACTCTGCATGTAGCGCTCCCCTGAACTCTGCATGTAGCGCTCCCCTGAACTCTGCATGTAGCGCACCCCTGAACTCTGCATGTAGCGCACCCCTGAACTCTGCATGTGGCGCACTCCTGAACTTTGCACTCTGTATGTAGCACACCCCTGAACTCTGCATGATGCGCACCCCTGAACTCAGCATGTAACACTCCCCTGAACTCTGCATGTAGCGCACCCCTGAACACTGCATGTAACGCACCCCTGAACTCTGCCCTCTGCATGTAGCACTCCCCTGTACTCTGCATGTAGCGCTCCCCTGAACTCTGCATGTAGCGCACCCCTGAACTCTGCATGTAGCGCACCCCTGAACTCTGCATGTAGCGCACCCCTGAACTCTGCATGTAGCGCACCCCTGAACTCTGCATGTAGCGCACCCCTGAACTTTGCACTCTGTATGTAGCACACCCCTGAACTCTGCATGATGCGCACCCCTGAACTCTGCATGTAACACTCCCCTGAACTCTGCATGTAGCGCACCCCTGAACACTGCATGTAACGCACCCCTGAACTCTGCACTCTGCATGTAGCACTCCCCTGAACTCTGCATGTAGCGCACCCTGAACTCTGCATGTAGCGCACCCCTGAATTCTGCACTCTGTGTGTAACCCCACCAAACTCTGCACTCTGTACAAATTGCACTCCTGGTGTTTAATGCCCCTTTAAGACCCTCCCACTGTGAGTGAAATTTGACCATACCCACTATTTGATGCGTTTAAGTCAGGCCAGTAAATTTCAGACAGGTAGTGTAACATTGACCTTTCCTGGGATCCAGCACTGGGTTTCCTTTCCAGTACATGGCTGCTTTCACTTCCAGGTTTCACCCATTGTGCCGGTGCCAATCAGGAAACAGCTCTTCTAATTGGCAACTGGGGAAGCAACGCATGGCTCAGGGTTTAAGCAATACATTACTACACCTAAGGTACCTGGTAAAAAGTTTTAATTTTTATTTAGTATTACTATTACCACATCTTCTTCTCCCTTTTTTTTTCTTTTTACATTTTTGGTTGTGCCCTTTTCATGCTGATTGATGGTGGAGACGAGTGTGTCTCTTGGACTACAGTTTTTTGCTGCTACCATGAGGCTGTGTTGCATCCATTCTCCTGTTGAGTGTAACAACGAATGTAGTCCGGCACACTATCCTCTGTTATAGATATGTTCCTGTATTAGTTCATAGTCTTCTGTGTGTCCCTGTGCACCCATGTATCTCCAAGTGCGCCCTTTGCCCCCAGTGCCTTCAAGTCCACCCCTTTGTGACCCTGTATCTTCAAGTGCGCCTCCATTTCTCTAGTGTGTTTCTGTGCACCCCCACTGTGCCTCCAAGTGTGCCTTTATATCTCTGTGCATCCCTATGTCTCCAAATGCACCATGTGTGCCCTGTGCCTCCAAATGTTTCTCTGTGCACCCCTGTGCCTCCAGCACTCCCATGTGCATCTCCATGACACCTGTGTCTCGACAGCCTGTGGAACACTCCTACAATCACTTGGACTGTCCATCTCTCAGTAGATATGGACCCCAGTCCATGACAGTTGGAATTGCTAATCACTAGAGGCTCAACCTCCCCGACCTCAGGGCTAAGCTCTACCCTGCATTTCTAATTCCAGTCCACTTCAGCGGACTCGACAATTTCACTGAAAAATCAATTTAGCTGAGATGATTTCGCTCATCGCTATGTTCACTGTGACTTTCACTTGGGTCTCCACCCCCTAGATACAGCACGATGTCAGATGTAAAACAATAAAAAGCAATAGCTGAAAATAAATTGATGGAGATATCGAGCCGATGCAAAGAGCCAAGGGGATGGATGGGGAAGAGTCTCCATCGAGAGAAGCTTCGTCTAGGTTTACCATCCATCCTGCCTTTCCCCGGGAGGGTGGATTAAGTGAGCCTGCCTTATAATTAGTCATTTTAAATGAGAACGACCTGACAGAGCCATGTTTTATGGTAATGACACACTTCCTGTGCTGAGATGAATGGAGTGACGGCAGTGAGCAGAGAGCGGAGGTGAGGTCATAGTACAGCTCCATCATTCCTAATCCCTGAACAGGGCCATGCCATTCCGATACACTATGGCGCCCCGCTGCCTCCATGCCCGGAGTATTGTCCGGGGACTAAAAGGGGAGGAAAAAGAAAAGGGCCATCTAATTACATTGCTGGGGAACTTACAGCTCATCGCTGGGGGAACGGCTAAATACACATTCAAAATGCACATCGGAAGTGTTTGAGCTGCCAAAAGATTTGTAATTCTGCTCAGCTAGCTTTGCGACCCAGACAAGTCTGCCAAACAGCATTTCCAGATTCCTGTTCTCCAGTGGAGTTAACCGCTTGCCGGCCGCCTCACGTAGGAGTAGGACAGCAAAGCGGCTCACATACTAGATACGTGATCCAGCAATTCCGGGTAGGGGCCGCACCAGCTGTGCTGTTATTAGTCACAGCAGGAGCCGATCAGCGGGTGCCGGCCAATAGATGTTGGCCGGCACCCGCTGATCTGCGAGGAGACACACTGGACGGAACTCTGGAACAAGGCAGAGCTCCGCCCTGTCACCGGGGATGTGCTGGATTTTGTTTCCCTGCGAATGCACCTAAAATGGACACATGAACATTAGAACTGGACCATGGAGCAATGGAAGAAGGTGTCTTCGGTTTGTTGACTTGGCCTCTATCCAGATCTCAATCCAATAGAGTATGTGTGGGATGTGCTGGAAAAACAAAGGCCCCATCTCACAACTTATAGCACATACCTTCTGAGGTCTAGTGGTATCCATGCCTTGATGGGTCAAGACAGTTTTTGCAGCAAAAAAGGACCTACTCAATATTAGGTGGGTGGTCATGTTATGGCTGGTCAGTGTGCAAACAGTATAACTGAAATAGTAATTACAATGTAACAATACACATATTTATTGTCTTTACTCAATGACACTTGCAGACTATCTGCAAGTGTCATTTTACACAGGAGTGGTTGTGTTTAGACAACCTAAACCCTGGTGCAGGCGATCAGATTATCTGACTTTTCGTCCGTTCTTTGTTGCATGCTAGTCCCATATCGAAAGTGAAGAGGTTACTCAACATACGAAAATTCTCGTACAACAGAATTCAATTTCAGGAGTGATGTAATGTGTTAAATTGTTTTGTATGTGCCCTTTCGTTTTTTGAGCATGCATGGTCTTGCTCTTACGATTTTTTTCTGACAAAAGCTGTACTAATCAAATTGGATGTTGTGTTCACATACGAAAAATTTTTTATCGCCTGCACATCCAGTATTTGTCGTCCGAAAATTCGGAATCAGCTGTCGAAAGCACTATACTAACGATCCGAAAATCGGCAGATCGTTCGCTGGATGAAATTTTACTTCTGATTTTCTGATCATGTGTACGGGACTCTACTGTGTAAAACAAACAAATTACTGGCTGCCACTTTGACAGCCAGTAATTACTGGTAGTATGAGCAGAAGAAGTGAAGGCAGAGAAAGAAGAGCTGGACTTTTAAGATACGTCCTAAGTTTTTTAAGACGCATCTCTGTTCAAAATCCTCAAGTGGTTAAAAGAAAAATGTAATCTGTTTTTGCTTGCATTTAGCATAAGTACCTAAACATGCCTGGATCTCAGCTTCCTGTAACATCCTGCACAGCATCACTGAGACTTGGGAGGAAGGGACAGCACTCCCCAGCCAATCAGAGGAAGGGACAGCACTCCCCAGCCAATCAGAGGAATGGACAGCACTCCCCAGCCAATCAAAGGAAGGGACAGCACTCCCAAGCCCATCAGAGAAAGGAAGAACACTCACCAGCCTGTCAGAGAAAGGGACAACACTCCCTAGTCAATCAGAGATAGGGTCAGCACTGCCCAGCCAATCAGAGGAAGGAACAGCACTGCCCAGCCAATCAGAGGAAGGGACAACACTCCCCAGCCAATCAGAGGAAGAAACAGCACTCCCCAGCCAATCAAAGGAAGGGACAGCAATCCACAGACATCCAAAGGAAGGGATAGCACTCCCCAGCCAATCAGAGTAAGGGACAGCACTCCCCAGCCAATCAGAGGAAGAGACAGCACACAGCCGTTCAGAGGAATGGACAGCACCCACCAGCCCATCAGAGTGCCATTCGCTCTGTTGCCCCATGTAGAAGTGCACATTAAAGTGCATTGTGTTAAGGCAGCATATTCAATTGAATGCGTTAAAAAAGGTGCATGCAACCTTTTTTGGCAGTGCAACATAACGTGGGTGCATCGAGAAGGTGCACTGGGGTTCCATTCATAATGAAAGGCACTACATCATACCAATGTGTGATATTATGTGTTTCAGTAATATGTGCATTACTGTAGCCCAATAGTGTGAACAGGCCACTAGGGCGTCATTCAGACAGGCTGCTGCGTTCAGATTTACTATGTGTTTGCTATGCTTCTTTTTTGAATGAACAGGGAGACTGTGCAGAGCTCCTCCCACTCATTCATTCTGCGCAGTTGAGGCTCCAGAGATGGAGAGTGAGTATTGTGCAGTTGCGGCCGATCCATTAGGGGCGCAGCCCCCCTAATCCATGCGCCGGCCCCTAATCCCCATGCAGGGCGCCAGACGCATGGATTTCAATAGGGTTTTTTTTTTTTTTTAAGCACATGATTAGAGCCTGAGGCTCTAATTGGCTTCAAAAAAGGGTGGGCTTGGGGGGCAGAGCACTGCGCTCTTTGCCCACCCAGTTGTGTGACGATAGCGAATTAATATTTGCTATTGTCTTCCTGCTTCTCCTCCGACCAATCAGTTAGCAGATCCTGAGACCCGATTGGCCGAGAGGAGAAGCGACCGTATTGGCCGGCACCGGGGAGGATGTATAGGGAGATCCGGGATATGGCCGTCCTCAGTGGAGCGATCTCTCTGCTTTGCATCGCCGGCAACCTAGCCAGCCACAACAAGCCAGAGCCTGATAACTAGTGGTTTGTTTGAGGGCCCCCCCAACAAATGGAGCACCAGCCGCCACTGGAACTGTGTCCTCAATCACGTGCTTTGTCTCAAAAGTAAGACATCAGGGGTCTCTGATATTTCACCATCCATGATACCATCCACTCTCCTACTGACACCATCTACTGTCCTACTGACACCAACCTCTGCCCTACTGACACATCCACTGCTCTACTGACACATCAACTGCTCTACTGACACCTTCCACTTCTCTACTGATAATTGTCCACTGCTCTACTGACACCAACCTCCGCCCTACTGGCACATCCACTGCTCTACTTACACCATCCACTGCTGTACTGACACCAATCTCTGCCCTACTGACACCGATCTCTGCCCTACTGACACATCCACTTCCCTACTGACACCATCCATTACCCTACTGACACTGTACACTGCTCTACTGACACATCCACCGCTCTACTGACACCAATCTCTGCCCTATTGACACCTACTCTGCTCTACTTACACCATCCACTGCTGTACTGACACCGATCTCTTCCCTACTGACACATCCACTGCCCTACTGACACCATCCATTGCCCTACTGACACTGTACACTGCTCTACTGACACATCCACCGCTCTACTGACACCAATCTCTGCCCTATTGACACCAATCTCTGCCCTATTGACACCAACCTCTGCCCTCCTGAGACTTCCACTGCCCTACTGGCACCATCCTCTGCCCTACTGACACCAACCTCTGCCCTACTGACACATTCACTGCCCTACTGATACCGTCCTCTGCCCTCCTGAGACACCTACTGCTCTACTGACATCATCCTCTGCCCTACTGACACCAACCTCTGCCCTACTGACACCATCCACTGCCCTACTGATACCGTCCTCTGCCCTCCTGAGACACCTACTGCTCTACTGACACTATCCTCTGCCCTACTGACACCAACCTCTGGCCTACCGACACCATCCTCTGCCCTACTGACACCAACCTCTGGCCTACCGACACCGTCCTCTGCCCTACTGACACCGTCCTCTGGCCTACTGACACCAACCTCTGGCCTACCGACACCGTCCTCTGCCCTACTGACACCGTCCTCTGCCCTACTGACACCAACCTCTGGCCTACCAACACCGTGCTCTGCCCTACTGACACTGTCCTCTGCCCTACTGACACATTCACTGCCCTACTGACACCGTCCTCTGCCCTCCTGAGACACCTACTGCTCTACTGACATCATCCTCTGCCCTACTGACACCAACCTCTGCCCTACTGACACCATCCACTGCCCTACTGATACCGTCCTCTGCCCTCCTGAGACACCTACTGCTCTACTGACACTATCCTCTGCCCTACTGACACCAACCTCTGGCCTACCGACACCATCCTCTGCCCTACTGATACCAACCTCTGGCCTACCGACACCGTCCTCTGCCCTACTGACACCGTCCTCTGCCCTACTGACACCAACCTCTGGCCTACCGACACCGTCCTCTGCCCTACTGACACCGTCCTCTGCCCTACTGACACCAACCTCTGGCCTACCGACACCGTCCTCTGCCCTACTGACACCGTCCTCTGCCCTACTGACACCAACCTCTGGCCTACCAACACCGTGCTCTGCCCTACTGACACTGTCCTCTGCCCTACTGACACATTCACTGCCCTACTGATACCGTCCTCTGCCCTCCTGAGACACCTACTGCTCTACTGACATCATCCTCTGCCCTACTGACACCAACCTCTGCCCTACTGACACCATCCACTGCCCTACTGATACCGTCCTCTGCCCTCCTGAGACACCTACTGCTCTACTGACACTATCCTCTGCCCTACTGACACCAACCTCTGGCCTACCGACA
This sequence comes from Lithobates septentrionalis, assembly GCA_037952835.1. Taxonomy (NCBI): domain Eukaryota; kingdom Metazoa; phylum Chordata; class Amphibia; order Anura; family Ranidae; genus Lithobates; species Lithobates septentrionalis. The sequence goes on from JBBDGP010000254.1 coordinate 1,384,876, forward strand.
CCATCCTCTGCCCTACTGACACCAACCTCTGGCCTACCGACACCGTCCTCTGCCCTACTGACACCGTCCTCTGCCCTACTGACACCAACCTCTGGCCTACCGACACCGTCCTCTGCCCTACTGACACCGTCCTCTGCCCTACTGACACCAACCTCTGGCCTACCGACACCGTCCTCTGCCCTACTGACACCGTCCTCTGCCCTACTGACACCAACCTCTGGCCTACCAACACCGTGCTCTGCCCTACTGACACTGTCCTCTGCCCTACTGACACATTCACTGCCCTACTGACACCGTCCTCTGCCCTACTGACACCAACCTCTGGCCTACCAACACCGTGCTCTGCCCTACTGACACCGTCCTCTGCCCTACTGACACCGTCCTCTGCCCTACTGACACCGTCCTCTGCTCTACTGACACCGTCCTCTGCCCTACTGACACTGTCCTCTGCCCTACTGACACCATCCTCTGCCCTACTGACACTGTCCACACCCCTTCCATTGCCCTACTGATACTGTCCACAGCTCTACTGAGTACTGACTGACTCTGTCCACTTTTAAGGTAGGCTAAGTTTATATTTTTACATTGAGGAGGAGATTCTGTTGGGACGATGTAAGGTCTGCCTGTCAATGTGGCAGGAAAACTATGGACTGGATCATGTCTGATGGATAGTAAAAGGAGGGAGGAGCAGCCAGTTCGGGGGAGGAGCTGGTGATGGAGGCTCTCTCATGAGGGTGAAATGGTGGCTGTATGGTCTAACCTTCCAAGTGGCAGGGACCCTATGTTAGGGCCTGCTGCCTAACAGAACATTCCTATGGACTGAGCCTGGACCACAGGTGTGCGAGGCCTCGCAAAGTATACAGCAGCTTCCCTTTATGGCTTCGAACTGAAGCAAGTAAAGTGTAACATGTTTAAAGAACTGGTGAAGGAAAATCAATGTTCAACGCTATTTCCATCAAAATGACTCAGCATTTGGCCACTGGCAAGTGAAAAGATGTTATCCTAGCAGTGTGCGGCCCGGTGCAGTCATTTGGGCTCCAGCTACGAAGGGCACTAACTCACACATTCAAGTAATACCACCATACTGATCATGCCACCTATCAATTAATAATTATTAAATTATTAAGTAATTATAATTATATAATATTATATTAATATTATAATATATATATATATATATATATATATATATATATAATTAATAATATAATTATATATATATATATATATATATATATATATATATATATATATATATATTTAATATAATTATATTATTAATTATAATATAATTTTATTTAATTATGAATTAATTATTAATGAAATTAACTGACAGCATGCCGTTCCCCTGTACTGCCAGCAAGCAGCTACAGCCGCTGATCTGTGTATTCCGGCAGCACCCGGGTCCTGCTGTCAGAATACACTGTCCAGGCAAGGGGGGGTTCCTCCTTCGGGACATTGTTCAACCCACTTGGCTAAACAAGAAGCAGTGCTGTTACCTTAGGACAAGACTACAGAACACCTCCCCCAATCCTCTGCTCCATAACATAGGGGAGGGGTTTGTAATCTCAGGAGAGAACTGGGAACAATGCAACTGATAAAAAGTCAGGACAGGCAGAGAGCACAGAAAGTAATCAACAGTTTTGTTTTTTTTTCTTTTACACTTTTTTCGAGCAGATGGGGTGATGCTAGTAAGTACGACACTTGTGGAACACGTCTGGCAGGTGAAAAAAACACATTCTGATATTCTTCAGGGGATTTTTGTGCTTTAAATTATTCAAAGAATGCCTGACGTACATAACCTCTTATACAATATGTATGGTGTAAGGTAAATAGTCTGTGGTGGAAAGGTCAGAGGGAGCAGGTTCTGCTCCTGTCCAAGGGATGTAAAGAGAACCTGTCATGACTGCAGTATGGGCATTGCCCCAATTCCCTTTGGCTTGACACCAGCTTTCCTGCACCCACCTGGCATTGAGCGCCTTCTGTGGGGAGAAGATGTGAACATTAACCGTGCAGCAGAACATGGTTCTGCCACATTGTAATAAGAAGCTCTTCATTTAACGCTTGTGTATATATAGACCTCCCTGACTGAATGCATTTTTGTTGACATGGCGTTATATCTTTAGCCCTACCCCTTTTGCTTCCCCTCCCTCCCAACTGAGATCCTCTAACCCACCGTCCCCTTTCCCTACCAATCCATACTTACTGATTTCTTGCCATAACAGCCCACCACATTGTTCACACTCTGCTACCGGCCTCTTTTTTCCTAAAGCCAAAGTAGGTGCTGTGGAATCCCACAGATTTCAATGGGGGCTGCCTTTCAAGCCATCTCTCAGCCCTCTTGCAGTCTACAAGCTTCTACTGTGCATGTATGGACTTTCAGCCTATGGGGTTCTGCTGCACATGTCACTTTGAGACTCTGGGGTTCTACTATGCATACAGGGCCTTTGAGTCTATGAGGTGCCATTACGCACATACAGTAGTAGTTTACTATGCACGTGTGGACTTTCAGCCTATAGGGTTATACTGCACATGTAGAGACTTTGGGTCTATGGGAGTCTACTACACATGTCAGGACTTTGAGTCTATGGGGTTCTACTACGCACATAGAGACTTTGAGTCTATGGGATTTTGCTATGCATGTAGGGCCTTTGGGTCTATGGGGTTCTACTAGTACTACTCATGTAGGGACTTTGAGTCTATGGGGTTCCACTACACACATAGTAGTTTACTATGCATGTAGGGACTTTGAGTCTATGGGGTTTTAGCATACCTCCCAACTGTCCCGGATTTCGAGGGACTGCCCCTGATTTGGAGCAATGTCCCTCTGTCCCTCATTCCTCCTCATTTGTCCCTCATTTTGGTCTGTTCTATATAAAATGTATATAAAATGCACTTTTTATCTATCAAAAAGTCCAGAGCTAAACCTTTCATATGATTTGTAAATTACTGCATTTGTAAATTCCAAAAGCCAATATAAAGGAATAGTAATGGTAAAAAAGCACTTATGGGTTTAACCAATCTTATTTTTTTTTGTAGAATTCTCCTTTAAGGGGGTGTGGCAAGGGATGTGTCCTATGCCTGCATACTTTTGCTGATAGGTGTCCCTCATTCTAATCAGAAAGTTGGGAGGTATGGTTCTAGTACTACGCATGTAGGGACTTTGGGTCTTTGAGGTTCTACTATGTATGTAGGGTAGGGACTTTGAGTCTATGGGGTTCTGCTATGCACAGTGACGGCCCATCCATAAGGGGTGCAGGGGAACCGCCCCCAGCCCAATCCATGCGCCCGGCCTCTAATCTACATGCAGGTCGCCGGACGCATGGATTTCAACGTTTTTTGGGGGGTTTTTTTTGAAGCACATGAGTAGATGCCTGAGGCTCTAATTGGCTTTAAAAAAGGGTGGGCTCAGGGTGCAGAACACTGCGCCCTGAGCCCATCCAGTTGTGTGACAATATTGTCTTCCGGTTTCTTCTTCCGGTCAATCAGGAAGCGGGTCCTGTGACCCGATTGGCCGGGAGTCTTAGAGCAGACCGGGGAGAAGAGGACGGCTATAAACAGAGCAAGAACGACGAGGGCAAGCTCGGCAGCAAGAAGCCCAAGGAGCAGAGGTTACTAAGGCTGAGCATCAATGACGAACGATGCATTGGACGGACGGCTTCTGGTCCGTCATCCCCTATGCCCACAGCCCATCCGTCAGGAAACACTCCAAGATTGCCACTCGCCTGTTCGGCCGGTAGGAGAAGCCCCGGCTCTTCTTGAGGAGAAGCCCTGGCTCTTCTCCTGGAGCAGTTACAGCGAGGAGCCTCCTTACCGCAAGGCCTCTGATCGCTGACCCCCCAAAATATTGAGCACCAGCCGCCACTAGCTACTTTGGCTGTATGGGGTTCTACTACAAATGTAGGGACTTTGAGGCAGGACATGGATGGATTCAGTGCAAGAACTATGTAAGTATGGAGCTGTAGAGAGGCAGTTCAAAGCTTCAAAGGTTTCCTTACTCTTTAAAATTTTTCTACAGCCAAAACCGTTTTTTAGTGTAAAATGAAGTGGGAAAGGATTAGGACCCCTGTCCGGGTTTACTGCTATTTGTAGACCATAGCTATATTACAGAAATTTTCCTTTACTTCACAAAATGAAGTGGTAAAGGATTAGGCCCCCTGTCCTGTCTGGGCTTACTGCTATCTGTAGACCATAGCTCTATTACAGAAATTTTCCTTCACTTCCTGGAGATTCACCCTCGGTTCACACCTATGCGTTTTTTATTGCTTTTTGCAGAAACGCACTACAGTTCATTTAACATGGTTTCCTACGGGACACATTGACATCTATGCTTATTTCAGCCGCTGCATTTTTGGAAAGGGTCAGAGACTTTTTAAAAAACAAAACGGTGCGTTTTTGGTTCAATAGACTTCAATTGAGAAGCTGCAGAAAAGTATGTAGTTCGTCTTTTGCCGTGATTTTACAGGGATTTGTGTTTTTTTGCCCAGGGTTGTGGGGAAGAGGCCCCCCTGTCCCAACTCCCCCTCCCATTTTGAGGACATGTGGCCTGGTATGGATTTTGGGGGGACCCCACGCCATTTTATTTTTAATTGCCGGCATTCTTTTTTTACATTCAGCTGGCAGTGGGAAACCCGCTGACAGCTGATGAGTCATCAGTTGCTAAGGACGCAGCTGCCGGCTTCCCGACCCCACTCCTTAACAACCAGCTGTTCTTCACACAGAATTCAAATCAATTTTCCAACCAATTTGAATTACAATTGTTCTAAAAATGTGGAATTTGTCAGAAAATAAATAAACCCAAGGAACTTTTCCAATCTACACAAGTCGCATCAAAAATCGCACCAAAGTTGCATCAAAGTCCTATCAAGTCGCATTGTAAAATCGCAATGGAAATTGCACAATTTTTAAGCTGCACAAGTGTGAATAGGGCCTTACGGACTCGGTCTGTATCCTGACTTCGCTCCTGCCTTTGTTTCTGCACCCGACCCAGCTTGTCTGACTCTGTTCCAATTGTTGCTAGACTGCCTGCTGCGAGCCTTTGCCTACAGTCCACTGGTGCCTACTCACCGCCTGTCTGCTACCAGCCTGTGCCTGTCTGCTGTCACCAGTGCAAGCTTGCTCCTTCCTCCTGCTCACTGGTGTCCATCCGGCATTCCTGCTCCGATGTGGTCCACTGATGGTCTGTCTCTGCTTGATCCGGATGTTCCGCCCAGCCCTGCTGCTAACAAGACCAACAGGCACTCATGCCGCTCTGTACTCCTGTGCCACCTGTCCACTCACCTCACGAGTTAGAGTGTAAGAGAGGCCTTCCTCATCGTGTCAGGATCTTCTACCAGGTACATGACAATGGTCCACGGAAATGTAACTGGAGGAACAACCGGGTGTTTCCTTTACCTACTTACTTTGGCTAAAAGGATTTCGCTCTTTCTCATCTCAGAAAGTTGGGAGGCATGGTATAGGATGGAGCCGTCTATCTACTTGCTTTAGCACCCACATCAATGTGTGTCTTTACTTTGTATGTAGTGTGCCGAATACCTCTATATTCACCAGTTGGGAGATTTCCCCTTGTTTCCCATCTAGACAGGAAGTGATTTAAAATCTCCTTAACAGAGACACAATCAGAAGAAAGTTAGCTACAGTGGGAAGGAGTTATAACTTTGTTTTTACTGTAGGCCGTTTCTGGGACTTTTTGCTTTCCCTAGTTCTTGTATCGGTGTCACAGAGACAGGAAGTGAGGAATGAAATTCCCAAAGTGGCCACAGACAGATAAAAAAAGCAACTAAAATAAATATTAAGTCTTCCCCACTCTATTCAAAACCAGCAGAGGGTGGGCATGATATAGTACAGGTCTCCTGTAAGTGAATCAATTGTATTGGACTGTATTTTTCAATTAGAAAATTTTTAAAACAAGGTGCATTGATCCGTTTTGCCCCCTTCCCCTGACCTAACATATCCCCCCTTCCCCACCATAGATGCACACTTACCTCCTTCCGACAGCTGTGACTCCACTGTTTGTTTACATCCATCGTCGCAAGTCTTCACCGTCCTGGCCACACCTCTGTACCAAGGCAAAGACAGTCCGATAGAAATCTATAGGATTGTGTCCCGAGGCTGGAGACAATCAACAACTATCCCCTAGAAGTCTACAGGACTGTGTCCCAAGGCAGAAGACAATCCCATAGAAGTATATGACTGTCCCAAGGCTGGAGATGATCAAAGATGATCCCATACAAGGCTTCAGTACTAGGTCCCAAGGCCAGAGATGATCAGAAACAATCCATAGAAGTCTACAGGACTGTGTCTGATAGCAGGAGACAATCCTCTAGAAGTCTATAGTAATGTGCCCCAAGGCCAGAGATGATTGGAAACAATCCCATAGAAGTTTATAGGTCTGTGTCCCAAGGCCAGAGATGATCCCATAGAAGTCTATAGGATTGTGTCCCAAGGCTGAAAAAGATCTCATAGAAGTCTACAGGATTGTGTCTGAAGGTAGGAAACAACCCTCGTGAAGTCTCTAGTACTGTGTGCCAAGGCCCAAGATGATCAAAAACAATCCCATAGAAGTCTATAGGATTATGTCCAAAGGCTGGAGACAATCCTATAATAGTCTATAGTACTGTGAAGGTTGGAGATGATCAAAGATGATCCCATTGGAGCCTATAGGACTGTGACCCAAGGCCTGAGGTGAACCCATAGAAGTCTATAATGCTGTGTCCCCAAGACCGAAGAAGTTCAAAGAGGACCCCATAGATTATATTACTGTGTTCCAAGGATAGAGATGATCAGAGGCAATCAATAGAAGTTTATAAATATGTGTCCCAAGGCTGGAGATGATTAAATATGATCCCATACAAGTCTTCAGTTCTATGTCCCAAGGCCAAAGATGATCAGAAACAATCCATAGAAGTCTACAGGACTCCATCCAAAGGCCAGAGATGATCAAAGACGATCCATAGAAGTCTACAGGACTGTGTCTGAAGGCAGGAAACAATCCTCTATAGTACTGTGTCCCAAGGCCACAGGTGATAGGAAACAATCCCATAGACGTGTATAGGTCTGTGTCCTAAAGACCGATATGATCGCATAGAATTCTATAGGAATGTGTTATAAGGATGGAGATGATCAAACAAGATCCCATAGAAGTCTATAATACTGTGTTCCAAGGCCAGGGAAGAAAAAAGACAATCCCAAAAAAGTCTATAGTACTGTGTATCAAGCCTGGAAAAGATCTCATATAAGTCTACAGGACTGTGTCAGAAGGCAGGAAACAATCCTCTAGAAGTCTAAAGGGTTGTATCCAAAGGCTGGAGACAATCCCATATTAGTCTATAGTACTGTGCCCTAAGGTTGGAGATGATAAAAAATGATTGCATAGAAGCCTATAGGACTATGATCCAAGACCTGAGATGATCTCATAGATCCCTATAATACTGTGTGCCCCAGGCCAAAGAAGTTCAAAAAGGATCCCAAGGAAGATTATATTACTGTGCCCCAAGGCCAGAAATCCATAGAAGTCTACAGGACTATGTCCAAGGACAGAGACAAAGACAATAGACAAAGTCTTTAGTACTGTGTCCTAAGGCAGAAGATGATGTCATCGAAGTCTATAGTATTGTGTCCTAAGATCGGAGGTGATTGGAGTCGATCCCATAGAAGTCTACAGGACTGTGACCCAAGGTCGGAGATGGTCCCATAGAAGACTGTAGGAGTGTGTCCCACAGCCAAATATGATTGGAGACAATCTATAGAAGTCTATAGGACTGTATCCCCAGTCTGCTCATTCTGACTGAAGGCAACTGGCTCCGCCGGCACTTTATCCTGTAATTTCAGTAGGTGCTCTACAGGAGTGTTCGTGACCTGCAAAGAGTGACCTGTACATCTACAGAGCACAGGACCTGATTACTTGTGCCATAGCAAACACATGGAGCACCCACACACAGAAGCTAAGATTCAAATCCTGCTAGTGTAGATTAATGGTAAGGGGGCAGAGGTCTGTATCCTGATACCTGAGTAATAGGAGGAGGGAGAGGTCTGTGTCCTGATACCTAAATATTAAGAGGAGAAGTCTATATCCGATACCTGTGTATTAGGGGGAGAGGAGAGGTATGTGACCCGATACCTGTATATTAGGAGGAGCGGAGAGGTCTGTGTCCTAATACCTGTATATTAGGAGGAGAGGTCTGTGTCCTGATACCTATATATTAAGAGGAGAAGTCTGTGTCCTGATACCTGTGTATTAGGAGGAGGGGAGAGGTCTGTGTCCTGATACCTGTGTATTAGGAGGAGGGGAGAGGTCTGTGTCCTGAACCCTGTGTATTAGGAGGAAGGGAGAGGTCTGTGTCCTGAACCCTGTGTATTAGGATGAGGGGAGAGGTCTGTGTCCTGAATCCTGTGTATTAGGAGGAGGGGAGAGTTCTGTGTCCTGATACCTGTGTATTAGGAGGAGGGGAGAGGTCTGTGTCCTGAACCCTGTGTATTAGGAGGAGGGGAGAGGTCTGTGTCCTGAATCCTGTGTATTAGGAGGAGGGGAGAGTTCTGTGTCCTGATACCTGTGTATTAGGAAGAGGGGAGAGTTCTGTGTCCTGATACCTGTGTATTAGGAGGAGGGGAGAGGTCTGTGTCCTGAACCCTGTGTATTAGGAGGAGGAGAGAGGTCTGTGTCCTGATACCTGTGTATTAGGAGGAGGGGAGAGGTCTGTGTCCTGAACCCTGTGTATTAGGAGGAGGGGAGAGGTCTGTGTCCTGATACCTGTGTATTAGGAGGAGGGGAGAAGTCTGTGTCCTGATACCTGACTCTTCATATTAGGGATAGGTCTAGATCTAGGTGATTCTGTATAATGGGGATAGGTCTCTAGGTAGGTGGCTCTGTATATTAGGGATAGGTCTCGTGGTAGGTGACTCTGTATATTAGGGATAGGTCTGTAGGTAGGCGACTCTGTATATTAGGGATAGGTCTAGTGGTAGGTGACTCTGTATATTAGGGATAGGTCTAGTGGTAGGTGACTGTATATTAGGGTTAGGTCTAGTGGTAGGTGTCTCTGTATATTAGGGATAGGTCTAGTGGTAGGTGGCTCTGTATATTAGGGATAGGTCTGTGGGTAGGTGACTCTGTAGATCAGGAATAGGTCTACTGGTAGGTGACTGTATATTGGGGTTAGGTCTAGTGGTAGGTGGCTCTGTATATTAGGGATAGGTCTAGTGGTAGGTGACTCTATATTAGGGATAGGTCTGTAGGTAGGTGACTCTGTATATTAGGGATAAGTCTAATGGTAGGTGGCTCTGTATATTAGGGATAGGTCTAGTGGTAGGTGACTCTGTATATTAGGGATAGGTCTAGTGGTAGGTGACTCTGTATATTAGGGATAGGTACAGTGGTAGGTTACTCTGTATATTAGGGTTAGGTCTAGTAGTAGGTGGCTCTGTATATTAGAGATAGGTCTAGTGGTAGGTGACTCTGTGTATTAGGGATAAGTCTAGTAGTAGGTGGCTCTGTATTTTAGGGTTAGGTCCAGTGGTAGGTTACTCAGTATATTAGGGTTAGGTCTAGTGGTAGGTGGCTCTGTATATTAGGGATAGGTCTAGTGGTAGGTGGCTCTGTATATTAAGGATAGATCTAGTGGTAAGTGGCTCTGTATATTAGGGATAGGTCCAGTGGTAGGTGACTCTGTGTATTAGGGATAGGTCTGTAGGTAGGTGACTCTGTATATTAGGGATAGGTCTAGTGGTAGGTGACTCTGTATATTAGGGATAGGTCTAGTGGTAGGTGACTCTGTATATTAGGGATAGGTACAGTGGTAGGTTACTCTGTATATTAGGGTTAGGTCTAGTAGTAGGTGGCTCTGTATATTAGAGATAGGTCTAGTGGTAGGTGACTCTGTGTATTAGGGATAAGTCTAGTGGTAGGTGGCTCTGTATTTTAGGGTTAGGTCCAGTGGTAGGTTACTCTGTATATTAGGGTTAGGTCTAGTAGTAGGTGGCTCTGTATATTAGAGATAGGTCTAGTGGTAGGTGACTCTGTATATTAGGGATAGGTACAGTGGTAGGTTACTCTGTATATTAGGGTTAGGTCTAGTAGTAGGTGGCTCTGTATATTAGAGATAGGTCTAGTGGTAGGTGACTCTGTGTATTAGGGATAAGTCTAGTGGTAGGTGACTCTGTATATTAGGGTTAGGTCTAGTGGTAGGTGGCTCTGTATATTAGGGATAGGTCTAGTGGTAGGTGGCTCTGTATATTAAGGATAGATCTAGTGGTAAGTGGCTCTGTATATTAGGGATAGGTCCAGTGGTAGGTGACTCTGTGTATTAGGGATAGGTCTGTAGGTAGGTGACTCTGTATATTAGGGATAGGTCTAGTGGTAGGTGACTCTGTATATTAGGGATAGGTCTAGTGGTAGGTGACTCTGTATATTAGGGATAGGTCTAGTGGTAGGTGACTCTGTATATTAGGGATAGGTCTAGTGGTAGGTGGCTCTGTATGTTAGGGATAGGTCTGTAGGTAGGTGGCTCTGTATATTAGGGATAGGTCTGTAGGTAGGTGGCTCTGTATATTAGGGATAGGTCTGAAGGTAGGTGACTCTGTATATTAGGGATAGGTCTGTAGGTAGGTGACTCTGTATATTAGGGATAGGTCTGTAGGTAGGTGGCTCTGTATATTAGGGATAGGTCTAGTGGTAGGTGACTCTGTATATTAGGGATAGGTCTAGTGGTAGGTGACTCTGTATATTAGGGATAGGTCTGTAGGTAGGTGGCTCTGTATATTAGGGATAGGTCTGTAGGTAGGTGACTCTGTATATTAGGGATAGGTCTAGCTGTAAGTAGGGAGGTGTATGGCCTGTATATAAGGCAGATGAGTGAAGACATCAGACAATATGGATGGCACGTACAATCACCAAATCTTACCGTCAACAGCGCCGGCTCAGCTCACGGCATCATTCCTCTGCGGACTCCGGTGGGGGGGTCACCAGGTACCGATGGGGGCCACACACACCTTCCTTCCTCCCCCCCAGCCTTGTATAAAGAGGGGGGTCCCGGCCTTGTAAGAAGAAGAAGGAGGGGGGTCCGGAGACGACAATTCCCCCGATCTCCACACTAGACCATCAGCCTCCGAAATAGGTCACGCCAACATCCCGAATCCCAAAACGCCTTGCAGCCGGCAGAGATGACAGCCCGAGACGCTGGAAATCCACAGGGATCCCGGCTCAGCCCGGGGGTCCCATTCACCCAAACGCAGGAGGAGAAGGAGGGAGGGAGGGGGGGCGACAGCTGGAGATACTTGCAGGTGCAAAGACACAAGATGGAGCCAATCCAAGGAAGAGGGGGATAAAAAAAAAAACACAATCCTTTAAATAATGGCTTGGAGGGGAACCAGATCTCCTCACCCAGCAGGCAGCGGTGGCGTCACGGACAGCGATGGGTAAAAGCCGACATGAAAAGCCGAGGACTCCCCACCCTCTATGACACACGCACACACATACACACACAGGGTGTCAAACAGCGCTCTGGTTAAAGAGACATCACCATCATTATCAATAATACATGACTCCAGGCTGGCCTCCTCCCTTTCTGTCATTCCCCTCCACCCCCTCCTCTCCTCTGTCACTGTCCCTCCTCCTCCTCCTTAGCAATACAAAAATCGGAAAGTAAGGTGCCTATTACATGCCGATCTGCGCCCCCCCCCTCCCCATTCTCCTCCAGAGAGGCAGACGGAGAGCGGATTGCTCCTTAGAAATAAAACAAATCAGGAGGTTTATTTAATAAGGCAGCACCAGGAGCAACCATGGGCAGCTCCTGTGTGGAGCCCAATATTTGCAAACGATGGGAAACGGCGCTAGCATTGCGTGTCAGGGCGAGCGAGAATGAGCGTTTGCGTTCAGATGCGGAAATTTTGCATGGTGGCGGAGAATCTCTGCAACTGGTGGATGAAAAAGAGAAACAAAAATGCATCGGACAAATTGTTAAATTTGGTTGCATATTTGTTTTTTTGGACAGTGAAAAAGAAAAAAAAGAGACATCACACAAACTGCTACACCATTTAAATGGATACATCATAAAATCGATACATCATACAAATGTATACATTGCACAAACTGATACATCATAGAAATCAATATATCATAAAAATCAATACATCTCATACAAACCAATACATCATACAAACCGATACATCATAGAAATCAATACACCACACAAACCGATACATAATAGAAATCAATACATCGTACAAACCGATACATCATAGTAATCAATACATTGCACAAACCGATACATCATAAAAATCAATACATTGTACAGACTGATACATCATAGAAACTGATACATCATAGAATTCAATACATCGTACAAACTGATACATCATAGAGATCAATACACCGCACAAACCGATACATCATAGAAATCAATACATCACACAAACCGATACATCATAGAAATCAATACATCGCACAAACCGATACATCATAGAAATCAATACATTGTACAAACTGATACATCATTGAAATCAATACATCATAAAAACTGATACATCATAGAAATCAATACACCGCACAAATGGATACATCATAGAAACCGATACATAGCACAAACTGATACATCATAGAAACTGATACATCATAGAAATCAATACATCATAGAAACTGATACATCATAGAAATCAATACACCGTACAAACCGATACATCCTAGAAATCAATATATAATTGAAATCAATACACTACACAAACTGATACATCATAGAAATCAATACATCGTACAAACGGATACATCATAAAAATCAATACATCGCACAAACCGATACATCATAGTAATCAATACATTGTACAAACTGATACATCATAGAAACTGATACATCATAGAAATCAATATATAATTGAAATCAATACACTACACAAACTGATACATCATAGAAATCAATACATCGTACAAACGAATACATCATAAAAATCATTACATCGCACAAACCGATACATCATAGAAATCAATACATTTTACAAACCGATACATCATAGAAATCAATACATCATACAAACCGATACATCATAGAAATCAATACACCGCACAAACCGATACATCATAGAAACCGATAAATCGTACAAACTGTTACATCATAGAAATCGATACATCGCACAAACCAATACATCATAGAAACCGATACATCGCACAAACCGATACATCATAGAAATCAATACATCATACAAACTGATACATCATAGAAATCAATAAATCGTACAAACGGATACATCATAAAAATCAATACATCGCACAAACCGATACATCATAGAAACCAATACATTATAGAAAACAATACATCGTACAAACTAATACATCATAGAGATCAATACATCGCACAAACCAATACATCATAGAAATCAATACATCGTACAAAATGATACATCATAGAAATCAATACATCAAACAAACCGATACATCATAGAAATCAATACATCGTACAAACCGATACATCATAGAAACCGATACACCGCACAAACCGATACATCATAGAAACCGATACATAGCACAAACCGATACATCATAGAAACCGATACATAGCACAAACCGATACATCACAGAAATTGATACATCGTACAAACCGATACATCATAGAAACCGATACATCGCACAAACCGATACATCATAGAAACCGATACATAGCACAAACCGATACATCATAGAAATCAATACATCGTACAAACCGATACATCATAGAAATCAATACATCGTACAAACCAATACATCATAGAAATCAATACATCATACAAAATGATACATCATAGAAATCAATACATCAAACAAACCGATACATCATAGAAATCAATACATCGTACAAACCGATACATCATAGAAACCGATACATAGCACAAACCGATACATCATAGAAATCAATACATCGTACAAACCGATACATCATAGAAACCGATACATAGCACAAACCGATACATCATAGAAATCAATACATCGTACAAACCAATACATCATAGAAATCAATACATCGTACAAAATGATACATCATAGAAATCAATACATCAAACAAACCGATACATCATAGAAATCAATACATAGCACAAACCGATACATCACAGAAATCGATACATCGTACAAACCGATAACCGATACATCATAGAAACCAATACATAGCACAAACCGATACATCATAGAAACCGATACATAGCACAAACCGATACATCACAGAAATCGATACATCGTACAAACTGATACATCATAGAAATCAATACATTGCACAAACCAATACATCATAGAAACCAATACATAGCACAAACCGATACATCACAGAAATCGATACATCATACAAACCGATACATCATAGAAACCGATACATCGCACAAACCGATACATCATAGAAACCGATACATAGCAAAAACCGATACATCATAGAAACCGATACATAGCAAAAACCGATACATCATAGAAATCAATACATCGTACAAACCGATACATCATATAAATCAATACATCGTACAAACCGATACATCATAGAAATCAATACATTGCACAAACCAATACATCATAGAAATCAATAAATCAGACAAATTGATACATACGGTTGTATATTTGGTTTCTGGTCAGTAAAAAAAAGATACACCACACCAACTGATATCTTGTACAGATTGATGCATTGAAAAAAAATTATACATCAGACAAATTGATACATCTTTTAAAAATGCTCCATTTTACTAACCAATACAATGTTGAAATCACTGCATTACATTATACAAACTGATAGACCCTGGAGGACGCCGGATGACGAAACCCGTAGGGCGGGGTTTGGACGTGACATCACCACACACCGGGTTTGCCCTGTGGCCAGGAATCGTGGTCAAAGCGAGCCCCGTTCTATGTTTAGGCCAGTTATATTTGTGTGAGTGGAGACACATGGAAATGGGAGTCTGCAGATCATTACTCCCTGAGGGGAATGTGCTGTTAGCTGGTTTATAACATGACCAGCATTAGCCTCTGGTGAGTACACTTAGTACATGTGGTGGTGGATTTCACTGTGGTGTGGTGGAAGAAAGAAGAATTAAAAGTAAAGAATTTCCCCTTGATTTATTATGTTGGGGTTGTTTAACTACATATGAATTTTCCCTGACGTCTTTTATTTCATTTTAAATTGCACAAATTGTTTACATTTATTATTGAATTACCCACTTGACCTGCGGACGATTTACCCCCTTCATGACCAGGCCATTTTTTGCTATACAGCACTGCGCTACTTTAACTGACAATGCGCGGTGATGCGATGCTGTACATATATAAAATGATGTCATTTTTTCCCCACAAATAGAGCTTTCTTTTGGTGGTATTTGATCACCTCTGCGGTTTTTATTTTTTGTACTGTAAACAACAGAAAACCTCGGACAATTTTGAAAAAAATAAAATAAAATTTACTTTCTGCTATAAAACACATCCAATAAAAAAAATGTAAAAAAAAAAAAAATCAAATTTCTTCATCAATTTAGGCCAATATGTATTCTGCTACATATTTTTAGTAAAAAAAAAAAAATAATCCCAATAACTGTATATTGATTGGTTTGCTCAAAAGTTATAGCGTTTACAAACTATTGTGTATATATACTGGATTTTTTTTTTAACCAATTCTAGCCCCAGAAGGATTTACCCCCTTAATGACCAGGCCATTTTTTTTGTGATGCAGCACTGCGTCACTTTAACTGACAATTTCGCGGTCATGCAACGGTGTACTCAAATAAAATTGACATCTTTTTCCCCCACAAATAGAGCTTTCTTTTGGTGGTTCTTGATCCCCTCTGAGGTTTTTATTTTTGCGCTATAAACAAAAAAAGACCAACAATTTTGAAAAAAACAAAACAATATTTTTTACTCTTTGCTATAACACATATCCAAAAAAAATATAAAAACAAAAACAAATTTATTCATCAATTTAGGCCAATATGTATTCTACTACATATTTTTGCTAAAATAAATAAATAAAATAAAATAAATAAATAATCTCAATAAGCATATATTGATTGGTTTGTGCAAAAGTTATAGTGTCTACAAAATAGGGGATAGATTTATGGCATTTTTATTATTTTTTATTTCTTTTTTACTAGTAATGGCGCTGATCAGCGATTTTTAGCGGGACAGCGACATTGCGGCGGACAGATCGGACACTATGGACACTTTGAGACCAGTGACATTATTACAGCGATCAGTGCTAAAAATAGCCACTGATTACTGTATAACTGACACTGGCAGGGAAGGGGTTAACATTGGGGGAAGATCAAGGGGTTAAGTGTTCCCTAGGGAGGTGTTTCTAACTGTGGGGGGAGGGGACTGACTGGCAGTAGAGAGAGATCGCTGTTCCGATCACTAGGAACAGACAGTCACACTGTACTCCCCTGTCAGAATGGGGATCTGCTCTGTTTACACTGGCAGATCTCCGTTCTGGCTCTCTGTGGAGCGATCGCGGGTGGGCGGCGGGTGGGCGGTGGCCACATGTATCGGCTCCGGCGACGCGGAGTGGGCGTGCACCTGCTATAGCTATTGCATGAAGCGCCGTACTGGCATGGCGATTCACCCAATAGAGCCGCACTGCCACAGTATATCTGCGGAGGCTGGTAGGCTAGTAGTTAATACTAGTAACGGAGGCTCTTTACCACGTGATCAGCGTCCAATCACGGCTGATCACGATGTCAATATGAAGAGCCGTTGATCGGCTTTTCCTCACTCGCGTCTGACAGACATGAGTAGAGGAGAGCCGATCGGCGGCTCTCCTGACAGGGGGGTTCTGCGCTGATTGTTTATCAGTGCAGCCCCCCTCAGATGACCACACTGGACCACCAGGGACACCACTAGGACCACCAGGGAAGGGGGCAACAAGTGGATGGCCAGGTATGTACCCCATGGCCATCCACATGTGCCCAGTCTGTGCCCAATCTGTGCCAATCAGTGCCCACAAATGGGCACTGATTGGCACCATTATATTTCAGTGATGCCCAGCAATGCCACCCATTAGTGTCATCAGTGCCACCAATCAGTGTCCATTGGTGCCACCTGTCAGTGCCCATCTGTGCTCATCAGTGCCCACCTATCAGTGCCCATCCGTGCCACCTATCAGTGCCACCCATAAGTACCCATCAATTCCACCTACGAGTGCCCATTGGTGCCACCTATGAGTGCCCATCGGTGCCGCATACCAGTGCCACCTATCAGTGCCCATCAGTGCCACCTATCAGTGCTCATCAGTGCTGCCTATCAGTGCCCATCATCAGTGCCTGTCAGTGCCACCTCATCAGTGCCACCTCATTGGTGCCCATCAGTACCGCCGTATCAGTGCCTGTTAGTGCAGCCATATCAGTTCCTGTCATTCAAGAAGAAAACGTACTTATTTACAAAAATAATTAACAGAAACAAAGAAAAACTTGTTTTTTTTCAAAATTTTTCGTCATTTTGTTGCGCAAAAAATAAAAACCGCAGAGGTGATCAAATACCACCAAAAGAAAGCTCTATTTGTGGGAACAAAATGATAAAAAATTTAGTATGGGTACAGTGTTGGATGACCGCGCAATTGTCATTCAAATTGCGACAGCGCTGAAAGCTGAAAATTGGCCTGGGCGGGAAGGTGTCTAAGTGCCTGGTCTTGAAGTGGTTAAACATCTAGGGTAATTAAAGGGTTAAATGTGTGCCTAGCCAGTGTTTTTGTGTACTGTGTGTGCTGCTTTTACTAGGGGATGTGATGGATTTTGTTCCCTGCTCTGCAGCACATCCCGCTGATAGGACAGAGCTCTGCTTTGTTTACATAGGCAGAGCTCCATCCAGCCTCTGTTACCGATGACCGGCTTCTGCTGTGACATATCACAAGCACCCCCTTGGTGGAAGTGTAGAATCACTTAGTGTATATATACGTGATTCTGCACAGAACGGCCATCCTGTAGCAGTAAATCTGCTATGGGGTGGTCGGGGAATGGTTAACATGTTTTGCACAATAGTGCTTTGATATACACTTACTGGACACTTATTTAGGTACACCTGTTCCATTGCTTGGTAACACAAATTTCTAATCAGCCAATCACATGGCAGCAACTCAATGCATTTAGGCATCTAGATGCGGGGAAGGCGACTTGCTGAAGTTCAAACTGAGCATCAGAATGGGGAAGAAAGGGGATTTAAGTGACTTTGAATGTGTCATGGTTGTTGGTGCCAGAAGGGCTTTTCTGAGTATTTCAAAAACTGCTGATCTACTGGGATTATCACACACAACTATACTTCCCAACTGTCCCTGATTTCAAGGGACTGTCCCTGATTTGGAGCAATGTCCCTTTGTCCCTCATTCCTCCTCATTTTGGTCTGATCTATATAGATGTATATAAAATGCACTTTTTATCTATCAAAAAGTGTTCCCCAGCGCTAAACCTTTCGTCTGATTTCTGAATTGCTGCATTTGTAAACTCCAAAAGCCAATATAAAGGAATAGTAGTGGTAAAAAAAGCACTTGTGGGTTTAACCCATTATGTTTTTTTGTACAATTCTCCTTTAAGAGGGCGTGACAGGGGGTGTGTCCTATGCCTGCATACTTTTGCTGATAGGTGTCCCTCATTCCCATCTCAAAAAGTTGGGAGGTACGCACAACCATCTCTCTGGGTTTACAGAGAATGGTCCAAAAAAAAGAAAATATCCAGTGAGCGGCAGTTGTGTGGAGGAAAATGCCTTGTTGATGTCAGAGGAGAATGGGCCGACTGGCTCCAGATAATCGAAAGGCAACAGTAACTCAAATAACTGCTCGTTACAACCAAAGTATGCAGATTACCATCCCTAAACACGCAACACAGTAAACCTTGAAGCAGATGGGCTACAGCAGCAGGAGACCGCACCGGGTGCCAATCCTGTCAGCTAAGAACTGGAAACTGAGGCTACAATTTGCACAGGATCACCAAAATTGGACAAGAGAAGATTGGAAAAACATTGCCTGGTCTGATGAGTCTCAATTTCAGCTGCAACATTCAGATGGTAGAGTCAGAATTTGGCGTAAACAACATGAAATCATGGATCCATCCTGCCTTGTATCACTGGTTCAGACTGGCGGTGGTGTAATGGTGTGGGGGGTATTTTCTTGGCACACTTTGGGCTCCTTAGTACCAATTGAGCATCGCTTAAACGCCACGGCCTACCTGAGTATTGTTGCTGACCATGTCCATCCCTTTATGACTACAGTGTCCCCATCTTCTGATGGCTCCTTCCAGCAGGATAATGCACCATGTCACAAAGCTCCAATCATTTCACCACTGGACAATGAGGTCACTGTACTCCAATGGCCTCCACAGTCACCAGATCTCAATACAATAGAGCACCTTTGGGATGTGGTGGAAGGCAATTGCATAATGCTATCATGTCACTATGGACCAAAATCTGAGGAATGTTTCCAGCACCTTGTTGAATCTACGCTATGAAGAATGAAGGCAAAAGAGGGTCCAACCCGGTACTAGCATGGTGTACCTAATAAAGTGGCCAGTGAGTGTATGTGGGCATATTGCACTATAACATATGTTGAAGAGAATTGATTATCATACATTTTATGGGACATACAGCACTGATATTAGGATCAATCACGTATTTCTGTCTTTTGATAACTTTATACAAACTGATACATTGTACAAACATTTGCATCATACAAATGAATACTTTGTATAGACACATTGTACAAATGAATACATCAGACATCCTGATACATTGTACACGTTGATCCATTAGATGCCTGATCCATCAAACAAATGAATACTATTTACATCATACTAAATGAATAATATTATCGTAGTAATATATCGCTAATAGCAGCACAATGTGCAGAATTCAGGCAACCGATCGCTCCCTGCATACAAGTTTGCCCACTTACAAAGAAATGAAGGATCTATCATTTTTATCATAGGTGTATTTGAAATGATAGAGACAGAATATCAACCAAAAATCCAGAAAAAACACAGGATATAAATGTTATAAATTGAGTTGCAGGTCAGTGAGTAAAATAAGTATTTGATCCCCAAGCAACCAACAATAATTCTGGCTCCCACTAGAGTTGCCGCCTCATCCCTTTAAACCCAAACACATATGAATTACACAGGTTCTGAGGCTAATTAAATGCAGATAAGGCACCAAGTGAGTTTAATTACCACCTTAATCAGCCACAGAACCTGTGTAATTAATGTGTTCGGATTTAAAAGGGATGAGGTGGCAACCATAGCTCCCACAGAATGGCTACAGTAGGTGCTAATGTGGTACACAGATTAAGAAGGTGCTCCTAATGACAACTCGTTATATGTATAAAAGACACCTGTCCACAGAATCTCTTTCTTCCATTCAAACCTCACCATCATGGGCCAGACCAAAGAGCTGTCAAAGGACGTCAGGGACAAGCTTGTAGACCCGCACAAGGCTGGAATGGGCTACAAGACCATCAGCAAGAAGCTTGGTGAGAAGGAGACAACTGTTGGAGCGATTATTTGCAAATGGAAGAAATGCAAAATAACCATCAATCGCCCTCCGTCCGGAGCTGCATGCAGGATTTTGCCTTATGGGGTATGGATGATCATGAGAAAAGTGAGGGATCAGCCCAGAACTACACGGGAGGAGCTTGTGAATGATCTCAAGGCAGTTGGGACCACAGTCACCAAACAAGCCATTGGTAACACACTACACCACCATGGATTGAAATCCTGCAGTGCCCGCAAGGTATGGTTGCCACCTCATCCCTTTAAACCCAAACACATACTAATTACACAGGTTCTGTGGCTGATTAAGGTGGTAATTAAACTCACTTGGTGCCTTATCTGCATTTAATTAGCCTCAGACTATTTGTAATTCAAAGATTCTGAGTTTACAGGGTTCGGGTTTAAAGGGATGAGGTGGCAACTCTACCGCAAGGTCCCCTTCCTCAAGACCCGTACAGACCCGTCTGAAGTTTGCCAATGAATATCTAAATGATTCAGAGGATTGGGAGAAAGTGCTGAGGTTAGAGGAGACCAAAATTGAGCTCTTTGGCATTAACTCGACTTGCCGTGTTTGGAGGAAGAAAAATGCTGACTATGACCCCAAGAACACCATCCCTACAGTCAAGCACAGAGGTGGAAACATTATGCTTTGCGGCTGTTTCTCTGCCAAAAAGGTACAGGTCAACTTTGCCGCATTGAGGGGCCAATTGTAAAATTTTGGATGAGAACCTTCTTCCCTCAGCCAGAACACTAAAGATGGGTCGTGGATGGGTCTTCCAGCATGACAATGACTCAAAACATACCGCCGAGGGAACCAAGGAGTGGCTCAAGAAGAAGCACATTAAGGTCATTGAGTGGTCTACAGGAACAAAAAACAGGCCACTGCTCCAGGTAAGTATTGTAATCCACAAGGGTGGATGGACTGGGTGCGGCCCCAACCCACGTCTGTGAGCATTGGATCATAAAAGAAGAAATTGGCTGCACACCTTTCGCCGATCCAACAAATTTATTGAATATGTGATGGACTACCACCAGGACCGGGACACAGACAAGGATGGAGGTGAGGTGTTTCACACTAACATCTTTTCTGATCCCATGGAGTGGCCTAGCCAGTCTCCAGACCTTAATCCTATAGAAAATGTATGGAGGGAGCTGAGACTTCGAGTTCCCAAGACAGCCAAGAAACCTTAAGGATTTTGTAAAGAAGAGTGGACCAAAATCCCTCCTGAGATGTGTGCAAACCTGGTCACCAACTACAAGCAATGTCTTACCTCTGTGCCTGCCAATAGGGATGAGCTTCGTGTTCGAGTCGAACCCATGTTCGACCGTCCGTCGAATTGCGAACGATATGGGCCGTTCGCGCCAAATTCGTGTGGCGCGTCACGGCCCATAATTCACTGCGGCATCGCAGTGCATTGCTGGCTGATGATTGGCCAAGCATGCACTATGACCCGCATGCTTGGCCAATCACAGCGCCGTCAGTAGAGAGAGCTGTAATTGGCCAAAGCCAGGGTGGCTTTGGCCAATTATGGCTCAGGGGATTTAGTACACGCCCCACACTATATAAGGCCGCCTGCACGGCGGCCCTGTGTAGTGTGTGTTCCGGTGTGCTGAGAGATAGAGAGAGAGAGAGACAGTGTCATTTGATTTGAGTTAGATAGATTAGGCAGAACAGTCAGTCAGTTAGCTGCACTTACAGTGTATTGTGCATATATATGCATCCCAGGTGTTGCATATATATATATATACACTGTATTCAGTTTAGCTAGATCCGTTCCTGTTATCTTCTAGACTATTTACATTTAGTGCAGTGCGTCCTGCTCACAGTGTTCAGCTAGATCCGTTCCTGTTATCTTCTAGACTATTTACATTTAGTGCAGTGCGTCCTGCTCACAGTGTTCAGCTAGATCCGTTCCTGTTATCTTCTAGACTATTTACATTTAGTGCAGTGCGTCCTGCTCACAGTGTTCAGCTAGATCCGTTCCTGTTATCTTCTAGACTATTTACATTTAGTGCAGTGCGTCCTGCTCACAGTGTTCAGCTAGATCCGTTCCTGTTATCTTCCTACTGACAGGCAGGCTTGTCTGGTTACAGTATATAAAGCTACCTGAAGAAAATTACAGGTGTTCTATTTGATCCTATTAGTACCACGGTCAGGCAGCTAGACTATTTACATTTAGTACAGTGCGTCCTGCTCACAGTGTTCAGCTAGATCCGTTCCTGTTATCTTCCTACTGACAGGCAGGCTTGTCTGGTTACAGTATATAAAGCTACCTGAAGAAAATTACAGGTGTTCTATTTGATCCTATTAGTACCACGGTCAGGCAGCTAGACTATTTACATTTAGTACAGTGCGTCCTGCTCACAGTGTTCAGCTAGATCCGTTCCTGTTATCTTCCTACTGACAGGCAGGCTTGTCTGGTTACAGTATATAAAGCTACCTGAAGAAAATTACAGGTGTTCTATTTGATCCTATTAGTACCACAGTCAGGCAGCTAGACTATTTACATTTAGTACAGTGCGTCCTGCTCACAGTGTTCAGCTAGATCCGTTCCTGTTATCTTCCCACTGACAGGCAGGCTTGTCTGGTTACAGTATATAAAGCTACCTGAAGAAAATTACTGGTGTTCTATCCCAGCTTAGTGCAGCTACAGGCCATTAGTATGTCTGGAAGGCCAAGAAGGAGAGGCAGACAGTCACAAGCCAATAAGAGAGGGCAAGCAGGCTCATCAGCACGTGGCCATGGGACACGCTTGGCCTTTTTTTCGGCAGCTGGCCGTGTTGAGCCGCAACATGCGGAAGACTTGGTCGAGTGGATGACCAAGCCGTCCTCATCCTCCTCATCCTCTCTCACCCAGGGTGCTTTGTCTGGCAAAGCAGCGGCCTCTTCCCTCAGCTCAATGTCATCAGTGACTCCTTCCCTAGCTCCACCATGTCCTCCTGAGGATTCCCTCGAACTGTTTGACCACAGTGTTGGGTACATGCTCCAGGAGGATGCCCAGCGTTTGGAAGGCTCTGATGATGATACTGAGCTCGATGAAGGCAGTAACATGAGCACGGACAGAGGGGGTGCCCAAGAAGGACAGCATTCTGGCAGTCATGCTCCCCCTGCTGCAGCATACTGCCAGGTTTGCTCCAGTGATGAGGAGGGAGGGGATGATGAGGTCACTGACTCAACGTGGGTGCCTGATAGGAGAGAGGAGGAGGAGGAGGAGGAGGCGGCACATCACCAACGAGGCAGGATGCCCTCCAGGGGCCAGCCTAAGGGCAGCACATTGACTGCATCACACCCCAAAGCTCCACATGTGCAGGGCACTGCAGTCTCTGCACGTTATTCAAAAAGTTCTTTGGTGTGGGCCTTTTTTGAGACGAGTGCATCAGATCGCACCGCTGCTATTTGCAACATATGTCTCAAGCGTATCTCGCGTGGCCAAAACATCTCCCGCTTGGGTACCACATGCTTGACCAGACATATGTTGACCTGCCATGCAGTTCGTTGGCAAGCGTATCTAAAATACCCACACCAAAGAACAAAGAGGATCTCTCCTTGCTCCTCATCAGCTGAGATTTCCAACCCCACTAGACCTCCAGTCCTCTCTGAGACCTGCAGTGAGAGGAATGAAGGTGTAGAATTAGGTGTGTCACAGCCAAGTACTTGTGGGCAATCTGCTTTTGGTACACCGACGTCAGATTGTACCAGGCAAATTTCCCTGCCCCAGCTGCTGCACCGCCGAAAGAAGTTTGCTCCCAGCCATCCACATGCCCAGCGGTTGAATGCTAGCTTGGCAAAATTGCTAGCACTTCAACTGCTGCCTTTTCAGTTGGTAGACTCTGCCCCCTTCCGTGAGTTTGTGGAATGTGCGGTTCCTCAGTGGCAGGTACCCAAACGCCACTTTTTCGCACGGAAGGCGATTCCGGCTCTCTACCGGCATGTGGAAGGCAATGTCCATGCCTCGCTGGACAGGGCGGTCAGCGGTAAGGTGCATATTACCGCTGACTCATGGTCCAGCAGGCATGGACAGGGACGTTACCTAAGTTTCACGGCGCATTGGGTGACTCTGCTGGCAGCTGGGAAGGATGCAGGACAAGGTGCAGTAGTGTTGGAGGTTGTTCCGCCACCACGCCTCCAAAATGCTGATTGTGACACACCTCTCTCCTCCACACCCTCCTCTTCTTCTTCCTCCATGGCCTCTTCCTCGGAACCAGCGGTGCTCCGTAGGCGTTCAAGGGGCTACGCAAGTACGCAGGCCAAAAGATGCCATGCGGTGCTTGAGCTGGTGTGCTTGGGGGACAGGAGCCACACTGGGGCAGAGGTTCTGTCAGCTCTGCAGGGGCAGGTTCAGAGGTGGTTGACGCCACGCCAACTTAAGGCAGGAATGGTGGTTTGCGACAATGGCACCAACCTCCTCTCTGCCCTCCGACAGGGACAAATGACCCATGTGCCCTGTTTGGCTCACGTCCTTAACTTGGTGGTGCAGCGGTTCTTGGGCAGGTACCCGGGCTTACAGGATGTCCTGAGGCAGGCCAGGAAAGTCTGTGTGCATTTCCGCCGGTCATATAATGCCAGTGCTCGGCTGACAGACCTCCAAAAGGAGTTTAACCTGCCCAAGAACCGCCTAATCTGTGACATGCCCACCAGGTGGAACTCAACGTTGGCCATGCTGCAGCGGCTGCACACACAGCAGAGGGCCATCAATGAGTACCTGTGCGACTATGGCACCAGGACAGGGTCAGGGGAGCTTGGTTTTTTTTCCCCACGCCAGTGGGCCATGATCAGGGATGCATGCACTGTCCTGTCACCATTCGAGGAGGCCACGAGGATGGTGAGCAGTGACAGTGCATGCATCAGTGACACTGTCCCCCTTGTCCACCTGTTGGAGCACACGCTGCGTGGAATAATGGACAGGGCACTTGAGGCAGAACAGAGGCAGGAAGAGGAGGACTTCCTTAGCTCTCAAGGCCCCCTTTATCCAGACAGTGTTCCTGCGTGCCCGCCGATCACACAGGAAGAGGACGAGGAGGAGGAGGAGGAGGAGGAAGATTGTGTCAGTATGGAGGTGGAGCCTGGCACTCAGCATCAGCAGCAGTCTTTAAGGGATCAGTCCCAAGAAACACATGGACTTGTACGTGGCTGGGAGGAGGTGGCTGCGGACGTTGTCGTCCTTAGTGACCCAGAGGACTCCGGACCGAATGCCTCAGCAAACCTACGCTGCATGGCCTCCCTGATCCTGCAAAGCCTGCGTAAGGATCCTCGTATTCGTGGTATCAAGGAGAAGGACCAATACTGGCTGGCAACCCTCCTTGATCCACGTTACAAGGGTAAGGTTGCGGACCTTATCTTGCCATCGCAGAGGGAGCAGAGGATGAAACATCTTCGGGAGGCCTTGCAGAAAGGTCTGTGCAATGCGTTCCCAGAGACTGGGAGGTTACAAACTCCTGTTTCTGAACAACGTGTTGCTGAGGCTTCGGTCAGTCAAAGAAGGAGCGGTGGAGAAGGTGGCTGTCTGACCGATGCGTTCAGACAATTTTTTGGTCCGCAGCCCCAAGGTATGATCGGTTCCAGCAACCATCGCCAGCGTCTGTTTTACATGGTGCAGGAATACCTAGGGGCAAGATCAGACTTGGACACCTTTCCCACCGAAAATCCTCTGGGTTACTGGGTCTTGAGGATGGATCACTGGCCAGAGCTTGCACAGTATGCAATTGAGCTACTGGCCTGTCCTGCATCCAGCGTTCTTTCGGAACGCACATTCAGTGCTGCTGGAGGCGTGGTAACCGATCACAGGGTGCGTCTGTCCACCGACTCGGTCGATCGCCTGACCTTTATAAAAATGAATCAGTCTTGGATCACCACCAGCTACCAAGCACCTGATGCTGATGTAACCGAATAATTTTTTTTGAAATCTCAGATCCCTTCAAAGACTGCCTATGCTGATGCTGAGTGACTATCCCTGAGTAATTATCCTCTTCCTCCTCAATCATCACGCTGATAGCTTGTAAGAACATTTTTGGTTCTGGGCGCCACCCCCAGTGCCTAAGGCACAATTTTTCAGCCCCTGTTTAACAGGGGCGTGTAATTAAAATTTTTGATGTAATACTTTGCAGCAGGGCTCGTTCCTGCATTCCAACTAGAGTGTCTGTGAGGGGTTGCAGTGTTGTGGCACCAGCACCAGTGCCTAAGACCCAATTTTTCTGCCCCTGTCTAACAGGGGCGTGTAATTACAATTTTTGATGCAATACTTTGCAGCAGGGCTCGTTCCTGCATTCCAACTAGAGTGTCTGTGAGGGGTTGCAGTGTTGTGGCACCAGCACCAGTGCCTAAGGCCCAATTTTTCAGCCCCTGTTTAACAGGGGCGTGTAATTACAATTTTTGATGTAATACTTTGCAGCAGGGCTCGTTCCTGCATTCCAACTAGAGTGTCTGTGAGGGGTTGCAGTGTTGTGGCACCAGCACCAGTGCCTAAGGCCCAATTTTTCTGCCCCTGTTTAACAGGGGCGTGTAATTACAATTTTTGATGCAATACTTTGCAGCAGGGCTCGTTCCTGCGTTCCAACTAGAGTGTCTGTGAGGGGTTGCAGTGTTGTGGCACCAGCACCAGTGCCTAAGGCCTAATTTTTCAGCTCCTGTTCAACAGGGGTATGTAATTACAATTCTTGATATAATATTTCACAGCAGGGCCCTGTGAGGGCTTACAGTGTTGTGGCCACAGCAACACCTAAGGCCCAAATTTCTGCTGAGTATATAGGGCAGGACCCTACTTTCAAACATCTAACTTACAAACGACTCCTACTTGCAAACGGAAGGAGACAACAGGAAGTGAGATGAAATCTACCCCTAGGAAGGGAAATTCTCTCCTGTAAGAGTTAATATGGGAAAACAATTTCTCCTTTCCACTGATGCTTTCCAATCCTTGTTCCACAAAAAAACCCAAATTTTCAAAAAACATTTTTCATTGGGACAAAAAAGTGAGGTGAAATCTTCTGAAGAGGAGGAAAGACAGCAAAACAAATGTCACAGGGGTGATAACCCTTCCCTATGTTTTCCAAAAAGCTTAAAAAAGATTTTTTGGCTGGGAGCTAAACACGTTAAAAATGTTCAAAATTACAAAGAGATTCTACTTAACAACAAACCTACAGTCCCTGTCTTGTTTGCACCGCCTGTATACTGCTGTTCAGAGTATATAGGGACCTTTCCTTATTTTAATTTGGGTGCGGGGTTCCCCTTAATATCCATACAAGACCCAAAGGGCCTGGTAATGGACTGGGGGGTACCCATGCCGTTTGTCTCACTGATTTTCATCCATATTGCCATGACCCGACATGACATTAAACCCGCAAGCAGTTTTAAATGAGATTTTTTCCTTTAAAAATGACACTTGGTGCAGGGACTGTTCTAAACACGGGAAACACGCGTCACTTTACAGGCATACTATAGACACCCCCCAGGTACGATATTTAAAGGAATATTTCACTTTTTTTTTTTTACTTTAAGCATCATTAAAATCACTGCTCCCGAAAAAACGTCCGTTTTTAAAAGTTTTTTTTGCATTGATACATGTCCCCTGGGGTAGGACCCGGGTCCCCAAACCCTTTTTAGGACAATACCATGCAAATTAGCCTTTAAAATGAGCACTTTTGATTTCGAACGTTCGAGTCCCATAGACGTCAATGGGGTTCTAACGTTCGTGCGAACTTTCGGTCCGTTCGCGGGTTCTGGTGCGAACCGAACCGGGGGGTGTTCGGCTCATCCCTACCTGCCAATAAGGGTTTCTCCACCAAGTACGAAGTCATGTTTTGCTTGGGGATCAAATACTTATTTTCCTCACTGAACTGCAACTCAATTTATAACATTTGTATCATTTTTTTTTGCTGTGGATTTTTGGTTTAACCGCTTCCCATCTGGGTCAATTCTGACGACACTTCGCTCCTACATGTAAAAATCGACTTTTATCTTGCTAGAAAATTACTTATAACCCCCAATATATAACATATATATAATATATATATATATATATATATATATATATATATATATATATATATATATATATATATATATATATATTATATATATATTATATATATATATATATATATATATATATATATATATATATATATATATATATATATATATATATATATATAATTTTTTTTTTTTAAGCAGAGACCCTATAGAATAAAATGGTGGGTGTTGCAATTCGGTCATACGGTATTTGCACAGCGGGTTTTCAAACGCAATTTTTTTTAATTTAAAAAAAAAACACTTTCATGGATTAAAAGATAAAAAACACTAATGTTAGGCCAATTTTTTTTTTATATAATGTGAAAGATAATGTTACACTGAGTAAATAGATACCTAAGATGTCATGCTTAAAAATTGCGTCTGCCCGTGGAATGGCGGCAAACTATGGTGCTTAAAATTCCCCGTAGGCGACGCTTTAACCACTAAGGACCGAGCCTCTTTCTGTGATTTGTTGTTTAAAAACAGTTTTTTTTGCTAGAAAATTACTTAGAACACCCAAACATAATACATTATATTTCTAACACCCTAGAGAATAAAATGGCAGTCGTTGCAATACTTTCTGTCACACTGTATTTGTGCAGCTGCTTTACAAGTGCATTTTTTTTGGAAAAATTACACTTTTTTAAATAAAAAATAAGACAACAGTAAAGTTAGCCCAATTTTTTTTATATTGTGAAAGATAATGTTAAGCCAAGTAAATCGATACCCAACATGTCACGCTTCAAAATTGTGCCCACTCGTGGAATGGCGACAAACTTTTACCCTTAAAAAACACATATCCAGATTGAAAAGGAGGTCACCCAATGAAGGATAAATCCTCAAGGCTCGAGAGATCCCTCCACAAGGATCCCCAAAAAGAGTAAATCCCAGCAGCAAATTTGTGCAGTGCGGTCTATGGCTGGAAATATGGGGATATCAATCCTTGGTGGAGGAATGGTGGCGTTTGTCTCACACAGAACCCCCAGAACAGCAGCGTCCTTCATTGGGTGACCTCCTTTTCAATCCTGGATATATGTCTCCACTTCTGTTCAGCACCATCCTTATAATCCTTTTTAATAAATACTTTATTCCATAAATGTAGTATTGAGCATCTCCAACTATTGTCTCCTTCATTTCCCTGAAGAAGGGATTTATCTTGAATCTCCCGAAACGCGTTGGGCTATAGGAGAAGTGCTCTTTTCTTATATACTATATATGGATATTATGTATCACTTTCTGCATAGTTGTTATTTCTGACCGTTACACTGTTTTTATTAAATCAATTTTTCTATTTTTTTTGAAAATATTGTGTCTTCAAAAAGTTCGCTCTTAAAGTCCCTTTGTACTGGGCGGGTACTTTTTTCCTCTCTCTCTTATATATATATATATATATATATATATATATATATATATATATATATATATGATAAAAATGATAGACCCTTTATTTCTTTGTAAGCAGGCAAACTTACAAAATCTGCAGGGGATCAAATCATTATTGCCCCCCCTGTATATAGCAATTGTTATTGATTACTCGTGGGGCGTTCATGGGCGAAGCCAAAAATCGCATGTGTGTGCCCAGCTTTAGATTGCACATTACTCTGTGTGTGAATAAGCCCCACTGCATCCTTTTTGTCTGCCTCTCATAGGGAGATATTTCTTCCATTTGTGTATTGACCAATCGCTAACAAAATCGCTAAACTCCAAGATAAATCTCGGTGTGCTTTGTGTATTTCTTCCAGATCTGTGCAGTAATCCAATGTGAGACTTCCTGTAATAAAGACCGCTCACTGCTGCCCTCTCTCCTTGTGCAGGGGGACCGGTCTTGTCTCCGCCCCTTCCTGTCGTTTTCTGCAGGCAGCCTGTAGTGGGTGTGGCCTGATAGGTCCCTCCCACAGCTCCCCTCTTTGCACAGGCTACATACAGCGCAGTGATGATGTCCCCGCTGCTTTTACAAGGTAATAACTGGGTTTGTAAAGGAATTTGATGCACCCAGAGCGGATTTCTATCCTTTGTGGCCCAGGAATAGATCATATAAATTATGTTTTTTGTGCCCAGCGTTCCCCTTTCAGATCAGAGAAGACACAGTGTGGATGATTGATGACAGATATGAGGTCATATCACTGGGACGAGGCCCCGCTGCTTGTAAAATGCCTATTAAAACACTCCAAGATTTACGGCTGTCACAGATACCTGGTGGTTAGAATTAATGGGACGTATACCCACCTCCCTGCCCCCGCTCAGGATAATTACTGCTTCCTAATGTGCAGATAATAATTGGATCCTAATTCCCTTAATGGCCTAAAAATGACTAAGGGGCCGCTCCGGAACGTTTCAAATTTTAGGACAGGAAGGAAGACAGATGCACACCTTCCCCTCTAATGTATATCTAAAGCAAAGAACTTTTTTTTTTCTGACCACCTGTGTCCCATTGGAGAGAAAATCCTTACTTCCTGTCCTGTAGACACAACAGGAAGTGAGAGCTCAAGCTGACCTCTAGCCTCCCTTTCAGGCTTGCACAGTTGTACCAACTCCTCTCCTTTTACTAACTTTGATTTCACAGCACACTGTGAGCTTCTCACAACGTGCATTAGAACCTGCAGCAGCAACAGTCCACCTCATTTCCTGGCTGGAGGACGTCCAGCATCATCTAGTTCTTTTCTCCCCAGCCTGACTATTCCCGGCCAGCCCCTTTAATCCATTGGATTTCTGTTCTTTCATTAATGGAGGTTCAGAATCACACGCAGCCTGCCTAGGAACGTCCGCTCCTCCAGACGACATCCACCCACCAAGGCATTTTTTTATATTTCCTCCCACTGCTTGCATCAGGGCTGAAGTCACATGGTAGGAGTACTAAGGCAGGGGGCTTTTTTTTTTCTCAAGAAGATATGTACATCACCCTGCTGACTCCTCCCACCAGCCATGATCTGCCCGCGTTGTATACAGAAGCACAGAGACCCAGTGATGATATCACTTAAGGTATGAACATGGAAAGTTATTTTTATTAAAACTGTTATTAGCGTGTTGATGAGAGAGGAGGGAGGAACCAAAATATAAGCAGATTAAACCTCTGGGAGGGCATCTATTGACGTCCTCCCAGAACGGCACCCCCCCCTGCACCCGCAGCGGCGTGCACTCGGTGTCCTTCAGACACAGCTGATCACAGATCAGGGTAAAGAGCCAATCACGGCACTGATCAGCTATGGCCAATCACAGCTGATCACAATGTAAACACACTTGCCGGTTATCGGCATTCCTTTCTTCACGCTGTCACAGTGTGAGGAGAGGAGAGAGCCGGTAACCGGCAAGTGTGAAAGGAGACATCTACACTGATAATCAGTGTCCTGATTATAAGTACAGCCCCAACTGTGCCCATCAGTGCTGCCAAACAGTGCCTCCTCATCAGTGTTGCCTAGCAGTGCCCATCAGTGCTGCATATTAGTGCAGGCTCATCAGTACTGCCTATCAGTGTCGCCTCATCAGTGCTGCCTATTAGTGCCCATCAGTGCCCATTAGTGATGCATATTAGTGCAGCCTCATCAGTGCAGCCTATTAGTGCCCATCAGTACTGCCTATCAGTGTCGCCTCATCAGTGCTGCCTATTAGTGCCCATTAGTACTGCCTATCAGTGTCACCTCATCAGTGCCCATCAGTGCTGCCTATTAGTGCCCATTAGTGCCGCATATTACTGCAGCCTCTTCAGTGCAGCCTGTCAGTGCCCTTTAAAAGCCACATGTTAGTGCAGCGTCATCAGTGCAGCCTATTAATGCCCATCAGTACTGCTCATCAGTGTAGCCTATCAGTGACCATCAGTGCCGCCCATCAGTGCTGCCTATTAGTGCCCATCAGTGCCGCCTCTCAGTTCCTATTAGTACCGCATATTAATGCAACCTCATCAGTGCCACCTATCAGTGCCCATTAGTGTAGGCTCATCAGTGCCCTTTAAAGCGTCATGTTAGTGCAGCCTCATCAGTGCAGCCTATTAGTGCCCATCAGTACTGCCTATCAATGACCATCAGTGCTGCCTATCAATGTCTATTAGTGCCCATCAGTGCTGCCTATTAGTGCCTATCAGTGCCGCCTCTCAGTGCCCATCAGTACTGCCTATTAGTGCCGCCTCATCAGTACTGCCTATTAGTGCCGCCTCATCAGTTCTGCCTATCAGTGCCCCCTCATCAGCGCACATCAGTGAAGGAGAAAAATAACCTGTTTAGAAAATTTTGTAACAGAAACTATAAAACAATTGTTTTTTTTTTCTGAATTTTTGGTCTTTTTTCGTTTGTACATACCACCAAAAGAAAGCTCAATTTGTGTGGAAAAAAAAAAAGATAAAAATGTCATATGGGTACAGTGTTGCATGACCGCGCAATTATTATTCAGCACTGAAAGCTAAAAATTTGCCTGGGCAGGAAGGGGGTGAAAGTGCCCAGTAGGCAAGTGGTTAATTAAAAAAAAACCACAATATATAACCCAATTTTTTGGTTAAATATAAAAGATGATATTACGCCGAGTAAATAGATGCCTAAAATCCCCTAAAGTTACGCACTCTCGTGGAATGGCGACAAACTACGATACTTAAACATCTCCATAGGCTACCTTTTTCAAATTTTTTAAAGGTTATCAGTTTAAAGTTACAGAGGAGGTCCAGCTCTAGAATTATTGCTCTCGTCATAACATTCGTGGCTATACCTCACATGTGTGCTGCAAACACCGTTTACATATACGTGCGTGACCTACGTATGCATTCACCTCTGTGCGTGAACACGGCAGGATAGGAGCACTTTGAAAATTTTTTTTACTATAATATAATATAATAATATAATAATTTTAATAATTACTATTTATTTAATTTAAAAAAAATGTCTTTTTACACTGTCCCTTTTTCATCACTTTTATTGCTATCACAAGAAATGTAAACCTCATTGTGATCATAGGCGTGCGCACAGGGTGTGCCAGATGTGCCTGGGCACACCCTAATCACCCTGTGCAGTGTAGTGCAGCTTTGTGTTTACTATGCTTCAGTTTGTGGATGAACAGGAAGCCGCTCAGCACACAGCACTTCCCATTCATTCATTGTCCAGTGCAGCTGAGGCTGCAGAGATAGGGATTGGAGAATCGCTGTCTTCAGTTCTTTTCTCTGTCTCAAAAGTGAGACATCAGGGGTTAAGACCCCTGATATTTTACCAAAGACCCCCAACAAGGGGTTGGAGGTCTTTGGTAATAATAGTAATAATCATAGGCGAGCGCAGGGGGTGTGCCGGGTGTGCCTGGGCACACCCTAATTACCCAGATTCCCCAAAGCCCCATAACAGGGCTCCTAAAATTTTTTTTTTTTAAATAATAAAAAAATTAAAATAAAAACCTACTGACACCATCCACTGCCCTACTGACAAGTCCACTGCTCTACTAACACTGTCCATGTTTTAATACATTTGGGGTGCACACCCTAATGCAATAGACTGCGCACACCTATGGTAATAATATTGAAAACATAATAAAAGAATAAAAAACTGCTGACACCGTCCACTGCTCTACTGACACTGACCTCTGCCCTACTCACACCAATCTCTGCCCTACTGACATGTCCACTGCCCTACTGGCTGTTTTAATTCAGTTTAAAATAAAAGTGTGCATATTTATACGCACGCATGTTTGTTTGAGCTTTAGGTTGCGCACACATATGCTTCTGTTATCAATAAAGCATGACAGGTCCTCTTTATGGAGACACTCTGGGTCTATAAGACCCCAGATCTCTCCTCCACCCTTGAAAGAATTAGATTAAAAAAAAACTTTGATCTCACGCTTTCCAGAAAAAAAGGCTCTGTTTATATTTGCCCTAACTGGAAGTGATGAAATGCTTGTTGCTTGCAGTCTTCCAGTCCAGTGGTCTCTAAACTGTGGCCTGGGGGCCCAGATGCTTGCTTTACTTGCTTTTATCCGACCCTTGGGGCACCATTTCATCCACTTATACCAACAATGGGGCACAATTCCTCCTAATGAATCCAACAATGGGGCACAATTCCTCCCAATGAAGCCAATGATGGGGCACAATTCCTCCCAATGAAGCCAACAAAGGGGCACAATTCCTCCCAATGAAACAAACGATGGGACATTTTTTTCCCCACTGAAGTCGGGACCTTTTCTACTCCCAATAGCCACAGTTCGGCCTCCCTAAAGTCTGAAGGACGGTCAACTGGGCCTTTGTTTAGAAGGTTTGGAGACCCCTGTGCTAGACCATAGAGATGATCGGGGACATACCGGCCCCTGATCACCTCTATTGTTACCAGCAGGAACTGGTGGATCAGATCCTGGGCTTTCCGGTGGGACAGAAGAGTTTGGAAAACAAGAAAAGCCTGAGCGGGGGGGGGGGGAGAGACCCCTACCAGCCACTTGTAAAAGCTATCCAGCAGCTAATTAGCTGCTAGGATTGCTTTTGCAGTGTAGGGTATTTGCCAGCTAAAAAATTATACCGAGGTTATAGCTGACAGTTGCAGACATGGCCCCAGTATAACTACTTGAACACCATGATGTACATGACTGTGAGGCAAGTGGCTAAAGATCGGTGACAGTGGTCACATGATTGTCAATCCTTCCTGCCCCCTGGATGTTCAGAACTGTTTATAGGGATGCTGGGGAGGATGGGAAGGGGTTTAATAAAAACATGGTGATTGGTTATGAACACAGCGCTTTAACAAACTAAATGTAGGGCTCATTCTGGGCCAGTTCACACCTTAAAGGGTGCGTCTGTGCGCGGTTCGTTTTTGACAGTTTATTAATTTCAATGGGCTGCCGAACGTGCAAAAATACAATAGGTTTGATTTTAAAAACCATGCCACACCAAACCACTGGTGGCTGTGAACACTCCTGCATTTGCAAGATGTGTGGGGGTGCCATTAAGATTTCAGGGCACCCGTGCTCGTATGCAGATAGCAGTGTGTTCCCGTGTGGTGCAAAAAAACGCGCACTTCTATGCCTGATCCCGTGAACTGGTCATCACACGGGCATACGTAAACACCACGTGAACATAACGCTAGTTACTAGCTGCGGCCAGCAGTGTACATCCTTTACATATCAACGACTGCTGTCACCGCTGTTCGCATATAACTTCTCGCTCGGTTAGGGCCTCTGACAGGCAATTTTTGACTTGCATCTCTAGCCACATACAAACTGGCTGTTTATCCCGTGTACATGCAGCTATAGCGCACAGTGGATCCAGATCTGAATGCAGCAGTCTATTCGCCCATCTAAATGGACACCTGAGGTTTAAATCCACTTTAATTATCAAGATGGGAATGGATAGACAGAGGTAACGCATTGAGCCCCTTTAATTTAAAGGGTTCCATGGCTGGCGGGGGGTTGGGCCTTGCTTTGGCGTCAAACAAGTGTAGCGTCCTCTAGGTAGGTAGGTGCTAGATAGGCGTGGTTAGGATAGGTAAATTTAGGTGAATTTAGGCAGGCCTGGCTGGTGGCCAGGCCTGTTTGTTTTGATCTAATCTGGGCTGAGAGTGGTTTAGGGTAGGGCTGGGGTCACTCACAGGTGGCATCACTGGGACCTCCTACTTCTTTCTAGAATGTTCCGATGTTTTCTGGAAAGAGAGGCTGGAGTGGAGGTGGAGCCATCTGGGGTATTCTAAGGAGCCCTGACCAATACCCAGGGTCAGTTTAGCTGGGGAGGAGTTGTTTGGGTTGGAAGCTGGAGATGGTGTGTTAGGCTGTCGGGGCCCTTAAGGGAGCTTCCCAGTCCGAGGGGGTGACCTTGGGCGTGGACGGGATCCTCCTACAACACGCAGAGGTGTCCTGGCCAAGAGGAGCAAGGAGAGGACACCAGGAGAGAGCACTGCCGGGCAAGTCTCCAGGGAGGAACAACAGGTTGCAGCCAGGAGGGCCGGTGAGTGAAGCACAGTGGAGGGGACTGGGGAGACATGCCTGAGAGGACTGATAGAGAGCAGCCTGAGATGGGTGTGGAACCAGAAGAGAGGACTGGGGAGACACGCTTGAGAGGACTGATAGAGAACAGTCTGAGATAGGTGTAGAACCAGAATATGAGGACTGGGGAGACACACCTGAGAGGACTGATAGAGAGCAGTCTGAGATGGGTGTAGAACCAGAAGAGAGGACTGGGGAGACACACCTGAGAGGACTGATAGAGAGCAGTCTGAGATGGGTGTAGAACCAGAAGAGAGAACTGGGGAGACACACCTGAGAGGACTGATAGAGAGCAGTCTGAGATAGGTGTAGAACCAGAAGAGAGGACAGGGGAGACACGCCTGATGCAGCGTACACACGAGTGGACTTTTCGACCTGACTGGTCCGACAGACTTTCCGGCGGACTTTCGACGGACTTTTGACAGACTTCCGACTAACTTTTTAACGAACGGAATTGCCTACACACGATTACACCAAAGTCCGACGGATATGTAAGTGATGAGGTACACCGGACTAAAATAAGGAGGTTGATAGCCAGTAGCCAATAGTTGCCCTAGCGTCGGTTTTTGTCCGTCGGACTAGCATACAGACGAGCGGATTTCTGGGACCGGCGGAGTTATGACGTAAAGATTTGAAGCATGTTCCAAATCTAAAGTCCGTCAAACTTTCGACAGAAAAAGTCCGCTGAAGGTCCGATGAAGCCCACACGCGGTCAGATTGTCCGCTGGATTCGGTCCGTCAGACCAGTTTGGTCAAAAAGTCCGCCTGTGTGTACACGGCATGAGAGGACTGATAGAGAGCAGTCTGAGATAGGTGTAGAACCAAAAGAGAGGACTGGGGAGACACGCCTGAGAGGTCTGATAGAGAACAGTCTGAGATAGGTGTAGAACCAGAAGAGAGGACTGGGGAGACACATCTGAGAGGACTGATAGAGAGCAGCCTGAGATGGGTGTAGAACCAGAAGAGAAGACTGGGGAGACACGCCTGAGAGCACTAGGAGATTGCAGTCTGAGATGGGTGCACAACAGGGTGAGAGAACTGTGGAAACATGGGCAGTGGAAAGAGGCAGCTGCAGCCATGAGGGCTGGTAGGGCCTGAAGTTGTGGTACTGGGCTCAGTAGCCACGTGGACAGCTAGCTCTAAAAGACTATCATATTTTTGTCACTACAAGGGGCTTGCGCTCCCTGCCTGCAAAAGGACACCTACCCTAGGCCTGGTTGAGTCAGTTCCGGCCTACATTAGTGCTAGCTGGTCCTGGAAGAGTAAGCCAGTAAAGTGCTGGAGGTATTGAGGAGGAATAGTCTGCAAGCGTTGTGCTGGAGTGAAGACTGGAGTGTATATACAGAGAGTGTATATAGTTGGTCCCATGTAAATTTTCTACAATCAAGTGGGCATACCATATACCCTTACCCCATCTAAGTTAATTCCCCTCAACAAAAATACAAAACAAAGTGCATGGACTTTCTGTCTAATGCCCTGTACACACGGTCGGATTTTCCGACTGAAAAAGTGCGATCAGATTGTGTTGTCGGATTGTGTTGTCAAATGGATTTTGTTGTCGGAATGTCCGATCAATGTCCGATCGTGTGTACAGGGCATAAGAGTGACTGGAAATCGTGTGCCTGGCTGTGCAGGGTGACAGGTGGACTAACACACTCAGCAGTCCTCACGAGGGTACCGCTACACAAGCAAATCCTTTAATAAAATGCGATTAGGCTTGTTTTATAAAGAACATTTCCCGCTTCCTCGCTCGCTATTGTAGAGAAGTCATAATTAAACCCCACACTCATTTATATTTTAACTCAGCAGCCACCCCCCTCCTAGTGACTATACCTCTATTAAAATTTAATGATATTGAAAAATATCACGATGGCGGCCTAAAAATAAAAACATTGCATAATTAACCGGCCCAGAGAGATAACGCGCACACCTCAGGTGGGGACACAGCTACTGGCAGAAAAGAAAGACACCTTTTAAAGTGGACCCGTCAATGAAATTACAATAGCACATCAGCATTAGGATACATGGTGGGAACCCCTCAAAAAGGGCAGAGCAGGTGTACAGATCCAGAAACACGGTACAGGGATGGTGGGAACTCCTCATAATGGGCACAGCAGGTGTACAGACCTGGGAACTCAGCACAGGGATGGTGGGAACCCCTCATAATGGGAACAGCAGGTGTACAGACCTGGGAACTCAGCACAGGGATGGTGGAAACCCTCATAATGAGCAGAGCAGGTGTCCAGACCTGGGAACTCAGCACATACATGGAGGAAACCCCTAATAATAGGCACAGCAGGTGTACAAACCCAGTTTAAATCTCCAGAATCTACCAAGTTAAGAAACATCAACACACGTGTTCAGGAACAGTGCTGCTCTTTAGTTTCAGCGGTACTTTCCTAAGGTGTTCAACCATAGGCGTTATCACCACACTGAACGCACACACCATTTGATCTGCGGTTTTCAAGCATAGGCGTGTCAGTGGACCTAGAGCAGTGAATGCAAACCTTGGCACCCCAGATGTTTTGGAACTACATTTCCCATGATGCTCATGCACTTTGCAGTGTAGTTGAGCATCATGGGAAATGTAGTTCCAAAACATCTGGGGTGCCAAGGTTCGCCATCACTGCCCTAGAGGCTTCATTTAAATCTATTGGGACAGAGTGTTATAATATGCTTTTCAACCGTGTTTTGCTCAATATCTATTGGTCCCTCAACATGCCTCCACCAGGGGCGGACTGATAACTCATGGGGCCCCCGGGCAATAGGAGATTATGGGGCCCCCGGGCAATAAGAGATTATGGGGCCCCCAGGCAATCAGAGATTATGGGGCCACACAGTATACACACACACAGTATACAATCACACAGTATACACATACATGTACACACAGTATACACAGACAGAGGTAAAAAAAACACAGATTTATACATACTGTCCCTGGTTTTACTGAGGCTGGCAACCCTGATGGGGCCCCCTAGTGGCCCAGGGCCCTCGGGCAGTGCCCTAATCGCTCAATGGTCAGTCCGCCCCTGGCCTCCACCCATCAAAAAAAAAAAAACACATGACCTCAATGGGAGCGCTATTTACAGCACCAACCCCCCTCCCCCATCCCACCCCCAAAGATGCTGCTTGCAGGACTTTTCGTAACGTCCGCAAGGGCACGGCTCCAGTGTGAAAAGACACACTGAAATGAATGGGAGGTGCTTTTCAGAGACTATTTCTAGCGCTAAAGGACCTGAAAACCGCCTCAGTGTGAAAGTAGCCTTACCTCCTTAAACAAAGATTGCTGAGTGCCCCTCATAAGAAGGGACGTTGGTCATCTTCAGCTATGAAGATTTCTTGACTGTTGGATTGCCTCCGCCCATTCATTTGGCTGTCGGATCGCCCCTATTCATCAATTTGGCTGTCCGATTGCCCCCGCCCATCCATTTGGCTTTCGGATCGCCCCGTCCATCCATTTGGCTGTTGAAATGCCTCGTCCATTCATTTGGCTGTCGGATCGCCTCCCTCTGCCCATCCATTTGGCTGCTGGATCGCCCCCGCTGATCTATTTGGCTGTCGGATCGCCCCCACTCATTCATTTGGCTATTGGATTGCCCCCACTCATTCATTTGGCTGTCGGATCGCCCCATTCATCCATCTGGCTATCGGATCGTCCCCGCCCATCCATCTTGCTGTCGGATCCCCCCTTTCATCTATTTGGCTTTTGGATCGCCCCCACCCATTCGTTTGGCTGTCGGATAGCCCCCCCATTCATCCATTTGGCTTTTGGATCGCCTCGCCCATTTATTTGGCTATCGGATCGCCCCCGCCTACCCATTCTATTGGCTGTCGGATAGCCCAACCATTCATCCATTTGGATATCGGATCGCCTTGCCCATCCACTTGACTGTTGGATCACCCCCGCCATCCATCTTGCGGGCGGATCGCCCGGTTAATCTATTTGGCTGTTGGATCGCTCCCGCCCATTCTATTGGCTGTCGGATAGCCCACCCATTCATCCATTTGGATATCGGATCGTCCCCGCCTATCCATTTGGCTGTCGGATTGCCCCGTTCATCTATTTGGCTGTCGGATCGCCCCCACCCATTCATTTGGCTGTCGGATCGCCCCCATTCATCCATTTGGCTATCGGATCGTCCCCGCCCATCCATTTGGCTGTTGGATCGCCCCCCCCATCCATCTTGCTGTCGGATCGCCCCGTTCATCTATTTGGCTTTCGGATCGCACCCACCAATTAGTTTGGCTGTTGGATAGCACCCCCCATTCAATCCATTTGGCTTTTGGATCGCTTCGCGCATTTATTTGGCTATCGGATCGCCCCCGCCTACCCATTCTATTGGCTGTCGGATAGCCCAACCATTCATCCATTTGGATATCGGATCGCCTTGCCCATCCACTTGACTGTTGGATCACCCCCGCCATCCATCTTGCGGGCGGATCGCCCGGTTAATCTATTTGGCTGTTGGATCGCTCCCGCCCATTCTATTGGCTGTCGGATAGCCCACCCATTCACCCATTTGGATATCGGATCGCCTTGCCCATCCACTTGACTGTTGGATCACCCCCGCCATCCATCTTGCGGGCGGATCGCCCGGTTAATCTATTTGGCTGTTGGATCGCTCCCGCCCATTCTATTGGCTGTCGGATAGCCCACCCATTCATCCATTTGGATATCGGATCGCCTTGCCCATCCACTTGGCTGTTGGATCACCCCTGCCCATCCAGCCGCCATCTTGTCATTCCTATAACTCATTTTCTTCAATGCATTCTTTTGTCCTGCTAACAGGTTCTCTTTAGCAGAACACAAATCAATGTTTCACGCACAGTTTACATTTCCTAGAATAGCAGCGTGCTGCTCCCCCTCTCCCCGTGCCACTTTAATTCGTTGTGCTGGCTCCTGAAACATATTTTTAATTTCAATTCCCTGTCTCCCCAAAATCCCACCTGGGACCGCCAGGAGGTCATAATGACCCCAGCATCATCTGCTCTCGTGCTGTACAGACACCTTTTAAAAGCCTTTGCTTTGTAGCTGTCTGTCTCCCGATCTTCCCTGCTCGATTATTTAAGAGTCTGGTCAGGTTTCTCTGGTGTAAGGTGATGGGAGGGGGGAAATGAGCGCGCATCCCAAAATAGCAACAAACTCACACGGCACGCTTTCCCGCTCTGCCTGCCTCTCCCCTCCCTCCCGCATTGTTATTGCCATCCAGTATGCAGCCACGTTCACAGAGAACCAAACAGAAGAAGAGGACTCTGGGAAGATGGTGACTCCATCATCTCACAGGACTGGTCGGGCAGGGACCAGATTAATGTCAGTGTTCCAGCCATGACAGGCCTCATTTACACATAGGATGGTAAAAACAGGTGGCTGATCCACATTTTTATGCCCCTGACCGATTATTTACAGCAGACATGACGGGCGTTCTCATTCCTACACAGTGCAGTGCAGGCTGACCAAGGGTGTCCATTGAAGTCCGTAAGACTGCACAGCAACTGCGTGTCAAATGCTTGGCATATAGTTGCTGCATGCATCCCCCTTTGGTTTAGGAAAATAGGAAGCATTCAGGAAGTAGCAGTATCATCTTCAGAAGGCCTGTAAACCATCTCTAAGCCACCACTGAAAGGTGATGCATTGCAGCACACTTTTCAGAGGTGGCTAGGACCACTTTGTGAATGAGGCCTAAAGCCTCGTACACACGATCGGCTTTTCCGCAGACAAAACCTCTGACTTTTGTCCAAAGACATGTGCCTGGATTTTGTCTTGCATACAAACAGCAAGGTATTGTCGGCCAACAAACACGAATGCAGTGACGTACTACGTGCTTTTTCAGCTCTTTAGCGCCACCCTTTGGGCTCCTTCTGCTAATTTCGTGTTAGTAGAAGTTTGGTGAGTGTTGATTTGCGCTTTTCAGTTCACGCTTTCCATTTCGTGCTTTTCAGTTGGTTTCTGAACGGCCGTTCGTCAACCAGCCATGTTGCAGAATCGGAGGAGATAACGTGTTATTTATTATTGGCCTTGGAGTTATTGCTTTGACCCAAGTCCAGTCCAGGAACAGGAGGAGGAGGAGATCCTGGACTAAAAATTGGTTGCTTTATTAATGGTGACAAATTCTGTCATATGCCTTTGCTGTGGGAGCTCCAGGAGAATAATCCGGATGATTTTCAGAATTATAGCCGGATGATGGACCCCTGCTTTCACCAACTCTTGGCATTGTTGACCCCCTATATTAAGAAGCAGGACACATGCATGAGGCTTTTATTTTATTTTTTGGTTGAATAATTATTTGATTTGGTATATTTTCTATATTTTTGGATGCATAGAATGCACTTTTTGGTTAAGTTCTATTGGAAGATAGCATGTCTAATTTTATTTGTTTCTTTATTTAATGCACAATAAAAAAAAATTGTGGAGAATAATACTTGGCTATGTGTTTTACTTCAAATGACAGTTTGGGAGTAGGCAGTTACATTTAAAAAAATACAATGTAACATTGACAAGGAACACTAACATAGTTGTATCTTTGATCTTCAAAACTACGGGATAATGGTGTTGTGGTAACTTGCCCAAAAAGAAAATAAAAAAAAAAAAAAAAAAAAAGCATAATAATATTATTCTTGATATAACTAGAAAAAAAAGCCTTTGAAAATTAGTTTGCAATAACCTTATCAGTATCACCAGCAAAGCAGCTTCATTATTATCCCATTAAAGAAGAAGAGATCTGTGCGCTGCATTTGGAGATTTCATAATTTGCCAAGTCACAAATGTTAATTCTCCATTACAAAGGCTAGTTTACAAGACCGACCGCTTCTGGCTCGTCCTTGCTTCTGAGCATGCGTGTTTGTACTTTGGACTTTTGATACAGGATACAGGAGATGGTCAGAGGCTGCACGGACAGGATACAGGAGATGGTCAGAGACTGCAGACATGATACAGGAGGCGGTCAGAGGCTGCGGACATGATACAGAAGATGGTCAGAGACTGCAGACATGATACAAGAGATGGTCAGAGACTGCAGACATGATACAGGAGGCGGTCAGAGGCTGCGGACATGATACAGAAGATGGTCAGAGACTGCAGACATGATACAAGAGATGGTCAGAGACTGCAGACATGATACAGGAGGATGCCAGAGGCTGCGCGGACATGGTACAGAAGATGGTCAGAGACTGCAGACATTATACAGGAGATGGTCGGAGGCTGTGGACATGATACAGGAGATGGTCAGAGGCTGCACTGACAGGATAGTGTCCTCCTCACCCTTTCACAGTAGTTTCCTCCTTTGTCCCCCTTCATATTACCTCTCCACATCAGTGTCCTCCTCCTCATGTGCCCCTTTCACCTCTCCACATCAGTGTCCTCCTCATGTGCCCCTTTTACCTCTCCACATCAGTGTCCTCCTCCTCTGCCCCTTTCACCTCTCCACATCAGTATCCTCCTGTGCCCCTTTCACCTCTCCATTACACAGGCACATCAGTTTTCTCCTCCTGTGCACCTTTCACCTCTCTACAGGCACATCAGTGTCCTCCTCTGCCGGCTTCACCCCCCAGTAATGTCCTCCTCTGCCCCTTTTTTACTATCCGCTCACAAGTGTCACTGTCCTCACTGCTCTTCGGCTCCTCCTCTGCTGTAGCGACTTGTGAGAAGCCGATGCGGCACCACCGAAAACGAGTGCCTTCTATTCAAAAATAGCGTTACTGTGCATGTAGCGCCTGGCTGAGTGTGTACGAGCTTTCCCGAGCCCAGTAGGCTCCGGAACAGCACATGCGCAGCTGCATGGTCGGCCCGCAGCAGCTGCTCCGTTCGCACATAGTGTCAGAGGTGCAGCGGTGGTGAAGGACTGTGTCCCAACTCCCAAATGAATAGAAGCAAGCAAACATTCAATCATGGGCACTGGGAAGCTCCATTGATGGGCGCTGACAAGGTTGCATTTGATGGGCGCTGGTGAGGCTGCAATGATGGATGCTGGTGAGGCTACATTTGATTGGCGCTTCATTAAAAAGGTGGGATATGGGCCGGGCAAATGGGGTGGAGCCAATGGGGGGGCGGCAAAATTAGGTTTCGCCTAGGGTGTCAAAAATCCTTGCACCAGCCCTGATTGCCAGAGCTTGACTGAAGAGGAAGCAAGAGATAATGCTTAGGCATAGATAGGGTAGATATAGAAGTTTGATTTT
The DNA here is from genome assembly GCA_037952835.1 of Lithobates septentrionalis. Classification (NCBI taxonomy): domain Eukaryota; kingdom Metazoa; phylum Chordata; class Amphibia; order Anura; family Ranidae; genus Lithobates; species Lithobates septentrionalis. The sequence goes on from JBBDGP010000254.1 coordinate 1,429,433, forward strand.
TTTTGGGGGGGGGGGGCAAAATTTAACTGGGGTTCCACTTTAACTAGTATTTTATTTATAGAGGTCTATACTTTGATCCTCAAAAAGGAACCACTGAGAAAGAATGAGGGATAGAGGGATTCGGTTCTAAAAGTGGGATAGTGATTCCAACTAAGGGACAGTATGGGGAGCACCTTCAGTAGAGAGTCCTGTAACTGTGGTTTAGTTCACAACTTTATTAGTATTCACAGAATTCTATTTTATTTGAAATTTTTAAAAATTTACAGCTTTTTAGAGTTTTCCGTGACCCCCCTGGTGAGATTTACCCTATTTGTCCTGGTCACCTTTTGCCCTGGGACAGAAGGTGAAAACCCCAGATTTTTCGTGTACAGAAGGGAAATCATCCAATGAATACACCTGCTCTGATAGCAACTATAAGGGGATTTCTTCTCACTTTCTCTTGTGTCTCAGAGACAGGAAGTGAGGGTAAATCTTTCCAATGTGACAAAAAAATTTTGCATTCAGATGTACTTCAGGAAAGATAAAGGACCGTAGTTAAGGATTCCAGGAGATCATTGCCCGATGATCCTGCCAGTTGTCCTTGGATACCACCCCTTCCTGTTTCTAACTGACCACACTAGACTTGGAATTAGATCTGTCCTTGCCCGATCTATTTGTGTCCCTCCTTCCTACTGGAGCTACAAAGCAGCATGCCATGCCAGCCCTCGGTGTTCATGTAGTCTTGGAGTCATGCCCCCCAGCCAAGCTGTTATAGGCAGGAAGTGTCAGTGGATGTCAATTATCCATGGATCCCGCCTACAGCCTGAGGACAATACAAGGGTCTCCATGGAGCAATGAAACCTCCGAGACCTGGGACATCTGGGGACCTTCTGTTCTTCACCAACTGACCCGGAACAAGAGTATAGATAATAAAAACCAGAGAAAAGTCGGAAGAACTGTCTCTTTCCGATCACTGACTCAACATAAATTATCTGTGTATTTTTTAAAATCTATTTATGTATTTTCTGTATCTATCGCATAATTATCTCTTTTATAATTATCTATGTATCTATTAGTCTCATTATTATCTATGTATCTAACTATTAGTCTCACAATAATCTATGTATCAAGCTATGTCATAATTATCCATGTATCTTTTTTACCTATTTACAGTGGCTTGCGAAAGTATTCGGCCCCCTTGAACTTTTCAACCTTTTGCCACATTTCAGGCTTCAAACATAAAGATATAAAATTTTAATTTTTTGTGAAGAATCACCAACAAGTGGGACACAATTGTGAAGTGGAACGAAATCTATTGGATATTTTAAACTTTTTTAGCAATTAAAAAACTGAAAAGTGGTGCGTGCAAAATTATTTGGCCCCTTTACTTTCAGTGCAGAAAACTCACTCCAGAAGTTCAGCGAGGATCTCTGAATGATCCAATGTTGTCCTAAATGACTGATGGTGATAAATAGAATCCACCTGTGTGTAATCAAGTCTCTGTATAAATGCACCTGCTCTGTGATAGTCTCAGGGTTCTGTTGAAAGCGCAGAGAGCATCATGAAGACCAAGGAACACACCAGGCAGGTCCGTAATACTGTTGTGGAGAAGTTTAAAGCCGGATTTGGATACAAAAAGATTTCCCAAGCTTTAAACATCCCAAGGAGCACTGTGCAAGCGATCATTTTGAAATGCAAGGAGTATCAGACCACTGCAAATCTACCAAGACCTGGCTGTCCCTCTAAACTTTCAGCTCAGACAAGGAGAAGACTGATCAGAGATGCAGCCAAGAGGCCCATGATCACTCTGGATGAACTGCAGAGAATTACAGCTGAGGTGGGAGAGTCTGTCCATAGGACAACAATCAGTCGTACACTGCACAAATCTGGCCTTTATGGAAGAGTGGCAAGAAGAAAGCCATTTCTCAAAGATATCCATAAAAAGTCTCGTCTAAAGTTTGCCACAAGCCACCTGGGAGACACACCAAACATGTGGAAGAAGGTGCTCTGGTCCGATGAAACCAAAATCGAACTTTTTGGCCACAATGCAAAACGATATGTTTGGCGTAAAAGCAACACAGCTCATCACACTCAACACACCATCCCCACTGTCAAACATGGTGGTGGCAGCATCATGGTTTGGGCCTGCTTTTCTTCAGCAGGGACAGGGAAGATGGTTAAAATTGAGTGGAAGATGGATGCAGCCAAATACAGGACCATTCTGGATGAAAACCTGTTGGAGTCTGCAAAAGACCTGAAACTGGGATGGAGATTTATCTTCCAACAAGACAATGATCCCAAACATACAGCAAAATCTACAAAGGAATGGTTCACAAATAAACGTATCCAGGTGTTAGAATGGCCAAGTCAAAGTCCAGACCTGAATCCAATCGAAAATCTGTGGAAAGAGCTGAAAACTGCTGTTCACAAACCCTCTCCATCCAACCTCACTGAGCTCGAGCTATTTTGCAAGGAAGAATGGGCTAGAATTTCAGTCTCTCGATGTGCAAAACTGAGACATACCCCAAGCGACTTGCAGCTGTAATCGCAGCAAAAGGTGGCTCTACAAAGTATTAACGCAAGGGGGCCGAATAATTTTGCACGCCCCACTTTTCATTTTTTTATTAGTTAAAAAAGTTTCAAAAATCCAAAAGATTTCGTTCCACTTCACAATTGTGTCCCACTTGTTGGTGATTCTTCACAAAAAATAAAAATTTTATATCTTTATGTTTGAAGCCTGAAATGTGGCAAAAGGTTGAAAAGTTCAAGAGGGCCGAATACTTTCGCAAGCCACTGTATATGATAATAATCTGTCTAGCTATCTATCCCATTCTATCTATCAAACTTTCTCATAATTGACTGTGTTTCTTTTTCATCGATTTATCTATCTATCTATCTATCTATCTATCTATCTATCTATCTATCTATCTATCTATCTATCTATCTATCTATCTATCTATCTATCTATCTATCTATCTATCTATCTATCTATCTATCTATCTATCTAAATATGTAATAATTATCTGTGTGTTTTAAAAAATTTTTTAATCTCTGTATCTACTCTATCTATACGTCTCTTAATTATTTATGTATCTTTTTTTTTCTATCTATTAGTCTTTTCATTATCTACTGTATGTATCTAACTATCACATAATTATCTGTATATCTTTTTTATTTATTTATCTACAGTATGTATCTACTCTATCCATTTCATAATTATTTACCCATCCTCACTCTATCTATCTATTAATTATCTGTGTATCTTTTTTTATTATCTATGTATCTATCCTCTTTCTATCTATTCATGATTAGGGATGAGCCAAACCGCCCCCCCCCCCCCCCCCCCCCGGTTCGCACCAGAACCTGCGAACGGACCGAAAATTCGCACGAACGTTAGAACCCCATTGACGTCTATGGGACTCGAACGTTCAAAATCAAAAGTGCTAATTTTAAAGGCTAATTTGCATGGTATTGTCCTAAAAAGGGTTTGGGGACCCGGGTCCTACCCCAGGGGACATGTATCAATGGAAAAAAAACTTTTAAAAACTGCCTTTTTTTCGGGAGCAGTGATTTTAATGATGCTTAAAGTAAAAAAAAAAGTGAAATATTCCTTTAAATATCGTACCTGGGGGGGTGTCTATAGTATGCCTGTAAAGTGGCGCGTATTTCCCGTGTTTAGAACAGTCCCTGCACAAAATGTAATTTTTAAAGGAAAAAATCTCATTTAAAACTGCTTACGGGTTTAATGTAATGTCGGGTCATGGCAATATGGATGAAAATCAGTGAGACAAACGGCATGGGTACCCCCCAGTCCATTACCAGGCCCTTTGGGTCTTGTATGGATATTAAGGGGAACCCCGCACCCAAATTAAAATAAGGAAAGGTGTGGGGCCACCAGGCCCTATATACTCTGAACAGCAGTATACAGGCGGTGCAAACAAGACAGGGACTGTAGGTTTGTTGTTAAGTAGAATCTGTTTGTAATTTTGAACGGGTACATTTTTAACGTGTTTAGCTCCAGCCAAAAAATCTTTTTTATGCTTTTTGGAAAACATAGGGAAGGGTTATCACCCCTGTGACATTTGTTTTGCTGTCTTTCCTCCTCTTCAGAAGATTTCACCTCACTTTTTGTCCCAATGACAAATGTTTTTTGAAAATTTGGGTTTTTTTGTGGAACAAGGATTGGAAAGCATCAGTGGAAAGGAGAAATGTTTTTTTCATATTAACTCTTACAGGAGAGAATTTCCCTTCCTAGGGGTAGATTTCATCTCACTTCCTGTTGTCTCCTTCCGTTTGCAAGTAGGAGTCGTTTGTAAGTTAGATGTTTGAAAGTAGGGGCCTGCCCTATATACTCAGCAGAAATTTGGGCCTTAGGTGTTGTTGTGGCCACAACACTGTAAGCCCTCACAGGGCCCTGCTGTGAAATATTAGATCAAGAATTGTAATTACATGCCCCTGTTGAACAGGGGCAGAAAAATTGGGCCTTTGGTGGTGGTGCTGGTGCCACAACACTGTAAGTCCTCACTCGCTCTTGGGGGGCGCAGAAATGGGCCCTGCTGTGAAATATTAGATCACGAATTGTAATTACATGCCCCTGTTGAACAAGGGCAGAAAAATTGGGCCTTTGGTGGTGGTGGTGGTGGTGCTGGTGCCACAACACTGTAAGCCCTCACTCGCTCTTGGTGGGTGCAGAAATGGGCCCTGCTGTGAAATATTAGATCAAGAATTGTAATTACATGCCCCTGTTGAACAAGGGCAGAAAAATTGTGCCTTTGGTGGTGGTGGTGGTGCTGGTGCCACAACACTGTAAGTCCTCACAGACACTCTATTTGGAACGCAGGAACGAGCCCTGCTGCAAAGTATTGCATCAAAAATTGTAATTACACGCCCCTGTTAAACAGGGGCTGCAAAATTGGGCCTTAGGCACTGGTGCTGGTGCCAAAACACTGCAACCCCTCACAGATACTCTAGTTGTAACGCAGAAACGAGCCCTGCTGCAAAGTATTGCATCAAAAATTGTAATTACACGCCCCTGTTAAACAGGGGCTGAAAAATTGGGCCTTAGGCACTGGTGCTGGTGCCACAACACTGCAAGCCCTCACAGATACTCTAGTTGTGACGCAGAAACGAGCCCTGCTGCAAAGTATTGCATCAAAAATTGTAATTACACGCCCCTGTTAAACAGGGGCTGCAAAATTGGGCCTTAGGCACTGGTGCTGGTGCCAAAACACTGCAACCCCTCACAGATACTCTAGTTGTAACGCAGAAACGAGCCCTGCTGCAAAGTATTGCATCAAAAATTGTAATTACACGCCCCTGTTAAACAGGGGCTGAAAAACTGGGCCTTAGGCACTGGTGCTGGTGCCACAACACTGCAAGCCCTCACAGATACTCTAGTTGTGACGCAGAAACGAGCCCTGCTGCAAAGTATTGCATCAAAAATTGTAATTACACGCCCCTGTTAAACAGGGGCTGAAAAATTGGGCCTTAGGCACTGGTGCTGGTGCCACAACACTGCAACCCCTCACAGATACTCTAGTTGGAACGCAGAAGCGAGCCCTGCTGCAAAGTATTGCATCAAAAATTGTAATTACACGCTCCTGTTAAACAGGGGCTGAAAAATTGGGTCTTAGGCACTGGTGGTGGCGCCCAGAACCAAAAATGTTCTTACAAGCTATCAGCGTGATCATTGAGGAGGAATAGGATAATTATTTAGGGATAGTCACTCAGCATTAGCATAGGCAGTCTTTGAAGGGATCTGAGATTTTAAAAAAAATTATTCAGTTACATCAGCATCAGGTGCTTGGTAGCTGGTGGTGATCCAAGACAGATTCATTTTTATGAACATCAGTCGATCGACCGAGTCGGTGGACAGACGCACCCTGTGATCGGTTATAAAGCCTCCAGCAGCACTGAATGTGCGTTCCGAAAGAACGCTGGATGCAGGACAGGCCAGTAGCTCAATTGCATACTGTGCAAGCTCTGGCCAGTGATCCATCCTCAAGACCCAGTAACCCAGAGGACTTTTGGTGTGAAAGGTGTCCAAGTCAGATCTTGCCCCTAGGTATTCCTGCACCATGTAAAACAGACGCTGGCGATGGTTGCTGGAACCGATCATACCTTGGGGCTGCGGACCAAAAAATTGTCTGAACGCTTCGGTCAGACGGCCACCTTCTCCACCGCTCCTTCTTTGACTGACCGAAGCCTCAGCAACACGTTGTCAAGAAACAGGAGTTTGGAACCTCCCAGTCTCTGGGAACGCGTTGCACAGACCTTTCTGCAAGGCCTCCCGAAGATGTTTCATCCTCTGCTCCCTCTGCGATGGCAAGATAAGGTCCGCAACCTTACCCTTGTAACGTGGATCAAGGAGGGTTGCCAGCCAGTATTGGTCCTTCTCCTTGATACCACGAATACGAGGATCCTTACGCAGGCTTTGCAGGATCAGGGAGGCCATGCAGCGTAGGTTTGCTGATGCATTCGGTCTTGAGTCCTCTGGGTCACTAAGGACGACATGGTCCGCAGCACCCTCCTCCCAGCCATGTACAAGTCCATGTGTTTCTTGGGACTGATCCCTTAAAGACTGCTGCTGATGCTGAGTGCCAGGCTCCACCTCCATACTGACACAATCTTCCTCCTCCTCCTCCTCCTCTTCTTCCTGTGTGATCGGCGGGCACGCAGGAACACTGTCTGGATAAAGGGGGCCTTGAGAGCTATGGAAGTCCTCCTCTTCCTGCCTCTGTTCTGCCTCAAGTGCCCTGTCCATTATTCCACACAGCGTGTTCTCCAACAGGTGGACAAGGGGGACAGTGTCACTGATGCATGCACTGTCACTGCTCACCATCCTCGTGGCCTCCTCGAATGGTGACAGGACAGTGCATGCATCCCTGATCCTGGCCCACTGGCGTGGGGAAAAAAAAACAAGCTCCCCTGACCCTGTCCTGGTGCCATAGTCGCACAGGTACTCATTGATGGCCCTCTGCTGCGTGTGCAGCCGCTGCAGCATGGCCAACGTTGAGTTCCACCTGGTGGGCATGTCACAGATTAGGCGGTTCTTGGGCAGGTTAAACTCCTTTTGGAGGTCCGCCAGCCGAGCACTGGCATTATATGATCGGCAGAAATGCACACAGACTTTCCTGGCCTGCCTCAGGACATCCTGTAAGCCTGGGTACCTGCCCAAGAACCGCTGCACCACCAAGTTAAGGACGTGAGCCAAACAGGGCACATGGGTCATTTGTCCCTGTCGGAGGGCAGAGAGGAGGTTGGTGCCATTGTCGCAAACCACCATTCCTGCCTTAAGTTGGTGTGACGTCAACCACCTCTAATCCTGCCCCTGCAGAGCTGACAGAACCTCTGCCCCAGTGTGGCTCCTGTCCCCCAAGCACACCAGCTCAAGCACCGCATGGCATCTTTTGGCCTGCGTACTTGTGTAGCCCCTTGAATGGCTACGGAGCACTGCTGGTTCCGAGGAAAAAGCACAGGAAGAGGCCATGGAGGAAGAAGAAGAGGAGGGGGTGGAGGAGAGAGGTGTGTCACAATCATTAGTAGTGGCATTTTGAAGGAGTGGTGGCGGAACAACCTCCAACACTACTGCACCTTGTCCTGCATCCTTCCCAGCTGCCAGCAGAGTCACCCAATGCGCCGTGAAACTTAGGTAACGTCCCTGTCCATGCCTGCTGGACCATGAGTCAGTGGTAATATGCACCTTACCGCTGACCGCCCTGTCCAGCGAGGCATGGACATTGCCTTCCACATGCCGGTAGAGAGCCGGAATCGCCTTCCGTGAGAAAAAGCGGCGTTTGGGTACCTGCCACTGAGGAACCGCACATTCCACAAACTCACGGAAGGGGGCAGAGTCTACCAACTGAAAAGGCAGCAGTTGAAGTGCTAGCAATTTTGCCAAGCTAGCATTCAACCGCTGGGCATGTGGATGGCTGGGAGCAAACTTCTTTCGGCGGTGCAGCAGCTGGGGCAGGGAAATTTGCCTGGTACAATCTGACGTCGGTGTACCAAAAGCAGATTGCCCACAAGTACTTGGCTGTGACACACCTAATTCTACACCTTCATTCCTCTCAGTGCAGGTCTCAGAGAGGACTGAAGGTATAGCGGGGTTGGAGATCTCAGCTGATGAGGAGCAAGGAGAGGTGCTCTTTGTTCTTTGGTGTGGGTCTTTTAGATACGCTTGCCAACGAACTGCATGGCAGGTCAACATATGTCTGGTCAAGCATGTGGTACCCAAGCGGGAGATGTTTTGGCCACGCAAGATACGCTTGAGACATATGTTGCGAATAGCAGCGGTGCGATCTGATGCATTCGTCCCAAAAAAAGGCCCACACCAAAGAACTTTTTGAATAACGCGCAGAGACTGCAGCGCCCTGCACATGTGGAGCTTTGGGGTGTGATGCAGTCAATGTCCTGCCCTTAGGCTGGCCCCTGGAGGGCATCCTGCCTCGTTGGTGATGTGCCGCCTCCTCCTCCTCCTCCTCCTCTCTCCTATCAGGCACCCACGTTGAGTCAGTGACCTCATCATCCCCTCCCTCCTCATCACTGGAGCAAACCTAGCAGTATGCTGCAGCAGGGGGAGCATGACTGCCAGATTGCTGTCCTTCTTGGGCACCCCCTCTGTCCGTGCTCATGCTACTGCCTTCATCGAGCTCAGTATCATCATCAGAGCCTTCCAAACGCTGGGCATCCTCCTGGAGCATGTACCCAACACTGTGGTCAAACAGTTCGAGGGACTCCTCAGGAGGACATGGTGGGTCTAGGGAAGGAGTCACTGATGACATTGAGCCGAGGGAAGAGGCTGCTGCTTTGCCAGACAAAGTACCCTGAGCATGGGTGAGAGAGGATGAGGTGGATGAGGATGGCTTGGTCACGTGCTGATGAGGATGCACCGTCTCCACGACCAGCACTAGACACAGAGCCTGCTTGCCCTCTTTTATTGGCTTGTGACTGTCTGCCTCCCCTTCTTGGCCTTCCAGACATACTAATGGCCTGTAGCTGCACTAAGCTGGCATATATATATATATATATATATATATATATATATATATATATATATACTGATACTGCAGCTAGCAAAATCAACTGTCTGCCTGTAGTATGAGAACACCACCAACCTTCTACAGGTAGCTTTAGCTGAACACTGTGCAGAGCTCGCAAAAAACTAACTTGTAGCTTTTTTAGCTGCCTGCGGTAGTGATAGGATCAGGAAAACACCACCAACCTTTTACAGGTAGCTTTAGCTGAACACTGTGCAGAGCTCGCAAAAAAATAACTTGTAGGTTTAGCTGAACACTGTGAGGAGGACGCACCACACTAACTTGTAGTTTTAGCTGAACACTGTGAGCAGGACGCACTGCACTAACTTGTAGCTTTAGATGAACACTGTGCAGAGGTCTCACTACACTAACTTGTAGTTTTAGCTGAACACTGTGAGCAGGACGCACTGCACTAACTTGTAGCTTTAGATGAACACTGTGCAGAGGTCTCACTACACTAACTTGTAGGTTTAGCTGAACACTGTGAGGAGGACGCACCACACTAACTTGTAGTTTTAGCTGAACACTGTGCAGAGGTCTCACTACACTAACTTGTAGTTTTAGCTGAACACTGTGAGCAGGACGCACTACACTAACTTGTAGTTTTAGCTGAACACTGTGAGGAGGACGCACCACACTAACTTGTAGTTTTAGCTGAACACTGTGAGCAGGACGCACTGCACTAACTTGTAGCTTTAGATGAACACTGTGCAGAGGTCTCACTACACTAACTTGTAGTTTTAGCTGAACACTGTGAGCAGGACGCACTACACTAACTTGTAGCTTTAGATGAACACTGTGCAGAGCTCACAAAAAAATAACTTGTAGGTTTAGCTGAACACTGTGAGCAGGACGCACCACACTAACTTGTAGTTTTAGCTGAACACTGTGAGCAGAACGCACTGCACTAACTGTAAATAGTCTAGCTGCCTGACTGTGGTACTAATAGGATCAAAAGAACACCAGCAATTTTCTTCAGGTAGCTGTAAATACTGTAACAAGACAAGCCTGCCTGTTAGTAAGAAGATAACAGGAACGGATCTAGCTAAACTGAATACAGTGTATATATGTATATATGCAACACCTGGGATGCATATATATACACAATACACTGTAAGTGCAGCTAACTCACTGATTGTCCTGCCTAATCTATCTAACTCAAATGAAATGACACTGTCTCTCTGTCTATCTATCTCTCTTTCAACGCTGGAACACACACTACACAGGGCCGCCGTGAAGGCGGCCTTATATAGTGTGGGGCGTGTTCTAAACCCCCTGAGCCATAATTGGCCAAAGCCACCCTGGCTTTGGCCAATTACAGCTCTCTCTACCGACGGTGCTGTGATTGACCAAGCATGCGGGTCATAGTGCATGCTTGGCCAATCATCAGCCAGCAATGCACTGCGTTGCCGCAGTGAATTATGGGCCGTGACGTGCCACACGAATTTGGCGCGAACGGCCCATAACGTTCGGAATTCGGCGAACGACCGAACAGCCAATGTTTGAGTCGAACATGGGTTCGACTCGAACACGAAGCTCATCCCTATTCATGATCTATTAATCTCTTAATTATCTATGTATCTAACTATCTCATAATTATCTGTATATTCTTTTATCTATCTATCTATCTATCCATCCATCTATCTCATAATTATCTGTGTACCTTTTTTTTTAATTTATGTATCTATGTATGTATCTATCTATTAATTATCTATGTATCTTTTTTTTTTATCTATGTATCTATCTATCCTCGTTCTATCTATTCATTATCTATTTTAATTATCTATGTATCTAACTATATTATAATTATCTGTATATTCTTTTATCTATCTATCTATCTATCTATCTATCTATCTATCTATCTATCTATTTATCTATTATGCCGCGTACACACGATCGAAAATGCCGCCAGCAAAACTCCGATGAGAGGTTTTGGCCAGAAAATGCGACCATGTGTATGCTCCATCAGACTTCTGCTGGCAGAATTCCAGCCAGCAAAAGATTGAAAGCAGGTTTTCTATTTTCCGGTCGGAAAAAGTCCCTATCCGAAAATGCGTTGGTTTGTAGGCAATTCGGACGCGCAAAAAATCACGCATGCTCGGAAACAATTCAACGCATGCTCAGAAGCACTAAACTCCATTTTCTCGGCTCGTCGTAGTGTTGTACGTCACCGCATTCTTGAAGGTCGAAAGTTCAGAGAACTTTTGTGTGACCGTGTGTATGCAAGGCAAACTTGAGCGGAATCCCGTTGGAAAAGCCATCATACCCTTTTCCGACCAAAATTACGATCGTGTGTACACGGCATTAGTCTCTTAATTATCCATGTATCTTTCTATGTATGTATGTATCTATCTATGTATCTTTTTCATTTATTTATCTAAGTATCTATCTATCTAATAATTATCTGTATATCTTTTTTTAATCTATTCTATGTATCTACTCTATCCATTTCATAATTATCTAATCTACCCATCCTCAATCTATCAACTATGTATCAAACGTTCTTATAATTCTCTGTGTATCTTTTTATCTCTATCTATTTATCCATCTATATCATAACAGTGTATATATATATATATATCTGATCCCTGTGCCTCCTCCTGGTTTTAGGGGAGATGTACATCCAGGGAAGGATCTCTCTCTGTATACAGTGTATATATATATATATATATATATATATATATATATCTGATGTACATCCAGGGAAGATGGAGTCGTTATCTTGGGACGGCCTCCTCATTGGATGTACACAACGCTCCGTCCAACTGCAGTGCGGATGATTCAGACCCCTGCCGTCACCCAGGCAACCACTGTCGCCTAGCGATGGCTGTTTCCCCCAGTAACAGCGGTCTCCTGGCAACGGGATATTTCCCTGGCTCCCAGGGATGGAGAAGGAGAGCGGGAGGGAGGGAGGGAGGGGGAGGGGGGGGGAGAGCGGAGTCTGTGTCTATTTTTAGCCGTTCTCTCAGCGATAAATAAAATGGGTGTCTATATAAAATATACAGGTCACCAGCGGGAACAATTTGCCGTGTTTAACCCTCCGCGTGCCCGGGGACGGTGACAGCACTCCGACTCGCAGGTTTCCCCTGTAATGATGCTAATCGTGTTTCTATTTTCATACCCGGCTCCTCGGTGTGCCATCAAATAAACATAAAATCGGATCCCCCTTTCTGCGTGTTGGACGCGGTCCATGTGATTTCCTTCCGAGCGGGCGAGCTCGGCGCACGACGTGACGGGAATGAGATGGGTGAAATATTTAAGAATGAATCCACAGGGGGTGGAGGAGGGGAATTATAGAAAAGGGGCTTATTCTGCAAGGCATACATAATAGCGATAATACATCTGTGAAATGATGAATTCTGATTGGCTGCCCAGGATTATGGCCAGTGGTGCTTTGACTTATTGTATGAACCATGTTTTCTGACCGTTATGATGATATAAGTACCTGAAATAAATAAATAAAAATATGTTGCAGCAGCACCCTGTGATTGGACAAGAAACTGGCGGACCGGATAAAAAATCCAATCCAGTCGCCATTGTTCCCTTTAATGGGCCAACCCTGCCCCCTACACTGGCAAAAACATAGACGGTCAGCTCTCGCATATACAGCGCCAGTCATACGCTTTTTGCCTCATACCTCTGTGTTTTTCCATCTTCTCCCTCAACCAGTGCCAGGACAAGGTCATCTAGAGCCTGGGGCAAAAACACCAAATTTTGCCCCCCTAAGTTTAAGTTCCCCCTCATCCCAGTACAAATAAACCCCCTGTTGAAATCCCCCTTGCCAGCACAAATCCCCCCCCCCCCAGCTCAAATCACTCATTCCACATATGCTCCCAGCACAAATTACCCCCCCCCAAAAAAAAATCCCCCCTTCCTAGCACAAATCCTCTACCCCCAAATTTCCCCTCCAAGCATAAATGCCCCCCAAACATTTCTACTAGCACAAACCTCCCCCTCTCAAAAAAAATATCCCCTCCTAGCACACATCCCCCCCCCCCCATCGTATTACCTTTTCTAACACAAACCCCCCAAATCCCCCCCAGCACAAATTCCACTCCCCCAATCCTCCATCCTAGCACAAATCTCCTCCCCTAAATTTCCCCTCCGAGCACAAATGCCCCCCAAACATTCCTACTAGCACAAACCCCCCTCTCAAAAAAAATGTCCCCACCTAGCACAAATCCCCCCCACCGTATTACCTTTTCTAGCACAAACCCCCCAAATCCCCCCTCCTAGCACAAATTCCACTCCCCCAATCCTCCATCCTAGCACAAATCCTCTACCCCCCCCCAAATTACCCCTCCAAGCATAAATGCCCCCCAAACATTCCTAATAGCACAAACCCCCCCCCTCTCAAAAAAAAAGTCCCCTCCTAGCACAACCCCCCCCCCCCCATACCGTATTACCTTTTCTAGCACAAACCCCCCAAATCCCCCCTCCTAGCACAAATCCTCATCCCCACCCCTCTTCTCAACACAAATCCTCCCCCAAATCACCACTCCTAGCACACCTCTCCAAATGTTCCCTGTTAGAATAATTCTTACCCCCTGCCGCCCCCAAAATCCCACCCCCCAACACAAATCCCCTCCCCCAATCTCCTTGTGGTGCCCCCGCACCTCTCCTGATACCACAGTGCCCAGGGCAGCCATCCCTCCTGACCACCCCTTGCCTCAGCCCTGCCCTCAAATTTTGTTTTCATGCATGCTAGATCTATTCATGGAAAGATCAATCCAGCACCGTGATAAAGTGGACCTGTTATTAAAAACGACACCACCTATGGATAAATAAGGGGCGTGGTCAGTTCTGCCAAATGACATGCTTATTTTGAGTAAAAAAAAAAACATTTTTGGCCAAAAAACTTCAAGAGAACCCAAAATGCTCCGGATCTCCCTCATGATGTAATGTGGGGCTTAGATAGCATTGTGGGCATATAACAACATTAGAGAATGCAGGTCCTGTTTGATAAATGTTTGGGCTGATCACTTTCACCAAATACATATCTAAAACATTTTTTTTTTTTTTACAAAGCTGGAGTTCTGCCATAAGTGGATGGTGGCAAGTTGATTTACATGCTGGGCAACTTGAACGTTTGCCAAGCGCCCTCCCCCATCACTTCTCTCAATGCAATGTGCGCACACCTGGTGGTCGCAGAGACTCCTGCACTGTGTGAAAGCCAACTAGGAGACCATACCTGCCAATAGGATGGTCCCAAATCCTGCAACACTCTTAACCCTGCCCACAGGTTGCATTTCATATTCCCACGTGTGCCTAAATCATGACTGCTCAATAGGTTGCCCCAAACCCCATGACCCCCCCTCAATTTGCAAGGACCACCAACCATGCCCACTTTATAGGTTTGTCCTGCCCAGACCCTACTTCTAACTTTGAAGGGTAAGCCAGTCCCACCCACTTTACATGTTGGTCCTGCCCAGATCCACCTGTAAATATGCAGGGGCCACTCATCACACTTACTTTACAGGTTGGTCCCACCCAGTCCATATCTCTAAATATGCGGGGACCAACCGCCCATCACACCTACTTTACACGTTGGTCACACCCAAATCCACCTCTAAATATGTGGGGACCGCCCTTCACGCCCACTTTACATGTTGGTCCGACACAGACCCCGCCTCTAAATATGCAGACGCCTCCCATCACACCTACTTTATGGGTTGGTTCCACACAGACCCGCCTTCTAAATATGTAGGGTACACCCACTTTACAGGTTGGTTTCACCCAGATCACACTATTAAATATGCAGGAGCCACCCATCACACCCATTTAATGGGGTGGTCTCACCCTGACCCTGCCTCTACTGTAAATATGCAGGGGCCACTCATTCGACCTACTTTAAGGGCTGGTCCCACCTAGGCTCACCTCTAAATATGCAGGGACTGCCCATCATGCCCACTTTAAAAGTTGTCCTGCCCAGACCCACCTCTAAATATGCAGGGGCCACCCATCACATCCCCATAGCTCCCAACTGTCCCTGATTTCGAGGGACTGTCCTTGATTTGGAGCAGCGTCCTTCTGTCCCTCATTCCTCCTCATTTGACCCTCATTTGGGTCTGATCTATATAGTTGTATATAAAATTCACTTTTTATCTATCAAAAAGTGTTTCCCCAGTGCTAAACCTTTCATCTGATTTCTAAATTGCTGCATCTGTAAATTCCAAAAGCCAATATAAAGTAATAGTAGTGATAAAAAAAGCACTTGTGGGTTTAATTTGTTTTTTTTGTACAATTCTCCTTTAAGGGGGCGTGGCAAGGGTGTGTGTCCTATGCCTGCATAGTTTTGCTAATAGGTGTGCCTCATTCCCATCTCAAAAAGTTGGGAGGTATGCATCCCGCTGCTCATTACTCATCAATGACGGCACAACAAAGAAAAATCAATTTCTACATTGTTTTAGTCTTCTGAACCACACTGTGATTTGGCTTTATAGGGGACAGATTTGTTGTAACTTACATTGATAAAATAGACCAACAATGACATACTGTACACCTCGGTGTCACCAGAGTCTAGTCTCATTAAAGGGACTGTATAGTCTATTCAAGGTAAACATGTAATCCAATGTAATGTAATGTATTCCAATCCAATATAATGCAATGTATTCCAATGTAATGTGTAGTGTAATCCAATGTAATGTCATGTATTCCAATGTAATGTGTAGTGTAATTCAATGTAATGCAATGTATTCCAATGTAACGTGTAATGTAATCCAATGTAATGTCATGTATTCCAATGTGGTGCAACACAATTCAGTGTAACAATGTAGGGTAATGCAATCCAATGTAATGTATTGTAATCCAATGTAATGTATAGTATTGCAATGTAGTGTACGGCAATCCAATGTAATGCCATGAATTCCAATGCAATCTAGCACCCTCTAGTTAGGTAGGTTCTAGAGAGGATTTTTCTGGCAAAGTAGGTAAATTTAGGCAGGCCTAGCTGGTTGCTAGGCCTGTTTGTTTTTATTCTGGGCTGGGAGTGGCTCAGGGTAGCAGCTAGTGAGCAGCAGGCAGCATCACTGACACCTCCCTCTTCCTTCTAGAGCTTGATAGAAAGATCTGGAAGGAGAGGAGGAGAGGAGAGGTGGAGCTGCCTGGGGTGTTTTAGGGAGCTCTGACCAATCCCCAACCTGGATTGGTAGGGGGCAGGCCTCCCTAAATACCTGGGGTCAGCACAACTGGGGGGAGTTGTGGGGTGGAAGAGCTGGAGTGAGAGAGTGTGGAGGCTGTCGGGGCCCGAGGGGAGCTCCCCAGTCTGGAGGGGGGATGTTACCCTGGGTCGGGGCTCTGATGCATCCAGGAGGAGTGAAGAGATCCTGGAAGGAGAGGCACATGAGAGAGCAAGTAGAGGACAGTGGGAGAGAACACTTCTAAGAGTCTCCAGGGAGGACTATTGGTCTCAGCAAGTGAAGTGCTAGTGAGTGAGCACAGTTGGGAGGGCTGGTGAGTGAGCACAGTTAGGAGGACTGGTGAGTGAGCACAGTTGGGAGGACTGGTGAGTGAGCACAGTCGGGAGGACTGGTGAGTGAGCACAGTCGGGAGGACTGTTGAGTGAGCACAGTTGGGAAGACTGATGAGTGAGCACAGTTGGGAGGGCTGGTGAGTGAGGCACAGTTGGGAGGACTGGTGAGTGAGCACAGTCGGGAGGACTGATGAGTGAGCACAGTCGGGAGGACTGATGAGTGAGCACAGTCGGGAGGACTGATGAGTGAGCACAGTCGGGAGGACTGATGAGTGAGCACAGTCGGGAGGACTGATGAGTGAGCACAGTTGGGAGGACTGTTGAGTGAGCACAGTTGGGAAGACTGATGAGTGAGCACAGTTGGGAGGGCTGGTGAGTGAGGCACAGTTGGGAGGACTGGTGAGTGAGCACAGTCGGGAGGACTGATGAGTGAGCACAGTCGGGAGGACTGATGAGTGAGCACAGTTGGGAGGACTGATGAGTGAGCACAGTTGGGAGGACTGATGAGTGAGCACTGTCAGGAGGGCTCGGGAGGCACGCCTGAGAGAACTGGGAGATTGCAGTTTGAGAGATGGGTGCAGAACCAGAAGCGAGAACTGTGGGAAGGGCAGTGGAGAGAGGTGATTGCAGCCAGGCTGGCTGGCAGGACCCGAAGAGAGCTATCTGGGTGGGAGTGGTAGCCAAGCAGAGGATAGCTAGCACCTGAACTATTTCTACACCACAGGGGCCCGTGGCATTTGCCTGCAAAAGGCAGTTCATTGAGGCCTGGCTGAAGCAGTGTCAGGCCTACCCATGTGGTGCTAGCTAGTCTGGAGGAGTAACAGTGAGCAGCAAGTGTTTGTGCTGGAGAGTAGATTGAAGTGTATATACTGGAGAGTATATAGAAGTCCCGAGCAACTTTCCACAGAATATTGCTTGGTATCCCATAATTCTCAATTTTCCATCCAAGTTTAATCCCCTCAAATAAAACAAAAAAAACCCAAAACAAAGCTTTGGACTGTTCTATGTCTCTGAGTGACTGAGAAATGGATGTCTAGCTGGGCAGGGTGACAGGTGAACCACTACATTCAGCAACCCCTATGGGGGCGTGGCTACAGCAATATATAGCAATCAATGTAATGAAATCCATTGTAATGTAGTGTATGCCAATGTAATTCCATCTATTCCAATGCCATGTATTGCAATCCGATGTAAGGTAATGCAATCCAATGTAAGGTAATGTAATCCAATGTAAACATATAAAACAGAAAAAGCTTGATCCATTTATCAATGTGTGCTAAAGCTGGCCATAGATGATGCAATTTTCTTTCCTGCAACCACAGGTCAGGATGGTGTCAGTAGAGCAGAGGACAGTGTCAGTAGGGCAGAGGTTGGTGTCAGTAAGGCAGTAGACGACGTCAGTAGGGTGGTGGATGGTTTCAGTAAGGCAGTGGAAGGCGTCAGTAGGGCAGTGGAAGGCGTCAGTAGGGCAGTGGACGGCGTCAGTAGGGCAGTGGTCGGTGTCAGTAGTGCGGTGGTTGGTGTCAGTAGGGCAATGGACGGTGTCAGTAGGGCAGTGGTCTTTGTCAGTAGGGCTGTGGACGGTGTCAGTAGGGCAGTGGTCTTTGTAAGTAGGGCGGTGGTCGGTGTCAGTAGGGCAGTGGACGGTGTCAGTAAAGCAGTGGACGGTGACAGTAGGGCAGTGGACGGTGACAGTAGAGCAGTGGACGGTGATAGTAGGGCAGTGGACGGTGTCAGTAGAGCAGTGGACGGTGATAGTAGGGCAGTGGACGGTGTCAGTAGAGCAGTGGACGGTGACAGTAGGGCAGTGGACGGTGACAGTAGAGCAGTGGACGGTGATAGTAGGGCAGTGGACGGTGTCAGTACAGCAGTGGACGGTGACAGTAGGGCAGTGGACGGTGACAGTAGTGACAGTAGGGCAGTGGACGGTGACAGTAGAGCAGTGGACGTTGACAGTAGAGCAATGGACGGTGTCAGTAGGGAAGAGGACAGTGTCAGTAGAGCAGTGTGGATGGTATCAGTAGGGCAGTGGACAATGTAAGTGTCAGGGCTGGGCTCAGCCCTTCCTTCTCAAAGCTGGCTGCTCAGCTGTCAGCTAATTGCCAGCTCCTATCTCTCCACAGGAACTCACCTGTTGTTGATATCCTGCTCGTCAGTCCTGCCTACTTAAGCCGTCCAGTCCAGATGATCTCTGCCTTCGCCTTGGTCACATGTCTAGAGACGCTCTCCTGTGTTCCTGTTAAAGACTTGCTTGGCTGACATACCTTCTGGCTCCAGATCGTGCTTGCTGTTCTACTATGCTCATCTCTGGCTCCCTGACGTTTTGGCTTGTCTGACTATCCATTCCTGAACTCTGTCTATGTTTTGACTACATTTACTCTGTTTACCTTTTTTTATTATTATTAAACAAGTGTGATTTAACTGTACTTCTGTCTCAGTCTGATTCATGGTTTCTGACAGTAAGTAGTTTTTTATTTATATTATTTATTTATTTATTTTCAACTATTTTTTACAATTTCTTTTTAGGAGCCCCGTTGGGGAGCTTTGGTGAAATATCAGGGGTCCAAACAGACCCCTGATGTCTTACTTTTGAGACAGAGAAAGGGACTGAGGACAGAGATTTCCTTATCCCTTTCTCTGCTGCCTCAGTTGCACTGGACAGTGAATGAATGGGAAGTACTTTCATCACAAACTGAAGCATAGTAAACAGTTTACTATGCTTCCTTTTGAATAATCACAGTCAGTGATCAGTACCGATCACTGACTGTATTCATTCAGAAAAGGAAGGGGTCGGTAAATTACAAGTCTCCATCTTGACACATATCTTCCACAGCAGCCAGAGGGAATGGTGAAGGGGGAGCCCAGCAGCGCTGTGGGGGTTCCAATGGAGCACACGGAGGCCAGGCAACACTAAGAAGAGCAACCTGGAGAGGAGGGGCGGCATTTAGTGGAACCTATGTCTGTATTTTCCTCCCTGCAGCAGCTGAATGTCGGCGGGAGGGTGAGGAGAAGTGGGCATTTTCGGCATTCCGCTGCAGCAGGGAGGAAAATACAGTCATTGGTTTCAGTAAATGACGCCCCTCATCTCCAGGTTTCGGGGTCAGCAACCAAGGGATGTGATATACCCGTCACCTGCCCACGATTGACGGGATGCTCATATAGCTGCTGCTGTGCCCTATTATGCTCAGTGTAAGACACTGATCTGCAGACCTCTTGCCGCTGCTGCTAGCCACTGTATATCCTGCTACCAGGAATAAGAGGCGGAGTGCTGTTGGTATCACTCCGTCTGACACTGCAGCCGGGACTATAGAGGAGGCTTCGGGTTATGCGGCTGACTTCTACCTCTGCGGCCGGCGCTGGTTGAGCTACGTGTCTGGAAATAGTTTCTCTGCTTCGCCCTGCACCATGATCCATGCCCTGTGACAGCAGGTCGGCAAGCCCAGGTGCGATCTACCCGTCGCCTGGCCGTGATCGACTGATAGATCGCGGCCCATGGGTTGACGAACATGATGTTGGACATCTCCCAGCCAGGAAATGACTTACTGCAGCTTCTAATGCACATTGCGAGAAGCTCACAGTGTGCAGTGAAATCAGAGTAAGCAATTTCAGTCCAGGAGAGGAGTTGGTATAACGGTGCAAGACTGAAGGGGGGGCTGGAGGTCCGCTTTAAAGCAGACCTTGTATCAGATATACAGCATCTCACAAAAGTGAGTACACCCCTCACATTTTTGTAAATATTTTATTCTATCTTTTCATGTGACAACACTGAAGAAATGACACTTTGCTACAATGTAAAGTAGTGAGTGTACAGCTTGTATAACAGTGTAAATTTGCTGTCCCCTCAAAATAGCTCAACACACAGCCATTAATGTCTAAACCGCTGGCATCAAAAGTGAGTACACCCCTAAGTGAAAATGTCCAAATTGGGTCCAAGGTGTCAATATTTTGTGTGTCCACCATTATTTTCCAGCACTACCTTAACCCTCTTGGGCATGGAGTTCACCAGAGCTTCACAGGTTGCCACTGGAGTCCTCTTCCACTCCTCCATGATGACATCACAGAGCTGGTGGATGTTAGAGATCTTGCGCTCCTCCACCTTCCGTTTGAGGATGCCCCACAGATGCTCAATAGGGTTTAGGTCTGGAGACCTGCTTGGCCAGTCCATCACCTTTACCCTCAGCTTCCTTAGCAAGGCAGCGGTTGTCTTGGAGGTGTGTTTGGGGTCGTTATCATGTTGGAATACTGCCCTGCGGTCCAGTCTCCAAAGAGAGGGGATCATGCTCTGCTTCAGTATGTCACAGTACATGTTGGCATTCATGGTTCCCTCAATGAACTGTAGCTCCCCAGTGCCGGCAGCACTCATGCAGCCCCAGACCATGACACTCCCACCACCATGCTTGACTGTAGACAAGACACACTTGTCTTTGTACTCCTCACCTGGTTGCTGCCGCACACGCTTGACACTATCTGAACCAAATAAGTTTATCTTGGTCTCATCAGACCACAGGACATGGTTCCAGTAATCTATGTCCTTAGTCTGCTTGTCTTCAGCAAACTGTTTGCGGGATTTCTTGTGCATCATCTTTAGAAGAGGCTTCCTTCTGGGACGACAGCTATGCAGACCAATTCGATGCAGTGTGCGGCGTATGGTCTGAGCACTGACAGGCTGACCCCCCACCCCTTCAACCTCTACAGTAATGCTGGCAGCACTCATATGTCTATTTCCTAAAGACAACCTCTGGATATGATGCTGAGCACGTGCACTCAACTTCTTTGGTTGACCATGGTGAGGCCTGTTCTGAGTGGAACCTGTCCTGTTAAACCGCTGTATAGTCTTGGCTACCGTGCTGCAGCTCAATTTCAGGGTCTTGGCAATCTTCTTATATTCTAGGCCATCTTTATGTAGAGCAACAATTGTTTTTGTCAAATCCTCAGAGAGTTCTTTGCCATGAGGTTCCATGTTGAACTTCCAGTGAAAAGTAAGAGAGAGTGAGAGCGATAACACCAAATGCAACACACCTACTCCCCATTCAGACCTGAGACCTTGTAACACTAACGAGTCACATGACACCGGGGAGGGAAAATGGCTAATTGGGCGCAATTTGGACATTTTCACTTAGGGGTGTACTCACTTTTGTTGCCAGCAGTTTAGACATTAATGGCTGTGTGTTGAGATATTTTGAGGTGACAGCAAATTTACACTGTTATCCAAGCTGTACACTCACTACTTTACATTGTAGCAAAGTGTCATTTCTTCAGTGTTGTCACATGAAAAGGTAGAATAAAATATTTACAAAAATGTGAGGGGTGTACTCACTATTGTGAGATACTGTATATTTTCACATTCATTGCACGCTCAGTAATGTGTTAGTGGAACACTTCTATGTATTTATTACCTCTCAGGGCGACCACAGAACTCCCCCCGACAATGCCTTCATCTACGTTTCCCTCCAGAAGGACGGCACCATCTTTGTTCTGGCATTATCCAGGGTCACCATCTACTCCCAGGACTGAGATTCCAGATCAGAGATGACCCCGTTATGTAGATCCTGGAGCCCCCCCAAAAAAGCCCCACAGGAAATGTAAAAAATTGCTCTGGTCCATAAGGGGTATGAAGATGGAGAGAAGAAGGGGTTAAAGGGGCCCCCGGGGGACATCACACCAGAACTGGTTCTGTGACTCTGGCGGGACTCTTTAGCGGAGGCCGATGTTGACGGGAAGGTAAAATCCTGTTTATTTAACTGACGGCAGACAGGTGGATGTTTTCATACGCAGAGAAGTGACTGGAGCGCCGGAGACGCCAAAACAGGTGTCCGTGTGACATGTTTACCAACAGAGATGGGACCGGTGCCATACAGCTGGCCAACTAGCGGCCCCTGTGGTCCCTGACATCCATTACATCTACCCCACCATCACAGGGACCTCTTCCTGCCTGTACACAGTCTCCACCAAGGACACAGTACACAGGGGGACAACACAGGAGCACAATTGGGAGACAGTTGTCACCTCATAACAGGGACCTCAGTGGCAGGATCACCAGAGAAAGCTGCAAAGTTTAAGTGATGCTAAAACTGTATCTTGATTCTCCAAAGATAATCCATACACACCCACTGTGTCTATCTGCCTCCATATAGAGTGGGGCTAAGGAAGGTGCTACATTTTTACATACAGTGAATATAAGGAAGGGTGGCTACATTCCTACATGAGGTGGGACTAAGGCAGGGTGGCTATGCTCCTGTAGACAGTGGGACTAAGGCAAGGTGGCTACATTCCTACATACAGTGGGACTGAGGCAGGGTGGCTACATTCCTACATGAGGTGGGACTAAGGCAGGGTGCTACGTTCCTACATACAGTAAATATAAGGAAGGGTGGCTACGTTCCTACATGAGGTGTGACTAAGTCAGGGTGGCTACATTCCTACATACAGTGGGACTGGGGCAGGGTTGCTACGCTCCTGCATACAGTGGGACTAAGGCAAGGTGGCTACATTCCTACATAAGGTGGGGCTAAGGCAGGGTGGCTATGTTCCTACATACAGTGGGACTAAGGCAGGGTGGCTATGTTCCTACAGTACATAGAGTGGGGCTAAGGAAGGGTGCTATGTTTCTACATACAGTGGGGCGAAGGCAGGGTGGCTACATTCATATATGAGGTGGTACTAAGGAAGGGTCGGCTATGCTCCTGTATACAGTGGGAATAAGGCAAGGTGGCTACGTTCCTACATACAGTGGGACTGAGGCAGGGTGGCTACATTCCTACATAAGGTGGGACTAAGGCAGAGTGCTACGTTCCTACATACAGTGGGACTAAGGCAGGGTGCTACGTTCCTATATAGAGTGGGACTAAGGCAGGGTGGCTATGTTCCCACATACATTGGGACTAAGGCAGGGTGGCCACGTTCCTACATACAGTGGATATAAGGAAGGGTGGCTACGTTCCTACATACAGTGGGACTGAGGCAGGGTGGCTACACTCCTGCATACAGTGGGACCAAGGCAAGGTGGCTACATTCCTAAATACAGTGGGACTGAGGAAGGGTGGCTATGTTCCTATATAGAGTGGGACTAAGGCAGGGTGGCTATGTTCCTACAGTACATACATTGGGACTAAGGCAGGGTGCTACGTTCCTACATACAGTGGGATTATGGCAGGGTGGCTACGTTCCTACATACAGTGGATATAAGGAAGGGTGGCTAGGTTCCTACATGTGGTGTGACTAAGTCAGGGTGGCTACACTCCTACATACAGTGGGACTGAGGCAGGGTGGCTATGCGCCTGCATACAGTGGGACTAAGGCAAGGTGGCTACATTCCTACATACAGTGGGACTGAGGCAAGGTGGATATGTTCCTATATAGAGTGGGACTAAGGCAGGGTGGCTGCGTTCCCACATACAGTGGGGCTAAGGCAGGTTGGCTATGTTCCTACATACAGTGGGGCTGGGGCAGGGTTGCTACGCTCCTGCATACAGTGGGACTAAGGCAAGGTAGCTACATTCCTACATACAGTGGGACTAAGGCAGGGTGGCTACGTTCCTACATACAGTGGGACTGAGGCAGGGTGGCTACATTCCTACATAAGGTGGGACTAAGGCAGAGTGCTACGTTCCTACATCCATTGGGACTAAGGTAGGGTGGCTATGTTCCTATATGCAGTGGGACTAAGTCAAGGTGGCTGCGTTCCCACATACAGTAGGGCTAAGGCAGGGTGGCTATGTTCCTACAGTACATACAGTGGTACTAAGGCAGGGTGCTACCTTCCTACATACATTGGGACTAAGGCAGGGTGGCCACGTTCCTACATACAGTGAATATAAGGAAGGATGGCTACGTTCCTACATACAGTGGGACTAAGGCAGGGTGGCTACACTCCTGCATACAGTGGGACTAAGGCAAGGTGGCTACATTCCTACATACAGTGGGACTGAGGAAGGGTGGCTATGTTCCTATATAGAGTGGGACTAAGGCAGGGTGGCTGCGTTCCCACATACAGTGGGGCTAAGGCAGGGTGGCTATGTTCCTACAGTACATACATTGGGACTAAGGCAGGGTGCTACGTTCCTACATACAGTGGGATTAGAGCAGGGTGGCTATGTTCCTACATACAGTGGATATAAGGAAGGGTCGCTAGGTTCCTACATGTGGTGTGACTAAGTTAGGGTGGCTACACTCCTACATACAGTGGGACTGAGGCAGGGTGGCTATGCTCCTGCATACAGTGGGACTAAGGCAAGGTGGCTACATTCCTACATACAGTGGGACTGAGGCAAGGTGGCTATGTTCCTATATAGAGTGGGACTAAGGCAGGGTGGCTGCGTTCCCACATACAGTGGGGCTAAGGCAGGGTGGCTATGTTCCTACATACAGTGGGACTAAGGCAGGCTGGCTATGTTCCTACATACAGTGGGACTAAGGCAGGGTGGCTATGTTCCTATATAGAGTGGGACTAAGGCAGGGTGGCTGCGTTCCCACATACAGTGGGACTAAAGCAGGGTGGCTATGTTCCTACATACAGTGGGGCTAAGGCAGGATGGCTATGTTCCTACATGCAGTGGGACTTAGGCAGGGTGGCTATGTTCCTACATGCAGTGGGATTTAGGCAGGGTGGCTATGTTCCTACATGCAGTGGGATTTAGGCAGGGTGGCTATGTTCCTACATGCAGTGGGATTTAGGCAGGGTGACTAGGTTCCTACATACAGTGGGACCATGAAGAACAAATGTAGCCACCCTTTAACAGAAAGAAAATAAGGAGGCTGAGAACAATAGAAGGGACTACTTTTAAGTTAAGAATACATACTAGTCTTGAACAGAATTTTCTTTTAACTGCTTCCCACCCAGCCTATTGTAAAATGACTGCCAGGTGGGAGCAGTGTTGTTCTAGGAGGATGTCACATGAAGCCACATGCTTCGGCGCAAACTCTTACCCGCCGTGTCCACCGGATGACTATATCGGCCGCTGCCGGTACCATGCAAGCACTGTAGCCAACCACAGCAGATCACATGATAGTTGTACACAATGAAAAGGCTTCTTTACATGCCTTTTATTGTGCACTATTGTGATGAGCTCTGTGATTGGTCACAGTCATCACATGGAACAGACAGGGCCAATCACAGCCCATCTGTACCATATGATTAGCTGTGGCCAATCACAGTTCTTCACAATAGTAAACACTGAATGAGTAGTTTTCATTCAGAAAAAAAGTGGTTGCTTATAACTGTAAAATGCACAGTTATAAGCAATCATAGTGTAAAAAAAAAATCTTGATCACCTCCCCAGAGTAGTACAGTGTTACTATGGTAACACTGTATTGCTCTGGTCACTGAATGTAAAAAAAAAGAAAAAGGAAAAAAAAGATAAACAATGTAATAAAAAAATATTAAAGAAATAAAATTTCTTTTTTATTTCTTTTGCTTTTTTTATTTATTTTTTTACATACTGTCACCAGTCAGTGTCTCTGATCACTGCCACACCAGACGTATGATGACGCTGCACTGCACTGGTGACAGTATGTAAAAAAAATGATAAAAATTTCATATGGGTGCAGTGTTGCATGATCGCACAATTGTCATTCAAAGTGTGAGAGCGCTGAAAGCTGAAAATTGGCCTGGGCCTTCTACCCTGGGGGCCCTAGTGGCTACTTCGGATATTACTCACTACAAGAAATCCCTGAACCTATTTTCAGGTCTAAACTGGGGTGACATCTCGTGGCCTCACTGTGGAACTACACTCCCTTCCCTACGATATTAGAGTCACACAGCCTATATCCTTCATGCAATCTGGTTCTCCAGATACTGCCCATGACCACCCTGGGTGGACTCTTGCCAGACAATTTATACAGAGCCATATTCCCATGATGCCACACACTGGCATGGGCAGGGATGTCTATGGTCACACCCTACTACTATTCTTGTGGTCCCTAGTACACTACCTACACTACAAGGGATCCCTTAGCCTACTTTCATGGCTAACCAGGGGGACACCTCATGGCTACACTGGGAAACTACATCAGGCATTTCTTTGCCCCTTCCCTACAATACTAGACACAATTTGCATTATATTATTTATCTGCTGGGGAGGTGCAATTTATTTTTTTAGGATCAGCCCAGGGCTAGGCTTTAAAGCATTGGATCCCATGGATTTTACAGCATAAAGACTCCCACTTAGTATGCTACACCGTCTACTAACTATAAGGGATCCTTGATCCTACACTTATGGCCAACTAGGACAACACTGTCCTTGTGGCCACACTGGGGAACTTCTCCGGCACTCCTGTGCCCTTACCCTGCAATAGCAGAGCTGCACAGCCTACATCCTGGATGTAGCTTGGTCCTCCAGACACTTTCCAGGACCACCCTGGGCAGACCTCTCACCACACTATTTAAACAGAGCCCTACTTTCCAAGATGTCCCACAATGGTATGGGCAGGATTATCTATGGTCACACCCCACTTTTTTTTTTTAAAAGCCCCTGGCGTGTGAAACACACCCAAAAACTCCACCTGGTGCCAAAAAAAGTGCACACACATAAAGAGTGACACAAAACGTGCAACGGGTGTTACACTGATCCTCCCTATGAAGGACCTTACCCTGATCCCCCCGGGGCGTTATGCTCCAGACGGGGACGGAGGTACTTCACTGGGTCCACCTGGCCGAAGACAGACCCCCTTTCTCTGGAAGGTCTGCCGAAACAGACCCACCCAAGTACTCGATGGGACTCCCCCGAAGGGAGACCCCATGAGAGAGGGCAAACCAAGCCAGAAGGCCATGTCCACCCCCTTCCAAGACTTTCAGGGTAGGCCCGAGGACCCACACCCTACTCATCACACTGTGACAAACGTGCAACACAATCAACAAAAGGATACAAAAAAACACACAGGGATAAATAAATAGAAAGTGGGGAGAAGGAAGTGGGAGAAGTGAAAGTGACCATTGGGCTCGGCCCTAGAGGCAGATGTGAAAAACGTGTGTATGGTGAGGTGACCATGGTGCCACAAATCAAAGTGACCCTCGCTCACAGTGATTATACGGCACCCCTGAACTGCTACTTCAGGGGCACATTCACCACAGGCTTTTCGTCCCAACCCTGACCAACAGCCCAGTCAGCGCAGCCTCCACCCCAGCCAGGAAGGCATGAAGTTCTGAGAGCTTAGGGAGAGCCCTTGACCCCTAAGGCTAAACCATCGCTCCCCTCACGCCTATCTAATTACATTTGGGAAATACTAACCGCCAATGGCGACCCTAGGGGGGGCCAGAGGGGGCCCTGACCCCCCCAACATTATGCTGGGCCCCACCATGTGCCCCCCAAAAAAAAAAAAAAACATTTTTTAATTTTTTTTTTTTTTTTTTTTACAAAAAGGCAATTTCTTTTTGTTTGTATTCATATCGGATGTGCCGCATCTTACTCGGGCCACCGCTGGGGTAACACAGTCTCTATTGAGAGGGAGAACGTCCCCAGTCAGCTCCTGCGGGTGATTTCTCCCCCCTCCCTCTGCTCGCTGACACTGTATAATGCAAGCGCTCACACAACCACGGCCGCCCGATCTGCTCCTTCCCCTGCATCCTCATTGGCAGGGAGAAGAGCGAGTTGCAGGAAGGACTCCACCAGGACTCTCAGTTACTGAAAAAACAGACTGATTTCTCCCGTCCTTAGGACAGGAGAACCAGCCTGTAAATTCCAAGAAATGCCAGACCAGTGCTGTCAATAGCAGGGGCAGGACAGCAAGAGGAGGCTGGGGAACCCCACAGTGGCAGAACACCAGGGCCCGGTGGCAAGACAACCTTTGCAACCCTGATAGTTCTCCCACTGCTTTGGACCCTTATATTTTCTTGGTATGCTGGTGACATATATCTCTTGTTCTCTGCCACCCTGGGGGGACCCCAATACAGTAGGAAGGGAGCTCACTGCAGAACTTGTGAAAGGGCCATTGTGGGATCGTAGTAAAGGGGTAAAGGGCCCCAGGATAGATAAAATATATATAGATAGATAGATATATCTATATATATATATATATATCTATATATAGCTATATATATATATATATATATATATATATATATATATATATATATATATATATATATATATATATATATATATATATATATATATATATATATATATATAGTGGCTTGTGAAAGTATTCGGCCCCCTTGAACTTTTCAACCTTTTGCCACATTTCAGGCTTCAAACATAAAGATATAAAATTTTTATTTTTTGTGAAGAATCACCAACAAGTGGGACACAATTGTGAAGTGGAACGAAATCTTTTGTATTTTTGAAACTTTTTTAACGAATAAAAAAATGAAAAGTGGGGCGTGCAAAATTATTCGGCCCCCTTGCGTTAATACTTTGTAGAGCCACCTTTTGCTGCGATTACAGCTGCAAGTCGCTTGGGGTATGTCTCTATCAGTTTTGCACATCGAGAGACTGAAATTCTTGCCCATTCTTCCTTGCAAAACAGCTCGAGCTCAGTGAGGTTGGATGGAGAGCATTTGTGAACAGCAGTTTTCAGCTCTTTCCACAGATTCTCGATTGGATTCAGGTCTGGACTTTGACTTGGCCATTCTAACACCTGGATACGTTTATTTGTGAACCATTCCTTTGTAGATTTTGCTGTATGTTTGGGATCATTGTCTTGTTGGAAGATAAATCTCCGTCCCAGTTTCAGGTCTTTTGCAGACTCCAACAGGTTTTCATCCAGAATGGTCCTGTATTTGGCTGCATCCATCTTCCCCTCAATTTTAACCTTCTTCCCTGTCCCTGCTGAAGAAAAGCAGGCCCAAACCATGATGCTGCCACCACCATGTTTGACAGTGGGGATGGTGTGTTGAGGGTGATGAGATGTGTTGCTTTTACGCCAAACATATCATTTTGAATTGTGGCCAAAAAGTTCGATTTTGGTTTCATCGGACCAGAGCACCTTCTTCCACATGTTTGGTGTGTCTCCCAGGTGGCTTGTGGCAAACTTTAGACGAGACTTTTTATGGATATCTTTGAGAAATGGCTTTCTTCTTGCCACTCTTCCATAAAGGCCAGATTTGTGCAGTGTACGACTGATTGTTGTCCTATGGACAGACTCTCCCACCTCAGCTGTAGTTCTCTGCAGTTCATCCAGAGTGATCATGGGCCTCTTGGCTGCATCTCTGATCAGTCTTCTCCTTGTCTGAGCTGAAAGTTTAGAGGGACAGCCAGGTCTTGGTAGATTTGCAGTAGTCTGATACTCCTTCCATTTCAAAATGATCGCTTGCACAGTGCTCCTTGGGATGTTTAAAGCTTGGAAAATCTTTTTGTATCCAAATCCGGCTTTAAACTTCTCCACAACAGTATTACGGACCTGCCTGGTGTGTTCCTTGGTCTTCATGATGCTCTCTGCGCTTTCAACAGAACCCTGAGACTATCACAGAGCAGGTGCATTTATACAGAGACTTGATTACACACAGGTGGATTCTATTTATCACCATCAGTCATTTAGGACAACATTGGATCATTCAGAGATCCTCGCTGGACTTCTGGAGTGAGTTTGCTGCACTGAAAGTAAAGGGGCCGAATAATTTTGCACGCACCACTTTTCAGTTTTTTAATTGCTAAAAAAGTTTAAAATATCCAATAGATATTTCGTTCCACTTCACAATTGTGTCCCACTTGTTGGTGATTCTTCAAAAAAAATTAAAATTTTATATCTTTATGTTTGAAGCCTGAAATGTGGCAAAAGGTTGAAAAGTTCAAGGGGGCCGAATACTTTCGCAAGCCACTGTATATATATATATATATATATATATATATATATATATGCATTTTATATTGCCCCCCTATTTTTGTCCCTGTCCCCCCATGTGCCCCCCCTAAATATGAAAGCTGGAGACGCCACTGCTAACCGCCCCCCGGTGGGAAGGATGGGGAAGTGTTCTCTCCCAGAAGGCCAGGGACCCGACCCTCTGGCCAGACCCAATGCAGCACCCATACTCACCAGGAGCACCCTTCCAGACGGCTCACGCTCAACAATTGACTGGTCCCCAGTATCTGTCGGGCAACCTGGTATAGTCCCTGCTGAAACCGCCCTTCCAGGCACATTTACGCCATTGGATTTGCATAGCTCTCCCCTATGGGAGTAGCACAGCGCCTCCTCTGGCAACTGATAAGAACAGATACTACACTTAATCTTAGCCAAAAGGCCAAGAAGCCTTTGGTCAAACCCCACTTCTACTCTTGAGGCCCCTAGTGGCTACTGAGGATACTACATTTCCGACTCACTACAAGAGATCCCTGAGCCTACTCTCATGGCTAATTAGGCCTTTTGACCACACTGGGGAATTACAACTGGCACTCCTATGCCCCTATCCTACAATACTAGAGCCTCACAACCTACGTACTTGATGTAGCTTAGTCTTCCAGACACTTCCCATGACCACCCTGGGCAGATTGCTGCCAGACTATTTATACAGAGCCCTTTTCCCATGATGCCCCACACTGGCATGGGCAGGACTATCTATGGTCACACCCCACTATTACTCTGGGGAACCCTAGTAGATACCACAGAGCCAACTCACTACAAGAAATCCCTGAGCCTACTCTCATCATGGATAACACCTCAGGGGACACCTCATGGCCACACTGGAGAACTACATCAGGCACTCCTATGCCCCTATGCTACAATATTAGACAAAATTTGCTTTATATCCTCCATCTGCTGGGGAGGTGCAATTTAATATTTTAGGGTAAGCTCAGGGCTAGCCTTTACATTTTTGTATCCCATGTAATTTTACAGCATAGGGACTCATGACTCATATCTGAAAATGGCAGCCAAATTAAACCATTTACACCCATATCTTCACTTTTCAGTGTTATTTGGACCTCTGGATAAGCCCTATCAGATGCTTCAGTTGGGGTTTACAGTGCCCAATCTGATCTGCTCTCCTTTTTCAGCTCTCCCCGCACCTGTCTGCCCGTCCATGGCCGCCCCGAGCGCACAATACGCAGCTACGCATAAGTGGCTTAATGAAAACCTGTCACCGCCACCGCGACATCAGTAAATAGCCAACAGCGGGCCGCCGGTCACCAGCAACCCAGGTGATGCCAGCCGGCCTGAATAGAGCGATTGTTGGCAATTTTTCACGATTAAATTATTCATAGCATTAATCCGGGCGTTTCCATGGCGTGCCTCGGCGGGGAGCCTTTGTTCTGATGTGTCTGTATCCACTGACCCCCTCAACCCCCCTGCTGGGTCTACTCAAAACACCCATTCTATTGGAGTTTAATAGAGATGAGAGTGTCACATGCAAGTTGTCACAATGTTCCTAAGCTGTAATATTATCTAAGCCTGGGGAATGGCGGTCACCGCATACACCCCCATCCTGGGATAGGCGCAATTGTTTCAGCAGGAGATTACAGCCTGCTCTCTGCATGGAGTCGCTTGTGGCCCGTCCAAGACCAGAGGCGGCTTTTACAGGCGCGGTAAAAAAACTTGACGGTGCCAAGCGTTGCCCATGGCAGGGGCTGCGACTGGCACAATAGCGGGCTGCCAAGAGCAAGCTGAAAGGCGCTGACAAGTGTAAGCTCTTGGGCTCACGTCCATCCGCAGTCAGCTGTGAGCATGAATAATTCAGCGCTCGGCTTTGTTTGGGAAGCCGCAGTTTCAGCGCGGGCTTTAAGAGGGATAATCTGTTTAACCCCCTAGTGGCCAAGAGCATGGCGCGGTTGGCAAATGGGGTAATTTCAGAAGTGCGAGTTACAAATTTTAAGTTGTGTGCTCTGTGTAGGCGGATCATTTATTTTAAAATAGACCAGCAATGCACCTTGGTGCACTTCAACAACGCACATTTGTGCATTGTGTTGCATTAACCACTTGCTTACTGGGCACCTAAACCCCCCTCCTGCCCAGACCAATTTTCAGCTTTTAGCGCTGTCACTCTTTGAATGACATTTGCGCAGTCATACAACACTGTACTCAAATGAAATTTTTATCATTTTTTTTCCACAAATAGAGCTTTCTTTTGGTGGGATTTGATCGCCTCTGGGTTTTTGATTATTTGTTAAAAAAATTTAAGACTGAGTTTTTTTAAAAAAAATACAAAACCGTTTTATATTTTGTTAATACATTTTGCAAACAGGTAATTTTTCTCCTTTATCGATGTACACTGATGAGACTACACTGATGGGGACTGATAGGCTGCATTGATGGCCACTGATAGGCTGCATTGATGGGCACTGATAAGGCGACACTGATGGGCACTGATAAGGCAGCACTGATAGGCACTAATAGGCGGCACTGGTGGGCACTGATAGGTGGCACTGATGGGCACTAATAGGTGTCACTGATGGGTGGCAGTAATGGGCACTGATCGGCACTGGTAGGTGACACTGATAGGCAGCTCTGCAATGACCACCGGCCACGCGCGATCGTGGGCACAAGAGCCAGAACAGGGACGGATGCGTGTAAACACACAAATCCCAGTTCTGTGAGGAGAGGAGAGAGAGATCGTGTGTTCCTACTAGGTAGGAACAACGATCTGTCTCCTCCTCTAGTCAGTTCCATCCCCCCACAGTTAGAACACACACAAGGGAACACAATTAACCCCTTGATCGCACCCTAGTGTTAATCCCTTCCCTGCCAGTGACATTTACACAGTAATCAGAGCCTATTTATAGCACTGACTGCTGTATAAATGTCAATGGTCCCAAAAATGTGTCAAAAGTGTCCGATCTGTCCATCGCAATGTCGCAGTACCGCTAAAAATTGCAGATCACCACCATTACTAGTAAAAAAAAAAATGCCATAAATCTTTCCCATTGTTTGTAGACCCTATAACTTTTGCGCAAACCAATCAATATACGCTTATTGTGATATTTTCTACCAAAAATATGTAGAAGAATATATATTGGTATATTGGCCTAAACTGATTAAGAAATTTGTTTTTTGTTTTTTTTTTAATTTTGAGGATATTTATTATAGCAAAAAATAAAAAATATAGTTTCTTTTTTCAAAATTGTCACTCTTTTACTGTTTATAGCGCAAAAAATAAAAACCGCAGAGATGATCAAATACCACCAAAAGAAAGCTCTATTTGTGGGAAAAAAAGGATGCAAATTTCGCTTGGGTACAGCGCCGCACGACCGCGCAATTGTCAGTTGCGACGCAGTGCTAAATTGTAAAAAGTACTCTGGTCAGGAAGGGGGTAAAATCTTCCGGGGCTGAAGTGGTTAATTGTTAATGGAAGCCCAAGCGTGGGTAGCAGATGCGCATCTTGACAAATGTGCCAAAACTCACACTGAAAAAACACACTCCTAAAAAGGTTCTGGAACTTCATTGGGCTACTTGTCACACGTAGGGAAGCCCATTCAAGTACACTACCAGCGGCAGTGCTTAAAAAAAAAAGAAATAAAAAAAAAAAAGAAGCACAAGTGGAAGTTTGGGTTCTTGCTACACTCAGGGATGAATACAGCCTTCGACTTCTAATGTTCGTTTTCTCATCGTTAGACCCCTTTCACAATGAGGCGGTTTTCAGGCGTTTTAGCGCTAGAAATAGTGCCTGAAAACTGCCTCCCATTAATTGCAATGGGTGCTTTCACACCCGGGCGGTGCTCTTGCGGGGCGTTTCGGAAAAGTCCTGCAAGCAGCACCTTTGGGGCAGGTTGGGAGCGCTGTATACAACACTCCCAAAACACCCCTGCCCCTTGCGATGAATGGGCAGCCCTTCGGAAGCGGTTGAAAAGTGATTCAGAAGCGCCGCAATATGGGAATTTTTAACCCTTTTTTGGGGGTTAAAAGCACCCCACTAGCGGCCGAAAAGCGCTGCTAAAAAACTCAAAAAAAAAACGAGCAGCGCTTCATGTCGAATGTACGGGCCGTCCCGGTGTGAAAGGGATCTAAGTGTAATCAAATCGACCTTAGTTTTTTGGGTTTTTTTACCGCAGACGCGAAAATATTCAAAGGAGCAGGGTGAGGATTTTTTCTGAAATGAAGGAATTTGGAGCGGCGTACGGAGTCTCTATTCGGGAAATTATGTTGATCCTAAAAGTAAACGAATGATGTTCGTCTCTATTGGCATTATCGAATGTACTGACCCGTATGTGGCTAGCTTTAACTCCTTCAGATCCGCGCTATAGCCAAATGACAGCTACAGCGCGTATTTGCTTTGCCGGGTGGCCGTCAATAGACGTCCTCCCCTTTGTACGCTCCCCGCGCGCCCTTTGATCACCGAGTCAATGACGATCGATCCCGGCCCCTTACCACGTGATAAGCTATCAGCCAATGACAGCTGATCACGTGATGTAAACAGATCGGCTTCAGTGCAAGGGACATCGGTCCCAAAGAGGAAGAGGCGAAGCCGCCTGATCTTTGCCCACCAGTACCGCCTGCCAGTGCCCACACAGTGCCACGAATCAGTGCCCACACAGTGCCACGAATCAGTGCATAAGTGCCAGCAATCAGTGCCACCTATCAATGCCTACGAGTGCCACCTATCAATGCTCACCAGTGGTGCTAATCAGTGCCTCATCAGTGCCACCTAGCAGTGCTGCCTATCAGTGTCACCTACGAGTGCCAATCACTGCCACCCATCAGTGCCAGCTATCAGTGCCCTTCAGTGCCACCTATCAATGCCCTTCAGTGCCACATATCAGTGCCCACCAGTGCCACCTCAGTGCCCAGTGCCACATTATCAGTGCCCACCAGTGCCGCCTCTTTAGTGCCCACCAGTGCCGCCTATTAGTGCCCATCAGTGCCGCCTTATCAGTGCCCATCAATTCAGCCTATCGGTGCTCATCAGTGCAGCCTCATCAGCGCACATCAATGAAGGAGAAAAATGACCTGTTTGCAAAATTTATTAACAAAAAATAAAAAAACCCAAAAGCTCAAAATTGGTCTGGGCAGGAAGGGGGTTTAGGTGCCCAGTAAGCAAGTGGTTAACAGTAAGGCTCAGGGTACCGTCACTTTAAATATCTTTCATATTAAGCCAGTCACGGCTCTCCTATATCAAAGCCTCCTTATAATATACATTTATTGGCCCTCTAATAACTGTAATCAGCCCGGTCCTGCTGAGCGTTGCTGTTCATCATCAGCCCTAAAGGCACGGGGGTCGTCTGGTCTGGCAATTAAGAGATGAAAATAGCAGTCTGCCTTTCACCTCCCTCTGTAGTGCCGGCAGCTCGGTGACCCCTCTATGAATAGAAGCTGACGGGTGGACGTCACAGTGACGCAGGAGCACCACTGACTAGAATAACAAGACCCCGGGCTCTGCCTGACATCACTGGCATCCAGCCAATCATAGGCCTCCTAAAAAAAAAAAAAAAATCATAGTGGTCGTATCTGCTGGAGGACTCTGCGGGTGCTGGAAAGCAGGAGGGTAGTCGGCTGATCGAACTTCCTGGGACCGGATCGTCTCGACATGAGGATCTGGTGTTGGCTTCAGCATTAAAAAAAAAAAAATCTTAATTGTCCCATTTAATTGTTATTATCTCTCTCCCTACAACCCCCTCACCCCTTCAGTACTGTACAGTTGTACCGGCTCCTCTCCCGGACTCGGCTTACTCTGATTTCACCGCACACTGTGAGCTTCTCACAATGTGCATTAGAAGCTGCAGCAAGTCAGATAGAGCCCCGTTTCATTTCCTGGCTGGAGGACAACCGGTACCATCAAGCCCCCCCAGCCTAACTGTCCCTGACTCACCCCCTTCCATTAATTGGACTGTAGGTCTTTCCATCATGGTGGCCCAGCATCAGCTTTAAAATGCAAATAGACTGCCCAGGAACGCCCATTCCTCCAGATTCACATCCACCCAGCAAAGCTTTTTGATATTTGCATAACTCCGCTCACTGATTGCATCAGGGCTGAGGGCTCTGGAGAGGAATACTGAGGCAGGGTGCTGTGATGTTTTCTATGAACATTACCCCCCCTCTGGCCCCTCCCATCAGCCATGATCTGCCTGCATTGCATAGAGAAGCACAGAGACCCAGTGATGACCCCTGGGTCTGAAATACGGCAGGTAATTAAAAAAGGCAGGTTCAACTTCAACTATATGGTCTCTCCAACCAAAACTGATATTTCAGTTCGAGAGTGACACTGCATCATCCCGGGGTTCTTATAGTATATCTCTCAGAACTAATACGAAGGCATTCCCTGACACTAAGTCTTACTCTTGTTGCTGCAGCAAAGTTCCTGGGTCTG
The DNA here is from genome assembly GCA_037952835.1 of Lithobates septentrionalis. Classification (NCBI taxonomy): domain Eukaryota; kingdom Metazoa; phylum Chordata; class Amphibia; order Anura; family Ranidae; genus Lithobates; species Lithobates septentrionalis. Next base: position 1,466,085 of record JBBDGP010000254.1, read on the forward strand.
TACACCTGCTGTGCCCATTATGAGAGGCTCCCACCATCCCTGTGCTGAGTCCCAGGTCTGCACACCTGCTGTGCCCATTATGAGGGGTTCCCACCATCCCTGTGCCGAGTTCCCGGGTCTGTACACCTGCTGTGCCCATTATGAGGGATTCCCACCATCTCTGTGCTGAGTCCCAGGTCTGCACACCTGCTGTGCCCATTATGAGGGGTTCCCACCATCCCTGTGCTGAGTTCCCGGGTCTGTACACCCACTGTGCCCATTATGAGGGGGTTCCCACCATCCCTGTGCCGAGTTCCCAGGTCTGTACACCTGCTGTGCCCATTATGAGGGGGTTCCCACCATCCCTGTGCTGAGTTCCCAGGTCTGTACACCTGCTGTGCCCATTATGAGGGGGTTCCCACCATCCCTGTGCTGAGTTCCCAGGTCTGTACACCCGCTGTGCCCATTATGAGGGGGTTCCCACCATCCCTGTGCTGAGTTCCCGGGTATGTACACCTGTTGTGCCCATTATGAGGGGTTCCCACCATCCCTGCTGGGTTTTTAATTTCGTATTATGGAAAATGTAACAGGAGAAGTCGTAACACGCAAAAGACACTCAAATCTTCCAGGTGGATCTATCTTTATATCTTTCAGAATTCTTTCGTCTATTCTTGCCCATCTAGAAGTTCTGGGTTTGGCACGAACATCCACACACATCTGCCATTAGCTGCACATCATTGCTCTGAACCAGCTTCTGGATTCCATGCCTGTGCGATGTGTATCAGCACGATCGACTGTGGTGTCGCATGTGACAGGGTGACAACTCAGGAGCACAATTAGTAGACAGGGGACAGAGTGTGGTCACTCAGATTAAGTGCCTAAACACAGACCTTCATGGCAGGATCGCTGTGTATTACTTTATGCACTTCCTGTCCGTATGACATCCTAGGCTTGAAGTGGAGATATCTGGATGATGTCTGCAGCTACAGGCATCAACCAGATATCTTTCTTTTCAGCTGGCGATTTCCTAGAATGTAAAAGCCATCCTAGTGGCCGATTAGCCACTGGATGGCTTTTACAGGCAGCGGGATGGAGGGCTCCCCTCCTGCTGCCCGCCGCCACCTATCTGGGCTCTCCTGTGAGATCGGAGAGCCCGGGATCCATCCGGGGGGGTGAAAAACCACAGAGCTGGCTGAAGACCAAATGGTCTCCGGTCATCTCTATGATCCTGGGAGGCCGGAAGTGACGGCATGATGTCACTTTCGGCTCTGGCAGATGTAAGCACTGTCTTTTTTTCCTTGGGAAGCAGAGATCATTGTTTTTTTTAATTTCTCTGATGCTTTCCAGGGTAGAGAAGATATCTGGGGTCTTATAGATGCTCAGATATCTCCATAAAGAACACCTCTCATGCCTTATTTCTAGACATGTGCAATTAGTTTAGTTACGAATTAGTTTTTTAACGAATTTTGGAAAATTTGTTAATTCCGAAATCTCCGAATTTTAAAATTTCCGAAAATTCGAATTTTCGGAAATTCGGAAATGTAAAAATTTAGGAAATTGGAAAATTTGATTCAAATTTGGAAATTCGAAGTTCGGAAACGAGAAAAGCCGAATTTCCAGATTTGTGAATTTTAGAAATTTTCAAATTTATGAATAAAGCAAAAAAAAAACCGAATGAAACAAAAACGAACACATTTTTTGTCAGTGCACATGTCTACTTATTATACACATATTGGAAAGAAGACAAGCAGCGCTGACCTGTAATACTCTCTGTACTTCCTCCTTAGTTATACTGGTGACAAAATAATTTATAACCATATGCAATATGTGCTGAAATTAACTAAAAAATTGATATAGGAATTGTCAATCTAAACACAACTATATTATCATGCAACAATGTGCAGAAATTGCGTGATAATAAAGTGCAAACAATGCGTAAACTGCTAATAAAGTGCAAATAGTTGATAGAAAAAAAGTGCAAAAAAAAAAAATCAAAAATATATTATATTTAATCAAAAATCAATATAAAGTCCATATGTCATTCAAAAAGAAGTCCCAAGCAAACACTCCAAGTTGTGTGCTGAATACTTCTCAAAGGTGTTTTTCATGCCACTGTGTGCACCAGCCAGTGAAATCCTTCACCATTCACACTAAATGAACTCACCAGAGTCAATGGCTGATCATACAGTATAATAAACCAGCTACTGCCCACATTACTGATCCCTTTAAAAGAGAATGGCTCCACAGTACTGGCTCCAGGTTCGGTCCCTCAAACTGAACTCTCCCATACAGGTCCGATCATACATAGAAGCAGGATAGAGGAAGGAAGGCTTCCATAGCGTAAAAACTTTTTAAAATCAGGCTTTTATGTAAAAAGATCAAAAACATTCACATATTCATAGTGTCTTACCGACACTAGGGTACCAGCGTTTACCCGTATCGCCTATCGTCTGTAACCGGTGATTCAAGCCACGAGTACGATCGTGGTGTGTCCGGTGACATCAGCATCCTTGCCCCCACCCCACTCGTTTCGTCATGTGACGTCCCCTGTGATCTTTTTAAAGGAAAGCCCGATTTTAGAACGTTTTTTTTTTTATGCTTTGTAAGCCTTCCTTCCTCTATCCTGCTTCTATGTATCATCGGGACCTGCATGGGAGAGTTCAGTGTGAGGGACCAAGCTTGGAGATAGTATCATGGAGCCATTAACCTTTAAAAGGGATCAGTAATATGGGCAGTAGCTGGTTTATTATATGACCATCCATTAAACTCTGGTGAGTTAATTTAGTGTGAATGGTGAAGGATTTCACTGGGTGATGCACACAGTGTCATGAAAAACACCTTTGAGAAGTATTCAACATACAACTTATGCCGCGTACACACGAGCGGAATGTCCGACAGAAGAAGTCAGACGGAAGCTTTACATCATCTATTCCGATCGTGTGTATGCTTCATCAGACTTTTTTTTTTTGAAAATTCTGATGGACCTAGAAATGGAACATGTTCTAAATATTTCTGACGGAACCAATTACTATTGGGAAAACCGCTCGTTTGTATGCTGTTCTGATGGACCAAAAACAACGCATCCTCTGAAGCAAGTACGAGATGGAAGCTATTGGCTACTGGCTATTGAACTTCCTTTTTCTAGTCCCGTCGTACGTGCTGTACGTCACCGCGTTCTGGACGGTCGAACTTTGGTGTAACAGTGTGTAGGCAAGACTGCTTGAGCGGAATTCCGTTGGAGAAACCTTTGGAGTTTATTCCGACAACAAAATCGGTCGTGTGTACAGGGCATTAGAGTGTTTCCTTGGGACCTTTTTTCTTTGGATCACATATGGACTTTATATTGATTTTTGATTGAACAAAATATATATATATATTTTTTTTTTGCACTTTTATTTTACTTACTATTTGCACTTCATTAGCGGTTTCTGCATGGTTTGCACTTTATGATCATGCAATTTTTGCACATTGTCACATGATAGTATTGTTGTGTTTAGATTGACAATTCATATATCTATTTTGTAGTTCATTTCAGCACATGTTGCATATGGTTTCAATTATTTTGTCACCAGTATAATTAAGCACAGAGAGTATTACAGGTCAGCGCTGCTTGTCTTCTTTCCAATAGTCTCTTTTGGTGTTTTAATCAAAATCTGAGTTAGCAGCGGTTTGTTTGCTTATTGCCAGTTTTTTTTTGCGTTTTAGTTCCCAAATATTCCTTGTGGCGCTGTAGTTTTCATTAGGATTATTATTTCACACAAATTTACATCCCTTGTGATAGGAATTAAAGTGATTAAGAAAAAATTAAAAAGGGCAGTGTAAAAATAAATAAATAAATACATTTTAACCACTTAAGCCCCGGAAGGAATTGCCCCCTTAATGACCTGGACATTTTTTGCGATACGGCACTGCGTCGCTTTAACTGACAATTGCGCGGACGTGCAACGATGTACCCAAACAAAATTGCCGTCCTTTTTTTCCCAACAAATGGAGCTTTATTTTGGTGGTATTTGATCACCTCTGCGGTTTTTGCTTTTTTGTGCTATAAACAAAAACAAAGAGCGACAATTTTGAAAAAAAAACAAAAACATTTTTGTAAAATATTTGCTATAATACATAGCCAAAAAAAATATATATATAAAAAAAAATTCATTCATCAGTTTAGGTCGATATATATTCTTCTATGTAAAAAAATATATATATATATATCGCAATAGGCGTATATTAATTGGTTTGTGCAAAAGTTATTGCGGCTACAAACCACAGGATAGATTTAGAGACTTTTATTTTTTTAAATTGCGGTGGGCGGTCCTTAAGCGGTTAAAGTGCCTCTGTCTCCCTGTGCTTGTGCGCAGTGTTGAATGCCTATGTAGGTTGCGCCTGCGTATGTAAACGGTGTTCGCACCACACATGTGAGATATCGCCGTGAACGATAGAGAGCGCAATAATTCTAGCGTTAGACCTCCTCTGTAAAACTCTAAAATGGTAACCTGTCAACATTTTTTAAGTGTTGCCTATGGAGATTTTTAAATGCAGTTTAGTGCCATTCCACGAGCGTGCGCAATTTTTTAAAGCATGACATGATAGGTGTCTCTTTACTTGGGATAACATCTTTTATATTTCAACAAAAAAAAATGAGGTTATATATTGTGTTTTTGTTCATTAAAACTCATTAAAGTGTGCTTTTTCCCCAAAAAATTTGGTCTGAAATATCCCACTTGACATAACAAATAGCAACGACCGCCATTTTATTCTCCAGATATCATGTTTGGGGGTTCTAAGTAATTCTAGCAAAAAAAAAAAAATACAGATTTTTACATTTAGGAGAGAAATGTTAGAACCTGCCTAGGTGGGAACTAGGTGCAGATTTACAAAGACTGATGTGACTTTGGTGACAGTATGACATCTCCTTTAATTCTGACATGACACTCTGTTCCTCTGCTGCCTCCGGGATTCTCCAGTGTGAAACGATGCCATCTGCCACGGCCGAGCTCCCCACATAGGTGACAGACGTCTAGGGGACATGGAGAGAAAGTGACAGCCTTTCCACCCCCCTACCGGCACCCCCCCCACCTTGCCGTGACTACGAGCCATGGAGCCATGCGTCACGACAGGAGTGACTCACCGCCAGCGGAACCTGACAATGTCTCCATGAAGCGTGACTAACGATACCGCCAATCCGCAGCTAAAAGTACAGAGATTTTCTCTTCTCAAAACTTCCTGGCAATTATTTATCTTCTGGAATATCAATATGAAATCATCATACTCGTGTCTGGCATAAAACCAGATCTGCTGGTAAATGCATGAGATGGATGAGCATAAGTGTAGCCAGGTCAGCGCACACAAATTTGAGACTTCAATGAGTGGTGGAGGCTGTTCCCGGGTCTGTACTCCTGCTGTGCCCATTATGAGGGGTTCTCAGGATCCCTGTGCTAAGTTCCCGGGTCTGTACACCTGCTGTGCCCATTATGATGGGTTCCCACAATTCCTGTGATGAGTTCCTGGGTCTGTACACCCGCTGTGCCTAATTATGAGGGGTTCCCACCATTGCTGTGCTGGGTTCCTGGGTCTGTTCACCTGCTGTGCTCATTATGATGGGTCCCCACCATCCCTGTGCTGAGTTCCCTGGTCTGTACACCCACTGTGCCCATTATGAGGGGTTCTCACCATCCCTGTGCTGGGTTCCCGGGTCTGTACACCTGCTGTGCCCATTATGAGGGGTTAATTTTGTTTATTGAAAAATCTTACAAACAACAACCTATATACAATAAAAACATAATAAATAAATAAAACATATTTACAAAATAATTGAATACGATTATATAAAACAAGAACATAAATGGTACAAACCAAATTGCGCACAACACAATCCCTACGGGAGAGCCAGACTAAGGAAGATCACCGTCACCATGCATGTAGCCTTTTATCAAAAATATATTTGATCTTGAAATTCTAGGGGAGTGAATCAAGAATACAAAGAAAAGCTGCACACCCCGAGATCAACAGGCAGCAGTTACAGAGTGCTGATATTCCTCCACGCCCTTATACAGGCCTCCTGCTGCCACCTGCCTTTCTCAAGACCCTGAATCTTCCCAACCTCACCCAGAATGTCCTGCATCACCACTTTGACAGGGAGGATTTTACTCCGTAAGGATACCTGACACCATGCACTCCACGTGAAATAACGGACTACTAGACTAACTAAAAAAAGTGTTTCCAAATCATAATCCCGATGAGTCTGGAATGCCCCATATACCCACTCTGCATAACTCATATGGGGGAGGAAGGGTATACTCAGAGCCCTCCTAACCCTTTTGTACACCTCTATAATTAAAGGGCACTGAAGTAGAAAGTGATCCATGGACTCCACCACTCCTCCACACTCCACTCTCGGGCAGCCCTGATCACTTATGGAAAGAAACTTCAAGTTGCCCTTCACATATAGTTTTCCATGAAAGGCAAGCCAAGCCTGATCCCTAAACTTCATTGGGATTCTCTCCAAATGAATCAATCGCAAACCCACCCCCAAAACCAGGCTTGGGCAATCCCTCAAGGCCAGTGGCTCGCAAAAAGCAGAGCTCATGATCCGCTTCTCAAGAAGTTTCCTTGGAAGAGATCTGACTTCTCCTGCTGTTACTTGCCACTGCCGAAGCATTTTCAAACACAGGGCAACATAAGTCGGGAGCTTATCATGCTTGACCCTCGGGCTTTTCACTGGCCCACCATTTTCCCAGTCTCGCAGAAAGGGCCTAAACCAGGACTGGAAAATACCAACCCACCCAGGCGGTCTCTCTGCCAACATGTTACCAAGATTGTACTTCACAAACATCAGAGAGAAAAAGACTACAGGGTTGATCATCCCTAGACCACCCTCCCACATAGGTTTATTCTGTTCCCCCATAACAGCTGGAAGAAACAACTATAGATCCTGGTATAGAGAGAAACTGGCAAAACGCGAACAAATCTGACATACAGAAAAATCGGAATCAGGTATGTCTTGATCAGATCAACCTTTTCCCTCAAGGAAAGCTGCCAACCTTTCCAGCTTGCCACCTTGACATCGGTATTCTCCAGCCTGTTCACCCAATTTGCATGACCATAGTCACCTGGGCCGAAATCAATGCCTAGAACTCGAATTTTTTGTTGGGACTTCGGGAAGTCATCCGGGAGAACAAAGCTCTTACCTTCCACGCCCATCCAGAAAGCTTCACACTTGTCCTGGTTGACCTTTGAACCTGATGCCTCTGCATACTGCCTTATCACTGAGACCACCTCCTGCGCCTCCGCAGTCCCAGAGACAAAAACAGAAACATCATCAGCATAGGCCACAACCTTCAAAGGAGGCTCACCAGCGATGCCTAAAGGTACCCCACACAATGGTCCACTCTCTAGCCTTCTAATGAAGGGGTCGATTGCAAACACATATAGCAGAGGACTCAATGGACACCCCTGACGCACACCCGAGCTGACCGCAAAGGGCTGCCCGACCCAACCATTAGGCCCCTTTCACACTGGGGCGGTAGGGGGTGTTGGCGGTAAAACAGCGCTATTTTTCTTTTCCTGCCAGCGCACCGCTTCAGTGTGAAAGCCCTCGGGCTTTCACACTGAACAAACAGCGGAGGCTGTTTAGGGGCGGTTTGCAGGTGGTATTTTTAGCGCAATAACGCCTGCAAACCGTCCCAGTGTGAAAGGGGCCTTAACCAGAGGAAAGCTTTCAGCCCCTTTGTACAAAATCTTGAGCCAATCAATGAAACCCCCCTCCAGGCCATATTTGTCAAGAAGGAGCCACAAGTACTCATGATTAACCCGATCAAAGGCCTTAGCCTGATCCAATGTCAGCAAAAATTTACCCCAACCAGCAGCCCTACAACGCTCCAAGGCCTCCCAGACAGCTAACACCGCTGAGAAAGTGCTTCTACCTTGGACTGAACAGTGCTGGTGGCGGGCTAACAAACTGCCTGCAACTGGTGATAATCGCCAGAAGAAAATCTTTGCCAGTATCTTTCTATCGACATTAAGAAGGCTAATGGGGCGCCAATTCCCAATCATCGAAGGATCTTTACCGTTTGACAGAAGGATCACTGCAGATTGCCTCATGGAGGGAGGGAGAGAACCCTCCTGCAAATAGCCATTAAAAACCTCTGCAAGGTAGGGAGCCAGGATCGTCTTAAAACATTTATAAAATTTGGCTGTCAAACCATCTGGCCCTGGCGTTTTCTTGATGGCTAGTTTATCAATAGCCTGGATTACCTCATCTGCAGTGATTTCATCTGTCAAATTCATCAAAGGAACATTACTTTCCAGTCCTGGTGTAGCGTCCAAAAAACCCAACATCCTTGTCCGATCAAGGTTCCTTCCTCCCAGGAGATCGGCATAGTATGACTTGACAACCTCCAGGATCCCTGACCTAGACTTTGTCAGAGAGCCTGTACTGTCCCCCAGGCCATTGACCGTCTTAACTGCTATGCTCTGTTTACAGTTCTGGTAGGGGTCAGGCGAATGGTATTTCCCGTAATCCCTCTCCTGAACCAAAGAGGCGTGCCGGTCATATTGATGTCTCCTAAGGAGGAGCTTCACCTCAGAGATAGCCCCAGAATCTCCTCCATTCGAAACAAGGCGGTCAAGCTTCCTCCGTAAACGCTGGTAGGTGATATACTTATCTTGCTGCTTCTTTCTTCCTATGGCCTTGAAAAGCCCAACAGTCAACTGTTTAACAAGCTCCCACCATTCTGACTTGCTGTTGCAAAAGTCTAGGATCGTTACCTGTGCTTAAAAAAAATCCTCAAAGGATTGTCTTACTCTCTCATCTTCCAGGAGGGCCAAATTCAATCTCCAGATACCCCCCCCCCCCCTAGGTGGCATGTCTGGGGCATTCAGAGTCACAGATAGAATCCAGTGATCAGAAAACTCCTCTGCCCGACACACAGGTGCCGAAAAAGCAGAGTCTCCCTTTAAAAAAAAAAAACTATCTATCCTACTCTGACTATTACCTCGCTGAAAAGTGAACCCTGTGCTGTCTGGGCAGCGCTTAATGTGCGCATCTACCAGACCTGCTTCCCTAACTATCACATTAGGAAAAAGGGCGTCATAGCCCAGCTTATCTCTGAAACCTCTCCTGTCTTTAGACCTAGTAATGGTGTTGAAATCACCTCCAAAGAAAACCTGCTGGGCCGTAAAAAGAAAAGGCTTAATCTTTGTAAAGAGGCATTTCCTGTCCCACTTTGTCTGGGGACCATAGATGTTATTCAGGCGCAAGTCCTGCCCCTTCACAGAGACGTCTAAGACCATGCATCTCCCTATCTCTACCTCAATTACCTGCCAGCACGTTACCATACCAGAAAAAAGTACTGCAACTCCGCTGTAAGGCTCGGCCGCAAGAGACCAAAATGAGGGACCACGTCTCCACTCCTTCTTTGACAGATGTATATCGGCCAGACTACTCAGATGGGTCTCTTGCAAAAACAAAACGTCAGCATCAAACTCGCTGAGCAAAAATAAGGCCATATGACGACCACTTACTGATCTTAAGCTGGAAACATTAATGGTTGCCACTTTTAACGGAGTGGGAACTGCCATTAGGGTAGTTGAGGCAGCCGTTTCTTAGCCTGACTACTCCCTCTCCCTGGAGAACCAGCGCGCTTCGTTGCACCCCGATACTCATCATCCATAGAGGATGCTGAACTGAACGAGTCCCACTCATCATCATCATCATCAGACAGGACTTAAAGGACTTAAACTTATTTTCCAAAGGCAAAACTTTAGGATTTAAGGTAACTGAACTCCTTTTTTTCCTTCTTTTGCCCCTCCTCCTCCTATCCTCCAACCACTCCATATCATCCTTAGACAAACCAGACTCAACAGCCTCCCCACACCTATCCTCCCCTTCACCCCCCTCCCCCCCACTCCCCCTTCCCTTATCTACCACCAGGCCAGCCTCTCCACCATTTTTCCCACTCCTCTGCACCCCACGATCCTCAATAGAAACCCTGCAGAGTCTGGGGAGGGGGATTGGCACCACACCTGATGCACCTGCCTTAGCACCTCTTGCTGCCTCTGCAATTTTAGAAGACACAGACACAGAAGGATTGGACACATTCTCTGCAGCTGATACCTTACCTACAGAAGACACGGGCAGACTACGTAAACGCACAGACTGGGAAGACACAGACATACTGGGTATTGGCACAGACTGGGGCACCACAGACTGGGGAGACACATTAGGTATTGGCACAGACTCAGATGGACTCAACATTCACCCCAGCTGCTGAGCTCTGAGCATCCTCCATGTCCGGGCAGAAGAACTCTCTCATGAGCTCAGGCTTGTTGTGCATTGCCTCGGGACACTGACTATAAGGATGCCCCACCGCATTGCACAGATTGCACCTGATAATATTTCAGTCCTTTGTTAAGTGTCCTATACCCTGACACAGAGAGCACTTCATTACTGGACAGGAGGATGCAAGATGCCCTTTATCTCCACACTTATTGCAGAGCTTTGGCTGGCCTGGATAGAAGATGGTCAGCCTGTCCCTCCCCAGGAAAGCTGAGGATGGCAGATGCTGGGCGACATTGTCAAGAACCTTTAATTTTAGCTGCACAGACCATCCCCCCGTCCATATTCACCGATCGTCCACAATCTTTTTTAGGGGGCTCAGGACGTCTCCATACCTCCTCAAGCATACAGTTAAATCCCCTTGCGGTATAGATTCATTACGGACACGAATTGTCACCATTTTAACGAGTGGCTGGCGGGAAACAAGCTTGGGGACGAGCCCTTTCCAGTCTGGCAGGCCCCTACACACGTGTTCATACTTCTCCCAAAATATGTCCAAAGACTCCGGACTGATAAAGGACAAATCGTACTCATAGGAACCTGCCGGACTGATCAGGGCGAAGATATCTTTGGGTCTAAACTCCATCTGCAGGATTTTATCCACCACTGCCCTCCTATGTGATGGGATTCCACCGCCTTCCCATTTTAACTGGACAACATTCCTCCTTTTAAACAGGGAGGAAGATAGAACATTTCCATGTTCCTTCCCTGCTTGCCCCCCCCTCCCAGAACACCAGCATAAGTTTTTCTTACACCACCAGCATTTACAGTCTTGTCCTTAGACACATTAAAACCTGCTGGCAGAGAGTCTGAATCAGCTGTGATAGCAGTCTTCTGATTAGCAGAGGCAGGATCCGCCCTCTCCACCTGCTCTGAACACACAGCTTCAATCCTGTCCACTGCAGACTCCTGGAGAGTTGTAGCACTACTGCACCCAGCATCTCCTCCACCATTCACAGGAACAGCCGCTGTGCCTCGTCCAGGCAAAGTCACTGTATTGTCCATGGACCTCTCTGCAGACTGAAGCTGACAGTTATTAGCAGATGTTATTGCATGCTGTGTATTGTCTATGGGTCTGGGCTGACTGCCTGCAGCACTACAACCCTCAGCAAGCACACTGTCATTAAAGTTCACACCATCCTGCACACACACTGTACCTGCACCTGCTCTCTCCACAGGTCTTTCTTCCACAGGGCTAGGAACGGTGTCCATCTTCTCCTCATCATCCTGGGAAGCCACATCCGGAGGCGATTCAAGCTTATTGATAAAATCCAGCATGCCAGTACCTTCAACCTCCTGCTCAGATGTTCCACATTGCTGGGGGGTGAAGGGGACAGAGGCCTCCACCATTGAGGGCTCAGCAGATGTCTGAGGTGTTGAAGAGCTGGGCTCATCCTCCGGGCCCACTTTCTCACTCTCTGCTGTCTGTACCTGCATTTCCTCACTGGTCTCCTCACCCTCCATGCAGAAAGCGGCTCCTCTTCTCATTTGGCTGAATCTTTCTTCATTCTTATATTTTTCTTTAAATGCTCTCCTCTCCTTCAGAGAACTCACCAATTCTTTCTGTTTCCACAGAGCTTGTTCCAGGTCTTTCAACTCAGGCCTCAGAGCCGGTCTTTTCTTGCTGAACACTTTGGCACAAATCTGTTTTTTCTTTTTAAATTCAGTTTTCAAAGCTACCAATTTCTCCTCTTCCTTCTCAATTCGCTTCAGCGTTTCAATAACCCTCCGTCTAAAGGCAGACAGGGACTCATCTTTCCTTGGGCCAGGCCCAGAATCTTCCACAGGCTGAGGCCTATCCAGGGGGCCTCCGCCAGGGTCCTCCTCAGGATCCAGCATCAATCTGGGGGCAGAGGAGCAACTCTAGCCCCTGGTCTCTGGAAGCACAGGAGCTAAGGAACCAGCAACCTCACCTCGCTGTCAAGGAGCGGAATAGCAGTTTCCCACCATCCCTGTGCTGAGTTCCTGGGTCTGTACACCTGCTGTGCCCATTATGAGGGGTTCCCACCATCCCTGTGCTGAGTTCCTGGGTCTGTACACCTGCTGTGCCCATTATGAGGGGTTCCCACCATCCCTGTGCTGAGTTCCCGGGTCTGTACACCCGTTGTGCCCATTATGAGTGTTGTGTGTTGTGCCCTGACATACAAGCTACTGTAGGGAGGCAGAGACTATAAGAAGCCAGGTCACGCAATCTTTGTGACAGCTCACCCAAACTGTAGCCGGAACCCCCAGAGAACACCCCAATCCTGAGAATCCACCAATCACCTGGCAAAAGCAGAAACATAGCGGCGTCATGCCTAGGTCTATGGAAATACCAACCAGCAGAAAGTCAGCATTTGCATAGAAACTATGAGGCTCCGCCAATGATCTGCCACCTTGTGGTACTGGAACACTTATAGAAAGATCCTCAATAATAAAACATCATACAGGCAAAACAATTATATCAAAACCTAATGCTTAAAAACCTGATGTGGCTCAATGATGGTTGAGCGAAAATCAGTTTTTTAAGCATTAGGTTTTGACACCTTGTGGTACTGGTTACCTCCCTGCAGCCTTCCATTGGCCACGCACCACAATCTGATTTATTATTTAATAGATTATTATCTATTATAAATGTATGTATTATCTATCTATCTGTATCACCAACATATTTTTATACTGCTTTTACTAAAAAAAAATATACCTGTAACCCTTCTCTGTAATAAATGTCCATCATCTTCTGCACACCAGATGAAATTTCACATCAGGCTGTAAGTGGGAGTTCCTATGCCAAAGAGAAGAGAGAGTGGATGATAGACATGTGCAATTCGTTTAGTTCCGAATTAGTTTTTTAACAAATTTTATCAAATTCGTTAATTTCAGAAATTCGTTAATTTTGGAAATTTGAAAATTCGAATTTTCAAATTTCCGAATTTTTGTAAATTCGGAGATTCGGAATTTTCTGAGATTCAGAAATTCAAATTTTTGGAGATTCAGGGATTTCGAATTTTCAGAGATTCGGAGATTTGGAAATTCAAGTTTTCGAATATTCAGAGATTCGGAAATATGAAATTCCGAATAATCGGAAATTCGAAATTCAGAAATTGGGAAATTCGGATCTCCGAAAAAAGCAAAAAAACGATTGAAACAAAAACAAACAAATTTTATCAGTGCACATGTCTAGTGGATGAACGACACTAATGAAATCATTCAGTCTATTTATCCATTTCATGAAAAAAAAAAAACCTGTTGCAAGAGAATTCCATAAGCTTCCACTACCCTCTTGTTTGGAAAATGTAGTGTGCCTGGCTGGCATGCACATCCTCTGCCTGCGGTATGATATTGACCCCTATTTTTGCCCCCTTGTATTGACCACCCTTTCATTGGTGGTCAGATGGAGAGGAGCCTCTTTTACATTTGGGGTGGATGGGGAAAACTGCTCTCTCAGAGACAGCTAAATAGATCATTGGTAACTTATACTCCTCTGGGCCCACAGTACCGGCATTGCAGAGCAACATCAGTCCTGGAACAGGAGTATACAGGTACCATCAGGTGGTAGATCAGTTTACATCTTCTCAACGATCTCTAGAAACCTCAGAATGAACCCTAGGGGGATCACGGAACTATGGTTGAGAAAGGTTGAACCTGAACAAGGAGAACAAATGAGAAAACCTAGACCAGATCAGAACAATGCGTTGTCTGTTGTAAGAGTCCAGGGCTTACTACACATGCACCAATGGCGCATTGCCGCAAGAGGAAATCTGTGCCAACTGAGCATGTGCCAAAGATGCCTTAGTGCGCTAACCCACACCTGCGCAGAAGACTTGATGGAAAAAGGCAAGAAAAAGCCCAGGACACGCACAGGAAATGACTTCAATTTGATGGGCAAAGGCGGGAAAATGCCCAGGAGGCGCTTAGGAAGTGAAATCAGCCTGTTGGAAAAAGGCGGGAAAATCCCCAGGAGGCACACAGGAAGTGACCTCAAACTTCCCTACATAAGCCCAGCTCAGACACTGCCAAATTGCTGGATTATCTTCAGCCCCCCCCTTGTTCCTGTGCTAGTGTGTGATCTGTCTGAACTTGTTGTGACCTGGAAACCCGTTTGACTACTCTTGATTGCTGTTTGCCATTGACCTCCGATTTGTACTTTGACCATTCTACTTTTTTGCCCCTTTTGTACTCAGCTGCCAGATTGGAACTGACCCCGGCTTGGATCTCGACCATTCTTCTTCTGATTAACCCTTTTATACTTCGTTGTCCAACTGGACTTGACCTCGGCTCGGATCCCGGACTAATGCCGCGTACACACGGTCGGACTTTTCGGCTACAAAAGTCCGACAGCCTGTCCGACAGACTTTCAACGGACTTTTGGCGGACTTGCCGCAGACTTGCCTACATATGATCACACAAAAGTCCGACGGATTCGTACATGATGATGTACACCGGACTAAAATAAGGAAGTTGATAGCCAGTAGCCAATAGCTGCCCTAGCGTGGGTTTTTGCCCGTCGGACTAGCACACAGACAAGCGGATTTCTGGGTCCGGCGTAGTTACGACGTAAAGATTTGAAGCATGTTTCAAATCTAAAGTCCGTCAGATTTGCGACTGGAAAAGTCCGCTGAAAGTCCGGGGAAGCCCACACACGATCGGATTGTCAGCCAGCTTTAGTCCGTCGGCGTCCGTCGGACTTTTGTAGACGAAAAGTCCGACCGTGTGTACGCGGCATAAGGCTTGCATGGTGCTTCGCACCCCTGGCACTCCTGCCACTTGATGTCCACCAAGTCTCTGTCTCCATCTCCAGAGGCTTCAAGGACCCGAGGTGCAAGGGAGGCCTCCCCACTACTTCAGTCTCACATCAGGTAGGTGGCTCCCGTGACATCTGTCCTGGACAATATAACAGGTAGGCCATAATTATGCAAAGATGGACCCCAAATCTTTGCTTTTGGGTCACATGACACTGTCGATTTGATACCTCTGCCAGTTCAGATCTCCAACATGCAATTGATGCATCCCCTAATCGGCATTGATTGTTCCCAGGCTAAATGGCTTCAGAACCAAGAGCCACCATGGATGGGTGTTTTGTTGTCTGATCCAACGAGGGAGCAAAGCCACTGGAGAAGGTAAGGTGTCCCCTGTAACATCTCCCATAGGAATAAGCTGGCAACACACTGAAACTTAATGAGCGACTCATTCGTTTGGAGTGAAGCGGTTGAGAAACAGTAGAAAGACGGACAGCAAAACACGAGAGCACAGACAGAAGCTTGTTTTTGATACACGGATCAATTTCCAGTCCACATAAGGCTTGAATTATACTAAAAATCAGAGAAACACGTAGGACGCTGTGCTTTTCCTTGAAGCTTCCCTCCAGTCTGTTTTATGCCAGTACCGCATGTACTACAAATCTGTCTACACACAGATAGCAACTGTCGTCTCTCCATCCCACCCTCCTTCCATCTGTCTCTCATATCCAAGACCAGAGAGGCAGAACATCACAGGACACGGAGGAGTTCATATTCATGACTACCTGGGTTATGCCGCCACCTTCAGGAGAATGGACACTGGCCAGAAAAAGGCAGGAATTCCCACTAGACATGTGCAATTCGTTGTGTTAGAGATTTTAATGTAAACAAAATTTTCATTAATCTGAGATTCAGATGTATCCGAATTTCTGAAATCGCAATAGTAATGAATTTCAACGAATCTGAAATATAATTATAGCGAAACGAATTATTCGAATTTGAAAATTAATTTGAAATGGAAACAAACTGCAATAAATACATTAAAGTATAAAAGTGAAATAAGATGATGATTCCTACTTAGTCTGCTTTGGAATAGAATAGAACACACCCCGAATAGAATAGAAAAAGATAGAATAGATTTGAATTGAAAATAAAAGAATATAATACAATAAAATAGACTATAAAAGAATAGAATAGAAAAGAATAGAATACAACAGAATAGAAAAAAATAGAATAGATTTGAATTGAAAATAAAAATATACAATACAATAAAATGCACTATAAAATAATGGGAATAGAAAAGAATAGAAAAAAAAATGAAATAGATTAGAATAGAATAAAATAGAATGAATATAGTAGTATTCCTGAATTCAAATTTTGGATTGAATTTTCATTATTTTGAGATTTGGATGTATCTGAATTTTAAAATCACCATAGTAAAGAATTTTAAACAAATCCAAAATAAATGATAATGAAACAAATTATCTGAATTCGAAAATGAATTTGAAATGTAACTGCAATAAATACATTAAAATATAAAAGTGAAATAAGATGATGATTCCTACTTAGGCTGCTTTATAATAGAATAGAAAAGAACAGAATAGAATACAACAGAATAGAAAACAAATGAAATAGAGAAGAAAACAATAGAATAGATTTAAATTGAAAATAAAAGAATACAATACAATAAAAAAAGACTATAAAAGAATAGAATAGAAAAGAATAGAAAAAATTGAATAGATTAGAATAGAATAAAATAGAACGAAAATAGCAGTATTCCTGAATTCAAATTTCGGATTGGATTTTGAATATTTGGAGATTTGGATGTATCCGAATTTTAAAACCACCATAGTAAAGAATTTTAACGAATCCAAAATAAAATGATAATGAAAACAAATGATCCGAATTCGAAAACGAATTCTAATTCAAAATGGAAACATATTGCAATAAATACAGAAAGGTACAAAAGTGAAATAAGATGATGATTCCTACTTAGGCTGCATTATAAAATATAATAGAATAGAAAAGAATAGAACAGAATAGAAGGAAACAGAATAATAGAAAATTTAAATATAGAAAATAAAAGAATAGATTATAAAAGAATATAAGAGAATAATTATAAAAGAATAGAATAGAATAGAATAAATTAGAATGAACATCTTCCGAAATTAGAATAAGATCGAATTTTGAATCGATTTGAAAATAATGAATATGCTGTTCAAAAATTATTCGAATATACTAAACAATTTCAGAAAACAAATCATTCTAACATAACGAGTATGAAAAAACAAAATGATTAACTTAACGAATGAATATGAAGCAAAACAAATGTTTCCGTCGTGCACATCTCTAATTCCCTAGGCATGGCCCGTCCCACTCCGCTAAGCCTCGGCTTTGTAGCAAGCAATGAGGAACGTAGAGGACAGGGGATCCCTGTGCTCATTATGGTAACTTGAGACAGAGGTTCAGCACCCAACGGAACCCATCGAAGACATGTACCATCTGCTGGACATTTCATGCCATTTTCTAAGCCAACTGCTCCCTGATCAGCAGCTCATCCATGTATCCCATAACGAGGACACTCCGAGTCCTCCACAACCCCAGAAATGGAGCCACCACCTTGGTAATAACTCTTGGGGTCGGGGACAGGCTGAACGAATTGCAGAAACTGTTGACAATGCCAGAAAAGCAGGACATGAATGTAGGCATTGTTGATATCCACTGACACCAAGAAGTCCCCCTGATGGAACGAAGCAATCACCAACCGAATGGACTCCATCCTGAATTTCTATACTTCTAAGATCTTGTTGAGACCCTTATGGTCCAGAATAGGCCAGAAGTCTCTGTTGGGTATGGGAACTGTGAACAGGTTGGAAAAAAATGCCATGAGCAGGGCCGCTACAAGGCCAGTACAGCCGTACCGGGCCCGGCGTCCTCAGCATAGCAGGGAGGGCCCGGGCAGCCGCACAGATGATCGGTGCGGGGGAGTTACAAGCACCAATCTCCCTATATAGCTTTCAATAAAGCAACTGATAGCCGCTTCCCCTCCTCTCCCTTCCGCAGCTGTCAGCTGCTTTATTGAAAGCCATACAGGGAGATTGGTGCTTGTAACTGCCCCTGATCATCCCCGACTGTCCCCCGTGTCCTCCTCTGGCTCCCAGGGTCCTCCTCCACCTCCCAGGGTCCTCCTCCGGTTCCCAGGGTCCTCCTCCGGCCTCTGGTGTCCTCCTCCAGCTCTCCGTGTACTCCTCCGGCTCCCGGTGTCCTCCTCCAGCTCCCAGGGTCCTCCTCCGGCTCTCGATGTCCTCCTCCGGCTCCCGATGTCCTCCTCCGGCTCCCAGGGTCCTCCTCCGGCTCTCGATGTCCTCCTCGGACTCCCGGTGTCCTCCTCCGGCTCCCAGTGTCCTCTGACTCCAAGGGTCCTCCTCCGGCTCTCCGTGTCCTCCTCCGGCTCCTGATGTCCTCATCCGGCTCCCAATGTCCTCATCCGGCTCCCGATGTCCTCATCCGGCTCTCCATATCATCCTCTGGGTCCCGGTGTCCTCCTCCAGCTCCCAGGGTCCTCCTCCGGCTCCCCGTGTCCTCCTCCGGCTCCCCGTGTCCTCCTCCGGCTCCCCGTGTCCTCCTCCGGCTCCCCGTGTCCTCCTCCGGCTCCCCGTGTCCTCCTCCGGCTCTCCGGGTCCTCCTCCGGCTCTCCGGGTCCTCCTCCGGCTCCCGGTGTCCTCCTCCGGCTCCCGGTGTCCTCCTCCGGCTCTCCGTGTCCTCTTCCAGCTCCCAGGGTCCTCCTCCGGCTCCCGGTGTCTTCCTCCGGCTCTCCGTGTCCTCCTCCAGCTCCCAGGGTCCTCCTCCAGCTCCCAGGGTCCTCCTCTGGCTCCCGATGTCCTCCTCTGGCTCCCGATGTCCTCCTCCGGCTCCCTGTGTCCTTCTCCGGCTCCCTGTGTCCTCCTCTGGCTCCCGATGTCCTCCTCTGGCTCTCCATGTCCTCCTCCGGCTCCCGGTGTCCTCCTCCGGCTCTCCGTGTCCTCCTCCGGCTCTCCGTGTCCTCATCCGGCTCCCGGTGTCCTCATCCGGCTCCCAGTGTCCTCCTCCGGCTCCCGATGTCCTCCTCCGGCTCCCTGTGTCCTCATCTGGCTTCCAGTGTCCTCCTCCGGCTCCCAGGGTCCTTCTCTGGCTCCCGATGTCCTCATCCGGCTTCCAGTGTCCTCCTCCGGCTCCCAGTGTCCTCCTCCGGCTCCCAGTGTCCTCCTCCGGCTCCCAGTGTCCTCCTCCGGCTCCCAGTGTCCTCCTCTGGCTCCTGATGTCCTCCTCCGGCTCCCGGTGTCCTCATCCGGCTCCCAGGGTCCTTCTCTGGCTCCCGATGTCCTCCTCCGGCTCCCTGTGTCCTTCTCCGGCTCCCTGTGTCCTCCTCTGGCTCCCGATGTCCTCCCCCGGCTCCCAGGGTCCTCCTCCGGCTCCCGGTGTCCTCCTCTGGCTCTCCGTGTCCTCCTCCGGCTCTCCGGGTCCTCCTCCAGCTCCCGGTGTCCTCATCCGGCTCCCAGTGTCCTCATCCGGCTCCCAGTGTCCTCCTCTGGCTCCCAGTGTCCTCCTCTGGCTCCCAGTGTCCTCCTCCGGCTCCTGATGTCCTCCTCCGGCTCCTGGTGTCCTCATCTGGCTCCCAGGGTCCTCCTCTGGCTCCCGATGTCCTCCTCCGGCTCCTGGTGTCCTCATCTGGCTCCCAGGGTCCTCCTCTGGCTCCCGATGTCCTCCTCCGGCTCCCTGTGTCCTCCTCCGGCTCCCTGTGTCCTCCTCCGGCTCCCGGTGTCCTCACTTGGCTCCCAGGGTCCTCCTGATGATGAACCTCTATCTTCTGTCCATTCATCTTCAGTGTAGCTGAGGCTGCAGAGAAAGGGACTGGGGGAATCTTTGTCCTCTGCCCCTTTCTCTGTCTCAAAGGGGAGATGTCAGGGGTCTGTTTAGACCCCTAATATCTCACCAAAGCCCCCCCCCCCCCAACAGAAAATTGTAATATATATATATATATATATATATATATATATATATATATATATATATATATATATTCATTCAAATTAAATTGTAAAAAAATAAAATAAAAATAAAAAAAACTACTGAGACCATTCACTTGTCCATGTAGGACACACCCCAGCCCTTGTACACACTGTCCATGCATGACACACACCAGCCCCTGTTCACACAGCTGACATCCTGCCTCGAGTTGTTATGGAGTGACTCATCAGCGGAGGTCACATGACCGGGCGGAACGCCGTTGATCCGGAACTCTTGTGCGCCGAGTCTCGGAGCGGGCGGACTATAATAGAGTGACGGAACACATGGAAGGAGAGCTGTTTCCGGTGAGGAAGGAGAACCGGTGAGTTGTGCGGGTTGGCGGTGAGAAGGCTGGAGAATGTGGTTGGTGGGGATGGGAGAGTGTGCAGGGTGGTGTTCCTTCCCCTCCTGTGCGGTGTATAGAGGGGGGAGGGGTGTCCTGGTTGTAGTTGGTCAGTCTGGGGTACTACAAGAGCCTGCAGGGACTGGAGAGGGAGGTGAGGGTCCCTGTGTCAGGTCATTCCAGAGAAGGGGGTTCCCCTGAGCCCTCAATTCCAGTGCTGTGATGTGGATGATGTTACAGAGGGGGACATGGGGGGAGAGTTTATGTGAGCGCACACCGATGACCTGATCTCTCCAGCCGGCCAATGTGACTTTGTCCGGGGCAGAAGTGCGGCGAATGTTTTGGTCAGTTCGCCTTTTAATGCGGAAGTAAACTCTTCTAATGTTGAAAAAAAACATGTCCTTCAGACACAGATGATCGCAGATCGGGGTAAAGAGCCAATCAGAGCGGCTCTTTTCCACGTGATCAGCTGTGTCCAATCACAGGTGATCACGATGTAAACGCACTGGCCGGTTTTTGGCATTCCTTTCCTCCACACTGTCACAGCGCGAGGAGAGGAGCGCCGGTGTTCCATTAAAGTGCCCGCGCATGAACTGTATGGAAGGGCAGTCCAGCTGATTTCCCGACCAGCTGGCGCGACATCACCATAGCGCGTGCGCACATCGTAGGAGGCTTTTTTTCGACGAGAGATACCATTTAATTTCACAGCGATTCAAAGAGCGGAGGGAGACCGTAGATGTCAGATTGTGTGCCTCGCTGTTGCAGGGCGGGTTTTGTCTGTGTTGCAACCCGGCCTTAGACACGGGCAAAACCCCCCCCCCCCCCCCGCCGGTCAACACGCCAAACCCGCCCTGACACACGGGCAAAACCGGATCTTGAGCACACTGAAAACCCGCTCTGCAACATCGAGGCAAAATATGACAAATACGGTGTCCCTCCGCTGTTTGCATAGCATTCAATTGTGCCTCTGAAATGGTATCTCCCGTGGGAAAAAAAGCCTCCTCCTATGTGCGCATGCGCTATGGTGACGTCACTCCAGCTGATCAGGAAATCAGCTGGAGTGCCCTATCGTCATGCGCAGGCACTTTTCCACGGAGGGCACTATTTTAAAAGAACACCGGTAACCGGCTAGTGTAAAAGGGGACACTAATCTTCAGTGCCGTGGATCGTGGGCGCCTGCGCCTGCCGTGGATCGTGGGCGCCTGCGAGTGCCGCGGATCGTTGCAGCCTGTAGGTGCCCTTCAGTGCTGCATATTAGTGCCGCCTCATCTTCTGCCCTACTGAGCCCATCCTATGTCCCGCTGTCCCCATCCCCTCTCCTCCATTGACCACATATGTGGCACGTGGATCCAAGGACCACGGCTATGGAACGCTCTACCAACTTACACCCGAATGGAAGAAAACCATCAGGCCTTCAGAGAAAAACTCAAGACCTACCTCTTCTAAGAAGCTGGACAACACAGGACAGATCTAGCGCCTTGAGGCGATTCAGTTTGCATTTGCAGCGCTATACAAATCAATCATTTTATGTGGCTGAATCATGTCTCAGGGTCGGATGAGGAAGCCACAACTGTTTACTGTGAACGGCTGCAGCTTCCTCCATCAGACCCTGAGATAAAAAGGTATACCGCGGCTGAGGTGGGGCAAATTTTTAGATGGGGGTGCAATTTTAGCCTTGTCTAGGGCAACACAAAACCAAAATACACCACTGTCCACAGATAAGACTTATTAGGCCTCCTGCACAAGGTGGAGTTTTGACTTTCTCTTTGAACGCCTTTTACTCCCGGCAGGAAAAAGCTGCTTAAAACATGCTCCTAAAGCTGCGTGTTGCTCACACATTCGGGCGCATCAAGTGTTTGCTCTCTAATCAATTGCGTTGGCCAGATATCAAAAGTGGTATGAAACCCAAAAGCAAACCTGTGTTATATTACAGCTTACCAATTCTTAGATGTGATGGCTGCATTCGTTTTTCTTTCTTTGGGCTTTCTTTCCTTTTTATTTTCACCTGGTGATCCACCCAGTAAGTCTGTTTTTCCAAAAGCACAAGCTCTCAAGCAGAATGTATCAGTTACAGGGATGAAAAAAAAACATTTATTACTGACAGGGGTGCTTACAGTGATCAGCTTTTATTTATTTTATGTATAACCTTTATCCCAAAAGGAAAAAGCAACTGTTTGCTGCATCTCATCCTAAAGTGTTAGCTGGAACCCCCCCCCCCACGTATCTTGTAGTTGCACACATCTCAGGAGGGATTTAGTCCCACTCCTTGTTGCAGATCCTCTCCAAGTCATTAAAGGGGTTGTAAAAAAAAAAAAAATGAACCTTTACATTCACTTTTTAAGGTTTTGAGACTGACGTTTGGTAACTCAAACCTTCAGCTCCCTCCACATATATTTTTTTTATGGGATTAAGGTCTGGAGACTGGCTAGGCTACTCCAGGACCTTAATGTGCTTCTTCTTGCGCCCCTCCTTTGTTGCCTTGGCCGTGTGTTTTGGGTCATTGTCATGCTGGAATACCCATCCACGACCCATTTTCAATGCCCTGGCTGAGGGAAGGAGGTTCTCGCCTAAGATTTGATGGTACATGGGCCCCGTCCATCATCATGCGGTGAAGTTGCCCTGTCCACTTAACAGAAAAACACCCCCAGAGCTGAATGTTTCCACCTCCATGTATGACGGTGGGGATGGTGTTCTTGGGGTCATAGGCAGCATTCCTCCTCCTCCAAACACGGCGAGTTGAGTTGATGCCAAAGAGCTTGATATTGGTCTCATCCGACCACAACACTTTCCCCCAGTTCTCCTCGGAATCATTCAGATGTTCATTAGCAAACTTCAGACGGTCCTGTACATGTGCTTTCCTGAGCAGGGGGACCTTGCGGGTGCTGCAGGATTTCAGTCCTTCATGGCGTAGTGTGTTACCAATTGTTTTCTTGGTGACTATGGTCCTAGGCTGCCTGGAGATCATTGACAGGATTCTCCCGTGTAGTTCTGGGCCGATTCCTCACCGTTCTCACGATCATTTAGAATGGGCAGCTCTTCCCTATAAGTTTATTCTAACACTTTTTATGTTTTGGTTTAGTTCACTGTGTTTTCTGGTTTATATTTAGACACATCATAAATTTGTTTATCTGACATATGTGCAGGATTATATAATCCTACCTACACAACACTGACCACGGCGACCTCTGACCCGGATAAAAAAAAAACACGGATCTAACTGGTTTATCTTTATTTTATTTTTTTGTTTAGTCTTTCCCCCTAGCAAGGAGAAGATGAGATGTAAAGAGTAGAGGGGCGGGGTTAACAATGACTGATCACCTGACAGGCAATCGACAATCAGTTCCCAGCTCGCACGGGTTAGTACGAGACCCGGAGCTGTCTGTGGCGGCGCATTGACGGTACAAACACAGGTACCGAGGCCACATCTTTTTAACGCATACTGTTGGACAGGTCAATTCAGTTGGTCGCAGGCTGGTCGGTAGGTTGAGCTTGGAAATTTCTTTTTTCTTTGTGTTGCTTTTCCAATAGGGCTGAATTAGCAACTAATCAATTAATCGACAACAATCAATTATAAAAATAGTTGTTAACTATTTTCATAATCAATTAGTTGGTCAGACGATTAGTTGGCCTACATACAGAATGCATTATTTGTTTACATATCAGGGAATACAGTGCAGCACACATACAGCTCAGTACACCTTCCATACATGTCAGTAAGTGCCTGAGAAATTGTGAATGTATGAGGAGCAATGCCTTATGGGACATGTAGTCCTGGGCAGGAAGTGAGTGGTTCTAAAGGCAGAAGTGTGTTTTTTTTTTTTTTTTTTTTTTTTTTTTTTTTTTATTTATTTATTTTTTTTAACCTTGCTATAGGGGCACTCTATACTATACTATATTATGAAAATAATCGATTAGTTGCAGCTAGGGCTGGGGAAAAAATCGATTTAAATCTTGAATCGAGTCAAGAGGTCAAATCGATTCAAAATTTAAGCAAATCTATTTATTTTTTTAGATGTTTTTTTTTTCACCGCGCCGGTCCTGAAGAGCTGCGGGCAATAGTTTTTAGGTAAGGCCTCGGCCAAAAACTCCTGTCCGCAGCTCTTCAGGACCGACGCAGTAAAAAAAAAAAAACAAACGCATTCGAATCGTGAATCAAGTTTTTTTTTTTTTTTTTTTTTTTTTTTTTTTTTTTTTTTAGAAAATCGCAGATATATCTCTAATCTCTCCTCACATATTGTGTGTAATATGTCCGCCTGTGTCAGATTTCGTCGGAAAGAATAACTTATATTATTCACTGCAGGCGGTTTCCATCTTCATTGTGGGCATTTGAAGCCCACAAGCATTTATTTCCTGGATGTGGTGAATGCTGTGCTCCCAGCATTCACCGCTCGTTCCCGCACATGCTCAGTGGCATCCTGGGAAGCCTGAGACTAGCTCCCAGGAGTCTGGGAGAGGCTAGAAACACGCCTACTCCCACGGGAGGAGAACCAGGAAGTGCAAAGAAGAATAGAAAAATAAAAGGTAATTAAGGCGATTTTAAATTTTTTTTAAACGGCATGTCAGCATCTAGGCAAGGAAGAGAATACATACAGATATTGTTCAAAATTTGGGTTGAACTCCGCTTTTAACTTTCAGCTGTACCCCACACTGTGTCTGATTTTATGGAATATGTAATAAAGGTTAAAGAAGTGCAGCGGATTCCGAATCCTAGAAGAACTAAAGGCAAATGTGTGGGTTTTTTTTTTTTTTTTTTTTTTTTTTTTTTTTTTTTTTTTACATTTTTGGATCACGTAAGGGAGGGTTATAACCCCTGTCAGATAATTTTTGCTATTGAGGAGATTTCTATTCATTTCATGCAACATAGCCAAAATAGGAAGTGAGAGGAGATCTCCCCAAAGTGACGGTACATTAACCACTTGCCGACCGCTGCACGCCAATATACGTCAGCACAATAGCAGCTGTGGGCAAATGGGCGTACCTGTACGTCCCCTTTTAATTGGCGGGGCTAGCAGGCGCGCCCGCCGCGTACAGCGTGACCTTGCCCGCGGGATTGGCAGACTCTGTTCGCCGGTCTCCCCGTGATCGTGTCACGGAGCCGCAGAACGGGCATTTCTCCGTTCTGCCTAGTGACATGACAGAGATCACCGCTCCCTGTCATCCGGAGCAGTGATTGCTGTCATGTGAGTGGTAGCCCATCACTCCCTAGGACACGCTTAACCCCTTCAGCGCCCCCTAGTGGTTAACCCCTTCCCTGCCAGTGTCATTTACACAGTAATTAGTGCAGTTTTATAGCACTGATCACTGTATAAATGACAATGGTTCCAAAAAAGTGTCCGATGTGTCCGCCATAATGTCACAGTCATGATAAAAATTGCAGATCGCCGCCATTACTAATTATAAATTTTGTGCAAACCCATCCAATATACGCTTATTGCTTTTTATTTATGTATTACCAAAAATATGTAGAATACATATCGGCTTAAACTGAGGAAAAAAATTGTTTTTTAATATATTTTTGGGGGATATTTATTATAGCAAAAAGTAAAAAATATTGCTTTTTTTTCAAAATTGTGGCTTTTTTTTTTTTTTTTTTTTTTTTGTTTTTTTTTTTTGTTTATAGCGCAAAACAAAACGCAGAGGTGATCAAATACCACCAAAAGTAAGCTCTATTTGTGGGAAAAAAAGGACGTCAATTTTGTTTGGTTACAGCGTCGCACGACTGCGCAATTGTCAGTTCAAGCGACGCAGTGCTGTATTGCAAAAAGTGCTCTGGTCGGGAAGGGGGTAAAATATTCCGGGGCTGAAGCAGTTAACGGTAAACAAGGCACGTAGAAGCTGAACTGGTGAATCTGTGCATGGTAGCCAGTCGGCTTTTAACTTCAGCTTGTTCACTTAAGCTTTGGCAATAAAATCTGGAATCTGATGGGTTTCTATGCAGAGTTGCAGCAGATTTTGCACTCTCCCGTTTTAGCTAATAACCCTTATTAGGGTGAATAAAAACTTGACCGGTGCTCTGATCCCTGTCCACTCTATGCAAAAAAAAAGTTTGCTTATAGTTATTTTATATTTTTTTTATTGTAAAAGTATATCTGAGGACAGGTTCACGTTTCAGAATTTGCAAGCCCACAGTGTGCACTGCATTATGCATGTGTGTTAAAACAGAACATTTGTTGCCGTAGCAGCGATGTTAAATTGCTTCTCTAATTCTTGTCTTTTGTATCTCCTAGGCTTGACTGGTGAAGTGTTGTGAAATCTCAAGGGAGGTCCCGATTATCTGAACTGGTCTATTGAAGAAAACGTTTCATGCGTCAAGACCTTTAGGACCCGGCACCTGCCCCCCCCCCCTCCTAAATATGTGAATCCTCACACCCTTTCCACCTGCATAGTCCAATACAACCGCTCTTGTGGAGACCCTTACCGGAGTCTGGAAGGGGGCCAGCGGCCGGGTGCCCGCCATGGAGAAAATGGCGCGAGTCACCACGGCCCTGGGCGGTAACACCCTGACAGGCCGCACCATGTTCTGCCACCTCGACGCCCCGGCAAACGCTATAAGCGTCTGCCGGGACGCTGCACAAGTGGTCGTGGCCGGCCGCAACATCTTCAAAATCTACTCCATGGAAGAGGACCACTTTGCGGAAAAGTTGAACCTGCGGGTTGGCCGGAAGCCTTCTCTGAATTTTAGCTGCGCGGACGTGGTGTGGCACCAGATGGACGAGAATCTATTGGCCACGGCGGCCACCAATGGTGTGGTGGTAACGTGGAACCTGGGAAAGCCCTCTAGGAACAAACAGGACCAGCTATTTACAGAACATAAAAGGACAGTGAATAAAGTCTGCTTCCACCCAACGGAGGTCTACATGCTGCTCAGTGGATCCCAAGATGGCTACATGAAATGCTTCGACCTCCGCAAGAAGGACTCTGTCAGCACCTTTTCAGGTACGGCTCTGTTATATCGTAGGCTATATAGATGGAATTATTTGGTATGTTTTTAGTGATCCTGAGAACGATCTAGGAACTGCCCATTCCAAAGTCATCCCCTTACCTTTTTACTTACTTTTTTTTTTTTTTTTTTTTTTTAATAGTTTCACCTAACTACCAATAAATAGCCCTGATAGTGCAGTCAAGTTGAGCTCTTGCAGTTGACAAGACTGGTAGCTGCCATGCTCTCGTTCAGCTGGCTACTGGCTGTGTAAACTGCTCTCTATAGTTCCTTCAATGGCCTGCAATGAGTGGATATGTTCTTCACGCCTGGTCTTAACATGATTGTAGGGCTTCAAATTTAAAAACAATAACCTGTTTATACTTGCCTGCTGTATGCAGTGGTATTGCACAGAGCGTCCCTGAATCTCCTTTTCTCTGTTCCCCGCCAGTACCCTTCGCTCCTCCTTTTCTCGGTTGGCCCACCTGTGGGCTCTGCCCCCCTATTCTCTGCTCACAGAATTTGGATGACAGCAGTAGGAGCCAATGGCTGATGCTGCTGCCTCTGAGTGTGGAGAGAGAGAGGAGAGAGCCTCTGAGATGAGCACAACACTGGATCCAGACTGGGCTTAGGTAAGTATACTAGGGGGTCAGGGGTCAATAAAAATAGAGGGACTTTTTTATTTATTTATTTTTTTTTCCCTTGAAGTGATACTTAAATCTCTTTATTTTCTTTTTGTTTAAAAATAACAAATATGTCGTACCTGCTGTGTGCAGTGGATTTGCACAGAGCAGCTCCAATCCTCCTCTTCTTAGGTCGCTCTTGGCCCCTCCCTCCTACCAAGTGCCCCCACAGCAAGCAGCTCGCTATGGAGGGAACCAAGGTGAGGTGCTGCCCTGCCCCCTCTCTCTAGCAATTGACTGACTGACTTTGATAGCAGCGGGTGCGAATAGCGTTCACTGCTGTGTCTTAGCCAATCAGCAGGGAGAGTCCCAGGCAGCCGTGGTTCTCGTGCAACATCGCTGGATTGAGATGGGCTGTGGGAGGCTACTGAACACAGAAGGTTTTTTTATTTATTTATTTTATTTTTTATCTTAAAGGAGAAGTCCAGCCAAAGCTCGTTTGGCTGAACTTCTCCTGTGGATCCCAGGAGTGCAATACGTTTTGCACTCCTGTGACCCGTTTTCAGCAGAGAGCAGACTAAAGTCACCAATGTCAGTCCAGGCACCGCGCCATCCTGACCACGAAGTCTGGCTCAGCCTCTCAGTGGAGGCGTGGGGGACAGCTGCAGCATAGGACCGATGCTGCATCCACCTAGGTAAGTATGAATGGGGGGGGTATGCATTTACTTCTCAATGCATTAACCGCTTGCCGACCAGCCGCCGCAGTTGTACTGCGGCAACATGGCTTGGCTCCTCAAATCGCTGTCATGTTACGTCGCTTCCAATTTTGGCCACTAGGAGTGCCCGCTGCTGGCCCACGGAGCAGATGCGAGTGCCCGGCGATCGGGATCACCGCCGGGCTCTGGCGGTCGCTCGGGGCACACCGAGAACCGGGATCTGTGTAAACATACAGTTTCTCTGAGGGGAGAAGAGACTGATCGTCTGTGAACAGCGATCTGCCATCTCCCCTACATGGTCCCCTCCCCCCTTCAGTTAGAACACACACTAGGGAACACAATTAACCCCTTGATCGCCCCCTACTGTTAACCCCTTCACTATCAGTGACAGTTTTACAGTAATCAGTGCATTTTTATAGCACTGATTGCTGTATAAATGCCAGTGGTCCCAAAAATGTGTCAAAATTGTCCGTGCCCGCCATAATGTCGCAGTCCCGATAAAAATCGCCGCCATTACTAGTAAAAAAATAAATAAATAAAAATGCCATAAATCTATCCCCTTTTTTGTAGACGCTATAACTTTTGCGCAAACCAATCAATATACGCTTTTTTACCAAAAATATGTAGAAGAATACGTAACGGCCTAAACTGAGGGAAAAAAAGTTTTTTTTTTTTTTTTTTTTTATATTATTTATGGGGGATATTTATTATGGCAAAAAGTAAAAAATTTTTTTTTTTTTTTTGTTTATAGCGCAAAAAATGAAAACCGCAGAGGTGATCAAATACCACCAAAAGAAAATTCTATTTGTGGGGGAAAAAAAGGACGTAAATTTTGTTTGGGTGCAACATCGCACGACTGCGCAATTGTCAGTTAAAGCGACGCAGTGCCGAATCACAAAAAGTGCCATGTCAGGAAGGGGGTAAAATCTTCCGGGGCTGAAGCGGTTAAGATAAAAACGTCTGCCTTTACAACCACTTTTAAAGTGATTTTTAAAGGTAAAATTAAAAAAACAAACGTTTATACTTACCCGATCCTCCCCTTTCGTGTCCCCTGCCGGATCTCTTAGCAGCTTCCTATGGGGGCACTTGTGAAGGCTCGCTCCCGAGATCTACTGTCCCAATGTGCCCATACTATCATGCATCGCATACTAGCACATTATAACGAACTTGCCTAAGGACATAGCACTCCAGCGGCTCGCTGTCACTGCTGCTGGCACTTCCAATGTCACCCGGTCTTCTTTCAGGGTTCGCGGGCTTCGGTGATATGAATGGCCGAGCCAATGATGATGTCACTCCTACGCATGTAAGCTGGAGATGTTCTTTACGGCACGGCTCTGAAGGAACGGCATGGGTATGCAATTGCTTCAGAGTGCATGCGCCAGTGACGTCACCGGCTGCATCTAAAGTAAATATCTCCTAAACTGTGCTTGTTTAGATATTTACTGTACCTGTAGGTAAGCCTTATTCTAGGCCTTACCTAATAGGTAAATATCATACATGGGTTTACTCCCAGTTTAAATAGCAGGAACATATTCGTCGGTGCACCTCCCGCTATGTAGCAGATCCAGTATATTTATATTCAACATATCGCATTCGGAAAGATAGGTTTTAATGTTTTCTTTTACATCTCTATCTAAAACCCCAAATCAATGCAGTAATATAATGCGGCTTACTGATCCATAGATGTGATGGCTGCATTCTTTCCGGTTTTCAGGCTTCTTTCCTTTATTTTACCTGGTGATCCTGCCAGTAACACACTTCCTGTATTAGGGTGACATTGTTCATTGTACTGTATCTTTCCTGATTTGGACTACAAGCACCTCCCCCCCCCCCCCCCCCCCCCCCCATCTTCTCAGCTTAACATAAGATGGAGGTGTTCTGTATTTCACAGAGGATAGCTGGGAAAGCCGATTATTGTTTAAGATTTCAGTTCACTGCATAGGAAGTTATAAGGACGCTGGATTTCTGGCAAGATCAACAGATACTACTTCAGTACTTGTAGAAAATGCACTTGGCCTGAAAAAAGAAAAATATTGCAGCCACCACAACAAAGGACTGGTGAGCTGCAGCAAATTCCATTTTTATTCTTGGCTTTAGATATACTTTTGATTATATAAGTTCCTTTTAAAGGATAAGTTCACCTTTGTACAAAAAATAAAAAAATGCACATCTTTTTGCAGGTAAAAAAATGTGCATTTTATTATTTTTTTGTAGTAGGAGCCTGGAACGCATTGCACCAGTTATCAGCAGATCCCTGATGCCATGCTGGTCTCCTGCACACTGTCCGTGTATCTGTGTGCCCGTACATCCCGTATAGGTAAGGCGATACTCGCTGACAGGAAGACTCAATGAACTACCACCGTGGTTCATTGAGAAATACAAGCCGTCAGCCGCTAAGGATGTCGGGGCTTTTAGTTTATTCACACATCTGTGTGAATGAACGACGTGGCCGTAAGGGTGGAGCCCCACGCCGCTTTCAAATATTGGCAGCTAGTATGGGGAAGTCTTCCCCGTACTGCTGCCACGGGGATGGGGGCGGCGGCTGCAGCACTGGTAACATGTTACATCTTTCACCCTAAAATCGGATGGAACATGTTGCCAAAGGTAAACTTATCCTTTAACCACTTAAGGACCGGAAGGATTTACCCCCTTAACGACCGGGCCATTTTTGCGTTACGGCACTACGACGCTTTAACTAACAATTGCGTGGTCGTGCGATGTTGTACCCAAACAAAATTGATGTCCTTTTTTTTTTCCCCCACAAATAGAGCTTTCATTTGGTGGTATTTGATCACCTCTGTGGTTTTTATTTTTTTCGCTTTAAACAAAAAAAGGCCGACCATTTTGAAAAAAAAAAAAAAGGCAATATTTTCTTTATCGTACATCATGGGACACAGAGCACCATAGTAAGTACTATGTAGGTATATGGGCACCTTCAGGTGATGGACACTGGTATACCCAATACAGGAAGTTCACTCCCTATATAACCCCTCCTCCTCCTACCAGGAGTACCTCCAGTTTTTTTCGCCAGTGTCTAAGGTGTTGGTCACGAGTAAAGATGTGCTCTGAGGAGCTCCACTGGAGGGATCCTTGCTGGGTTTAAACAGCCTCCATAGACCGGATCCATCCAAAGTGCCACTGAGGCCAAGGTGGATGGTACCCTGGCCTCGTACACGAAGCACGAGGTTTTGCCTGTAACGCCTCTTTGCAGGGCTGGACCTAGAGCTTTGGTCATGCTACATTACCTAAAGTATTTCCTTGCGGGGTGCTAATACAGGTCCAAGGGAGTGGAACCCCTATAAAAGGGACCCGGTGTGTGGTCTCAGCAGCAGGGGGGATTTTTAATCATGAACAAAGTTTGCAGCAACTTCTTCAGGTCAAGCACATGTTCTTCTCCCCCCTGAGGGAACTAATGAGGTTGGGAGGTACAAACAGCGGTGGGATCACCCAGTTAAGCACTTTCTCCCTCCAAAGAGATTCTCAGGTCTCTATCCCATGGAGGAGAAATTCTCCAAAAGATGGACTGTACCAGCAGTGGACGGTGCGATTTCCATTGTGAATAAGTGTCTAAATTTTCCAGTAGACCATGCACAATGCTTAACGATCCAACAGATAAAAGGTTGGAATTTCTGTTAAAATCCTCTTTTTCCTTGGCAGGGGCTGTTACTCAGCCTGCAGTCACTGCAATAGGCATCTGTCAGTCCCTAAAGGACCTGTTTAGACAGGCCCTTAAGGGGGTCCCTGCACAACAGGCCCCGATTTGGCCGAACTACCGAAGGCATTATGTTTTGCCATAGACACCATGAAAGACTATTCATCAGGCGTCCTGCCTTGCGCTTGTGATAGTACACATGGGTAGGATCCTGTGGTTAAAAAATTGGTCAGCCGAAGCACCTTGCAAAAGGCTTCTGACTAGTTTTCCTTTTCATGGGGATCGACTATTTGGGGATGATTTGGACAAATACATCAAATGATTTCTAGTGGGAAGAGTACTCTTTTGCCAGTCAAAAGGAAGTATAAACGTCCTTTATTTAAGCAGACTCTTTCCCCTGTGCCAGGGGCATCCACCTCTAGTCAGTGGTGATGGCCTCCACCGTCAGACTCTAGAGAAAAGGGTCAGGCCCAGGCACAGAAGAAGATCTGGGGCTGGAAATCTGCAAAGCAGAATTCTAAAGCCTCATTATGAAGAGGCCCCCCCCCCCCTTGCCAGAGTGGGGGGAAGACTTCTGCAATACTCAGAAGTCTGGCAAGAGGAAATTCAGGACAGATGGGTCACCTCCACGGTGTCTCTAGGATACATACTAGAATTTCAGGAGTTCCCACCCTCTCATTTTCTGGGATCAAACGTTCCCAAAGATCCAGGGAAAAGGTAATCTCTGTTTCGGGCATTAGACCGATTACTGGCTCGGGGTGATCATACAAATCCCCACAGAAGAGCAAGGTTTGGGGTTTTATTCAAACCTCTTTACGGTACCAAAACCTAATGGGCGATGTCAGACCCATTCTAGATCTAAAGAATCTAAATCCGTTCCTTTCGCATGGAGTCGATCAGGTCAGTAGTTTCTATCCTACAAGGAGGAGAACTTCTGGCGTCCATCGATATCAGGGATGCATATCTGCATGTCCCTATATTTCCCGCTCACCAAAGGTTTCTGCGGTTCGAAGTAGAACAGCAGCACTTTCAGTTTGTAGACTTGCCCTTCGAGCTAGCTACAGCACCCTGGGTGTTCAAAAAGTGTTGGCCCCACCTCTAGCCAGGTTAAGGGCACAGGGCATAACAGTCTTGGTGTACCTAGACAATCTATTGCTAATAGACCAGTCGGTGGCTCATTTGGAGCAAAGCGTGAGCATTACAACCAGTTACCTGGAAAATCTGGGTTGGATTCTCAACCTAGAGAAGTCTTCCTTAAAACTGCTAAAAAGGCTGGAGTACTTGGGTCTGATCATAGACACAGCCCAGAAAAAGGTGTTCTTGCCTCAGGCAAAGATTAACTCCATAAGAGAGCTGGTGCGGATGGTCAGGTCGAAAGGAGATCCCTTCATTCGCCTTTGCATGAGGTTGTTAGGAAAGATGATGGCTTCATTCGAAGGGGTTCCCTATGCCCAGTTCCATTCGACACTGTTGCAAAACAGTATCCTGTCTGCATGGACTAAAACGATTCAAGCTTTAGACTTGCCAATGCGGCTGTCACCAAGGGTGTCCCAAAGCCTCAGTTGGTGGTTACTAACCCAGAATCTGCTGAAAGGAAAATCCTTCAGACTAATTATCTGGAAAGTGGTAACGACAGATGCCAGCCTTTCAGGCTGGGGAGCAGTACTAGAGAAGACAACTGTCCAGGGACAGTGGTCAAGAACCGAAAAAACCTTGCCCATCAACATCCTAGAGATTTGGGCAGTGCGTCTGGCTCTGAAGGCCTGGACTTTCAAGTTACGGGGTTGTCCTGTCAGGATCCAATCCGACAATGCCACAGCTGTGGCCTATATCAATCTCCATGGGGGAACCAAGAGTCTTGCAGCGCAGAAAGAGGTGAACCATATTCTAACTTGTGCAGAAAGGAATGTTTCGTGCCTGTCGGCAGTCTTCTTTCCGGGAGTAGAGAATTGGCAGGTGGACTACTTGAGTCGCCAGCAGTTATTCCCGTGGGAATCGTCCCTTCACCCTGACATTTTTTGGGCCCTTTGCCAAAGATGGGGGACTCCGGACATAGGTCTTCTGGCGTCCAGATTCAACATGAAGTTAGTCAACTTTGTGTCCAGGACAAGGGATCCACTCGCATGCGGAACATATGTGTTGGTGACCCCGTGGGATCAGTTCCCACTGATTTATGCATTTTCCCCCCTATTCAGCTGCTGCCACGACTTCTTTGCCGGATCAAGCTGAAAAGAAAGCCGGTAATTCTGGTAGCCCCAGCTTGGCCCAGAACGTCCTGGTATGCAGAAATCGTAAAGATGGCGGTGGAGGATCCATGGTCCCTTCCACTACGGCCAGACCTACTCTCACAGGGTCGATATTCCATCCAACCTTACGAACGCTAAATTTAATGGCTTGGCTATTAAAACCCACATTCTGAAGAAACGTGGGCTTTCCGGGTCAGTTTTCTCTACCTTGATTAATGCAAGGAAGCCAGCTTCGATAACTAGATATTATAGAGCCAAGAAGGCTTATGTTTCCTGGTGTGAATCCAAGGGTTGGCACTCTCGGAGATATATCATAGGCAGAATTCTTGCCTTTTTACAATTAGGGGTAGAGCTGAAGTTGGCCTTGAGTACTATTAAGGGCCAGGTCTCAGCTTTATCGGTCTTATTTCAAAGACCGCTTGCTACACATTCTTTACTCCAGAGTTTTATGCAAGGGGTGATGCGGATTAATCCGCCAGTTAGATCACATTTGAACCCTTGGGACTTAGTGTTGTCAGTGTTACAAAAACAGCTTTTTAAACCGATACAACATATTCCCTTATGCCGCGTACACACGGTCGGACTTTCCGGCATACTTGGTCCGGCGGACCAGAGTGTGCCGGACAATCCGCCCGTGTGTGGGCGCCGGCGGACTTTTCCGGCGGACTTTTCCGGCGGACTTCTTCCCAAAAGCCCGCCGGACCTAGATTTGAACCAAGTTTCAAATCTTTCCGTCGGACTCGGTTTCGGGCGGAAAGTCCGCTCGTGTGTGTGCTGGTCCGACGGAAAGGCCGCTCGTGTGTAGGCTGGTCCGACGGACCAGATACGACGCGAGGGCAGGGTATTGCATCTCGCGCTCACTGCAATAGGAAAAACAAATTTTCCTATTGCGGCGAGTGCGGGGCATACTAGGCCCTTAGGTCTGGTATGGATTATAAAGGGAAGCCCCTACGCCGAAAAAACGGCGTGGGGTCCCCCCTAAAATCCATACCAGACCCCGATCCGAGCACGCAGCCTGGCCGGTCAGGAAAGGGGGTGGGGACAAGCGAGAGCCCCCCCCCCCCTCCTGAACCGTACCAGGCCGCATGCCCTCAACATGGGGGGCGCCCTGCGGGGCCCCCCCACCCCAAAGCACCTTGTCCCCATGTTGATGAGGACAAGGGCCTCTTCCCGACAACCCTGGCCGTTGGTTGTCGGGGTCTGCGGGCGGGGGGCTTATCGGAATCTGGGAGCCCCCTTTAATAAGGGGGCCCCCAGATCCCGGCACCCCACCCTATGTGAATGAGTATGGAGTACATGGTCCCCCTACCCATTCACCTAGGGAAAAATTGTAAGTAATAAAACACACTACACAGGTTTTTAAAATATTTTATTAAACAGCTCCGGGGGTGGGGATCTTCCTCCGGCTTCGGGGGTCTTCTTCCGGCCCAGGGACTGTGACATCAAAAGGGGGCGGGGTCTCCGCCTATATAAGTCACAACGCAGCCCTCGGAGAGCAGTCCAGCCGGAGAGAGCGTCGTGTCAACATCTGGAGAAGAGAAGAAGCCCAGCAGCTCAAGTCCGGACCTCTGCTGGCAAGAGAGCTACCTGAACACAGCAGAGGAGCCGGCCGAAGAACTGGAACACCGGGAGAAGAGAGCGGAGAAGAACCAACCGGACGCCGGAAGAAGACCCCCGAAGCCGGAGGAAGATCCCCACCCCCGGAGCTGTTTCATAAAATATTTTAAAAACCTGTGTAGTGTGTTTTATTACTTACAATTTTTCCCTAGGTGAATGGGTAGGGGGACCATGTACTCCATACTCATTCACATAGGGTGGGGTGCCGGGATCTGGGGGCCCCCTTATTAAAGGGGGGCTCCCAGATTCCGATAAGCCCCCCGCCCGCAGACCCCAACAACCAACGGCCAGGGTTGTCGGGAAGAGGCCCTTGTCCTCATCAACATGGGGACAAGGTGCTTTGGGGTGGGGGGGCCCCGCAGGGCGCCCCCCTCCCCCCAAAGCACCCACCCCCCCCATGTTGAGGGCATGCGGCCTGGTACGGTTCAGGAGGGGGGGGGGGGGCGCTCGCTCGTCCCCACCCCCTTTCCTGACCGGCCAGGCTGCGTGCTCGGATCGGGGTCTGGTATGGATTTTAGGGGGGACCCCACGCCGTTTTTTCGGCGTAGGGGCTTCCCTATATAATCCATACCAGACCTAAGGGCCTGGTATGCCCCGCAACGGGGCTCGCAAGGTGTCAATCTCGCCGATAAAAGCGGCGAGATTGACTTCCTTTTCTAGTCCCGTCGTACCCGAGTCACGTTCAAAATGAACGGACTTGGCCGTGTGTGGGCAAGTCCGTTCATTCTGAAAGTCCGCCGGAACTCCGGCGAAAAAGTCCGTCGGAAAGACGGGCGGACTTAGCCCGCCGGAAAGTCCCGGCGTGTGTGGGCAAGTCCGTCCGTTTTAAAGTCTGGCGGACAAAGTCCGTCGGAAAGTGTGCCGGACCAAGTAGGATAGAAAGTCCGACCGTGTGTACGCGGCATTAGTCCTTCTGACAAGGAAGTTGGTGTTCTTGGTTGCTATATCCTCAGCAAGGAGGGTTTCGGAATTGGCTGTTTTTTTCTTGTAAAGAGCCATACTTG
This sequence comes from Lithobates septentrionalis, assembly GCA_037952835.1. NCBI lineage: Eukaryota > Metazoa > Chordata > Amphibia > Anura > Ranidae > Lithobates > Lithobates septentrionalis. Next base: position 1,503,281 of record JBBDGP010000254.1, read on the forward strand.
ATTATTCATGAGGACAGAGTGGTGTTACACCCTCGTCCAGGTTTTTTGCCAAAAGTGGTCTCAGGTCTCCACCTGAACCAAGATATTGTCCTGCCATTGTTTTTTCCAAAACCATGTTCCAGGGAAGAGAAGTCACTACATTGTCTTGATGTAGTGAGAGCGGTCAAAGTCTATTTAAAGACTGCTCAGATCAGGAAGACTGATGTCTTATTTATACTGCCAGAAGGTCCTAAGAAAGGACAGGCAGCGTCGAAATCCACTGTCGCTAAGTGGATTCGGCAAGTTATAATTCAGACTTTTAGTTTAAGGGGTAAGATTCCACCTTTTCAAGTCAAAGCACACTCTACCAGGTTGGTTAGTGCTTCTGGGCAGTGCGTCACCAGGCCTCCATGGCTCAGATCTGTAAGGCCGCAACTTGGTCTTCAGTACATACATTCACCAAGTTTTTTCAGGTGGATATAAGAAGGCATGAGGATATCGCCTTCGGGCGCAGTGTGCTGCAGGCAGCACTATAGGTTCTCAAGTCTGGGGGTGCCCCACGGGTTCTCTCCCTCCCCTCAAATAGCATTGCTATGGGACGTCCCACATAGTAATTACTATGGTGCTCTGTGTCCCGTGATGTACAATAAAGAAAATAGGATTTTTATAACAGCTTACCTTTTACATCATGGGACACAGGTCCCTCCCCTTTTTTAATGGGGTTTAAGTATATTGGTTTGCTACAAAAACTGAGGTACTGCTGGAAGGAGGAGGGGTTTTATATAGGGAGTGAACTTCCTGTATTGGGTATACCAGTGTCCATCACTGGTGCCTATATACCCACATAGTAATTTCCTGGAGTACATCATGGGACACAGAGAACCATAGTATAGGATTTTACAGGTAAGCTGTTATAAAAATCCTATTTTTTACTTTTTTCTATAATATCCCAAACAAATATATAAAAACAAGTCTTCACCAGTTTAGGCCAATATGCATTCTTCTACATATTTTTGGTAAAACAAATTGCAATAAGTGTATTGACTGGTTTGCGCAAAAGTTATAGCGTCTACAAAATAGGGGATTTATGGCTTTTTTTTTTTTTTTTTTTTTTTTTTTTTTTTTTTTTTTCTCCAGTGCTGTGTGCCCCCACTGTATTTATTGCACGAACCGACTTACAGCTATGACGATTCGCGCAATAGAGTCAACCTGCTGCAGTATAATTATGGCGGATGGTCGGCAAGTGGGTAGGACCAGTGCAGTACATCGTGGCTGACCAGATAATCTTGTTGCAGGTCAATCTGAGAGCGTGAGAGACGTACAGTTCAGCATCCGGGATTATTTCACTTTTGCGGCCACCTTCGAAAACGGAAACGTTCAGCTGTGGGACATCCGCAGGCCTGATCGTTTCGAACGCATGTTTACTGCTCATAACGGACCTGTCTTCTGCTGTGACTGGCATCCTGAGGACAGGCAAGTACCCTGATGGGAGGCCACTATACTGTTTAGGTAAAGTGTGTTGGTGCAGAGGTGAGCGAATGAAGCGGTACCTGTGGACTCTGTGGTGGAGATTTACTAAAAGTGAGCCACACACAATCTGGTGCAGCTGTTCATGGTAATCAGCTTCTAGGATTCAGCCTAGGTTAAGACCAACAGCGGGATTGAAATCGTGCGAGTTCAGCTGAACTCGCATGATTTCATATCCGCATGTCAGTCCTGACTTCGGGAGCGATTTCAGAGACATCTGTGTGTGTGTTCCTGCACAGATGTCTATACAAATTGCACCCCGAAGTCGCCAAAAGTAGTACAGAAACTACTTTTGGTAATCGGCGCGGCAAAGTTGGCGTTGCACCGATTCGGACGGTGCCATTGCCGGCAATAGCCGCCGATTTGGCATGCCAAATCGCATCAATGTGAAACTAGTCTCATTGTCAAAGCTTGATTGAACAAGCTAAGATTAGAAGCTGATTGGTTGTTGATGGTTACTATGCTCTGCTGTACAGGATTCTGTGTGCTCCAATTTTATTAAATCTCCCCCTGCGGTTGAGTGTGGGGTTAGAATGTGTGGGTGCAATGGTTCCAAGTGAAAAGGATGAATTCTGAATTGCTTTTGTACTGTCTTGGGGGTACAGCATCAGTGGAGTGGTGTATGGGTGCGGTCGTCAGTGGAGTAGTGTATGGGTGCTGGTGGCGGTGGTCAGTGGAGTAGTGTATGGGTGCTGGTGGCGGGAGTCAGTGGAGTAGTGTATGGGTGCTGGTGGCGGGAGTCAGTGGAGTAGTGTATGGGTGCTGGTGGCGGGAGTCAGTGGAGTAGTGTATGGGTGCTGGTGGCGGGAGTCAGTGGAGTAGTGTATGGGTGCCGGTGGCGGGAGTCAGTGGAGTAGTGTATGGGTGCCGGTGGCGGGGGTCAGTGGAGTAGTGTATGGGTGCCGGTGGCGGGGGTCAGTGGAGTAGTGTATGGGTGCTGGTGGCGGGGGTCAGTGGAGTAGTGTATGGGTGCTGGTGGTATACAGTACTTCATTGACAGTCAGAGAAGTGAAGGGGGTACAGTCGTGGGCTGTGTGGTCTGTGTCCATGCAGTGGTATTGTCCATGTACATAAACATTTTATTTATACAATATAGGTTCGTATTTAAAACAAAAATGGTAACATAGTTACTTTGATTTCCTTGCAGAGGTTGGTTGGCAACTGGTGGACGTGACAAAATGGTAAAAGTGTGGGACATGAACACTAACCGAGCCAAGGAGATCTACTGCGTTCAAACCATTGCTTCGGTGGCGCGGGTAAAGTGGCGGCCCGAGAGGAAGTATCATATAGGGACATGCTCCATGATGGTGGACCATAACATATATGTATGGGACGTTAGGAGACCCTTCATCCCGTTTGCCACCTTTGAGGAGCACAAGGATGTGACAACGGGAATTGTTTGGAGACACTGCCACGACCCTTACTTCCTGCTCTCGGGCTCCAAGGACAGCACTTTGTACCAACACATCTTCAGAGACGCCAAGAGGCCCATAGACCGGGCTAACCCTGAAGGCCTCTGCTACGGCCTATTCGGAGACCTGGCCTTTGCGGCCAAGGAGAGCCTTATATCTTCGTCATCATCATCCAATGACTCTAATAGGAAACCGTACGACCGACGACACCCCATCTTCTTCCTGAGGAAGCCGGACCCCATGGAGCAGTTCGAGAACATATCCAGCGGGTTAAGTGTTTTCGAGGCAGGCGGAGGAGACATGGGCTGGTTTGTAGCCACAGCTGAACGTTACGCTTTGGCCGGGCGGCCGCTATCCGAACTGTGCGATCACAACGCCAAGGTGGCCAGAGAACTCAACAGGTGGCAGGTGAGCTTAAGGGGCACTGACTACATCATCAGTGCCTAAAATGAAGGCTTGGTGTGGGAGGAGCCGTTCAAAGTTGGGGTGAAAGATTCCCTTTTGAAGCTCCAGGCAATTTATTTTGTTATTGATCACACTGGAGAAAATTTTATCATCCTATTCTTATTTCTATCTGTTGCTCTCATCAAGGAGTTTCTTCCTCAAGAAATAGGGGGAAGAGTTGTTGTTCCTGGGACAGGAAGGCAAAAGAAACTACTGATCCTTTCTTATTGTTTGGAAAGTGTTTGTGTTCCCCTTGCAGACATTTCTCACAGGAAGTTAGGCAATATCCCCCCCAGTAAGGACAGCAAAAAAACAAAAAAACTCAGAGGTTCTAACCCTTCTCTGCTTGATTCAAAATGAAATAAAACCTTTTGGTTGGAGTTGGCCTTAAATACAGTCCTGGTGTAAACAGAATGAAATGGCGGCAAGTAGAGAATAGGCGCTGGCTTTCTTATTTTTCAGAATGGATGGTTCTGGGATCAAACCCGATCTCATCGCGGACCGTATCAACGCTGTCGCCCTCAAAGGGACAGTTGTATCTGTAGGACTAGATGTCCAGAGCACCCTCCCCCTCTTACATCAGATTTTAAGGGATGTCCCCCATTCTCTCTTACACCATAGTGCACCCCACTTACCTTGTGCTGCTGACACTAAGAAGCTGGGGGTGGAGCTGGGAATCAAAGTGCAGGATCTGGAGGAGGGCCAGAGGAGGGCTGGAATCTGCTGAATGCTGAGACCAGGGGAGGTGGAGATGAGGGGGTGCTGCTGCTGCACAGAGAGCAACAGGATCTGTGTAGGAGAACAGAATTCCTCCTATCTGCCACTGACTGCTGAGGCATCAGAGCCTCTCCGCGGCTGCAAGGAGAAGTGCAGGATCTGGTAGAGGAGTTCTGTCCTCCTCTCTGCTTCGATTGCTGGGACAAGGGGATGGGGATGGAGATGAGGGGGGTGCTGCAGCTTCAGGAGAGGAGCAAGGGCCACATGAAACGGTCTGGTGGGACGGATACATCCTGTGGACCTTGTGTTCGACACATAAATGTTCTAAGATTTTATATACAGTATCTCACAAAAGTGAGTACACCCCTCACATTTTTGTAAATCTTTTATTCTACCTTTTCATGTGACAACACTGAAGAAATGACACTTTGCTACAATGTAAAGTAGTGAGTGTACAGCTTGTATAACAGTGTAAATTTGCTGTCCCCTCAAAATAACTCAACACACAGCCATTAATGTCTAAACCGCTGGTAACAAAAGTGAGTACACCCCTAAGTGAAAATGTCCAAATTGGGCCTAAAGTGTCAATATTTTGTATGGCCACCATTATTTTCCAGCACTGTCTTCAGAGCTCCACAGGTTGCCACTGGAGTCCTCTTCCACTCCTCCATGACAACATCACAGAGCTGGTGCATGTTTCCATTTCTGTTTGAGGATACCCCACAGATGCTCAATAGGGTTTAGGTCTGGAGACATGCTTGGCCAGTCCATCACCTTTACCCTCAGCTTCTTTAGCAAGGCAGCGGTCATCTTGGAGGTGTGTTTGGGGTCGTTATCATGTTGGAATACTGCCCTGCGGCCCAGTCTCCCAAGGGAGAGGATCATGCTCTGCTTCAGTATGTCACAGTACATGTTGGCATTCATGGTTCCCTCAATGAACTGTAGCTCCCCAGTGCCGGCAGCACTCATGCAGCCCCAGACCATGACACTCCCATCACCATGCTTGACTGTAGGCAAGACACACTTGTCTTTGTACTCCTCACCTGGTTGCTGACACACACACACACACACACACACACACACACACACACACACACACACACACACACACACACACACACGCTTGACACCATCTGAACGAAATAAGTTTATCTTGGTCTCAAGATAAACTTATGACGACAGCCATGCAGACCAATTTGATGCAGTGTGCGGCGTATGGTCTGAGCACCGACAGGCTGACACCACCCCTTCATCCTCTGCAGCAATCCTGGGAGCACTCATACATCTATTTCCCAAAGACAACCTCTGGATATGATGCTGAGCGCGTGCACTCCAACTTCTTTGGTTGTCCATGGCAAGGCCTGTTCTGAGTGGAACCTGTCCTGTTAAACCACTGTATAGTCTTGGCCACCGTGCTGCAGTTCATTTTCAGGGTTTTGGCAATCTTCTTATAGCCTAGGCCATCTTTATGCCTTTAGTTCTTTGCCATGAGGTGCCATGTGGAACGTCCAGTGACCAGTATGAGAGAGTGAGAGCGATAACACCAAATTTAACACACCTGCTCCCCATTCAGACCTGAGACCTTGTAACACTAACGAGTCACATGACACTGGGGAGGGAAAATGGCTAATTGGGACCAATTTGGACATTTTCACTTAGGGGTGTACTCACTTTTGTTGCCAGCAGTTTAGACATTAATGGCTGTGTGTTGAGTTATTTTGAGGGGACAGCAAATTTACACTGCTATACAAGCTGTACACCCACTACTTTACATTGTAGCAAAGTGTCATTTCTTCAGTGTTGTCACAGGAAAAGATATAATAAAATATTTACAAAAATGTGAGGGGTGTACTCACTTTTATCAGATACTGTGTATAAAAACAGCTTTACTTCCCTTCACTCCTTCATTGGCTGGAGCTCACCTTCTCTGTCCCATGTTACGGGTGGTGAGCGTGCCCTCAGCATCCTCACTATGCAAGATTGATCGCCCTGCATTGTACATGATGGTGTATCACTGCTGTGACCACCGGCTTGGCTTGAGCACCAAAGAGAAGAGGCTTCAGGGGACAGATCTCATTGGTGGGGGGGTAAGGTAAGTAAACTTTCTTTTTTTACTGGTACCCTAGGCCAAAACCCTTGTAGTGTAGGGGGGAGCCCCAGTGCTATGGTAGGTTTTTACTTTCCAGCAGAGTTTAACGTTAGGGCCTTTCTCTGTATTTCATAGAGGGCTGAAAAATGGACATGGATGTCCTTAGCCACCATAATACCGGGCACTTTAACCCCTTCAACACCAGGCACTTTTACCCCCTTCCTGCCCAGGCCAATTTTCAGCTTTCAGTGCTGTCACACTTTGAATGACAATTGCACGGTCATGCAACACTGGACCCAAACTAGTTTTTAATCATTTCCTTCCCACAAATGGAGCTTTCTTTTGGTGGGATTTAATCACTGCTGGGTTTTTTATTTTTTGCTTGGTTTTTGTCAGTAAATTTTGTAAATTTAAAGTAATTTTTCTCCTTCACGTATCTGCGCAGATGAGGCGGCATTAATGGAGTGGCACTACTATGCAACACTGGTGGCACTGATGGGCACAGATTTGCCTCACTGGGCACAGATTTGCCTCACTGGGCACTGACTGGTTTCACTGATGGGTACAGAGTGGCAACACTGGTGGGCAGTGTTGGGGCTGCACTGTAATCAGGGCACAGATTACCTATACTGGTCTCCCATGTGAGGAGATGCCGCTGATCGGCTCTTCTCTCCTCACTCTGTCAGTGTGAGGTGAGGAAAGCTGATAAACGGCATCTCCTTGTTTTATATGTGATCAGCTGTGATTGGACACAGCCGATCACATGGGTAAAGAGCCACGGTTCTTTAACGAGATCGGGGTCGCGCTGTGTCCTAGGGACAGAGCTCACGCGTGATCACCATGCTGCACGCCGAGGCTGGGCGACATCCTATGTACTCAAATACACATGAATGATCCTCAACGGCCTATCTGGGTCCGGGAAATCAGTACAATTAACTGGTGCAAAAACGAATAGCAGCAAATGTGGTCTGTAAACCGTCCGTTCCTAAACTTGAGGCCATGGTATAGCTCGCAGCCACCCAGCATTTAAGACCACCAGAATGAAGGCCCCATGAATTCAGAATTAGGTGTAGGCATTGGTAAAGGGAGAAGTCCCCCTTGCCTGTCTCCCGCTGTTATTCACGGCTTGAAACTGCTGATCGGCTGTGTGCAATCACAGCTCAGAGCTCTGTATTGCCTACCAAAACAAAGCTCTATACAGAGGGAGCGATCTATTGATTTCGGAGAAATGGAGAGATCATTAGTGAAAAGCAGCACATATTACACATAGGCACACTGATAACCTCTTCCCAGCCAGTGTCATAGGTACAGCAACCGTATTATCAATGATTACTGTATTTATGTCACTGGTGATGTCAGTGGCAGTTCCCACCCCAGTGTTGGTGTCAGATTAACCGCCGCAGTATCGCAGTCCCGTTATAAGTTGCTGATCGCCACCATTAGCAGTATTGAAAAAAAAATAGATTCCAGTGTATATGCCATAAATTGTAGGCGCTATAACATTCACCCAAACCAATCAGTATGTGCTTATTGGGATTTTTTTTTTTAATAAAAAACCTGTAGCAGAATAAATTTTTGCCAGAATTTTATAAAAAAAAATAATTTTTTTTTCACTTTTTTTTTTTTTTTTTTTTTTGGATATGTTTTATGGCAGAGAGGAAAAATTTAGAAAAGAAGAAAAAAAAAAAGTTTTTTTTTTTTAAGCCTTTTTAGTTTATTTCACAGAAAAAAAAAAAAACAGAGGTGATCAAATACCACCAAAAGAAAGCTCTATTTGTGTGAAAAAAGATATCAATTTTGTTTTGTGTACAGTGTTGCATGACCGCGCTATTACCAGTTAAAGCGGAGTTCCGCCGAATTTTTTTTTTTTTTTTAAGTCAGCAGCTACAAATACTGCAGCTGCCTACTTTTAGAATAAGGACACTCACCTGTCCCAGGGCACTGTGATTTTGGCATCCGAAGCCGACCCAGCCCTCGGCTCGCGGGTGCTGCCACCGCCATCTCCGATAGGGGAATCGGGAAGTGAAGCTTTGCGGCTTCACTTTCTGGTTCCGTACTGTGCATCTCACGCTGCGCGATTCCACTGGTCTTTGCTGCCTCCTGGGACCTGTGTTTCCCAGAAGACAGCAGGGGGGGGGGGGACGGAGAAGGTGCCGAAGTGGCGTAGATACCCGCACGTGGCTCGGGTATCTATGCCCGGAAGTGGGAACAAAATACCCCCCCCCCCCCCCCCTGCATGGTGCCAATTGTGACACCTGAGGGGGGGAGGAACCGGAAAAGCGGAAGTTCCATTTTTGGGTGGAACTCCGCTTTTAAAGTAGCCGAATAGCAAAAATGGCCTGGTCATGAAGGGGGTAAAATCTCCCAGAGTGTAAGAGGTTATAGATCACAGATACGTGCTGGGATTCATTATGCAATAGATTCTCAATAAGGAATTCTCAATAAGGAATGAGTAAGTCTGTTCGAAGAGCACCAAAATACGAGGTAAAGGCATGCTGCAGGTGCAAAAGACATTTGGGAGACCAAATTCAACTTCTTAAAAGATTCAAGAGGTAGATATAAGATTTACATTCAACTTATTAAGTGAGCAGGCTCCCCCTAAGAGTAATGTCACTCAGGGTTTTAATGCCCATCTTGGAAAAGATGATTTTTTTTAATACTGTAACTGAATTTGATAATTACACTATTAAACCGCCATCTACAGACTACAATGGCATCTGCAGGCCTAAGGCTGGGTTCACACTGGTCCGACAAACGCTCTGACATTGGGAGCTCATGTCGCATGACGTGTGAAATCCAATGTTTCCCTATGGGAGCCGTCCTAACTGGTCCGACACAAGTCGTTCCGACTTTCGAAATGCTCCCTGTACTACTTTGATCCGACTTTGATCCTACTTCAGCCTATTGACTATCATTGAAGTCGGATCAAAGTCGGATCGCCGTCTTGCATGATCCGACTTCGGTGCGCGACTTGTGCTCAGATGATCTTGAGGGGAAACTCTGCGCCAAATTTAAATAAAAAACCGGCATGGGTTCCCCCCCCCCCCAAGAGCATACCAGGCCCTTAGGTCTGGTATGGACCTTGAGGGAACCCCCTACGCCGAAAAAACGATGTGGGGGTCCCCCCCCATCCATACCAGACCCTTATCCAAGCACGCAGCCCAGCCGGACAGGAATGGGGGTGGGGACGAGCAAGCGCCCCCCCCCCTCCTGAACCGTACCAGGCCGCATGCCCTCAACATGGGGGGGTTGGTGCCTTAGGGGAGAGGGGGGCACGCTGCGGCCCCCCCACACCAAAGCACCTTGTCCCCATGTTAATGAGGACAAGGGCCTCTTCCCGATAACCCTGGCCGTTGGTTGTCGGGGTCTGCGGGCGGGGGGCTTATCGGAATCCGGGAGCCCCTTTTAATAAGGGGGCCCCCAGATCCCGGCCCCCCACCCTATGTGAATGAGTATGGGGTACATGGTACCCCTACCCATTCACCTAGGGAAAAAGTGTCAATTAAAAAAAAAAAACACTACACAGATTTTTAAAGTAATTTATTAGACAGCTCCGGGGGTCTTCTTCCGACTTCGGGGGTCTCCGGTTCTTCTCCGGGTCTTCTGCCGGGCTCCTCTGCTATCTTCTGCTCTTTTGCTATAGCAGAGGAGCCCGGTCTGCTGCCTTCTTCTCTTCGGGGGTCTCTCCGGTTCTTCTCCGCGCTCTCCGGATCTTCTGCCGGGCTCCTCCGCTATTTTCTGCTCTTTTGCTAAAGCGGAGGAGCCCGGTCTTCAATCTTCTGCCCTCTTCTCCTGATGTTGACACGACGCTCTCCCCGGCTGGAATGCTCTCTGTGCGTTCCGCTCTGACTTATATAGGCGGTGACCCCGCCCCCTTATGCCGTCATAGTCCCTGAGCATGCTGGGACTGTAACGTTTTAGGGGGCGTGGTCATCACCCGATGACCATGCCCCCTTATGTCGTCACAGTCCCAGCATGCCCAGGGACTGTGACGGCATAAGGGGCAGGGTCACCGCCTATATAAGCCATAGCGGAGCGCACAGAGAGCATTCCAGCCGGGGAGAGCGTCGTGTCAACATCGGAAGAAGAGATGAAGAGAAAAAGCGGCGAGACAGTGGCGACAAGACAGCGGCAGCAGACCGGGCCCCTCGCTGGCAATGGAGCTAGAAGAAGATGGCGGCGGGGCCCGGGAGAAGAGGCGGAACACTGGGAGAAGTCGGAAGAAGACACCCCCTCCCCCCCGAAGTCGGAAGAAGATACCGGAGCTGCCCAATAAATTAATCTTGAAACCTGTGTACTGTGTTTTTTTTATTGACACTTTTCCCTACGTGAATGGGTAGGGGTACCATGTACCCCATACTCATTCACATAGGGTGGGGGGCCGGGATCTGGGGGCCCTTATTAAAGGGGCTCCCGGATTCCGATAAGCCCTCCGCCCGCAGACCCCGACAACCAACGGCCAGGGTTGTCGGGAAGAGGCCCTTGTCCTCATCAACATGGGGACAAGGTGCTTTGGGGTGGGGGGGGGGCCCGCAGCGCGCCCCTCTCCCCAAAGGCACCAACCCCCCCATGTTGAGGGCATGCGGCCTGGTACGGTTCAGGAGGTGGGGGGGCGCTCGCTCGTCCCCACCCCCATTCCTGTCCGGCCGGGCTGCGTGCTCGGATAAGGGTCTGGTAGGGATTGGGGGGGACCCCCACGCCGTTTTTTCGGCGTAGGGGGTTCCCCTTAAGGTCCATACCAGACCCAAGGGCCTGGTATGCTCTTGGAGGGGGGACCCATGCCGGTTTTTTATTTAAAATTTGGCGCAGAGTTCCCCCTAAAGATTCATACCAAACACAGTGCCGGGCATTGGCGGGGATCCAAGTCGGATCCCCGTTCATTGAAAGTCGGACACATGCCGGCTTCATGTCGCAGGGCAAAGTCGGATCCAAAGTAGGACGGCTGTCGTGTCGCACCAGTGTGAACCCAGCCTAAATCGTATTTTTTGTGAATTAATCCACCAGCCAGGTGGATCATCAGCGCCAGCCTCGTCTGACAGCTGAAAGCCTCTCACAGAGTCAGCTGTAGATTAACAGGATGTAGATTAACCATTTCAGCCCCGGAAGAATTGGCTGCTCAATGACCAGGCCATTTTTTTGCCATTTGGCACTGCGTCACTTTAACTGACAATTGCGCGGTCGTGCAACGCTGTACCCAAACAAAATTGACGCCCCCCACCCCACCCCACAAATAGAGCTTTCTTTTGGTGCTATTTGATCATCTCTGCGGTTTTTATTTTTTGCACTATAAACTAAAAAATAGCAACAATTTTGAAAAAAAACACAATATTTTGTACTTTTTGCTGTAATAAATATCCCTTTTTTTTATTTTTTTATTTTTTTTTACTAAAGCTAATTTTTTTCCTCAGTTTAGGTCGATATGTATTCTTCTACATATTTTTGGTAATAAAAATCGCAAAAAGCGTATATTGATTGGTTTGCGCAAAAGTTATAGCGTCTACAAAATAGGGGATAGATTTATGGCATTTTTATTATATATATTTTTTTTAACTAGTAATGGTGATCTGCGTTTTTTTTTTATTTTTTTTATCAGGACTGCGAGATGATTATGGCGGACATATCGGACACTTTTGACACATTTTTGGGACCATTGAAATTTATACAGCGATCAGTGCTATAAAAATGCACCGATTTACTATATAAATGTCACTGGCAGGGAAGGGGTTAACACTAGGGGGCGATCAAGGGGTTAACTGTGTTCCCTGTGTGTGTTCTAACTGCAGGGGGGATGGGACTGACTATAGGAGATGACAGATTGTGGTTCCCAGCTCGTAGGAACTCACGATCTCTCCTCCACAGAAGAGGCATTTGTGTGTTTACACACACACGTCCCTGTTCTGCCTCTCATGCCCGCGATCGCTCCTGGCCGGCGGTCGCGTCACGAGCATCGGCACCCCCGCTGTGAGCGCCTGCTATCCTGCTTAAAGAGACCGACGGGCAGCTAGGACGGTTCGCAGGATCGTGCTGACCTGCCGCAGTATGACGACGGCGGCTGGTTGGCAAGTGCTTTAAAGGAGAAGTCCAGCCTGAGCTCGTTTGCACTGCTGTGATCCATAGAAGTACAGCCAATTTATTTTGCACTCCTGTGACTTGTTTTCAGCAGAGAGCGGACTTCAGTCCACTCTCTGCTGACGTCACCAATATCGGTCCAGGCACCGCATCATCCTGGCAACAAAGTCTGGATCCGCCAGGTGCCTGGACTGACACCCATCCCAGCCTCTCAGCGAACCGCTGAGAGCCTGAGACGGCCGATCCCCACCCCCTCCGCACACAGCTCAGCGCTCTAGTGAGCGTGGAGGAGCAGAGAGGAGAGCTGTGACTCGAGCCTTCGGCGGTGTTCGATCGCTCAATTCTCAGTGCAGAGGCAGCGGGGGACAGATGCAGCATCAAACCGATGCATCCACCTAGGTAAATAAAAAAACAAAAAAACAACAAAAAAAAACAAAACATACTTCTCTTTTAACGTTCCCTCATCACGGGTGTCATGCTGGAAAACCTTAATCTACATATTGCAGTTGGGAATCGGGTAAAGACTTTACCTGTGTACTGCTGCTACAGTATGTAATCGTTTGGTAGGGGATTGGCCATTTACCCAGCTTGTATTTAAACACTTGCCCATTTTGGCACTTTTACCCCCTTCCTGCCCAGGCCCATTTTCAGCGCTGTCACACTTTGAATGACAATTGCACGGTCATGCAACACTGTACACTAAATTTTTATCTTTTTTTTTTTTTTTTTTCTCACACAAATAGAGCTTTCTTTTGGTGGTATTTAATTACCACTGTTTGTTTATTTAGTAAAAAAAAAAAAAAAAAAAATAGATTGGAAAACTTTTTTCATAGCTTGTTATAACATTTTAACATTATAACATTATAACAACCCCGGGAGGAAGTTGACAGTAAACATTGCTGGAAGTGGCAACAGAGGAGGTCTGAGGGATATAATCTACGTGCTGTTTATTCCATACCCTTCGGTTCTGCCATCGTTTTGAGAAACACAGACACGTGGGAGCCACCCCATCAACATTGCCCTCCTGGGCCACCTGTAGTTCATCACCACTTAAGCCTGTCTGACCCCACTCGGCGTATGCCCCGTTGGGTCCACCGATTCTGGTAAGCCTCCTCACTTTTGGTGGTGTTGTGCATGTTTCCACTCCAGATGGTTTATATACTTGATGTGTTCAGTTCCTGAGGATTCCCTATCTCTTTCCCAAGGATGTCCTTCCTTTGGCAACTACATTTTGAACTGTCAGTTTAAAGATTTTTACATTGGACTTTTTGTCATAGCGCTACACTTATTTTGTTTTTGTCATTGTTTATATCTTGTTGGTTGTGTTAGCTGCTTGTTTTTTCTTTGGCAGCGCAGAATTATTTTGTGTAATATATAGTTCAGTTTTAAATTGATGTAAAAAACAAAAAATGACATCAAGGTAAACCTAAAAATATACAGGATGTTCTCCCTAAAATATACAATGGCTCCCCTTTATTCAGTTTCCTGTTAATGCCTGGGTTGGACTGTTTTTTTGCCTTTTTTGAGGTCCATACAAATGGATTCAGCAATTAGACCCTCTGTCTATGGGACTAGGAAGTCCTCATCACTTCTGTTTCTTGTACTTCTAGGTAGCTCAGACTTGGACAATGCTCAGAATCATCTACTGCAGCCAGGGCACCGTGCCACCTGCCAATCTGAACCACAGCTTAAGCAAAAGTGGAAACGCCTTGCCACTCCTTAACAGGTGAGCTTGTAGGGTTAACCAGTTGTGGACACTGAGTTTGCTACACAACCAAAAAAATAACTTCAGTGAAGTACACAGGGCATGTAGAGTACATCCTGTGAATTATGCTTTGCTCCTTCTTACCCCCCCCCCCCCTTCACACTTGCTGGCAGTTCCTGTCTGTCAAAATGACGGCCTGGAGTTGATGTGTAAATGACAGAGAAACCGTAGAATCGCCTGCTGTCAAAAAAGGTCTTACAGTGTTTATAAACATGACAGACATGCTTTTTAGCCATGTTTTGAATCTGAGAGGCAAAAATCTGATTGCTGCAGCTGGGATTGACAGCTGTATATAGATAGCTTTGTGTGCGTCCACCCACAATCACCGCAAGTACTCGCTGGCTGTTCACACAGTCATGAATAACTGGAGCCAATGACGGCCTGTCATTGTATGGTACGGGCTCAACGGATGCAGCTATCCACACACATATCGGCCTGCAAGGCCCAACACAATAAATGGACAAAGAACACCTCACATAACTGTCATACAACTGTCAAGAGACAGACGAAATTGGGTAAGAACCTAACAAGGGTCTCGGACTCCCCCTATGACATTTTAAAATGAAGGGGGTAGATGACTTTAGAAGGATAATTTGGGAGATGGTTAAGGCCCCACCGACCTGTTTGTCATCTCGACGCCACTCCTATGGGCTCACATTGTGGACTAGGATACTCCATCAGGGTTGTTTGGATGCCAGGACCGTGTCTCTCATGCAGTGCTTCTCAACTCCTGTCCTCAAGGCGCCCCAACAGGTCATTTTTTCAGGCTCTCCCTTATTTTGCACAGGTGATTGATCAGTTTCACTGCCTTAGTGATTACCACAGCTGTTTTTCTTATGAAGGTAATCCTGAAAACATGACCTGTTTGGGGGTGCCTTGAGGACTGGAGCTGAGAAACACTGCTCTAATGCTGCGTACATACGAGCGGACTTTACGGCATACTTGGGTCGGCGGACTTTTCGATGGACTTTCCGAATGAGCGGACTTGCCTACACACGATCAACCAAAGTCCGTCGAATTCGTACGTGATGACGTATGACCGGACTAAAACAAGGAAGTTCATAGCCAGTAGCCAATAGCTGCCCTAGCGTCAGTTTTTGTCCGTCGGACTAGCATACAGACGAGCGGACTTTTCGACCGGACTCGAGTCCGTCAAAGATTTGAAACGTGTTTCATTTCTAGGTCCGTCGAACTTTTGGGGGAAAAAAAGTCCGCTGGAGCCCACACACGATCGAATTGTCCGGTGGACTCCGGTCCGCCGAACCAAGTATGCCGTAAAGTCCACTCGTGTGTACGCGGCATGAGAGTTTTGGTTTATGTATGTTTTGTGTGACTTCTATTTCCTGGCTTCCAATCTGTAACTGGCACCCTCTTCCCTCAGCTTCAGCATAAAGGAAATGCCCTCTGGGATGGGCAGTGAAGCCAGACTGGAGCACAGCAAGGGAGACAGCCGAGCGGACAGTGTTCTCATGGACTCGACAGCCATTAACAATGATGGTAAGGAGAAAGGAACTATATACGAATTTCCTTGGGGAAAATATCCCACCTTGCTATTCTAGTTTGCTGTAATGAATACCTGACTTTTTCTCAGTTTATGGCTAACCCCTATAATACTGCATCAATCAAATCTTAGTCCCCATACTATTAATATCAGCAACAAACCTGCCCAATCTTTCCATTTTTTTTTTTTTTTTTTTTTTTTTTTTTTTTCCCTCCTTTTTATATTCAGCAAGTTTTATTGCAGTGGTGGAAACTTGCAAAGCCAGACTGTGCGGCACTTCCCTCACCACCAGGCCCTCTCCTACTCTTTCTAAGCGTTTCTCCCCAGTACGGGATTAAACTGCATAATCTATGGCTTTTTTTTTTTTTTTTTTTTTTTTTTTTTTTTTTTTTTTTTTTTTTTTTTACAACCACGGTTTGCAGGAAAGAAAATCGCTTGGTTCCCCCATCAACACAGCTGGTGTTGGAGGAATCCCTCATGTGGAGCTATATTGTTTAGCGGTGGGGTGGGTAGCTGTCCCTGCCAGGGAAACACAGTGATGGCTATAGTCGCTGGCAATAATTGCATGTTATAAATCCAACATGCTGGTTGTACCCAAGTCGATCGATGGATTGACTTTGATGCAATCAAGCCTGCCCAATAATGGTTTGAATCTCAGCCTGTCTCTGCTGAACTGGCTAAGATTCTAACCATCTACAGCAATAGCATATTTATGTATGTTTACTTTTTTGCATTTGATCTTCTCAGAATTATTGACCTTATGATACTGAACAGGCCTATGACTTCCTCTGGATGTGACATCAGTAGTCCCAGACAAACTCTGAGCTGTCACTCTGGTGAAGCTCTATAGCAGGGGTATACAAATAGCGGACCTCCAGATGTTGCAGAGCTACAAGTCACATGAGGCAAAGCCAGACTCTTGACCGCCACAAGCATGACACTCAGAGGCAGAGGCATGATGGGACTTGTAGTTTTGCAACATCTGGAGGTCCCCTAATTGCATATCCCTGCTCTATAGTATTCCCTTGCAGCCATTTATTTATAGTTGAAGCTGCCTGATCATCCTGTCATTTTTATGTAATGAGCGCACAAAGCTGTTGAGTAGTAGGAGCTCGCACATAGCAGAGCACTAAATATTGGCAACAGCGACACCACCGCTCTGCTCATAGAAAAAGATAAGTTCACCTTTGGAACATGTTACATGTTGCACCCATTTTTAGTGGGGGATATGTAACTTGTTCCAGCATCTTCAGCCCCCCCCCACCCTTTGACAGTGGGCAGGGTGATCTTCTCTCAGCAACCGCTGTCTATTTGAAAACAGTGCGGCCATGCGGGACTCTGCTTTCACACAGTTTCCTGAATGCCATTGCAGCTGATGACTTATTGTTCACAATGAACTGCAAGGGTGAGCTCTCTCGTAGTCCATTGATCTTCCTACTTTCACGTAACTGGTCTGTCCGTACAAAGCAAGAGAAGACAGCTATGCTGAAAGTCTGCAGTTGGACATTGCACCCCTGATCTGCTGATATAAATAATAAATGCACTTTTTTTTTTTTTTACCTGCAAGGAAATGTACGTTTATTTTTTTAAAGGTGAATTTCTCCTTTAAATTCAGCTTCTGCTTTCTTTACCATTTTTGAGCACTAATTACTCTGTTCCAGCAATGGGTGCACAGATGAAAACAAAATCGCTGATCGTTCCTGAAATCCTGTGTTTTGCCAAGAAGTAGCTGTGTGGACTCTTGTTGGGTTTTTTTTTTTTTTTTTTTTTTTCTGCTTGCATAGCAGCAGGGGGAGAGTGTGAGAGCCAGCAGAGACAGGAATTGACAATTCCAGGAAATGGTCAGGTTCCTACACGGTCACAATAATGAGGAACATGCAAATCTTTATTATCCTCTAATGATGTAAGGTTTTCTTTTAAAAAGTGAGGTCTAATGACAGGATCTCTTTAAAGGGGTTGTAAACCTTCGTGTTTTTTCACCTTAATGCATCCTATCCTATGGCTGCCGAATGCTGAACTCGAGAGCGCGCCCGCAATGTAACCCCCTCGGGAGAGCGCTTCTCCCAGGGGGTAATCTGATGTAGATAGGAGCCGAGAGAGCCACCGGGGAACCCCAGAAGAGGATGTTCGAGGCCACTCTGTGCAAAACTAGCTGCTCAGTGGAGATAAGTATGATATGTTTGTAAGGGTTGTTTTTTTTTTTTTTTATTTGTTATTTATAGAAAAAAAAAATAATCACTTTAACTCCTAAACAGGCCTCCTATAATGTTCTTGATTCTGTGACTCGCTCGCTATTTTCTATTCAGTGTAAGGCTAATTCTCAATGATTCTTTCCTGGCAGAGAATGAAGAGACGGAGGGCAGTGATGTTCCTGCCGACTATCTCCTGGGAGATGTGGAGGGAGATGAGGATGAGCTGTATATGGTTGACCACGAGCATCCCCACCGTAAGTCTCATTTGCAACTTTACCTGTTTGTCAACAGAACAATGGGAGTAAGAGAGTCACCGAGGGGTTGGTTTACTAAAACTGGAGAGTGCAAAATCTGGTGTAGCTGTGCATGGAAGCCAATCGGCTTCTAACTTCAGCTTGTTCAATAAGGCTTTGACAAAAAAAACAAAAACCTAGAGCCTGGGTTCACATTTTGAAATCGTGCGAGTTTAGCAGAACTGGCACGGTTTCAAACCAGCAATGCAGTCCGACTTCAAGAGCGATTTGACAGACATCTGTGTGGGTTTCTGCATAGATGTCTATTCAAATCGCCCTCGAATTCGGACTGTGCTGTTGCCTGCAATAGCCGGTGTTTTGACATGTCAAATCGGCCCGATGTGAACATATGCGGAAGCTGATGCAGAGCGGCAGAAGATTTTGCGCACTCCAGTTTTAATAAATCAAGCCCCCCTGTGTATTTGTTCTGGGAACCATTGTGACTGAAAGTGATGGAGAAATCCAAAATTTGAGTTCTCCTCAGAACAGGAATAGAGTAAAAATCCTCCAGTGGGTACTTGTTCCAGGGATAATATTCCCTCAGTTTGGGGAGAGATTTTTTTCCCCCTCACTTCCTGCTATGTATATTATAAAGTGAAGGGAATTCTCAATGGCATAAAATATAACCATTCCTTACTTTACCGACGATTAACCCTTTGCGCCGACTGTACGAAAACTTGCGTTCATGGCTTGAAGGGGTGATAGCTACCGCTTTCTTAAAGCCAGCGGTTGGCTTTTTAGTGATAACAAATGATGCGGCTAAAAGCCGCTTGGCTGTTATCCTAAAGGAGCGGGAGAGGACGTCTTTGATCGGGTCTCCAATGTAAAACCCCGAAAGACGTCACAACGACACTTCCGGTTTACTCGGCTACCAATGACGGCCATTTTAAAAAAATTACAGTATTCAGAATCGCAGCTTTTGGCGATCTGAATACTTTTAAGTGCAAAGGAGGGATTTGGAGTCTTTTAGACCCCCGATCCCTCCATAAAGAGTACCTGTCGCCACCTATTGCTGTCACAAGGGATGTTTACATTCCTTGTGACAGCAATAAAAGTGATCAGAATTTTTATTTTATTTTTTTAAAGGGACAATGTAAAATAAATAAATAAAATTAAAACGAAAAAAAATGTTTCTTCAGCGGCCCCTGTCCCCACGTGCTCGCGCAGCGAAGAAAACGCATATGTACGTTGCGCCCGCAAATATAAATGGTGTTCAAATCACACATGTGAGGTATCGCCGCGATCGTCAGAGTGAGAGCAATAATTCTAGCACCAGACCTTCTTTGTAACTCTAACCTGGTGAACAGTATTTTTTTTTTTTTTTTTTAAAGCGTCGCCTATGGAGTTTTTTTAGGTACTGTAGTTTGTCGTCATTCCACGAGTGTGCGCAATTTCAAAGCATGACACGTTGGGTATCTATTTACTCGGCGTAGCATCATCTTTTTTACATTTTTGTAAATACTGCGCTATCAGCGAAACGAAAGACAGCGGCTAGCACAACAAATGACAATTGCAAATAAGTATAGAAAAGTGCGGCGGTAAATAAGAATGGTATTCAGCCATATAAAAATTACTAATAATTTAAATATTCAAAGCATGTGCAAACATACCTAAATGTACACAGAAATAAAAAAGTGCAAAGTTAATGCCATTGAAAGTCCACACTGTGAAAAGTGATTGGAAACATTAACTATAGTCCAAAAAGCAAGTGAAAAAATAACAAGTGTTGATCTTGGTGAGTAGATGTCAACCTCCCAGGTATAAAGACCCTTTCCTCCAGGGGACACACATCACAAGAGCAAAACCTCAGAGGTAGAAATCTGTTGCATGGGTTCACAGATATTAGCCATAAATAAAACACTCACATTTGAGTAGAAATAACAAGCGCTCGTATAACTAGAATAATAACGCAATGGAATCAGTAGGGTCGACCCGATGTGTTTCATCTAAAGAAGACATCTGGGGTCTTTATACCTGGAAGTTGATATCTACTCACCGGAATCAACACTTCAACACTTTTGACTTTACTTTTTCACTTATTAAAAAAATAACAAAAGTGTTGATTCCGGTGAGTAGATATCAACCTCCAGGTATACAGACCCCAGATGTCATAGGTGAAACACGTCGGGTCGAGCCTACTGATTCCATTGCGTTATTATTCCAGAGCGCTTGTTGTTTCTACTCAAATGTGAGCGTTTTCCATTACGTTTTTTTAATAAATTTCCTGTTAAGCAGATTCACACTAAGTGGAAATTTTATTTCATTTATGGCTAATATCTGTGAACCCATGCAACGAATTCTACCTACTGAGTTTTGCTCTTGTGATGTGTGTCCCCTGGAGGAAAGTGTGACTACCAACTTCCGGTGCTAAAACATCTCCAAACGTTGACGTTCTCAATCATTGGTGCATTGTCACCACAAAGCTTTGACGACTCATTTGGCATATACCTTGTTGAGTCCATATGTTCCGGTAAGCCTCAGTTTTAATTGGTGGTGGTTTCTCCTATTAACCTCCCTGGCGGTATGATTATTTCGGATTTTAGGTGCTGAAAGCGGTACAATTATTTTGCATGGAAATTTGGCTTTTTATATTGTAGGTCTGTAATTCTTAACAATAACACACTTAAATCTGTCCAAACAAGAGTCTAGTAGATATCCCGGGTATGATAAAGTTTGAAACACAACTTAAATTATAATATAATAAATAAAAATAAATAATTAAAAAAAATAAATAGTAGTAAAATAAATTTCCCCACGATTCACTATCGCTCAATTCTGCAAGTGTTCTAATTTACTATCGCTGTTTTCTAGCTGGTCTAAAGCCACTTTTGACGTAAAGGCACACTTTTTGGTTGCTATGCACAATCTCCAGTTTCCAGGCAGAAAGAACAGTATATTATCACATAAAACTGCATGCAGGGCATGGGCCAAAGCACTGGGGACAAAAGGGATGTGAAATCATTTCATACAGTACTGTAATCTGTAAGATTACAGTACTGTATGTGTTATGATTTTGAATTTGCCGCCAGGCTCCGCCCCCGTGCGTTGCGACGCACGCAGGGAACGGAGCCTGGCACAAAGAGGCTTCGGGCAGAGGACGGAGCCCACAGACACTGCGGGGGACATCGCAGGATCCCGGGGACAAGGTAAGTAAAGGCACACCAGGATCCTGCGATGTAATCCCGAGTGTGGCTCGGGGTCACCGCTAATGATCTTGATTTTTAACCCCGAGCCACACTCGGGAAAACCGCCAGGGAGGTTAATTTATTTCCGTGCACTATTGTGTTGATCTTGGTGAGTAGATATCAACCTCCAGGTATAAACACTTTTTTGTTACTTTTTCACTTGCTTTTTGGACTATAATTAATGTTTCCAATCACTTTTCAGTGTGGACTTTCAATGTCATTAACTTTGCACTTTTTATTTCTGTGTATATTTAAGTATGTTTGCACATGCTTTGAATGTTTAAATATTAGTCATTTTTATATGGCTTAATACCATTCTTGGTTAGCCCAATTTTTTTGTATAAATATAAAAAAGTGCGGCGCTAAATAACAGTATTTATTTTTATTTTTTTATTCATCAAAGTGTATTTTTTTTCCTCAAAAAAATTGCATTTGAAAGAACGCTGCGCCAATACCGTGTGACATAAAATATTGCAAAGATCGCCATTTTATTCTCTAGAGTCTCTGCTAAAAAAATTGTATATAATGTTTGGGGGTTCTAAGTAAGTTTCTAGCAAAAAATACGAATTTGAACTTGTAAGCAACAAATGTCAGAAAGGGCTTGGGCATGAAAGGGTTAAAGAGAAAAATATTCTTGGCTTTCAATAAAACCCAGAATAAAGCTAAACTGAGTTGGGAATTGTCAGTTACCATCAAAGGCTTCTAACACTTGTCAGCATCTTGATGGATTTCTTTTTTGTGCCACAGATTGAGGATTTTTTTTTTTTTTTGGAGTCCATGATCTTTAATGTAACCTGTAATATATGTTTTGTGTCATGTACAGCGGAGGAGCAGGAGTACGTTCTTCCCCAGGAGGCCTTCCCGCTTCGTCATGAGATCACTGACAACCCCTCAGCCCTGGACCACTTACAGGACAAAGCCGATTCTCCCCATGTAAGCGGAAATGAGGCGGAGACCGTGTCCCTCACTCCGGTGGAGTCCTTCTCCCTCATTTCTATCTCTCACTCGCTTTATGAAAACCGCCTCCCCATTGACTTCTTCAGCCCCACCGTCCGCGACATGTTGTGCTTCTACGCCCAGCAGGGTGATGTGCAGATGGCGGCCTCTGTGCTCATTGTGCTTGGGGACCGGATTCGCAAGGAGATAGATGAGCAGACACAGGTGATGGAGCAATGCAGCCATTGTATTTTTTTTTTTTTTCTCTAACAGCAGGAAATACTATATTATGCAAATGTTTATATGAAAATTTTACATCAAAAGGTTGACCATTTGATAAATTCTTAACCACTTCAATACAGGGCACTTTCGCACCTTCCTGCTCAGGCCAATTTTCAGCGCTGACAGTTAAACTGTACCCATACTAAATTTTTATCATTTTGTTCTCACAAATAGAGCTTTCTTTTGGTGGTATTTGATCACCTCTGCAGTTTTTACTTTTTGCTATACCAATAAAAAAAACCCGAAAATTTTGAAAAGGGGGAAAAAAAAAGTTTTTTTTTTTTTTTTTTTTTTTATAAAAATTTGTAAATAAGTAAGTTTTTTTTATTTTTTTTTTCCTCCTTCACTGGTGGGCACTCATGGGTGGCACTGGTGGGCGGCATTGATGGGCACTGATGGATTTAACTGACAGGCATCACTGGTGGCACTGGCAGGCATTTTGATATGGCACTGATTGGCAGCTGCCTGGGCACTGATTGGCATTTCCCTGGTGGTCTAGGGTGACATACCTGGTGGTCCAGTGTGGTGGCCAGGTGGCATCCCTGGTGGTCCTGGGTGGGCATCCGATGGGGGGGGGGGGGCTGTGCTGATAAACAATCGGCACATAAACAATCAGCACAGACCCCCCTGTCAGGAGAGCATCCGATCGGCTCTCCTCTACTCGCGTCTGACAGACACGAGCGAGGTAAAGCCGATCAACGGCTCTTCCTGTTTACATGTCCAATCACGGCTGATCACGTGGTAAAGAGCCTCCGTCAGAGGCTCTTTACGGAGATCGTAGTTGCGGTGTGTCAGGCTGACACGCTGCAACAACGATCGCCGTGCTGCGCGCCCCCGAGGGTGCGCAGCGGCTTGATATCCTGATAGACGTCATATGACGTCCGGTCAGGATATCACAACCACTTTGCCGACGTCATTTTGTTATATGGCAGGGGGCAAGTGGTTAACCTGACCATACGATATACAATTTTTTCTTATTCAATTTGCCTAGTAGTGCAAGGGCCTGCCTGAAGACATACAAACTGAAAAGTGTTTAGGTGTGGCCTCAAATATTATATAGTTTTGGTAAATCTAAAGGAAAATTGTACAAGATAATAATATAATGCATGGCCAGCCTTAGACTATTTTGTAATGTGTAGATCCATGATGTGGTGGTAACTGTAAAATTTCTTCTATGTTCACACAAAAGCCCCTTCTATACTTGTTATTGGGTGTGAATGTGTATGATTTAGTGTATGGTTGTTGCATACATATATAACAATGGTCATGTGTTTCTCCCCCTATAGGAACACTGGTTCACCTCCTACATTGACCTATTGCAGCGATTCAAACTGTGGAACGCGTCTAACCAGGTGATCAAACTGAGCACCTGCAGCGCCATCAACTGCCTGAACCAAGCTTCAACCACCCTCCACATCAACTGCAGCAACTGCAAGAGGCCCATGAGCAACAAGGGCTGGATCTGTGACCGGTGAGCAATGGAATGATTAGCAGACCATCACACCATGTACAAAAGAAGCAAGTTATCCTAATGTGTACTCGGGCACCTAGCAAATTCAAAAGGATTCAGCAATGGCTTCTCTATTCTTTCATTAGAAGTCTCCTTTTTAGGGCTCATTCAGATGGGCACTGAGACCAGTCCTCTGTGCTGAGCCACTTTTTTTTGCTATGTGTCCATCTATATAGGAGCTGCATGCAGACAGCCCATAGAAGTGGATGCACATACAGCAGATGCATGGTCGCATATCAAAGTGTGACATGCAAGTAGGAGCGGTGCACGGATCTAATCGAAGGCACTTTGCATTCGGATCTGTTCACCTGCTCCTGCTTGCATATTGAATTTTTATATGTGGCTGTGTCCATACAACTGCTGCATCTGCATCCACTTCTCTAGGCTGTCTGCGTGCAGCTTTAAGGTGGATGCACAGGCATCAAAAAGCAGCTATGCATGAAGGACAGGTCCGGGGGATGGCCGTCTGAATGAGGCCTAACTATGTGTTCTTTTCCAAAAGCTAAATTATTAAAGTAGAGGTAGGGCCAAAGCTATTTTTTCCTATGGATCACAGGAGTGCATTTCAATCTGCACTCCTGTGCCCCGTTTTCCGCTGTCAGCTGACATCACAGAGCCTGTCCATGCTCTGTAGAGATCCTGACTTAATGTCGGGATCCACCCAGATGCCTGAACAGTCAGCTGACCCAGCTGCTCAATGAGCTACTAAGAGCCTGAGCCATCCGCCTCTGCCCCATCCACAGCCTGGTGCTCCAGTGGTCTTTGATCGCTCAGTTCTCTGCCTTAGGAACGGCAGGAGACAGTTGCAGCATCTAACCGATGCTATATCCACTTAGGTGAATATTAGATTTCTTTAAATTTTTTTTTTTTTTTTTTTTTTCTTCCTGAACATCTTTTAATGGTTTTGTTTCCCTACCAGGTGTCGTCAGTGTGCCAGCATGTGCGCGGTATGCCACCACGTAGTGAAAGGCTTGTTTGTCTGGTGCCAAGGCTGCGGACACGGCGGACATCTCCAGCACATCATGAACTGGATGCAAACGAACTCCCACTGCCCCGCCGGTTGCGGGCACCCCTGTGAATACAGCTGAACATTGTATATATGAGTGCATACAGCTAAAACAACTGTGTCACGGTGTACTCAAACGCCAGCTGACACGGTTATTATTTCCAATGTCCCCTTCTTGTGAGGAAACGTGCCACATGCAACACTTTCTTTTTTTTTTTTTCTACTTAAGTGAACCTGTCCTTGCCAAAAAAGTGCCTAAAGTAGCAACAGTGCTAAAGTTTTTGCTACTGTTTTAATTTTAATGATAGCTATGTCCTGCAGGGGCCCTTAGAATCCTAAGCCTAGGCTGTACAAAGGGTTCTGATGTCTCTACTGGTTTAGGACTCATTCACGCAGGTGCACCCATGCGTATGCCTGTGCAAAAGGACTGCTTTTGCCTGCTCGGGATACAGAGATGTTCTGTGCAGGCAGTCCCTTTTTATTGCTATTAAGACTCAGCGGATGCATGGACACAGCCACTGTTCCCAATTTCGGGTACCGGTCCCCAAAATTGGGAGCAGCGGCTGTGTGCGTAGCAATAAATTGGACTGCGTACATGCAGATGCACTGAATACCGATGCAGGAAAAACAGCCCTTTTGCATGAGTGTACACTTATGGTAATGAGCCCCTAGAATAAGCCCCACCCCATGTAACTCAACTTATTAATACCAGAGTGCTCCAGGACATTAGAGACTCTAGAATTTGGAAGTTGAATTGGCATTGCTTAGTGCCAGAAGGAAACAGGATTTAAAGCTGAACAGCGACAAGGACAAAAACGTTCATTTAAATGTACACCTCAATATCCAGGAAAAGGGATATATATATATCCATTTTGTGCATACCAGATACCTTTTTATAAACCCAGTTATTACCTTGTAATAGTAGTAATGACATCACTGTGCTGCGCAGAGCTGTAGGAGGGACCCAGCAAGCTCCACCCACTACAGGATGCCTGCAGAAAACTACAGGAAGGGGTGGAGACAAGACCAGTCCCCCTGCACAAGGAGAGAGCGCAGCAGCGAGCAGTCTTTATTACAGGAAATCTCACACTGGATTACTACACAGATCTGGAAGAAATACAGAAAGGTACAAGGAACAATGTACATGATAAATGTATATAGGGAATATTTGTTTCAGATTCAGCTTTAATCCCAACTTGAAGTAAACGTTTGATGCTCTGTACAGCCTGGGCCATGGATCCAAAGGGCCGGCTACTTTCAGACGACTGTACTTTAGCACTGTTACCCTTTTTAGGACTGGTCAGGCTCCCTTTAAATGACAATATTACTGTGGTCTGAAGATTTGTCTTCCGTCATGCACAGATCTAAGCGTCTAAATCAGGGGTCTCAAACTGGCGGCCCTCCAGCTGTTGTGAAACTACAAGTCCCATAAGGCATTGCAAGGCTGACCGTTACAAGCATGACTCCCACAGGCAGAGGCATGATTGGACTTGTAGTTTTGCAACAGCTGGAGGGCCGCCAGTTTGAGATCCCTGGTCTAAAGGAAGAGCTACTTTTTTAGTCCATAAAATCCACATACTATTTTTTTGTCTTTTTTACCGCACTGACAAAAAAATGTTGTTGTTTTTTTGTTTTTATATTTTAATCAGATATTTGGATGCAGGTTATGAAATTTTTACTCTATGGGTCACTTAAAGCGGAATGAAACTCTTCTTGGAAACTTCCCCCAGTTCATAAAATTTCAGCGTACATGCATTACATCCATAGAAGTCAGGTCCTCCATAGCTTCCATTTTGCTGAGTTAACTGTTATTTTTTTTAAATTTTTTTATGTTTCGACTAAACTTTGGCTTTAAATATCAGCATGAGGGACTATATACACACACCAACCAATGTGCAGTGCCCTTGTGCTGCTGGCTGCAGTTTTACTTGAAATCCTCTCTTCTTTTGTTTTCCCCACCCACGCAGTCGTAATCGTCCGTCCAGCGCTGCAGGGGTTAATACTAGCTGAGGAACCTGCTGGTATGTACTCTTCAAGAGTTCCCACCATGCTCATCCTTTCCGCCTTTTCCTCTGTTTATAGAAGCTGTACTGTAACTTCCAGCAATAAAAAAAACGCTGGAAGACAGGCAGGTGAGTTGAAAGGCCTCCTCCATTCATAGATCACTTTTCATTTTGGGAGATGATAATGTGACTTTAGTGAACAGAGGAGGCGTAAAGGGTGGGCATAGTGGGCACTCTTGATCAGTGTATATGACAGGTCTCTTGGCTTATATTAAAGTGGAAGAAAAGCCTATTCTTAGAAATGTTCCTTCCCTCCTCCTCCCCCCTATCCTTTTGTATGCTGTGTGTGTGTGTGTACTTGCCTATTTTTAATCCACTCCAGTCCTTTCATGTGATCCCGCAGCTCTGGCTCCCTGTGTCTGTTGAGCAGCTGCTGCAGGGGAGAGGAGGGAGCGCCGACAACGACTTGGACATGGGAGTCTATGGGTGACGTCACAGCCTCCAGAATTCCCAGCTGTTGAGCGCTTCCTGAGCTGGTGCTGCAGGATCACATGACTGGACTGGAGTGGATTAGAAATGGGTAAGTACACAAACTTTTCTTCCACTCCAATAAGAAAATATAAGTCTAACTATTCTTAGAAATGTTCCCTCCCCCCTCCTAACTATCCTGCCTAACCTGTATAAAAAGTAAGGCGAGTACACACTTTTTTTTTTTAAAATCTGCTCCAGTTCTTTCATGTGATCACGCATCTCTGGCTCCTTGCGTCATTAAGTGGCTGCTGCAGGGGAGAGGAGGGAGCGCCGACAACGGCTGGGCCATGGGAGCCTATGGGTGCCGTCACGGCTCTTGGAATTTGCAGCGATGTCACGATATACAAGTAGCGTCCTGTCACAACTATGTATAAAAGAGAAGAGAGGCGCCTCTAAGTGTAGCAATATGGTAACATTTAATGAAGGTACAACATTTAGCTACTCAGATGTGCCTGTTTTAATCATCAACCGTCTAAATATGCAGGCATCCGGGGTAAAGCGGTCCACATAGACCATCTTCTGCACCACCATCGATATCATCTCTTCCACACTGCACTCCACAAGCGGTTCAAGCCTCGCTTTCAGATCGCTCTACTGCAGGGTAGTCTTCCTGGTCATGATTGCAGACTGACAGCGGTGAGAGCCGGCGGTGCGGAGGACTGTCTATGTGGACAGCTTTACCCCGGATGCCTGCATAGAAAATTGAAGGAAACAGCTGAATGGCCGCACTCCGAATAACGCCTTTTATTTGTGGCAAAACGGTGTAGAAGATCCAAAATCTCTGTACCTTTCATCGTCCTGATGTAAGACAGGCTAACGTGTTTTCACATCAATATAGATGCTTAATCAGGATGCCTGTGTTTCGTCACATATGGCGACCCATCAAATTTGGCTACCGGCTGGAGTGCACATGTGCGACGCCGCCATATGCGTTCCAACAGTTTTAGGACAAGAGAGCGCACACAAACCGTCATGGAAGTGACGTTCCGTCGCCGCCATCTTGCTACACCACGCACTTCTCCATAGTAAGGGTACACTGAGAAGGGGGGAAAGCGGACATCTTCTTACACCCACTGGAGTCTTGCATTTTACACTTATTTTTAGCAGTAAAGTGAGTTTATCTAGTGAAATACAGTACTTACAATTCCGTCTGACTCGTTAAATGTTGAATTTTGAAAGCAGCGAACTTCTGTCAGATTAGCAAACCTGTGACATAAGCAGGCTTGACGCTGCTTTTAAAATTCAACATCTAACCAGTCAGACGTAGTTCTAAGTACTGTATTTCACTATATAAACTCAGTTTACTGTTACACCCACCGGAGTTTTGCATTTTATTTGTAACAAGATGTCTGCTTTCCCCTTCTCAGTGTATCCTTACTATTGAGGAGTGCGGGGTGTAACAAGATGGCGGCAACGGAACGTCACTAACGTTACACATTCTGACGGGTCGCCTAATCTGACGAAACAGTGTTGGAACGCAAATGGCAGCGTCTTTCATGCGCACTCCAGTGGGAAGCCAAATGTGATGGGTCGCCATATGTTACGAAACACCTGCATACCTATATGGTTGATGATTAAAAGAGGCACATGTGATTTGCTAAATGTTGTACCTTCATTAAATGTAACCATATTGCTGCACTTAGAGGCGCCTCTCTTCTCTTTTTATTCTTTGTAGATCCTAATGGATTTTGCTTCTCATCCCCTTGTGGAGGCTTCCATTTGTGGATGGACATTTTATGGTTACACAATCTATCACATCGCTATAATCTTTTTATATGGACTATAAACTGAAGGACTTATAAATTAAATGGTTGTGGGACGAATCATCTGAGTTTCGATTATTTCTTATGGCGAAATTCGCTTTGATAGACAAGTGCTTTGGATTACAAGCATGTTTCCGGAACAAATTTAATATGCTCGCATTCCAAGGTTTTACTGTAGTTGGTGTAATTTCAGTCCTATTCTAACTAAGGCTAAACCTACTTCCCACCCCATTCTATCTACCCTGTAAAAGGAAAGCTGCACATATTTGCCTATTCTATAGCCGTTCTGGTCTGGTCACATGATCGGATCCCAGGATCGCCTTCAACTTAGAGGAGAGGCAGCGATAGTGGCTGCAGAGCTCGGGTGGTGATGTCGCCCATAGACTCACTATGGGGCATCCACTGTTGGCTGTCTCTCTTCTATGCTAAAGCCACTGCTGGGACCCGATCATGTGACTGGAACGACTTCAGAATCACGTTCGGGTCCCAGCAGTGGCTTTAGCATAGAAGAGAGACAGCCAACAGTGGATGCCCCAAAGTAAGTCTATGGGCGACATCACCACCCGAGCTCTGCAGCCGCTGTCGCTGCCTCTCCTCTAAGTTGAAGGCGATCCTGGGATCCGATCATGTGACCAGAGCGGCTTCAGAATAGGCAAGTATGTGCAGCTTTCCTTTTACTGGGTAAATAGAATAGTCTTAGAATGGGGTGGGAGTAGGTTTAGCCTTAGTTAGAATTTGACTGGAATTACACTTTAACTAAGTTTTTTTATTTCACTTAAATCCTCGCAACACCAGAAGATTACAGCTGCGGGGGTGTGATGGTAAGACAGGATTTCCCCCTAAAACCGCAGCCAGCTTCACTTTGTAAGTACAGTCCCTCTTGCTGATATTTATTTTTTATTTTTGACTAAACGTCACCTATAAGCCAGTGATGAATACCTATACGTGATCAGTCTGTCCTTCCTTGCCAGGCTGAGATCTTTAGTGGATGATGTCACTTTGCAAAGATGATGTCACCCTCCAGCTCCAGTATTGGCGCTCACTCTTGCAGTAGACTGGCCCTTTCAGCAACCACATGGGTTTGATTTGCTATAACTGGAGCACTCAGAAGCTGATTGGTGCAGCTGTGCATGGTAGCCAGATTCTAAAATCAGCTTTTTCAATTAAGCTTTGACAAAAAAAAAAAAAAAGAAACTTGGAAGCTGATTGCAAAATCTGGTGCAGCTCTGCATAGAAACCACTCTCCAATCAGCTTCCAGGTTTTATTGTCAAAGCTTAAAGGGTAACTCCACTTTCATGGGGGGAAAGAAATGGCAAATAAAGAAAAAAATAATATAGCGCGTATAATTGCGACACTAATCGTATTTTTTAATAACATTCAATTACAATATCTTTCCTTTTCAATCTGCAGCCAATGTAATTAATATCAATTTATATAAATATGAATTTATTAAAAAGTCGATTTTAAATACTTAGTTTTATAATACAATTGTATATAAAAATTTCATTTTCTGTATCGGTTTTCGGCCTAGTGCATCCTTCATTTTCGGTTTCGGCGCCAAAATTTCCATTCAGTGCACCCCTAGTAATTTTCTGAGAATGCATTGCAATATGGCTACCTGGAGCTGTTCTGTACACAGAATGTGTACTGACCACTCCCCAGAAACATCATTTCCTGCTTGTGTGATAGGCAGACTTCTGGGAAAACCGGTGAGCCAAACATACAACTCAGATTTCAGGCATCCCCTGAAACACAAATCTCATTTTTTTTGAGAGATCCTTCCAATAGGAACCTGTCTAAAGGCATGCAGGCCCAGCAGATTAACTCAGGTGTGGAGCTGCAGGACACCAATGAGGAAATTGTGAAACCACTCCCATTAGACCCACTCGACACAGGGATCTCTTCAGAATAACAAAAGGTAGGAATCTGCAACAAAGGTTGTTATAATCCCTGCAATGTACATAGATCACCCAGAGAGGAATGTTTTTTTTTCTCCACAAAAGTGGAGTTACACTTTAACTGAAGAAGCTGATGCAGCTGTGCATAGGGGAAGATGTACTAAAACTGGAGAGTGCAAAATCTGGTTTCTATCTCTCCAATCTCAGCGGTCGTCTTTCATTTCTGTTTTGGTTTATTAGGGATTCGTTGTGGGCAAAGCCAAAAATGACATCTGTGATGCCGGCTGTCACTGAACACAGCAGCTTTTCTTTCTCCGAGTCGTCCCTGTAGCAGAGTTTTATTACCTGTAGATCCTGGCAAGAGATCAGTTATTTTTTGAATTCCTTTAATAGGCTGACAACACTGTTCATTCTGTAGTAGGATTGCACAGCAGAGTTTTCAGCTTGTGGACAGTTTTAGAACATTTAAAAACTAAACATCCATCTAAAACATGGAGCAAGCCTTTAAAGACTAAGTTTTTTTACCTGTATCTAGGGTGTAACAGGAAGCATAGTTGTGTACACCCCCCTCACCCGAATCCCAGGGAGCTTCTTGCTATTTTTTTTTAATTGGTGGTTATTCCGGTTATGGTGACAACCCTCGCTAGCGGCCGAAGAAAGGGTTAATAGCGCCCGAAAAGCGCCGCTGCCGAAGAGCTTTGCAGGTGCTTCGGCAGTGGTACCCGTTCATTTCAATGGACAGAGGCGGTGGAGGAGTGGTGTACACCCGCACCACCCTCAGGACTTTTCTAACGTCCTGCAAGCGCACCACCCAGGTGTGAAAGCACTCAGGCTCTCACACTGGGGCTGCAGGGCAGACGTTTTTCAAGCACTTTACAGTCGCTATTTTTAGCCCAAACGTGCCTGAAAAAACGCCTCCAGTGTGAAAAGGGTCTAAGGCCTAACACTTTTTAAGCCATTAAAGTAGAATTCCATCCTAGCAGGGGGGAGGGGGGGAAACCATCTTGAACATAGTTACTAAGTTTTTTTTTTTTTGTTTTTTTTTTTTTTTTTACACATGTACTTGCCTATTCTCAGTCCGGTCTGATCATGTGATCCCACCAAGTGAGCAGCTGGACCATGAGAAACCCATGGGTGACGTCACCTCTCCCAGAATTCCCAGCCGTTGTCGGTGCTCCCTCCTCTCCCCTGCAGCCACCGCACACTGACACGGGATCACATGACCAGACCAGGGAGGATGAAAAATAGGTAAGTATACACACTTGTTTTTTTGTTTTTCCTGCACAGGTTAGGCAGGATCAATAGCAGGAGGGGGGATGGGACATTTTTAAGCATATTTAGTGTTGGGTTGGAGTTCTACTTTAATGCCAGTGACTGACTGCATCACATGAGCTATAGGGATTGTTCAAAAATAACATAACTCTAAACCTCTTGTACACACCCAGATCCTGGGGGACCGGCTGGATCATATGACATTTTACTTTACTAGACTGGACGATGAAGGCATTCTGGTCATTGGGATCGCAGTGTTTTATACTTTGTATATATTATGGGCTGCCATACAGCCTTTCTGTTATAAACTCCTCAGGTGCCGCCTGTTCTCCTCCAACCCGAGTGTTCCCGTGTATGTACAGTGCCTGGATATAGTTTTACACAATAAACTTGGAAACTACTCTGCCGCTGTGTTGTCTTTTTTCTTTACTATTATGTTGGATGGGATGAATTGATGAGACTGAGCAAGGTATAAAACTGCTGGGGTTACAGTACACCCGGAAAGTATTTACAGCGCTTCACTTTTTTCACATTTTATGTTACAGCCTTATTCCAAAATGGATTAAATTTGTTATTTTCTTCAAAACTCTACAAACAATATCCCATAATGACAATGAAAAAATAAGTTTGTTTTTGCAAATTTATTAAAGATTTCAAATTTAAAAAATCCCATGTACATAAGTATTCACAGCCTTTGCCCAATACTTTGTTGAAACACCTCTGGCACCAATTACAGCCTCAAGTCTTTTGTGTATGACACTACAAGCTTGGCACACCTATTTTTTTTGGCAGTTTCTCCCATTCTTTGCAGGACCTCTCAAGCTCCATCAGGATGGATGGGGAGCACAGCCATTTTCAGATCTCTCCAGAGATGTTCAAGTCTGGGCTCTGGCTGGGCCACTCAAGGACATTCAGAGTTGTCCTGTAGCCACTCTTTTGGTATCTTGGCTGTGTGCTTAGGGTTGTTGTTATGTTGGAAGAAGAACCTTCACCCCAATCTGAGGTCCAGAGTGCTCTGGAGGAGGTTTTCATCAAGGATGTCTCTGTACATTGCTGCATTCAGCTTTCCCTCGATCCTGACTAGTCTCCCAGTTCCTGCTGCTGAAAAACATCCCCACAGAATGATGCTGCCACCACCATGCTTCACTGTAGGGATGGTATTTGTCAGGTGATAAGTGGTGCCTGGTTTCCTCCAGACATGACACTTGCCATTTAGGCCAAAGAGTTCAATCTTTGTTTTATCAGACCAGATAATTTTGTTGTTTCTCATGGTCTGAGAGTCCTTCAGGTACCTTTTGGCAAACTCCAGGTGGGCTGTCATATGCCTTTTACTGAGGAGAGCCTTCCGTCTGGCCACTCTACCATACAGGCCTGATTGGTGTAGTGCTACAGAGATGATTGTTTTTCTGTGGAGAGAGGAGAACCTTCCAGAAGAACACTGGAGCTCTGTCAGAGTGACCATTGGGTTCTTGGTCACCTCTCTGACGAAGGCCCTTCTCCCTGATTTCTTAGAGCGGCCACCTGGCCAAACTGAGCAGAGTCCTGGTGGTTCCAAACTTCTTCCATTTACAGATGATGGAGGCCGCTGTGCTCATTGGGACCTTCAAAGCTGCAGAAATTTTTCTGTACCCTTCACCAGATCTGTGCCTCCATACAATCCTGTCTCGCAGGTCTACAGACAATTCCTTGGACTTCATGGCTTAGTGTATGTCAGAGCACAAACCGTTAACTGTGGGACCTTATATAGACAGGTGTGTGCCTTTCCAAATAATGTCCAATCAACTGAATTTACCACAGGTGGACTCCAATCAAGTTGTAGAAACATCTCAAGTATGATCTGTGGAAACAGGATACACCTGAACTCAATGTCATGGCCAAGGCTGTGAATACTTATGTACATGGGAATTTTCTGTTTTTTTTTTTAATTTTTAATATACAGTGGGGCAAAAAAGTATTCAGCCACCAATTGTGCAAGTTCTCCCACTTAAAATGTGGAAACAAATCCAGACAATTACAGGCCTCTCATCTTTTTGTCTCTCATAGTTGAGGTATACCTATGATGACAATCACATTGTCTGTCTGATTTTTGAAAGAATTTATTTTCCACCATAATTTGCAAATAAAGTATTTAGATGAACTTTTGATATTGACCAAATACTTGTTTTCTGTCATTGCCAACAAAGGATATATAACGTTTTGACCTCTAAGTCTTCAAAAGGATCTCACACACTGTTGCTGGTATGTTGGCCCATTCCTCCATGCAGATCTCCTCTAGAGCAATGATGTTTTGGGGCTGTCGCTGGGCAACACGGACTTTCAACTCCCTCCAAAGTTTTTCTATGGGGTTGAGATCTGAAGACTGGCTAGGCCACTCCAGGACCTTGAAATGCTTCTTACGAAGCCACTCCTTCGTTGCCCGGGCGGTGTGTTTGGGATCATTGTCATGCTGAAAGACCCAGCCACGTTTTCATCTTCAATGCCCTTGCTGATGGGAGGAGGTTTGCACTCAAAATCTCACAATACATGGCCCCATTCATTCTTTCATGTACATGGATCAGTCGTCCTGTTCCCTTTGCAGAGAAACAGCCCCAAAGCATGATCTTACCATACCTCCTGTGAAGCATGGGGGTGGCGTTCTTTGGAGGAGAGAGAATGCTGAGTTGCAACCAAACACGACAAGTTGTGTTTCTATCAAACAGTTCTACTTTGGTTTCATCTGACCATATGACATTCTCCCAATCCTCTTCTGGATCATCCAAATGCTCTCTAGCAAACCTCATACCTGCCCGAACATGTACTGGCTTAAGCAGGGGGACACGTCTGGCACTGCAGGATCTGAGTCCCTGGCGACGTAGTGTGTTACTGATGGTAGCCTTTGTTACGTTGCTCCCAGCTCTCTGCAGGTCATTCACTAGGTCCCCCGTGTGGTTCTGGGATTTTTGCTCACCGTTCTTGTGATCATTTTGACCCCATGGGGTGAGATCTTGTGTGGAGCCCCAGATCGAGGGAGATTATCAGTGGTCTTGTATGTCTTCCATCCTCTAATTATTGCTCCCACCGTTGATTTCTTCACACCAAGCTGCTTGCCTATTGCAGATTCAGTCTTCCCAGCCTGGTGCAGGTCTACAATTTTGTTTCTGGTGTCCTTTGACAGCTCTTTGGTCTTCACCATAGTGGAGTTTGGAGTGTGACTGTTTGAGGTTGTGGACAGGTGTCTTTTATACTGATAACAAGTTCAAACAGGTGCCATTAATACAAGTAATGAGTGGAGGGCAGAGGAGCCTCTTAAAGAAGAAGATACAGGTCTGTGAGAGCCAGAAATCTTGCTTGTTTGTAGGTGACCAAATACTTTTATTTTCCACCATAATTTGTCTGATTTTTGAAAGAATTTATTTGCAATGTGTTTGTCTGAATTTGTTTCCACATTTTGTCTCGTTATCATAGGTATACCTCAACTATGAAATTACAGGCCTCATCTTTTTAAGTGGGAGAATTTGCACAATTGGTGGCTGACTAAATACTTTTTTGCCCCACTGTATTTGCTACGATTTCTAACAAAATTCTTTCACGTTGTCATTATGGGATATGGTTTTATAGAATTTTGAGGAAAATAAGGAATTTAATCCATTTTGGAATGAGGCATTAACATAACAAAATATGGAAAAAGCGAAGCATTGTGAATCCTTTTCGGATGCACTGTAGGTTGGAATAAATGTCTATATTAACCCTTTCACCGCCAGAACCATTTTTTTTTTTTTTGCACACATGCTTAAAAAAGAAAATTATGTTAGAGTCTAGAGTGGTTGGATTACAGCACTGCGGGCTCTGTTGGGCACAGATTCCTCAATACAGGTCCTCTTTAGAGCCAACAAAGACATCAGAGTGCAAAGGACCAGTCGCCAGTAGTGCCTGTGTCCTACAGCTGATCTTTTTCCCCATTACTGATGTACTATGGCGGCAGGACTTTGCTTCCCTAAGACAAAACAGTAGCACAAATATTGTATGGCATTAGGAAAAAATGCACCTGCCACTATGTTTTTTAGTCCAGGGTGTCTCTGCTTTGCGTTTTAATAGATAATATTTTGGGGGGTTTTAGTGCACTTTTATAAGTTTAACCCTTTTATCCCGTCACCACTAAGAAGCAGCTTGGGTGTCAGCTGGGCTTTGTTACCCTTCCACATCCATGTACTGGTCGGACTATACTACTGTTAGCATTAGTTACCATGATACATTAGCCAACAGCCTTCTGTAAGTCATCCTGGTAATTGCCCACTAAATGGCAGCAGAACTCCATAGTAAGCTTTGTGGCTTTATAAAAGGGATGGCGGACACCATTGCATGTCCTACTCCTAAATTGAGCTGATATGTTTCATGACACAATTTATCAAATCACTGAGGTTCAAAGCATGTTATACCTTACACCACTGCTTCTAATTATATTAACCACTAGCCACTTTTTTTTTTTTTTTTCTCCCGTGCCTCTTCTTTCAGAAAATATATTGTGTTTGGGGATCTAACAATTTATTTTTTTTTGCTAGAAAAGTGCTAACAGCCAACATTTTTATGTTCTACATTATTTGTGCAGCTGTTTAACAAATGCAAATTTTCACAGTTAAGTGCTCCAGAACAAATTTTTTTTTTTTCTTTTTTTTTGCAAGGCACATCCAACCCTCAGCTGAGCCAGACACTAAAATCATGAAAGTGTTATTAACATGAATTCCATTGCATGTAATTTTTTTTATTCTAAACTTTGGCAGAAGCACCTGGTATTGTTTTTATGAAAATTGCAAAGGGGTGTTTAAACCTTCTGCTATTCTGCCAAATCTATGGGCATGGCTAGCAGCAACAGGTTATTGTGTGTGTGATACACTGCTGGCTATCCTGGTGTCTGTGTGTGTGTCTGTGTGTGTGTCTGTGTGTCTGTGTGTGTGTCTGTATATATATTTTACACACACAATTAGGGATCGACCAATATCAGTATCGTATCGGCACAGGAAAAACAATATTTCAACCACCTCTCCTGCTGATAGCTGATGATTTTTTTTTTTTTTTTTATATATCTATCACTACATTCCTTGTGACAGCAATAACAAACATCCCTTGTGACAGTAATAGGCATGCTGATCCCGAGCTGAGCAGTTGAATGACAGGCCCGTGTTCACTCCACTTATGCAGACACAGCCACAGCCCGCTCTGCCCTGTGGGCAGCCTGATGTAAATGAACCGCCTGACAAAAGTCAGTTTTCAGCCAGACCCGATTGGACCCTCCATCCTCCTCTATAGGCAGTCGGATGTAAAGGGGACCCGATCTGACCTCTTGTGTAGAAGGGGCCTACGCCTTTCCCTTTAACTGTTGTGCTGTTATAGTAGTTGGAAGCAGCAAGACATGTAAACAAATTCCCAGCTGCTACAGTGGCCAGGAGTTTGTTTACATTTTTTTTCTGCTGCCTATGTAGTAGATGTGATTTGGGCAGCTGTAAAGCCACATGATCACTTCTACATGCTCAGGTTTGTGTCTCTCTTCCCCAGCCAACATGTGTCCTAGGCTTACCGGTTCCTCCTTGGGCCTCTGGGACCATCTGCTATCTGTTCCCTCCTGGGTAGTATGAACCCAGAAACACTTATCTCTGAGCACTTCCTAATTCAGAGCTGCCAAAACCTGTCCTCTATGCCTGTGGATAAAGATGATCAAGCACAGTTTATCTTTTAATCCGCGTCAATATAGTAACATTAGGGCAGGGGACTCCAACTGGTGGCCCTCCAGCTGTTGTGGAACTACAAGTCCCATCATGCCTCTGCCTGTTGGTATCATGCTTGTAACTGTCCGCCTTGCAATGCCTCATGGGACTTGTAGTTCTGCAACAGCTGGAGTGCCACCAGTTTGAGACCCCTGCATTAGGGGGTCTAACGTGCATTTGGATGAAAGTGGTGATTGCGCCACACACATTATATATTGCTGCATGCTGGCATATGAGCCATACCATTGGGGTGATCATTTACAGCTAACTCTAAACCAGCACAGACAGTAACCCATGAAGTAACTTCCTGGTATCAGGGAACACCTGCTAAATCTCAGGATACATTAGTGTGATGGTGAGTGGGAAGAATGGTCCTTAAAAGCCGTGTACACACGGGCCGACTTTTCAGCATCAAACGTCCAACGGTCTTTCCAACGGACTTTCGGATGACCGGACTAAAGTCCGTTCGAAAGTCCGTTGGTATGAACGTGATGACGTACAAAGGGACCTGAATAAGGAAGTTGATAGCCAGTAGCCAATAGCTGCCCTTGCATCCTTTTTTTTTGTCTGCCGGACATACAGACGAGCGGATTTTTCAACCGTACTCGAGTCCGTCGGAAAGATTTGAAACATGTTCCAAATCTAAAGTCCGTCTGATTTTCGACAGAAAAAGTCCGCTGAAGGTCTGATGAAGCCCATACACGGTCGGATTGTCCAACGGATTCGTTCCGTTGGACCAGTCCGGTCGAAAAGTCTGCCCGAGTGTACATGGCATTACACTTGTGGCCATTGAGAAGAATGATCTCCTTGCAGATAGCTTCCCACTGACACCATTGATCTATTTAGCTATCTGTGAAGCAGAAACTGCTCATTGCATAGCTCTCAACTGTCCCCAAGGGACTGTCCCTGATTTGGAGCAATGTCCCTCTGTCCTTCTTTCCTCCTCATTTGTCCCTCATTTTGGTCTGATCTATATAGTTAGATAAAAAGTGCATTTTATATACATCAAAAAGTGTTTTCCAGTGCTAAACCTTTCATCTGATTACAAATGCAGCAATTTAGAGAATTCCAAAAGACAATATAAAGGAATAGTAGTGGTCAAAAAAAGCACTTGTGGGTTTAACCAATCTTGTTTTTGTACAATTCTCCTTAAAGAGGGCGTACCAAGGGGTGTGTCCTATGCCTGCATACTTTTACTAATAGGTGTCATCCTCATTCCCATCTCTAAAAGTTGGGAGGTGTCATTGCTCAAGGAACCCCTAGCAACCTCTGGAGGAACCCATGGTTGAGAAACCCTGCACTAAATTGATAAGCTGTAAACGCATCACCTATGGGCAATTTTGGGTACTGCAGTTTTGTGCAGCTTTGCAGGCACACAAAACTTTGATACTTTAGTATTTATAAAATATGAGGTTGTGTTGACTAAACATGTTAACCCTCAAATAAATACAAATGGAGATTATAAATATTTTTTGCACCAAAACTAATTTTAGTGTATTTTTTTTTTTTTTTAACGACTTCTTGCCCGGCCTTTAGCAGAATGACGGCCGGGCGGTGGTTTAGTTATCCTGACTGGGCATATGACGTCCAGCAGGATAACATGGGGGCACGCAGCGATCAGTGGTGTGGTGCTGTGTGTCACTCTACAGGTGATCATGTGGTAAGGAGCCTGCATCAGAGGCTTCTTAGTAGGATCGGAGATGCGGTGTGTCAATCACAGCTGATCATCGTGTGAACTGGGAAGTGCCGGTAAACGGCATTCCTCGGTTTGCGGTGACAGGGAGAGCCAATCGGCGACTCCCCCTGTTGGGGGATTTGGGGGGGTCTGTGTAATCAGCACATTGCTGGTGGCACATCTGATGGAGCTGTGTAATGTCAGATAATCAGTGCCCATCAGCTGCCGGTCTGATGGGCACTGACGGGTGTTTCTGATGGGGAAAAAAGTGCCAATCAGTGCCCACCACAGTGCCAATAGGTGCCCATCAGTTACCATACCTCCCAAATTTTTGAGATGGGAATGAGGGACACCTATCAGCAAAAGCATGAAGGCATAGGACACACCCCCTGCCACCCCCCCTTAAAGGAGAATTGTACAAAAAAAACAAAAAACAAGATTGGTTAAACCCACAAGTGCTTTTTTTTACTACTACTATTCCTTTATATCGGCTTTTGGAATTTACAAATGCAGCAATTTAGAAATCAGATGAAAGGATTAGCACCGGAAAACACTTTTTGATAGATAAAAAGTGCATTTTAAAAACCTCTATATAGATCAGACCAAAATGAGGAGGAATGAGGGACATTGCTCTAAATCAGGGACAGTCCCTCCAAATTAGGGACAGTTGGGAGCTATGCAGTAACACCTGTCAGGTAGCACTGATGATGTGGTACTATCAGTGTCTGTCAGTGCAGCATTATTATTATTTAGGGTACTTGTATAGCGCCATCAATTTATGCAGCGCTTTACATGTACATTGCATCATTCATATACTAAGGCCAATTTAGACAGAAGCCAATCAACCTACCAGCATGTCTTTGGAGTGGAGCATATCAGTGCTGCATATCACTGCCCCCTATTGGTGCCCATGAATTCTACATATCAGTGCCGCCTCATCAGCCGCCCGTCAGTGAAGGAGAAAACAAAATTTTATAACTAAAAAATACAGAAACAAAAAAAACGTTTTTTTTTCAAAAATGGTGGTTTGTTTAGCAAAAAATAAACCCCCCCAGAGGTGATCAAATGCCACCAAAAGAAAGCTCTATTTGTGGGAAGAAAATGATAAAAATGTCATTTGGGTACAGTGTTATATGACCGCGCGATTGTCATTCAAAGTGCAACAGCGCTGAAAGCTGAAAATTGTCCTGAGCAGGAAGGGGAGAAAGTGCCCGGTATTGAAGTGGTTAAAATATAGATTTGAAAAACAGTAGCACAAACATCACGTAACATAAAAAAAGTTTCAATTACCATCATTTTATTCTGCTGTTCTGCTTTCAGAAAATGTATAATGTTTTGGGGTTTTAAGTACTTTTTCTGGCAGCTAAAGGGTTAAAGCCTAGCCGCAGCCAAATCGGTTTCTTCGTTGTGTACAGAGCTGGGAAGGATTATCTGGGTATTTACCCTTCCACATGCATACACTGGCCAGAATCAGCATCATTATCATATATAACCATAGACTGATATATGTCAGTGTACAAACGGTCTTTTGCTGCCATCTAGTGGTGAAGCAGCAGAATTATCTACAATACTTTCATCAGTGACTTTGTGGAATTACAAAGGGCACAAGAATATTGTGGGGTTGATTTAATGAAGCTGAAATTCAAAGCCGATTGGCTACAGTGCACAGCTGCACTAGATTTTGCACTCTTCAGTTTGTTCAATTAAGCTTTGGCAAAAAAAAAAAAAACCTGGAAGCTGACTGGTTTCTATGCGGAGCTGCCCCAGCTTTTGCACACTCCAGTTTTAGTAAATCAACCTCATGTCCTTACTCCAGTGTTTCTCAACTCGCAGTCCAACAGGTCATGTTTTCAGTATTTCCCTCAGATGAAATGGCTGTGGTAATTGCTAAGGCAGTGAAACTGATCAAATCGCCTGTGCAAAATAATGGAGAGCCTGAAAACATGACCTGTTGGGGCACCTTGAGCGATGAAGTTGAGAAACACTGCCTTATTCCATAGTGCTCCTATATGTTCCATGACACAGCCTATCGAATCACTGAGGCACAAAGCATGTTAAGCTTAATACTGCTGGTTCGGATTATAGGAGGCCTTTATTACAGTTGGCCTTTAAATCTGTACAACTTAGCAAGACTGAAGGTCAGACTCCTCTCTTGTTACATACTCTGATTTCACTGCACACTGTGAGCTCCTCAGCAGATAGAGCCCACCTCATTTGCTGGTTGGAGGACATCCAGGATCTGCTATCCCCAGCCTAATGCCCCGTACACATGGTCGGATTTTCCGGTGGAAAATGTCCGATCGGAGCGTG
This sequence comes from Lithobates septentrionalis, assembly GCA_037952835.1. NCBI lineage: Eukaryota > Metazoa > Chordata > Amphibia > Anura > Ranidae > Lithobates > Lithobates septentrionalis. The sequence continues at coordinate 1,545,379 of JBBDGP010000254.1, forward strand.
TTGTCGGAAATTCCGACCGTGTGTGGGTCTATTGGACATTTTCCATCGGATTTTCCGACACACAAAGTTGGAGACCAGGAGATAAAATTTTCCGACAACAAAATCCGTTGTCGGAAATTCCGATCGTGTGTACACAAATCCGACGGACAAAGTGCCATGCATGCTCAGAATAAATAAAGAGATGAAAGCTATTGGCCACTGCCTCGTTTATAGTCCCGACGTACGTGTTTTACGTCACCGCGTTCAGAATGATCGGATTTTCCGACAACTTTGTGTGACCGTGTGTATGCAAGACAAGTTTGAGCCAACATCCGTCGGAAAAAATCCTAGGATTTTGTTGTCGGAATGTCCGAACAAAGTCCGACCATGTGTACGCCCTATAACTGTCCCTTACCTTCCATCTTTCATTCACTGGAGGGTGATCAACATGCCAATGCAGGCTGCTCAGCAGTGCCCACTCCTCCAGCCTGAATTCCACCCATCAAGGCATTTTAATATTTGTATAACTCCTCCCAAAAGCCAGCTCACTGCTCCCATCAGGGCTGAGGGCTTTGCATTGCATAGAGAAGCATAGAGACCAAGTGATTTTAGTCGCAAAATGGCCAAGAGTTTTAGCTGACGCTCATAGGAAATCATAGTTAATCGATTACAGAAATGATGGCCTGCACACAGAGCCCCTCTCCTCCCTCTCCCCCAGTACACAGAGCCCCTCTCCCCCAGTACAAGGGACCTGTGTTCCGAACTTCGGTCCCTTGTACCATGGCCTGGCTGATTATTGCCTGGAACACAGTCATGTTTTTTGTGCCCAGAGTTACCCTTTAAAGAAGTCGGGAACAGCTGGGAAATATGGTCCACCCTGAGTAAAGTTGATGGACTGTGACATGTCATGGACACTGGGTGTATAGTTAATCTAACCATTCATGTGGATAATGGACTGTCCTTTCATCACAACCTATTCTGTCATACAAGTTAGTCAGAACAGTTTCTAGAGTTGGTTACCAGGTGGCGTGAGCAGTGCTGACCCGAGTGAAATCTATTCATATTATGTCCTACGTTTCAGTTTAATAATTTTTGGAAGGAGGTGTCATTCTCCACTGTGAATGGGATCTGCTCTCAAAATGTAAATAATATATTATTTTATGGGGTGTACTTACACTGCTGGGCTGTCTTTGAAGACCAGTTCAAATCATTGTGTACATATTGCACTACGTTATTATAGGATAGGATGCATTTGTATTGTTTGATCTCTCTCTTTCAGGTGTTGCTGTGTTGGTGCGTCTTCCTTGGCTAAGGAGAAACGGGGATCTAACCTGCCGTCAACACTAGGGATGAGCCGAACAACCCCTGATTCGGTTTGCATCCAGAACATCGAACAAATTTTTTGCCTGTTTAACAGTGTTCGCGTGTTGCAAAGTCTATGGGACACTAAAATGAGCACTTTTGATTATTCATGTTCAAGGCTTATATACAAGTTATTGTCATAAAAAGTGTTTTGGGACCTGGGTCCTGCCCCAGGTGACATGTATCAGTGCGAAAAAAGTTTTAAAAACTGACGGTTTTTTCGGGAGCAGTGATTTTAATAATGCTTAAAGTGAAACTAAAGGAATATTACACTTTTATTAATTTCGTACCGGGGGGTGTCTATAGTTTGCCTGTAAAGGGGCGCATGTTTCCCGTATTTAGAACAGTCTGACAGCAAAATGTCATTTCTAAAGGAAAAAAGTCACCTAAAACTACTCGCGGCTATAATGAATTGTCGGTCCGACAATACACATAAAAGTTCATTGATAAAAACGACATGGAATTTCCCCACAGGGGAACCCCGAACCAAAATTTAAAAAAAAAAATGCGTGGGGGTCCCCCTGAATTCCATACCAAGCCCTTCAGGTCTGGTATAGATTTTAAGGGGAACCCCGCGCCAAGATTTAAAAAAAATGGCGTGGGGTCCCCCCAAAAATCCATACCAGACCCCTTTCTGAGCATGCAACCTGGCAGGCCGCAGGAAAAGAGGGGGGATGAGAGAGCGCCCCCTCCTGAACCGTACCAGGCCACATGCCCTCAACATGGGGACAAGGTGCTTTTGGGGGCTACCCCAAAGCACCCTCCCAATGTTGATGGGGAGAAGGGCCTCATCCCCACAACCCTTGCCCGGTGGTTGTGGGGGTCTGCGGGCGGGGGGCTTATCAGAATCTGGAAGCCCCCTTTAACAAGGGGACCCCCAGATCGCGCTCCCCCTGTGTGAATTGGTAATGGGGTACAAATGTACCCCTACCATATCACAAAAAAGTGTCAAAAAGGTTAAAAAACACAAGAGACAGTTTTTGATAAGTCCTTTATTAATTTCTTCTTCTTTCCGCTTCTTCATCCATCTTCTTTCTTTGGTGTCCTTCTTCCTCCATCTTCTTCTTCTCCATCTTCTTCTTCCTCTGCTCTTCTTGTCCCACATCTTCCTCCGGCTTCTTCTCCGTTCCGTCCGCACGATCCGCCTCTGTGGGAGTCTTCCGTCGTGTGACCCTTCCCTTCATCTGACACTTCTTATATAACGGAGGGCAGGGCCACCCGGTGACCCCGCCCTCCTCTGACGCACGGGTACTTTACGTAACCGGGTGACCCCGCCCCCTCTGACAACACAGGGAAAGCCATAGGGAAGTCCCCGTAAATGGGTGACCCCACCCCCTCTGACAACACAGGGAAGTCCCCGTAAATGGGTGACCCCACCCCCTCTGACAACACAGGGAAAGCCATAGGGAAGTCCCCGTAAATGGGTGACCCCACCCCCTCTGACAACACAGGGAAAGCCATAGGGAAGTCCCTGTAAATGGGTGACCCCACCCCCTCTGACAACACAGGGAAAGCCATAGGGAAGTCCCCGTAAATGGATGACCCCACCCCCTCTGACAACACAGGGAAAGCCATAGGGAAGTCCCCGTAAATGGGTGACCCCACCCCCTCTGACAACACAGGGAAAGCCATAGGGAAGTCCCTGTAAATGGGTGACCCCACCCCCTCTGACAACACAGGGAAAGCCATAGGGAAGTCCCCGTAAACGGGTGACCCCGCCCCCTCTGACAACACGGGGAAAGCCATAGGGAAGTCCCCGTAAACGGGTGACCCCGCCCCCCCTGACAACACAGGGAAAGCCATAGGGAAGTCCCCGTAAACGGGTGACCCCGCCCCCCCTGACAACACAGGGAAAGCCATAGGGAAGTCCCCGTAAACGGGTGACCCCGCCTCCTCTGACAACACAGGGAAAGCCATAGGGAAGCCCCCGTAAACGGGTGACCCCGCCCCCCTCTGACAACATGGGGAAAGTCATAGGGAAGTCCCCATAAACGGGTGACCCCGCCCCCCTCTGACAACATGGGGAAAGCCATAGGGAAGCCCCCGTAAACGGGTGATCCTGCCCCCTCTGACAACACAGGGAAAGCCATAGGGAAGTCGCCGTAAACAGGTGACCTCGCTCCCCTCTGACGGACGGGGACTTCCCTATGGCTTTCCCCATGTTGTCAGAGGATAAGCCTTTAAAATTAGCACTTTTGATTTCTCCCATAGACTTTGGGGTGTTCGCAGCAAATTCGAAAGCCGCAGAACACCCTTAGGCTGTTCGCCAGTTCGCTGAACAATTTTAATGTTCGAGTCGAACAGCGAACTCATGTTCAACCCGAACATAAAGCCCATCCCTAGTCAACACTAACTTACTTCCATATTATCACTGTACATATATTTTAGGTAGATAGTGAGGAATCAAGGTTGTTGTTTAGGCCTGCCTTTAACCTCCCTGGCGGTTTTCCCGAGTGTGGCTCGGGGTTAAATTTCAGTACCATTAGCAGTAACCCTGAGCCACACTCGGGATTGCATTGCAAAATCCTGGTGCGGTATACTTACCTTGTCCCCAGGATCCTGCGATGTCCCCCTGCTGTGTCTGCAGGCTCTGTCCTCCGCCCAATGCCTCCCTGTGCCGGGCTCTGTTCCCTGCGAGCGTTGTGACACACGGGGGCAGGGCCCGGGGGCAAATTCAAAAAATGTAAAAATATAATACATACAGTACAGTGTAATCTTACAGATTACATTACTGTATGAAATTGATTTCACATCCCTTTTGTCCCCAGTGCTTTTTCCAATGCCCTGCATGCAGTTTTATATGATATATAGTTTATAGTTTCTGCCTGGAAACTGGAGATTGTCCATAGCAACCAAAAAGTGTCCCTTTACGTCAAAAGTGGTTTTAGACCAGCTAGAAAACGGCGATAGTAAATTAGAACACTTGCAGAATTGAGCGATAGTGAATCGTGGGGAAATTAATTTTATTATTATTATATTATTATTTTTTATAATTCATAAATTATTTATATTTATTTATTATATTATAATTTTGTATCTCAAACTTTATCATACCTAGGATATCTACTAGACTTTTGTTTGGCATTTTTATAGTGTAGGCCTGTAATTTTTAGCGATAACACACTTAAATCTGTCCAAATTTCTGTGCAAAATGTACTGCTTTGAGATGCAAAAATCTGACATAATCATACCGCCAGGGAGGCTACAATTGTACATAAATATTTTTGATACTTTATTGCTCTACATGACTTAGTTAGATACAAAACTATGATATATGACAGCTACGTTTATTCCAGTGGTACGCCACACATAGTATAGAAATAGGAAAGGGTTAACAATATAACATGTTTTATGTTTTCCCCTCCCATCCCAGTTTTTGCCAGGACATTCACTCTCAGGCTTGGGAGCTCAAATTATTTTTCTACAAACTCAGAGACGTAGTTTTGTGAGCAGGAGGAGGATGTAGCACCCTGGAGTTTAGGCAGGGTTGCTCCTCACAAATTTAACAATCAACCAGGATAACTACTCCTGGCAAGTAGAGATCTATTGATTTCTCCCATGGCCTTGTTGCACTTTTCTCTTCTACCACTAGGTGGCCGGGTACCTGGTTGTACTAGATATGAGAAGAGCAACCTAAGGTCATCTTATGGGCATATGGGGTTATTCAGCCAATGGGTGGGGGTTTTCTTGAATCCCTTGGCCTGCTGGGAGAGCCTATATATTCAGGTGGAGTCAGGTGATCTGTGTTCTGTGCCACCTGGAAGGCTAACTGGGTGGACATGTGTGTCGTATTGCTCCGGGCTGCTAGGCCGGAGGTTGGGCCTATCCCGGGGGCATCTGGCTGCTAGGCTGCCTGAGGGCCTATCCAGAAGCAAGAGAGCAGCGCAGGGTTGGGACTGCAGCTTGCAGTACAACCACAAGTGACGGTTCTGCCGGCCAGAGAACCTGTCGTGGTCAGAGGGAAACTGTCGCCACTAAGGGGACCATCCGCCTTATTATCAGGGACCACAGTGAGTAGATGGAGCAAGTACCTAGGCAGTATTCTCACCGAACAGGCACAGCGGAGAATCAGGAAACTTCAGGCGGTGATCAAGTCAGGAACCCAGCCAGCGGAGGTGACACTTGCAGAGCAGTGTTAGGCCTCATTAGGTCTAGGGTACCCCCCTAACCCCCCTAATAAAGTTTTAACCCCTTGATCACTCCCCATCGCCAGTGTCACTAAGCGATCATTTTTCTGATCGCTGTATTAGTGTCACAGGTGACGCTAGTTAGGGAGGTAAGTATTTAGGTTCGCCATCAGCGTTTTATAGCGCCAGGGACCCCCATATACTACCTAATAAAGGTTTAACCCCCTGACTTGTTTACTCCCCATCCAGTTGTCTGCGTTGATAAGTCCCTGATTACGTTTTCTGGCCGCTTGTCATTCAAACAGTACCTTCCCAGCAAGCGTGCCAGATACGGGATCAAGATGCATAGGCGTGCGCACAGGGTGTGCCAGGTGTGCCTGGGCACACCCTAATCGCCTTGTGTGGTGCATATTCCCCCCTGTTTAGACCACTGATATTTCATCCCCAAAAAAAATGTTACAAAAGAAAATAATTTTTTGAAAAATAAAATAAGCAAAATTACACTGTCCACTACCCTACTGACACCATCAGTACATATACACATGCATATGTATTTGAGCTTTGGGGTGCACACCCTAATGCAAGAGGCTGCGCACACCTATGTCAAGATGTATAAGCTCTGTGACAGGGCCACAGGCTATACATGTAGTTTTATGGTTTACGAGGTAAAAGATAGCCACGTAGAGCCGACAAACTGCCCTGACTACATAGGAAGCGCTGGCAAGATTGTGTGGGAATTGGTGTCACCCTTATATGCAGACAATTCCTACACGAGCGTGCCACTTTTTAGTCACCTTTTTGATCATCAGATTGGAGCATGTGGCACTGTGCGACCTAATCGCCGGGGCTTTCCCCAGCAGCTTGTAGATTCCCATCTTAGGTTGGGGGAGAGAGCCTGCTTGAAGTGTAATAACTTGCTCGCTATGAAGTGGAGGGATAATAAGAATGTTTTCGTTCTTACCTCCCTTCATGCAGACGCGACGGTCCAAATTACTACGGCGACTGGTGTTGTGGAGAAACCCCTCTGTGTCCACGAATATAACCAAAATATGGGAGGGGCGGACGTCAACGACCAGTTTTTGGCACCGTACCTAATTGCCCGTAAGGCCAGACGCTGGTACAAGAAAGTGTCTGTTTATTTATTTCAATTGGTTTTGCTGAATGCTCATACAGAGCTTCAGGACGGACTGGATCCTTCCTTAAATTCCAGGAAGAGATTGTCAGAGCCCTTCTGTTTCCAGATGGTGCTCCACCTCGACTTCCCCAACCAAATGCAGTAAGCCGGCTGCATGAGAGGCATTTTCTTTATGTCCTTCCCGAGTACCCCTACCCAATGAGCCCCCAAAAAAAGATGTTGTGTCTGCAGCAAGCAGATATAGACGTGACACCCGCTATTATAGTCCCTTCTGTCCTGACAATCCTGGTCTTTGCATTGGTGAATGTTTTGAATGCTACCATACACTAGTTGAGTATAATGCCGCGTACACACGGTCGGACTTTTCGTCTACAAAAGTCAGACAGCCTGTCCGACAGACTTCCGGCAGACTTTCGGCGGACTTGCGGCGGACTTGCGGCATACTTTCTAACGAACGGACTTGCCTACACACGACCACACAAAAGTCCGACGGATTCGTACGTGATGACGTACACCGGACTAAAATAAGGAAGTTCATAGCCAGTAGCCAATAGGTGCCCTAGCGTGGCTTTTTGTCCGTCGGACTAGCACACAGACGAGCGGATTTCGGGGTCCGTCGTAGTTACGAAGTAAAGATTTGAAGCATGTTTCAAATCTAAAGTACGTCGGATTTGAGGCTAAAAAAGTACGTTGAAAGTCCGGAGAAGCCCACACACGATCGGATTACCAGCCAGCTTTAGTCCGTCAGCGTCCGTTGGACTTTTGTAGACGAAAAGTACGACCGTGTGTACGCGGCATTAGCGTAGGGTACAGCACTGCACAGACTAGGCACACTTTACAGGGTCTGCCAAGATGCCATCGCATTTTGAGAGACCTTGAACCGGTTACAGTTACAAAAGTTACAGTTACAAAAAAAAGTGTAAAAAAAAAAAAAAACACAAAAAAATATATAAAATAAAAAAACCAAAAATAGTTGTCGTTTTATTGTTCTCTCTCTATCCTCTCTCTATTGTTCTGCTAATTTTTACTGTATTCTATTCTGCAATGTTTTATTGTTATTATGCTTTATCATGTTTGCTTTATAGGTATGCAATTTTTTTATACTTTACTGTTTACTGTGTTTTATTGTTAACCATTTTTTTGTTTTCAGGTACGCCATTCAGCTGCAGAGCGGATTTATTTATCTTGACAGCAACAGCGTTTGCTCCCACGATACATAAAGCCGTGACTCCAGCGCTGTAGGAGGTGATTTCACCACCACAGTTAAAAAAAAGAGCATATATGCCGAAGCATGGGGGCAGCAGGGGCGGAGGAGCGATTTGCTCCTACCTTTTAGGGCGGATGCCCCCATGCTTCGACATATATAAACGGTGTATGTATGCCCATCATTAGAAGTGGGTGGATGAAGGGAGGTATTCTAATGGTGGGCATACCCACCGATCAATCTCTTTTTTTCGTTCAGCCCACGGGCATATAGTGTAAACTTTTTTTGCATGCAGCCTAACAAGGACCAGCAACGTACTTGTAAGTTGCTGAACTTTGAGTGGTTATACCAGAATGATGCCTGCAGGTATAGGTATCATCTTGGTATCATTGTTTTCAGCCAGCGGTCAGCTTTCATGTAAAAGCAATCCTAGAGGCTAATTAGCCTCTAGACTGCTTTTACAAGCAGTGGGAGGGAATGACCCCCCCCCACCATCTTCCATGTTTTTCTTTGGCTCTCTTGTCCCAACAGGGAACCTGAGAATGCAGCCGGTGATTCGGCCAGCTGACCATAGAGCTGATCAGAGACCAGAATGGCTCCAAACATCTCTATGGCCTAAGAAACCAGAAGCTACGAGCATTTTATGACTTAGATTTCGCCGGATGTAAACAGCACCATTGGGAAATTGGGAAAGCATTTTATCACATCCATCTTGGTGTGGTCAGATGCTTTGAGGGCAGAGGAGAGATCTAGGGTCTAATGTACTCTTTTTTGAAAAAAATAGGGGTCTCTGTCACTACCTATTGCTGTCATAGGGGATATTTACATATCCTAAAAATGATTAAAAAAAAATGAAAGGAACAGTTTATTATTTTTTTAGCTTTTTTATCTTATTTTTAAAGAAAAAAATAAAAAAAAAAAGCACCCCTGTCCCCCCGGTGCTCTCACGCAAAGGCGAACGCAAGCGTCGGTCTGGCGTCAAATGTAAACAGCAATTGCACCATGCATGTGAGGTATCACCGCGGAGGTCAGAACGAGGCTTTTAAAGGCTTTTAAAAATGTATTTAGTTTGTCGCCACTGCACGTTTGTGCGCAATTTTAAAGCATGTCATGTTTGGTATCCATGTACTCGGCCTAAGATCATCTTTTTTATTTCATCAAACATTTGAGTAATATAGTGTGTTTTAGTGCATTAAAATAAAAAAAAAGTGTGTTTTTTTCCCCAAAAAATGCATTTGAAAAATCTCTGCGCAAATACTGTGTGAAAAAAAAATGAAACTTCCACCATTTTAATCTGTAGGGCATTTGCTTTAAAAAAATATATAATGTTTGGGGGTTCAAAGTAATTTTAGTTTACATGAAAAAATTATTTTTTTTTTGCAAGAAAAGTGTCAGAAAGGGCTTTGTCTTCAAGTGATTAGAAGAGTGGGTGATGTGTGACATAAGCTTCTAAATGTTGTGCATAAAATGCCAGGACAGTTCAAAACCCCCCCAAATGACCCCATTTTGGAAAGTAGACACCCCTCACTATTTGCTGAGAGGCATGTCGAGTCCATGGAATATTTTATATTGTGATAAGTTGCAGGAAAAAGACAATTTTTTTTTCTTTTTTTGAACAAAGTTGTCACTAAATGATATATTGCTCAAACATGCCATGGGAATATGTGAAATTATACCCCAAAATACATTCTGCTGCTTCTCCTGAGTACGGGGAAACCACATATGTGAGACTTTTTGGGAGCCTAGCCGCGTACGGGACCCTGAAAACCAAGCACCACCTTCAGGCTTTCTAAGGGTGTAAATTTTTGATTTCACTCTTCACTGCCTATAACAGTTTCGGAGGCCATGGATTGCCCAGGTGGCACAAAACCCCCCCAAATGACCCCATTTTGGAAAGTAGACACCTCAAGCTATCTGCTGAGAGGTATAGTGAGTATTTTGCAGACCTCACTTTTTGTCATACATTTTTCTTGTCTTTCTTCAATTTTCAAAACCTTTTTTTTTTTTTTCATTTTCAAAAAGCTGCAAAATACTCACCATGCCTCTCAGCAAATAATTCTACTTTCTACTTTCCAAAATGGGGTCATTTGGGGGGGGGGGGGGGGGGGGTTTGTACCATCTTGGCATTTTATGGCCTTCAAAACTGTGATAGGTAGTGAGGAGTGAAATCAAAAATGTACGCCCTTAGAAATCCTGAAGGCGGTGCTTGGTTTTCGGGGCCCCGTATGCGGCTAGGCTCCCAAAAAGTCCCACACATGTGATATCCCCGTACTCAGGAGAAGCAGCTAAATGTATTTTGGGGCGCAATTTTACATATAACCATGGCATGTGTGAGCAATATATCATTTAGTGCCAACTTTTTGTAAATTTTTTTTTTATCATTATTCAATCACTTGAGCCCATTAAATATTACATTTTTTGTCCCAACATGCCTCTCAGCAATTTCCTTGGGGTGTCTACTTTCCAAAATGGGGTCATTTGGGGGGGGGGGGGGGGTTTGTACCACCCTGCCATTTTAGCACCTCAAGAACTGACATAGGCAGTCATAAACTAAAAGCTGTGTAAATTCCAGAAAATGTACCCTAGTTTGGTTTGCGCAAAAGTTATAGCGCCTACAATCAATATACGCTTCTTGACATTTTTTTTACCAAAGACATGTGGCCGAATACATTTTGGACTAAATGTATGACTAAAATTGAGTTTATTGGATTTTTTTTATAACAAAAAGGAGAAAATATCTTTTTTTTTCAAAATTTTCGGTCTTTTTCCGTTTGTAGCGCAAAAAATAAAAACCGCAGAGGTGATCAAATACCATCAAAAGAAAGCTCTATTTGTGGGAAAAAAGGATGCAAATTTCGTTTGCGCGGTCATGCAATGCTGTACCCAATTAGCAGTTAAAGCGACGCAGTGCCAAATTGTAAAAAGTGCTCTGGTCAGGAAGGGGGTAAATCCTTCCGGGGCTGAAGTGGTTAACAGTCTCCTTTGGCTAGACTCACTGTTCAGTCCCATGACAAACTTATCTCTCAGTGCAGTAGGTAAGTACTCCCCAAAAGAACAGGCTAATCTGCGAAGGGCGAGCACATAAGCTTTAATTTCTTTATCAGGGCAGCAGCAGCAAGGTGGAGCCGGAATCTTTCTGCAATCTCTAGTGGTTTAGGCTGGAAGTGATCCTCTAACAGCGTAAGGAGCTCTACCAATGTCTTAGTTGCTGGTTTTACAGGGGAAAGGAGATCCCTAATGCCGTGTACACACGGGCGGACTTTTCGAACCAGACTGGTCCGACGGAATGAATCTGTTGGACAATCCAACCGTGTGGGGGCTTCATCGGACCTGCAGCAGACTTTTTCGGTCGAAAATCAGACAGACTTTTGATTTGGAACATGTTTCAAATATTTCCGCCGGTCCCAGTTCCTATTGAGAAATCCGAGAAGGACAAGAGCAGAGCAAACTCCACGAGTGATGCCGTGTGTTCAGTGGAGAGGGGAGGGGCCCATCCATGCAGCTAACCCCGGCTTCAGAATTGTGAAGAGAGAAGCCGATTCATTGGCTGCACGGATTGAGCCCCCTCCCCTCTCCACTGAACACAAGGTGATTGATCTAGTGGCGGCGCCGGTGGCCATTTTGTTGGAGCCAGCTGCTGCAGAGCCAAACATTCCCGATTTCCCTGGACAAAAAAGGCAAAATCCCGAATCGGGGCAGCCTCTGATCGGGATGAGGGTCCCAGAATCGGGATTTCCCCGTGAAAATCGGGACTGTTGGCAACTATGCACACTGCTCCCCCACCTGAAAAATTGCTCCCCCACCTGTCACACTGCTCTCCGTCGCATTGCTCCCCCACCTGTCACACTGCTCCCCGACCTGACACACTGCTCCCCCACCTATCACAGTGCTTCCCCACCTGTCACACTCCTTACCCACCTGTCACACTGTTCCCCCTTCACATTGCTCCCCACCTGTCACACTGCTCCCCTGTCACATTGCTCCCCCACCTGTCACACTGTTCCCCCCTTCACACTGCTCCCCTACCTGACACACTGCTCCCCCCAATCACACTAGTCCCCCACCTGACACACTGGTTCCCAAAAAAGTGTCAAGTGTGTCAGGTGGGGGAGCAGTGTGACAGGGGGGGGGGAGCAGTGTGACAGGTGGGGGAGCAAAGTGTCAGCTAGTTGTCCGATCTGCCTGCCGCAGTGTCACAGTCACCCTAAAAATCACTGATCACCGCCATGACAAGTTAAAAAAAAAAAAGTGAAAATGCCATAAAAATATCCCCTATTTTGTAGACGCTACAACTTTTGCACAAACCAATCAATATACGCTTATTGGGACTTTTTTTTACAAAAAATGTGTAGCAGAATACATATTTGCCTAAATTGATGAACAAATGTGATTTTTAATTTTTTTTTATTGGGTGTGTTTTATAGCAGAAAGTAAAATATACTGTTATTTTTTGCGCTATAAACAAAAAATGTAATGACAATTTTGAAAAAAAAAAAGAACCGCAGGGGTGATCAAATACCACCAAAAGAAAACTCTATTTGAGCCTTCCGGGGCTGAAGTGGTTAAAAAATACCCCCTGGCATTTATTGTAGTGGCCATCTTGAGTAAGGGTAGATGCTGCATATAGCATTTACTGGAATCCATCTGCCTTTAGTTCAGGCACGGGCCTCCCCTCCTGAAGACTTCTGGGATGTATGACATCATTTGCCTAGGCATAGAAACCAGGAAGCAACTGAAGAAATGCAAAAAAAAATTGTAAAGCAAGTAAATAGATAGATAGGAAAGTGTATATCATATTTACTAATGCTAGCAGCATAAGGATTAGAAATAGAACTAGAAAGTGGAACTTCACTCTCTCAATCAACATGGACTAAGTGATGTTCCTGGGTGGCCATTGGAGGGTAGCCCTATTTGCTTGCTCTGGTTAGGCGGCTCACATACAAACTTTTTGAAATATTGCTTTCCTTCCCTTTACTCTTCTGTATTAATAAGAATTTTGAATCCCAGCACCTCTTAGATTTATCACCTTGTACTACCAATTCAATTCTGACAGGGCTTCCAACAGTGCAAGGTCCTAGAACAGGGGTTCCCAACCCCTGCCACTGGTCCGTGGCCTGTTGATGACAGCTTTCATTGGCCGGGAGGTGAGCGGCGACCGCGGTCCACGCTGGCCTATCACAGGGTGCGGTTGCTGCTCACCTTCTGCTGTGTGGCCATGCCTGTTTGTCAGCCGGGTGGGCAGAGGAACGGGGGGAGAGGACAATGTCATCCAATCAGTAGGGCAGGGGGTGGGAGGAGCTGCAAATTGGAATGGAGAGCTCCTCCCGCCCCCCTCCCCTGCTGATAGGATGACATAGTTGGGCGGGCGGGGGGATACAGGAGAGGACACATGGACTGATTGTCAGGGCTGGGCTCAGGCCTTCTTTCTCTGAGCTGGCCACTCAGCTGTCGGCTAATTGCCAGCTCCCATCTCTCTCCACAGTTACTCAGCTGTTCATGATCCTGCTCGTCAGTCCTGCCTACTTAAGCCATCCAGTCCAGAGGAGCTCTGCCTTCACCTTGGTCACATCACAAGAAACTATCTCCTGCATTCCTGTTTAAAGACTGGCTTTGCTGGCTCCAGATACTGCTTGCTGTTCCACTACATTGATCCCTGACTTCTGGCTTGGCTGACTATCCGTTCTGGTTACTGAACTTTGGCTATGTTTTGACCACGTTTGTTCTTTTAACTTTTATTATTAACCACTTCAGCCCCGGACCATTTGGCTGCTCAAAGACCAGAGAGTTAAAGCGACGCAGTGCCGAATTGCAAAAAACGGACAATTGCGCGGTCGTACGACATGGCTCCCAAACAAAATTGACATCCTTTTTTTGTTTATAGTGCAAAAAATAAAAACCGCAGAGGTGATCAAATACCACCAAAAGAAAGCTCTATTTGTGGGGAATAAAGAGCGACAATTTTGAAAAAAAAACAATATATTTTACTTTTTGCTATAGTAAATATCCCCAAAAAGTATAAAAAAAAAATGTATTTCCTCAGTTTAGGCCGATACGTATTCTTCTACATATTTTTGGTAAAAAACATTGCAATAAGCGGTTATTAATTTGTAGACGCTATAACTTTTGCGCAAACCAAATAGGGGATAGTTTTATGGCATTTTTATTAATAATTTATTTTTTAATAGTAATGGCGGCGATCTGCAATTTTTTTTGTGACTGCGACATTATGGCGGACAGATCAGACACTTTTGGCGCTATTTTGGGACCAGTCACATTTATACAGCGATCAGTGCGATTAAAAATGCACTGATTACTGTGTAAATGTGACTGGCAGTGAAGGGGTTAACCACTAGGGGGCGCTGCAGGGGTTAAGTGTTTCCTAGGGAGTGATTCTAACTGTGGGGGGGAGGGGCTATGTGTGACACGACACTGATCAACGCTCCAGATCACAGGGAGCTGTGATCAGAGTCCTATCACTAGGAAGAATGGGGAAATGCTTGTTTACATCAGCATTTCCCCGTTCTTCCTCTCCGTGAGACGATCGCGGGTATCCCTGTGGACATCGAGTCCGTGGGACCCGCGATCACACTCGCGGCGCGCGCGCCCACAATGCCGCGTCTTAAAGGGCAACGTACAGGTACGTTAATATGCCTGTACGTGCCCTTCTGCCGACGTATATCGGCGTGAGCTGGTCGGCAAGGGGTTAAACAAGTGTGATTTAACTGTACTTCTGTCTCGGTCTGATTTTATGGTTTCTGACACTGATCACAGCCTCTGCCCTGCCTAAGGTAGGAGTCCTGTGCAGTGGAGGCAGACATAAGAATGGGGAAGTGTCATGTTAGAGAGGAAAGGAGGGGGGGCAGACTGCAGGGGCACTCTGATGGAGGAGGCTGTGATTGCTAGGGTCACTGTAACATAAAGGGGACTGCACTGTAAAGGGGCACTGTAATGATTACAGTGCCCCTTTACAGTTCAGTCCCATTTATATCAAAGAGGTTGCACTGTAAAGGGGGCACTATGATTCATAATGACCCCTTTACAGTGCAGTCCCTTTTACATCACAGTCCCCCTTTACATTACAGTGCCCCCCTTACAGAGCAGTTCCCTTTACATCACAGTGCCCCTTTACAGAGCAGTCCCCCGTCACATTCATGCAAAGGGGCACTGTGATGTGAAGGGAACTGCTCTGTAAGGGGGCACTGTTATGTAAAGGGGGGCTGTGATGTGAAGGGGAACTGAGGACACTAATATAAAGGGGGGACTGTGCTGTAAAGAGGGGCTGAGGACAGACTCTGTGAATAGCCCCTCCCCTAACCCCCGCCCGGTCCCTGGTGCCAAAAGATTGTGCCCTTTAGAACAGCGATCCCCAAGGAGAGGATGCTAAAGGGAACTCCACTTCCCCCAGCTCTTTAATTCGACTCTACAAAACCAAAAAAAAAAAAAATCTAAGGAGAAGGGTTATTAGAGATAATAAGGGTTAAGTAAAAATTGTAATGCAAACTTTTAGCATTATGGAAGCTAATTTTGATTACCGGCAAATTTTGTGAAATACTGTAGAATCATGTCATTTTAAAAAAAATTGCAACAAAAATTGAACAAACCTGATGTAAATTGTAAAAGTTTATATACAAATGATTAAAATGAAATCTGCAAAAAAAAAAAAAAAAGGAAGAAAGGAGTTAAAAACAATTTATTGTTCACTAATGCCCCGTACACACGTGGCATGCGTGGCACTTTGTCCGTCGGATTTGTGTACACACGATCGGAATTTCCGACAACGGATTTTGTTGTCGGAAAATTTTATAGCCTGCTCTCAAACTTTGTGTGTCGGAAAATCCTAAGGAAAATGTATGATGGAGCCTACACACGGTCGGAATTTCCGACAACAAGGTCCTATCACACATTTTCCGTCGGAAAATCCGACCGTGTGTACGGGCATAAGGGTTATGTAATCTGCAGGACTGACTGTCAGGGCTTTTTATATAAGGAGAAAGCAGCTCTACATGTTTCTGGGTTCCCAATGGAGGGGTCTGGAGCACCAGACTGAACGGCAAAGGAGTTCAAATTGCTTTAATTGTTCATCATATGACCACATAAAATAACCAATTTCAGGGGCCAACAACACGATTTTTCATGTTAATGAGTCTAACTGATGTTTCATTTTACTGAGTCTGTCTGATCATTGGTAAAGTTTTCCGAGTCCTGATGAAGGTGGAGTGTTGCTGGCCTCCAAAATGTGTTCACTCTTTTATGCATGGCTGCTGTTAGAGGTCATGGGGCCCTGTACAGTCTTCCTGACATGGCCCCCCAACCCTGCCTACACCCCACCCACCCACCCCCCTGGGGTGCATTGAAACAGCAGCACTGATTATACCCTCTACGCCTCCGAAAATGAAAAGAAAAACTCTAGGCCCCCTGTTGACCTGATGTTTACCAGGGCCTACATTGCATTTCCCTGGGCCCCAACTATGAGGGGGGGCGGGGTCTAGTAATTATTTTTTTTAAATAAATAAAAAATAAGATTTTAATTTATTTATTTAGGAAGAAATGAACAATAGAGTTGCCCTGGGCCCCTCTGTTTAGCTGATGAGGTCTGGGCCCAGTACAATAGGACCAGCTGTACTACCTTATCAGCGGCCCTGCTTTTATGTGATCATATGATGAGCAATTAAAGCAATATGGACTTATATAACAGGAGTACCAAATGGTACGTTTTATGCTTTGTGTTGTAACCCTCTCACATTCTAAAAAAAAGTTATGTCCTTAGAGTAATTAATTTAGCTATGTTACTTCTCCCTCTTTAGCTTATAAAAAATAATTTTTGTATGAAATAATCAAACAAATAAAATGGTGACTTCATGCAGTCACATTACATCTTGATATATAAGGTCTGGGCAAGTCTGCCTGTATAAGCTTGTCAATCAGACCCTTGTTTTTTATTGTACATATTTAATATTCAGAACAATGTGATTAATTTACAGTATCATATTTAACTGTTTCCCTGTTCTTGAGAAAGAATTCCAACAGCTAATCAGCTAACAGAGTTTAATTCTTGTTTTACAAATAGCTACATTGAAATATTCTCTTGGTGTAAATGGTAATCTCCAATGCCCACACCTCAAATTAATCATTGAGCGAATTATAACAACCATACAGTAATTGTTTGTTTTTCTTCCATCCCTAATTAAATGATTTCACTAAGGACGTTCCTTTGTTCAGAGAAGAACATTTTGAGTTTTGCAAGGCTGGGCTCAAGGGAGAGTTTACCGAGCCAAAGATTATCCCTCTTGGTAGAAAATTATCTTTTGTTTTCAGAAACTTTTTCTCTTACTGATGCAAACAGAAGGCCATATCCGTATGCATTGGGACAACTATCAATACAATAACTTTGTAATAGTAACTACAAACAGTAAATGACCACATTATTATTGTGTGAGATTAATAATATTAAATAATATACTATATATTTTCCTAATATATAAATACATTATTATTATTTTATATAATATTATTATTATTATTATTATTAATAATAATAAAAATAAATACTACTACCACAACTAGTAATAATATATTGGAAGGAGGCAACTAATTATCCAAGGTCATTAGTGAGTACAGGCTGGTGTAAGAGATTCTTGAGACTGTGGACAAACTGACTCTAGCACAAGAGGGATGACAGTAGCACAAAGGGGACGGGGTGTCTGATGTCCTGAAAAGCTCAGTCCACTATTTGCTGTAAGCAAGGACTGTTTGCACAAATTATTGCTCTGCTAAATCCCTTGCAATGGAGTAATTTCTACCTAAAGGGAATTCACTACTAAAGTGCTCCTGGAAAGCTTGGTCCAATATTTGCTGCAAGCCAGGACCCTTGCTCACCTTACTAAGCGGACATTTATGTCCTAAAGCTCACTACCAGGAGTTACTAGAGTATCCAACCATTACCCTGAACCTAGCCAACTTCAAGTTCTGCAATAAAGCATCAGAAAATCATACCCCTAGGCAGTTGACTGGGCCAAAGAAGTGACTGTGTGCCTGGCTGCAGGGCAACTACTGGGAAAAGAACCCTGAGAATCTATTCAGTGGCCTCTGCGGGGGTGAGTGCTACACTTCTTGTCCCACAGAAAGTCAAACTCTTAGAACGTTTTTCAAGCTATTACAGCAAGAGAAAAAAATATCTATCTATTAAACTTGATCTCCACCCTTCCCTATAATCTTGTACATTTGTACAGGCTCTTTTCCTCTACTAAATTTGATTTCCCAGATTTTACTGCACACTGTGAGCTTTTAAAAGTGTGTTTTAGAGCTGCAGCAAGTCAGATAGAGCCCACCTCATTTCCTGGCTGGAGGACATCCAGCATCTTTTCTCCCCAGCCTGATTGTCCCTGGACCATCTCTTTCTTTCATTGGATTGTAGTTCTTTCAATCATGGAGGCCTACCATCACATGTGGGCCATACCTAGGTAGGTCTTCAGGCAAATTTAGTCTGTCTAGTGTAGCACTAGAGAAGCCCCTTTAAAGTGGTTCTAAACCCTAATAAAAAAAAACCAACAAACATGCCTGTACTTAACTGCTCTGTGCAATCGTTTTGCACAGACCGGCCCAGATCCTCTTCTTCTGGGGTCCCCTGCCAGCGCTCCAGGCCCCTCCTCTTTATCAGGTGCCCCCAGGGAGAGCCACTTTCCCTGGTGGCACCCATGGGGGCTCGATCCTGACTCCCGCTGCTGCGTCCATTGACACAGTGTGGGGGGGGGTCGAGTCCCACTGTCTGTCACTGGATTTGATTGACAGGATGGGCAGCATTGTTGATGAGACACTGATTGGTTGTCATTGATAGGTGGCACTGTGGACACTAATAGGTGGCACTGTGGGCACTGATGGTTGGCACTATGGGCACTGGTAGGTGGCACTGGTGGGCACTGGTAGGCGGCACTGACAGGTGGGCACAGATGAGCTGGTGGCTGCTCTCCTTGATCGGGACTGATGTCCCTCTGACAGCCACCAGTGATCGGCTTTTTTTTTCTCCTCACGCTATCAGCGTGAGGTACTACCTTACCAACCTTCTTTGAGGACTTTGTGTGCCACAGCCATAGGAGACTCGGAGGGCCAGAGAGGGCCAAGGATCACCAGCCAGAGGCGGAGAGGTGGTGTCACTGCCAGGCATTTCTTCTGCAAAGTTTCTGGACATACAGGGAGAAAAGGATGCTGCCATGACCCGTGGCCTGGCCAGGGAAACCGGTAACTGCAGGTGCCAGTGTGCAGGAACCGGATTATATCCCTGAAGAGCCGGCCTCCTCTAAGTCTCTTGCTGTGCCCATCCAGAGGGTGCCCAGAGGAGGGAGTGCCTCCAGGTGAGCTGGATGAGGTGAGCGAGGGCCGGGTCATAGATTGGGGTTCTCCCAGAGTACTGGAAAAATATGGGTCCATTGAAAAACTGTTCGCTGGAGCTTTCCTCAGGGGACGACCAGGCGAAGAGGAGTGGGAGACGGAAACTGGGGTCCATACTGGGGGCTGTGGTTCTTCCATAGCCTCTAATTCCACAGGGATCCATTCAGAGTCTTCTAACAGCAGAATCTTTGTAAGTCAACCTACCACTACCCAGACCAGCAAACCCGTAATAAAGGCCCAGGATTCCTGTGTTTTGCCCGGCAAAGGAAATCCTAAGGAGCTGCCAGGACTCTCTCGTTTCCAGAGGGAGATTCAACGCAGGGTTGCTTTGGAGTGGGGTCTTGACTACCCGTATGTCCCATCCCAAACCATGGATGTCATTGAGGACTCCCAGGAAGAGTGGGAGGATGACCTGGTTTGGGACTACTTGCACGTGCCCAAGCCGCTCCAGGTGCCAGAGAGTGAGGTCTGGACCCGGTTTATGGACATTTATTTATTTATGGAAGAGTGCAAACTTGGCCGTGCAAACTTGGCCGTGCAATTTACCGAGACAGGGTCCTAGTTGTGAAGGCGGGACGGCCTACTAGGAGCCACATGGTTTCTGTCTGAGGATAAGGGGGTAGCCGGAGGAGGTTGCCGGATGCACGCTTCTACTTGTGAGGAGGACTGCTGTGTTGTGCAGCCCACATAGAAGCGGTCACAAGGACTGCAAGACCATGGTAGGGTCTGTGTGATTTTCTCCAAAGACAAAACTTATGCAGAGGACAGTGATTGCCTGCCACCCAGGGTGCCTGATGGAGAGTATCATGGACATTAGGGTATACTGTCCCTGTTAAACCTTTTTTGCTACCTACCCTTCAGGAGGGGCCTCTCCACCCAAGAGCGAAAGGAAAGGTTTACATTGCCACTGGCATGTATGTCTGGCTGCGCTCTCCAGGAGGTTCCCTTAGACCCCTCCTGGGTGAGTGACAGCAGACAGAAGAAAATACATTTTTCTTCGCAATTTACAAATGTGGCATGTTTTTCCCTGTCACCGCAGATGATTGTAACCCCCTCTCACTGGTGAGGTGATATGTACAGTTAGTGTGTATAGTTAGGATGTATGTTTGTCTGTGTCTTCTTTTAGGAACGCTAGGGATGTGATGGCTGTCCATCTCCACCGCAGACACAAATGAAGACCTGTGATAGGCAGAGTATTCTTCCTGAGGGAGCGATGCTCTGACTTCACTTGTATTTACCTAGCTGCAGGTACCTGTAGTTAGGATGTCTATGCCCAAATTGTGCAGTGTAAATATGTGAACAGATTGTGCATATTTTATTTTTGTACTTTATTTATTTGTGCATAGCCCTGTCCAAGTTTTCTCCCTTTCCCCCGTCCAACCAATTAATATGGGATGCCTTTACTCCTGGGCCCAGGAGGTAATTTTGTAAATTTGATTTTTCCACAGCTGGGGACCAGCTGTGATTTGGTGGGGGTGAATGCCGCACCCTCTACCATAGGTAGGTGCTAGAGTGAGGATTTTGTAAGGGAAACTGCCAGTGCATGTAAATTTGGGCAGGCCTATGCTTCAGGCTAGGCCTGCTTGTTTTGATCTGAGGGCAGGCAGTGGTTAGTGCAGCAGTGGGTGTGACCACCTGTGCTCTAGTTCTGAGGCGCCTCCCCTGCTTCCAGGGAGAATGTTCTGGAAGAGGGGCAGGGCCTGGGACTGGAGTGGCAGGCAGCTCATGTGAGGAGCCCTAACCAATCCCCAACAGGTATTGGCAGGGGGTGGGCCTCCCATATAAGCTGCGGTAACAGCCCGCTGCGGAAAAGTTGTCGGCCGGGAGACATGGAGAATGGAGTACTAGGCAGCAGCAGGGGCCCCATCCCCATCTGGGGGGGGGGCTGTGAGGCCTAGCGGAGGAGCCTGGGAGCGCTGGGAAGGAGCTTCATCTTTACACGGTCGTGGGTGAAGTCTTCTGGAACAGAGGGGCTGGAGAAGCTGTCGGAATGTATGTCCAGTTAAAGTTCTCCATCATGGACTCGGGGAAGGAGATGGCCACAGCGGATTTCTGGATGAGGTATGCCAAGGGAACTGGGTGCGAGGCCAGAGGAGAGACTGTGGGGAGAGTTTCAAATCGCCTGAGGGCACAGGATTTGCAGGCCGGACTATCTGGGAACAGTAGTCCACCAATCAGCACATGCTACTACATTACTAGGGCGCCGGTACTGCAGACCTCTGGCCTAGTAACAGCGCAACCAATTCTAGCCAGCAACTGAGACTGTTCAGAGTGGTTTCTTTTGTCAAGAGAGGATGATGTGACAGGAAGAGTAATGATCTACAGTGGAAGTTTGTTCAGGAGGGTGGAAGTCCTTGGACCAACAGTATGCAGGAGATACGCAGAGGAGGAGTAATAGTCTGCATGGTGCTATGCAGGGGAAGTGTCTGTAGATATTATTTGTACATCAGTACTTCACAGCTCAACCTTTTGCTCTCTAATTCTTAACTAGGGGGACTGGGGGGTGAAGCTACATGCAGATGTATTCTACGCGTTAGGCTGTTTAATGAATTAATGGTATATTCAAGTGGTTGTAAAGGAAGGTTTTTTTTACCTTAATGGTTTTTTACCCTAATTCTATAGATAATGTCCTATTATAGATGCTAATATCCCTGCTGTCTTGAGTGCAGCGGATAACTCCCTATAACCACTTTACTGTATCCTGTATTTTTCAGTGGCGGCCCGTCCATAGGGGGGCACTCGGGCGCTCCCCCTCTTCAAGCTTTTGGGGAAAAAAAAGTCACTTTAAGAGTGACCAGGCGCCGGACACACAGCAGTCTATGGGAAGCTTAGCAGCTTGCAATCAGCTGATTGCAAGCTGGGAAGCTGATTTGCCCATGTTTAGGGCGCAAGCAAGGCGCCCCCAAACACTCCCACTCTCCAGTGATTTGTCCCTGGCTCTTGTCCAATTTTTTTCTTTGGCCGGGACCGGAGGGCAACTGGGCGGTGCTTTTTCAGCACTACGGCGTCACTTCCAGTTTCCCTGGAGTCGGTGTGGAGTGCGGACACTGAGACTACTTTACTTCAACCCGGGACCCTGTAATGGGAGGCAGGGAGCGGATCACAGATGCGGCAGGTGGGTGCAGAGCTGAGCCCGAGCGCGGTGTACCAGAGCAGAAGGTGAGTACGGGGATCGGAGGTGATCTTTCTCACTGTGAATGACAGAGGATTTTTGCTGTTTTCAATGGCATGTCTCTCCCTCCCGGCAACATGCTTCCCATCGCCTGAGTCCTCAAACTCCTCTGCAGGGCGACTATAGAGTGACTGCTCCACCCGATGTGCAGTGTGTCCTGCCATGGGCCTGGCTCCCCCTCCCCCACCTCTGTTTACTTTTCTCAGCTGCTGAAGAGCTTCATGGAGGGGGCAGGGTGGGGCTGCTGAGTGTTGTGGTGCAGGGCAGTGACTGGCAGCTGTGGGGTTCCCAAACCCCAAATTCCTCCCCCCCTTTCTGCATCCTAAAACACCCCCCTCCCTGCCTCTCCACCCTAAAATGGCCCCCCCAGCCTCTCCACCCTAAACAAACCCCCTCGCCACCTCTCCACCCTAAACAATAACCTCCTCTCCACCCTAAACAATATCCCTCCTCCCTGCCTCTCCACCCTAAACAATATCCCTCCTCCCTGCCTCTCCACCCTAAACAAATAGGACCCCCTCCCTCAAAACAAATAACCTCTGTGTTTAATGATGGGGTTAGTCTGTGTACAATGGGGTGTAGTGTGGAGGAAGGGGTCCTGTGTAATGATAGGGAGAGGGATGGTGGTAAGGGGGATTAATTTTGTTTAACCATGCTCCTTAAGCCCCTTCCACTGTTAACAGTCTGGCCACACACACTTTTTGGTGTGACATGCTGCATGCTTACATCAGCCTCAAGTGTCCCTCATTCTCAAGTTCTAAAGTTGGGAGGTATGTACTCTGTCCTGTGATGCTGAGGCTGTATACTCTGTCCTGTGATCCTGGGGCTGTATTCCCTGTCCTATGATGCTGAGCTGTATACTATGTCCTGTGATGCTGGGGCTGTATACTCTGTCCTGTGATGCTGGGGCTGTATACTCTGTCCTATGATGCTGAGCTGTATACTCTGTCCTATGATGCTGAGCTGTATACTCTGTCCTATGATGCTGAGCTGTATACTCTGTCCTGTGATGCTGGGGCTGTATACACTGTCCTAAGATGCTGAGCTGTATACTCTGTCCTGTGATGCTGGGGCTGTATACTCTGTCCTATGATGCTGAGCTGTATACTCTGTCCTGTGATGCTGAGCTGTATACTCTGTCCTATGATGCTGAGCTGTATACTCTGTCCTATGATGCTGAGCTGTATACTCTGTCCTGTGATGCTGGGGCTGTATACACTGTCCTAAGATGCTGAGCTGTATACTCTGTCCTGTGATGCTGGGGCTGTATACTCTGTCCTATGATGCTGAGCTGTATACTCTGTCCTGTGATGCTGGGGCTGTATACTCTGTCCTGTGATGCTGGGGCTGTATACTCTGTCCTGTGATGCTGGGGCTGTATACTCTGTCCTGTGATGCTGGGGCTGTATACTCTGTCCTATGATGCTGAGCTGTATACTCTGTCCTGTGGTGCTGGGGCTGTATACTCTGTCCTATGATGCTGAGCTGTATACTCTGTCCTGTGGTGCTGGGGCTGTATACTCTGTCCTGTGATGCTGGGGCTGTATACTATGTCCTGTGATGCTGGGGCTGTATACTATGTCCTGTGGTGCTGGGGCTGTATTCTCTGTCCTGTGATGCTGGGGCTGTATACTATGTCCTGTGGTGCTGGGGCTGTATACTCTGTCCTGTGATGCTGGGGCTGTATACTATGTCCTGTGGTGCTGGGGCTGTATACTCTGTCCTGTGATGCTGTGCTGTATACTCCTGACACTATGGGTGAAAGCAAGTGGAATGCAGGGAACGGAGTGGGTGGATTCTATAAGGGGTGGGGCTTATGAGAAGTGGGAGGGATCAAAAAGGAGGGGCAGGGTCTGGCGCCACCCCATCCTAAAACTTCACCAGCCACCACTGGTATTTTTATATATCCCCTTACTGCCTGAGAATCAAAGGAATTCCAGTATTTTTTATGTCTAGGGGTGTCCCAACTTTGCATGTAATAACCTGAACCTGGTTTCCATTCCACTGAACCATTAACCCCCTTTTAATTGACATCCAAAAAAAACATACTGGGGTTTTAAATACCAACGCAATACCTGCTCACTTTCTGACCTCCTCTGTCTAACTGAAACTACTTATGGAGCCATACTAGCAAGGAGAGGGAGATTTTCTCATCCAATATCAGGACTTGACCTGACCTCAGGAATGTTCTTTAGGTTGAAAGGGCAAACATTTCCACAGACAGCCTCCACTCTTCTAGAAATGTGAATTTGGAGAGTGTTTTAGATGCAAATGGGGATGGAGGATGACTTCCATATTAATGCCCATGGTTTTTGAATGGAATGTCGAGCAAGACCATTATGCGTCCACACAACCAAGCCCAACATCTGAAAATAGAATACTGACTTTAGCACTCATCTTTCTCTGTGCAAGTGAAAGTGTTACTAAACCCACAACAGTAAAAGCAGTCTTTATATGCAGTAAAGGATGCTTGTTATACTCACTGTGGAACCTAAGGAGTCAATACTCTTCATTGTGTAAAAAGGCTGTTTGATCCTGTCTTCCCTGTTTCTCCACTTCTTCCACTGTCCCCAATCCATCTCCTGATAGAACAGTGGCTAGGGGACAAGCTGCACATGCTCAGTTTGGTGTATATTGCTAGAGAATTTTTTTTTTTTTGGGAGAGTGCATATGATCAGCACAGGGCCAATCAGCACTGTCCAGACAGAGGGTCGGGGGTCCTGCAGCCTTATAGGAGAGTGAGAGGAGAATGAAAACTCCTCCTACAAGTTTAGCCAGACACTGATAGAAGTAATAAGACTGTTATATACTGCTGAAGAGAAAATGTATTAAGTCGTTTATATTTACTAAAGTAATTGTATTTCCATTTTCTGTGTAATGTGGGAGACCAGATATAGTGAATGCAGGCTCCTGGGTTTAGTAACACTTTAAAGGAGTAAGTACAAAGCAGGAAGCACAGCCTGCATATATATTAAACAAATATGGTAGCCTCTAGGTGAATTGAGAAAAATAGACTATACAAGGAAATTTGGATTTTAAAACAATAACAAGAACTGTTATTATTCCCTAGATCATTTTTTGTAAGACTCAATCAACTATTTTCTTCTTTTTTATGGGGTCCAAAAAAAACAAACTATAAATTGACAACTTTGATGCTCCCCTGTAATCAGGGCGTTCTAGCTTTTCCAGGTCTTTATAAATATTTTCTAGCTACCCAGCTGATGACGGCCGCACGGTGGTTATGCCCAGATCTATCTAATCCTTCTGTTCGGTTCTAAGCAGCAGTGGTGGAATCTATGGAAGCTCTAAAGTTTCTGTTATTTAGAGGCCCTCGGGCCCCCTATCATTTGACCCCATCAATGCTTACTACTATTCGAGCTTGGGGGGCTGGCCTTATATTTGATCATTATCCTAGAGCAGCAATTTCTCCAAATGCCCCCCTATGGTTGAATCCCACTTTACTCCAGTTCTATAAATTACCTGAACCTAAAGACTTACCGCCATCGGACAATTGTTGTCGGACTTTCCGCGGACAAATGTTGGCTAGAATGTTTTAAAATTTTTCACGGACAAATGTGTGTTGTCCGATTTTCCGAGCGTGTGTACACAAATCCGTCGGACAAAAGTCCAAAGTACAAACACGCATGCTCAGAAGCAAGGACGAGCCAGAAGCGGTCGGTCTTGTAAACTAGCGTTCATAATGGTGAATTAACATTCGTGATGTGGCAAATTATGAGAGCTCGAAATGCAGCGCACAATTCTCTTCTTATTTAATGGGATAATAATGAAGCTGCTTTGCTGGTGATACTGATGGCGTTATTGCAAACTAATTTTCAAAGGCTTTTTTTTTCTAGTGATATCAAGAATAATATTATTATGCTTTTTTTTTTATTATTTGGGCAAGTTACCACAAAACCATTATCCCGTAGTTTTTAAGATCAAAGATACAGATATGTTGGTGTCCCTTGTCAATTTTGCATTGTATTTTTTAAAATGTAACTGCCTACCCCCAAACTGTCATTTGAAGTAAAACACATAGCAGGTCTGATTTTATTTACAATTTTTTTATTGTGCATTAAAAAAATAAAACAGAAAATAATACCTGGCTATCTGCTAATAGAACTTAACCAAAAAGTGCATTATATGCATCCAAAAATATATAAAATATATCAAATCAAATCATTATTGAAGCAAAAAAATAATGTCAAAGCAATAACTCCAAGTCCAAGAAGGACATCCCTGTC
This sequence comes from Lithobates septentrionalis, assembly GCA_037952835.1. Lineage (NCBI taxonomy): Eukaryota > Metazoa > Chordata > Amphibia > Anura > Ranidae > Lithobates > Lithobates septentrionalis. Next base: position 1,571,987 of record JBBDGP010000254.1, read on the forward strand.
CGAAACATGTCAGGCGTCATATATGGCATTTATTTATGCTAGCCCATCTTGCGTATCCAGGGCAGCTAAGTTTTATGTCTATCATGTACTTTTAACTCTTTTGACCATTTTTTGATACTTGTATGTTATTGTATCTATCATTAGATATTGTGTATAATAAATATCTACTTTTCTACTTTACATTTGGTCTGTCATTTAAAATCCTAAGGGGTTATATCGTGCCCTGTGCACCAGGTCTTTTGTCTTTGCTTATTCAATGGATTGGACCAACCAAATGCTATTGCACTGATTGCCAATCCTTACTATATTTAAGCAATAACTCCAAGGGCCAATAATAAAAAACACGTTATCTCCTCCAATTCTGCAACATGTCTGGTTGACGAATGGCCATTCAGAAACGAACTGAAAAGCGCAAACTGTAAAGTGCGAATCAACACTCACCAAACTTCTACTAACACGAAATTAGCGCCACCCTTTGAGCTCCTTCTGCTAAAGAGCTGAAAATGCACATAGTATGTCACTACGTTCATAATTGTTGGCCTAAACTTGTCTTGCATATACATGGCCACACAATTTTTGGCCAACGCCCTTCAGACAAAATTCCACAGTTTTGTTGGCCAACAATCTGATCATGTGTACGAGGCTTTAGTATAATGTTAAGTTGGTTTCTCAGGTTGTAATTGTTCAGACGTTATCCTCTTTTGCTTCACTTACCTTAAATTTTAATTTACCCAGTTCTCATTTGTTTAGATATCATCAGCTTTCCCATGCCTTCAATGCCCAGTTTACACAAACTAACCCAATGATCGAACAGTCTATTTTGGAAATGGTACTTTGGATTGATTGATGCAATCTGGAAGTAGGTTTCTCCAAACTTTATCACAGTTTCTCTCCCGGTGTTATGGCGAGATGGCTGCGGGACATTCCTGATTTAGACAATGATGATTGAGATAAAGTGTGGGATTCTCCCTTTCAATCTTTGGTTTTTTTAAGATACCGTTTGATTCAATTTAAATTGGTGCATAGAGCATATTTTATGCCATATCGACTTCACAAGATGAACCCTACAGGTTCTCCCAACTGTTGGCAGTGTGGTGTGACTCTGGGAGATTTCGCACTCATTTTCTGGATTTGTCCATACATTGTAGAGTTTTGGATGGAGGTGGTGGCTTTGTTAAATTTTATTTTACACACTCATATGTCAGTTACTATGTCAGTGGGTTTGTTGGGTTTGGTTAAGGATATTCTTCCAACAATGTGCGGACATTCGTAATATTACTCTGTTTAATGCCAGAAAACCTATTGCCCTGTATTGGAAGAAGCCTTTCCCACCCACATTAGTATACTGGAAACAACTGGTTAATAATAGTTTACCATTACAGAGAGACACCTATGTGAACAGGGGTTGTCCCCGTAAATACAAAAAAATTCATCCCCCAACAATATTGACTTCTAATCTTTTATAGTAATTTTTAGATATGATATTGATACATATATTGCTATATAGATTAAATGGGTTATTTATGATATGATTTGCTAAAGATATATATGATAAGGCTGATATTGTGGGGACTATAAGGGTTTATGGGATGTTCTAGATAGTACTTTTTTTATTTATTTATTTTTTTAGTATGTCACTAATTTACTTATCAGATAGGTTAATTGGCTTCTGTCCAAAATTGGCCCTAGTATATGAATTTGAGTTGGGGACCTTGGATTGTGGGCTCCTTGAGGGTAGGGACCGATGTGAGTGTGTGATGTATGTGTGGAGCGCCGCGTAAATTGATGGCACTATATGGGTACCTTAAATAAATAATAATATAATAGATGAGCATCTTAATGAGACACAATGTACAGGGATAGGGGCAATTGTAGACACGCACACTCACTCAAGTTGAACTGGATGGACTGGTGTATTTATTCGACCTTACTAACTATGTAACTATGAAGATGGTATTGTGATCCGATGAGGATCTCAGTGATGAATATATACTTTGACCAATGTCTATTGTGTTTTGTACTGTGCATTGTATTTGTGTTAGTTTTGTTGATTTAAAGGAAAAAAACAATGAAGAGATTTAAAAAAAAAATTAAAAAAAAAATATATATATATATATATTATTTCTAGTACGTGGGTCACGTTACATTTATGTCTAAAAAAAGAAGACACCTATAGTATCCTTACTAGGTAAGCATAATATGAAATCCTTTTCAAATACAGTGGCGTTGTTAGGTGGGTGCGGGCCGCACTTGGGTGACACCCGCCAGAGGGGTGACACCCGTAGGTAGCGGCATGCACTGCTAACACTGCCCGCTGCCCTGATCTGCGCCTCAGGTCTTGCGCTGTGTCCCTCAGCACAGTGGACTGAAGCTGCCTCCCCCTCCTCTCTGTTTACATCCACACAAGAGGAGGAGGAGCCCGAGGGACACACACGGCTGTGTGTATCTGTCTGCGCTGTTCTGAGGTCTGTAAACTTTATGTATATGTGGGTGGACATGTGCAGGGGGTGTCTATACTAATGGGGGGTCTGCACTGAGGGGGGATTCTATACTAATGTGGGGGTCTGCACTGAGGGAGGATTCTATACTAATGGGGGTTGGCACTGAGGGGGGATTTTATACTGATGGGGGGTCTGCACTGAGGGGGGATTCTATACTAATGGGGGGTCTGCACTGAGGGGGGTTCTATACTAATGGGGGTTGGCACTGAGGGGGGATTTTATACTGATGGGGTCTGCACTTAGGGGGGATTCTATACTAATGGGGGGGTCTGCACTAAGTGCAGACCCCATCAGTATAAAATCCCCCCTCAGTGCCAACCCCCATTAGTATAGAACCCCCCTCAGTGCAGACCCCCCATTAGTATAGAATCCCCCCTCAGTGCAGACCCCCCATCAGTATAAAATCCCCCCTCAGTGCCAACCCCCATTAGTATAGAATCCCCTCTCAGTGCAGACCCCCCCATTAGTATAGAATCCCCCCTGAGAGGGGGATTCCATACTGATACTGATGTACTGATGGGGGGTCTGCACTGAGGTGTTAGTGCAGACTCTGCAGACCCCCCTCCATCAGTATCAACCTAACACCTCAGTGCAGACCCCCCTCCATCAGTACAGACCCCTGCTCAGTGCAGACCCCTTTCCTCAGTATAGACCCCCCACTAAATACTGACCCCCTCCCTCAGTACAGACTCCCCTCCCTTATTGCAGACCCCCCCATCAGTACAGACACCCTCCCTCAGTGCAGACTCTGCAGACCCCCCTCCATCAGTATCAACCTGAGGGAGGGTGTCTGTACTGATGGGGGGGTCTGCAATAAGGGAGGGGAGTCTGTACTGAGGGAGGGGGTCAGTATTTAGTGGGGGGTCTATACTGAGGAAAGGGGTCTGCACTGAGCAGGGGTCTGTACTGATGGAGGGGGGTCTGTACTGAGGGAGGGGAGTCTGTACTTAGTGGGGGGGGTCTATATTGATGGAAGGGGGTCTGTACTGAGGGAGGGGGGCTATATTGATGGAGTGGGGTCTGTAGTTAGTGGAGGGGGGGGTCTGTACTGAGGTAGTTGGTGGAGGAGGGGGTGACACCAATTTTTTCGGCATCGGGTGACACCAACCCTAGTGACGCCACTGTTCAAATACAGTGGGGTTGCTTTGCTAAAACTGGAGAGTGCAAAATCTGGTGCAGCTGTGCATGGTAGCCAATCAACTTCTAAAAAAAAACAAAACCTGGAAGCTGCATGAGGTTTTGCACTTTCCAGTAGCGTCGGCCAGTCCATAAGGGGCGCAGGGGCGCAGCCCTCCTAATTTCCATGCGGGGTTCCCGGGCTCATAGGTTTCTATGAGATTTTTTTTCTTTCTGGAAGCACATGATTAAAGCCTGGGTCTCTAATTGGCCTCAAAAAGGTTGGGCTTGGGGCTCAGAGCATTGCACCCCAAACCAACCCACTTGTGCCATTAGTGAATCAATATTCAATATCGTCTTGCGGCTTTTCCTCCTGGCCAATTAGGACAGGAGGCGAATCTTAAGACCGGATTAGCCAGGAGAAGCCGGGAAGCCGCGACCATGGATGAGGTGAGTGCGGACCTGGCGGGGGGGTTTGTTTGCTTTGCCCCCCAAAAATCTTAGAACCGCAGTCTTAACATCTTTATTCTGTAAGCAGTATATCAAGGGATTCAAAGCAGGTGTGACTGCCGTGTACAAAACGGTGAGCACCTGTTCCATCACTTTGTAGTGAAGTGACAGCGGCATGATGTAGACGCTTACACTTGTGCCATAAAAGAGAATTAGCACAGTGAGATGCGATGAACAAGTAGAAAAGGCTTTTCTTCTTCCCTCCTTTGATTTGATATTTAGTATCACACAAACTATTTTGACGTATGATAACAAAATGCATATAAATGGACAGAGTGCAAGCAGCAATATTTCAATATATATTTCCATGAAAAGCACTTCTGTATTGGCACATGAGATCTTCATGATAGATTTAGCATCACATAAGTATTGGGAGATTATATTGGAGGGGCAGAAATGTACTTTGGAGGCAGTGATTGTGGTCATTATTGAGTTTGAACACCCTAAAATCCATATAGCAGCGGTGATCTGTATACAGTGATTGCGGTTGAAGACACGATGGTAATGCAAGGGTTGACAAATGGCAACATAACGATCGCATGCCATTGCGAATAACAGAATATCTTCTATACTGCCAGCGGCCCAATAAAAACCCAACTGGATGAAGCATTGTATGAAGGAGATTGTGTAATTCCCAGTCAATATCATGTTTAGCAGTTTCGGGCTCGTTGATGTTGTGTAACACAGGTCTACCAAAGACAAATTACAGAGAAAGAGATACATTGGGGTATGGAGATGATTATCAAACAATATTACTAGGATTATGAAGGAATTCACGAGCATACCTGTTAAATATATCAGAAGGAACAAAACAAATAAAAAAGGCTTGTCTGCTTCTCTGGTGGAAAATGGCAATAAGTGGAACATTTGAGGAGATGTCTCATTTTCCATAAAATACAAGCCATCCAAGCCTTCCATTCTATAAGGAAAAAAAAAACACATTTTAAAACAAATAATTGATCTAAAGCAGGTGGCAACATAGCAATACCCAGGTATTCCACACTCACTTTCCCACATTCTCACCTTACATTGAGGTTGTACACTCTTATCAAAACTAACTTGTCTCAAAACACCAACCTACTCGTTCTCTTCGTTAATCCCAAGATCTCCTGCTCTCTAGTTCCTTGTCACCTCCTCCCATACTCGCCTCCAGGACTTTTCCCGAGCTTTTCCCGAGCTTTTCCCATCCTCTGGAACTCCCTACCCCAATCTGTCTGACTAGCTCCAACTCTGCTTGCTTTTAGACAATCCCTGAAAACTCTTCTCTTCAGAGAAGCCTATCCAGCCTCCACCTAACAACTGTACTTTTACTTTCTGCATCAGATTATCCCCCACGGTTATCAGCACCACACAAAAGATAATAAAATGTAATATTTTTTTACAATTTTTTTTGGGAGCTTTGTTTGGGTGCTTTGGTGAAATAAGGAATAATGTAAACAAATAAAATAATAAAAATAAAAACTACTGACACTGTCCACTGCCCTACACACACCAATCTGTGCCCTAGTGACATTGCCCTCTGTCCTAATGACTGACACCAATCTCTGCTCTACTGACTGACATCAACCTCTGCCCTATTGACACGTGAACTACTCTACTGACACCGTCCATGTTTTACTACATTTTAAAATGTTTGCTTACATTTATATATGAGTGTGTGTGTGTGTGTATGTGTGTATATATATATATGTAGGAAGGCCAGTATGGTGGCCTGAATTTATGGGAGGAGCCCGGGGGTATTTAAGCAGCACCGCTCACCTGTGGTGCTTGTCGGTTTCCTGTGCGCGATATACGTCACTAAGCCGACTATTCGACATACCAGCGTCCGCAAGTTCTTGCCTCGCAGTTCCCGTATTCGATACTCCGTACTCAAAACTTTCGAAGTCCGCGTTTTCGTTATAGTTGTACCATGCGTCTGGCTTGGCTGTCGCAGGTAAGGTCCCGTCGGACTTTTCGTTTTCATATCATGTCACTAAACCGTGAGTTCTAAATTTCGTTTCATCCGCATCGCACAAACTGCAATGTATATCGCTCGTACTTTCGATATGTCACAATTCGATAGCACAGCGACGCTGACGCCGCTTCATTTCCAGCATGTCGGTATTACTAAACAGCCATAGCCAGTCGCAAATTGCAAATGATCAAACCCATTTCAAAAACTCATTCGGACATTTCAAATCATTTCTCTTTTCTGAAAACATTTCAGGAAACTCATTTCGGACATTTCAAATCATTTCTCATTTCTGAAAACATTTCTAAAACTCATTTCTGACATTTCAAATCATTTCTCATTTCAGTCACCTACCGCGCTCCGATTTGAATCCAATCGCACCAAAAAGGTGCGCCGATTCGTTCCGGTGTGCCCCAGTTATTACGGCCTCATTTCTATACATGCTCCAGAGTTATGTTATTGTCAGTCAGTTGTACCTCTGTCATGGTTATCATTTCATTCCACGTATCACGATCCGACATGAATTTAGTCGCATGAAAAATGCACCGATTCGTCTCGGCGTGCCCCAGGATTGGCCTCATTTCTATACATGCTCCAGAGTTACGTTTATCAGTCAATTGTATCTCTGTCATGGTTATCATTTCATTTCCATGTATCACGTCCCGACATGAATTCAGTCGCATGAAAAATGCACCGATTCGTCTCGGCGTGCCCCAGGATTGGCCACATTTCTATACATGCTCCAGAGTTACGTTTATCAGTCAATTGTATCTCTGTCATGGTTATCATTTCATTCCATGTATCACGTTCTGACATGAATCCAGTCGCATGGAAAATGCACCGATTCGTCTCGGCGTGCCCCAGGATTGGCCTCATTTCTATACATGCTCCAGAGTTACGTTTATCAATCAATTGTATCTCTGTCATGGTTATCATTTCATTTCCATGTATCACGTTCCGACATAAATTTAGTCGCATGAAAATGCACCGATTCATCTCGGCGTGCCCCAGGATTGGCCTCATTTCTATACATGCTCCAGAGTTACGTTTATCAATCAATTGTATCTCTGTCATGGTTATCATTTCATTCCCACGTATCACGTTCCGACAGGAATTCAGTCGCATGAAAATGCACCGATTCGTCTCGGCGTGCCCAGGATTGGCCACATTTCTGATACATGCTCCAGAAATCCGGATCATAGCTGAATCGCAGACACCAGGGATTGACCCGTATCTCTGTCATGCAATTTCTATCATTTCACTCCCACAACGCATCACCGTTTCGAAACCAGTCGCATCCGAGGCGCACCGCTTCATCACGGCATGCATCACTGGTTCCGATCACATTTCATACCTACACCAGAGCTCGGTTAGTTGCCAGTCGCTAACACGGCACAACCAATTCGAGCCTCGGTCAAAACAATCATTTCTCTCATTTCATTTAATACTGCACTCCTACTCGAATCCAGATGCATCAAACAAGCACCGATTCGTCCCAGGAGCACCAATATTTCAGTTGCCTCATTTCAATACATGCTCCAGAGTCCGGTCCACGGTCGAACAAATCGTGACACGACCAGGCCGCACCTCTGTCATGCAGTTCATTCATTTCACAATCAAGGCAAACATTTCGAACCATTATATTGTCACAAATTGCAAGCACCATACAAATCATTGCTCCAAGTTACTTAGCAATCCCTTCACGAATTGTCACCTTTCATCTTCCTCAGGTCAGTCAAAGTTCAGTAGGTCCACCCTGCACCAGGTTGGACGATATTCCCCCAGGTAAAAAAAAAAAAAAAAAAAGGGGGGGAAAGGGAGAATAAGTCGGGTAAGTATGACTCAGCGGATCAAAGAAAAACTTGAAATTCATCTCACCCCCAATAGGTTACAGTCAACCAGGAAATAAAGCTCGAGATCCTCACCAGAGCAACCATGTCCCAGGCCGGCAGTGAAGACTTCACGGCCCCTCTATCACCTACTCCGGTTTCAGAAAGCGGCAGCGTGCAATCCCTCAGGGGATGGACTATCCCCAAACTGACGGCAGAGCTCAGACGCAGAGGTGTCCCCTTCCCCGCCACAGCGAGGAAAGGCGAGCTCTTCAAACTCCTCTTCCCCCCATCAGCAGCAGGACCCAGTACCCAACAGGCATCCCTCCAGTCCATATCATCGGCCATTTCGCAGTTACACACGATGGTGTCATCTCTATCCACCTCAGTGGCAGACGTCCAAGCCAGGGTGGCACTTCTGGAGGCCGGACCGGCCACGGCTGTCCCCGACCCAACGGCAATTCAGACCTTGACACCTCTTCCTACAGGTACCTCAGGCTCAAGCACCATTGTCTACCCCTCCCATCTGGTCCCAACCAGTATCAGGAAGGACATTTTAGACGGCAAGGACGTCAACCTGGCCTCTCTCCTGATCTCCGTGCATGATTTAGCAGAAAATAAGGCCTACTCCTGGGGTGACATATCGGTGGTCCTTAAAGCCAAAGACCCCAGGCTGAACCGCAAGCTATCAGTCCCCGAATTTACCCTGGCCTTTGGCATGCTCAGAGATGTCCTGTGCTCAGCCACCCCTAGCAGGCGGGAAGAGCTGGACTTATACCTCCATACTGTGGTAGACTTGGGCCACAAGTATGGAGGTTTCGCATTCTACGATTATCATCGTTCCTTCTCAGCCAAGGCCGCCGCCAGATTCGCACAATACCAGGTCACCACAGATTGGAGTCTCATGGACACAGAGCTCTTCTGCCGCCACTTTGCCGGCTTACGCTCACCTCTGTGTGCAATTTGCCAGTCTTCCACCCACACTGCCACCTGGTGTGCCAATACGGCGATCAGACGGCCCTTCGAGTTCCCCTCTACCTCAGGTACAGTACAGGGCCAGTCAATCCCTGAACCAACGCCTCAGGTGGACAAACTCGGACGCCCAGTCCGAACCGTGGGAGGGGCAGCCATCTGTAACAACTACAACTATGGGTCCTGCAACTTCAGCCAATGCCGTCTACTTCACATCTGCACTATATGCCAAAGAGCACACCCTAGGAATTTGTGTGAAGTCAAGCAACACAAGAGGGCCTGACTAAGCCGAATCAACATCTTATGGCTAGGACTGTATCTCACTTCACACCCCACCCCTTCCCTGGCCACCTACCTTATCCAAGGCTTCACAGTAGGCTTTCACACCGGCCTCATCGCACTGCCCCATAGTACTCACGAATGCGCCAATCTTCGTTCGGCAGCCATCGACGAACAGGCCATAGATCAGCTCTTACAGGCAGAGGTAGATCGAGACTACGTAATAGGCCCTTTCACTTGCCCCCCTTTCAGCACATGGAGAGTCAGCCCTATTGGGCTTGTCAAGGGCAAATTCTCTAATAAATTGCGTTTGGTGTACGACTTGTCTGCGCCTCATTCTTCGCACATACCCAGTCTCAATTCCCTGATCCCCTCCGCAGAGTTTTCCCTAAAATATTCCTCCGTTGACATGGCAATACAAGCCATCATCAAAGCAGGCACAGGTGCCTGGCTCTCCAAAGCCGACATATCGGATGCCTTCAAACTCCTGCCCATCCACCCATCCCTTTGGTGCTGGCATGGCATCAAATGGAAGGAAGCATATTATTTTGCTACGAAACTCACCTTCGGTTCGAAGAGTAGCCCGTGGCTCTTCGACACATTCGCACAGTCCCTCGTTTGGATACTATTACACAAGGGCCAATGCCATGAAGTCATCCATTACCTAGATGACTTCCTACTGATAGAACCGCCCAACAAAACCCCAGCAGATCTCGACAAACTTAGAGTTATTTTTGGAAACCTCAACGTTCCTATCGCCGAGCACAAAGTCGATGGTCCAGCAAACATCATCACCTTTCTCGGGGTCAGCTTGGATACCTGCGCAATGCAGGCCAGTCTCCCCCCCGACAAATTAACACGCATTAGGGCAGTCCTTCACAAGTTTACACACACCAAGGGCTGTACCAAAAAACAGTTGCAGTCTCTCCTGGGTATGCTCAACTTCGCTATGCGAATTATCCCACAAGGCCGCACATTTGTATCACGCCTGCTGAGATTTCTGTCAGAAACTCAAGACCCTGATCAAATTTTGAAATTAGACTCCGCAGCTATAGCGGACCTATCAATGTGGGAGGAATTCTTGTCCGCCTGGAATGGCATATCTCTATTCATACCTACGGTTTCGATCCATTCACCCCAGGTAGTGACTGACGCTGCAGCCTCCACAGGTTTCGCGGCAATTTTTGGCCATCATTGGTTTTCAGGACCCTGGCCTCAACAGATACTGTTGATACCCGGCTTTTCCCAAACATCTGCCCTCTTTGAGCTTTATCCCATAGTGGCAGCCGCACAACTCTGGGGCCACCACTGGACAGGACAAACCGTAGTCTTCACCACCGATAACCAGGCCACGGCAGACATCATCAACAGAGGCAGGTCCAAGTCCCTAGCAGTCATGTCCTTCCTGCGCAGGTTGGTACAACTGTCTTTACAACACCAGTTCAACATACACAGTGAATTCATTCCCGGCAGATACAACTCAGCAGCTGACGCACTATCACGTTTCAACTATTCCTCCTTTTTCAAACAGGTTCCCGATGCCGATCCAATGTCGGCCCCTATCCCCGTCTGGTCACAACTGACCCTGGACTAATGCAACATCTACACGGAGCTACGCAACTCATAAATAATTCCCTCTCCCGCAACACACTCTAAGCCTACCAGACAGCTTGGAAAGCTTTTAATAAATTCCTCACGCCCAGCCGCAAAGAACCAACAGATATCAAACAGGTACTGGCCTTCACGGCACACTGCCACATGCAGCTAGCCTTATCCTACAACACCATCCGGTTATACCTAGCCGGCATTCAACATTTCATGGCGCTTGAAGACCCGACTAAATCGTCACTGTTCTCATCTCACGCTATACGAGCCATCCTAAGGGGAATACAGAGACAACAACCAGTCATCAGCACTAAGCGCTTGCCCATTACGGGGCCCATCTTTAGGGACATGTCAAATATTCTGGCTACTTCGCCATTCGGCCTGCTCCCCAGCACGGTCTTACAAGCAGCCATATATTTAGCTTACTATGGGTTCTTGCGGCCTGGCGAATTCACCTCTAACAAACCCACAGACCAAGTACTATGCAGACGACACTTGCTTCGACACCAAGATCACTTTATCCTGCACCTCGAGGTCTCTAAACCCAGCAAACGGGCTCGGGAGTAAACATCCACCTCTACAGAACCAACAACAGCTGGTGTCCAGTCGCTGTACTCAACCGACTCCTATCTCTCCTGCCTGAGCAACCAGACAGCAGTCCCCTTCTACCATTTCCAGTCAAACCCTTAAACGCCTCTCAGTTTGTGAGCCACATAAGGATACTTCTCCGCAATCTTCACCTTAACCCCAGTCAGTATTCCGGACACTCTTTCCGCATCGGAGCAGCCTCCGCGGCGTCCCGCCACGGGGTGCCAGATCACATCATCAAAAGACTAGGCAGGTGGAAATCAGCCTGCTTCGCCCGGTACATCCCCAATCCACAAACTGAGATGGCACAGGCATTCTCCAAATTGGCTCAATAAGTAACTGAAAACCAATAAAAATTATAACCCTACCTGAATGTTTTTGCCCCCTTATTTTGGCATACCGGCCATGAGACCAAGGCACACTTTCAGGTCCATTTCATATGGTAAGTCCACACTTTTAGGTCTATTTCCGATGGTAAGTCTTATCTTTACTATAAGTGTTTTCTATGTCCATATCGGACATAGGGCTCCGACCATAAGTAGGAAGGCCAGTATGGTGGCCTGAATTTATGGGAGGAGCCCGGGGGTATTTAAGCAGCACCGCTCACCTGTGGTGCTTGTCGGTTTCCTGTGCGCGATACCCACCCTCCCATCCCCATTTCATAGCATTTTTCAACTATTCATTTCATTCATTTCTCTTACAGAATAATCATTTCATAAACCAGGGTATGCCCCCTTATTTTGGCATACCGGCCATGAGACCAAGGCACACTTTCAGGTCCATTTCATATGGTAAGTCCACACTTTTAGGTCTATTTCCGATGGTAAGTCTTATCTTTACTATAAGTGTTTTCTATGTCCATATCGGACATAGGGCTCCGACCATAAATATATATATATCAGGACTGTACTGACAGTTTTGGTATCTACGAGGTAAGCATGAATTCAAAGGAATTAAGTTAGTGCTAGCACTTGGTTTGCAGGTCAAAATAGGGTTATAGTTAGTGTGTGGTTTATTAACAATTGGTGCTGCGCTATCAGTGTAAAACATAAAATTTGCATGAAATAACACAATTTCAATATGTGACATAAAATATATATAAATAACATAAACCGTATCCACACTACATGAACAAATAGATGCACATAAAAAAAAAAAAAAATTAACAGTTCGTGTGTGTATATAAATTTTTTTATGAAATGCTGCGTTAGTTAACCACTTGCCGACCGCCGCACACAGATGTACGTCGACAGAGTGGCACGGGCAGGCAAAAGGGCTTACCTGTACGTCCCTGCCTGCCCGCGGGTGGGGGGTCCGATCGGACCCCCCCCCCGGTGCCTGCGGCGGTCGACAAATGTCCCCCGGCGATCGGTGGTGAGGGGGAGGCCATCCATTCGTGGCCCCCCCCTCGCGATCGCTCCCAGCCAATGGGATCATTTCCCTGCCTCTGTATTGTACACAGAGGCAGAGGAAATGATGTCATCTCTCCTCTGCTCGGTATTTTCCGTTCCGGGCCGAGGAGAGAAGACTGTAATGTGAGTGCACAACACACACACACACAGTAGAACATGCCAGGCACACATTACACCCCGATCCGCCCCCCGATCCCCCCCCAATCACCCCCCCGTCACAAACTGACACCAAGCAGGTTTTTTTTTTTTCTGATTACTGTATTGGTGTCAGTTTGTGACAGTTAGTGTGTTAGGGCAGTGAGTGTTAGGCCCCCTTTAGGTCTAGGATACCCCCCTAACCCCCCCTAATAAAGTTTTAACCCCTTGATCACCCCCCGTCACCAGTGTTGCTAAGCGATCATTTTTCTGATCGCTGTATTAGTGTCGCTGGTGACGCTAGTTAGGGACATAAATATTTAGGTTCGCCGTCAGCGTTTTATAGCGACAGGGACCCCCATATACTACCTAATAAATGTTTTAACCCCTTGATTGCCCCCTAGTTAACCCTTTCACCACTGATCACCGTATAACCGTTATGGGTGACGCTGGTTAGTTCGTTTATTTTTTATAGTGTCAGGGCACCCGCCGTTTATTACCGAATAAAGGTTTAGCCCCCTGATCGCCCGGCGGTGATATGCGTCGCCCCAGGCAGCGTCAGATTAGCGCCAGTACCGCTAACACCCACGCACGCAGCATACGCCTCCCTTAGTGGTATAGTATCTGTACGGATCAATATCTGATCCAATCAGATCTATACTAGCGTCCCCAGCAGTTTAGGGTTCCCGAAAACGCAGTGTTAGCGGGATCAGCCCAGATACCCGCTAGCACCTGCGTTTTGCCCCTCCGCCTGGCCCAGCCCAGCCCACCCAAGTGCAGTATCGATCGATCACTGTCACTTACAAAACACTAAACGCATAACTGCAGCGTTCGCATAGTCAGGCCTGATCCCTGCGATCGCTAACAGTTGTTTTGGTAGCGTTTTGGTGAACTGGCAAGCACCAGCCCCAGGCAGCGTCAGGTTAGCGCCAGTAGCGCTAACACCCACGCACGCACCGTACACCTCCCTTAGTGGTATAGTATCTGAACGGATCAATATCTGATTCGATCAGATCTATACTAGCGTCCCCAGCAGTTTAGGGTTCCCAAACACACAGTGTTAGCGGGATCAGCCCAGATACCTGCTAGCACCTGCGTTTTTCCCGTCCGCCCGGCCCAGCCCACCCAAGTGCAGTATCAATCGATCACTGTCACTTACAAAACACTAAACGCATAACTGCAGCGTTCGCAGAGTCAGGCCTGATCCCTGCGATCGCTAACAGTTTTTTTGGTAGCGTTTTGGTGAACTGGCAAGCACCAGCCCCAGGCAGCGTCAGATTAGCGCCAGTACCGCTAACACCCACGCACGCAGCATACGCCTCCCTTAGTGGTATAGTATCTGATCGGATCAATATCTGATCTGATCAGATCTATACTAGCGTCCCCAGCAGTTTAGGGTTCCCACAAACGCAGTGTTAGCGGGATCAGCCCAGATACCTGCTAGCACCTGCGTTTTGCCCCTCCGCCCGGCCCAGCCCAGCCCACCCAAGTGCAGTATCGATCGATCACTGTCACTTACAGAACACTAAACGCATAACTGCAGCATTCGCAGAGTCAGGCCTGATCCCTGCGATCGCTAACAGTTTTTTTGGTAGTGTTTTGGTGAACTGGCAAGCGCCAGCGGCCTAGTACACCCCGGTCGTAGTCAAACCAGCACTGCAGTAACACTTGGTGACGTGGCGAGTCCCATAAGTGCAGTTCAAGCTGGTGAGGTGGCAAGCACAAGTAGTGTCCCGCTGCCACCAAAAAGACAAACACAGGCCCGTCGTGCCCATAGTGCCCTTCCTGCTGCATTCGCCAATCCTAATTGGGAACCCACCGCTTCTGCAGCGCCCGTACTTCCCCCATTCACATCCCCAACCAAATGCAGTCGGCTGCATGAGAGGCATTTTCTTTATGTCCTCCCGAGTACCCCTACCCAGCGAACCCCCCCAAAAAAGATGTTGTGTCTGCAGCAAGCGCGGATATAGGCATGACACCCGCTATTATTGTCCCTCCTGTCCTGACAATCCTGGTCTTTGCATTGGTGAATATTTTGAACGCTACCATGCACTAGTTGACTATTAGCGTAGGGTACAGCACTGCACAGACTAGGCACACTTTCACAGGGTCTCCCAAGATGCCATCGCATTTTGAGAGACCCGAACCTGGAACCGGTTACAGTTATAAAAGTTAGTTACAAAAAAAAAAAACACATACAAAAATATAAAATAAAAAAAAATAGTTGTCGTTTTATTGTTCTTTCTCTCTCTATTCTCTCTCTCTATTGTTCTGCTCTTTTTTTACTGTATTCTATTCTGCAATGTTTTATTGTTATTATGTTTTATCATGTTTGTTTTTCAGGTATGCAATTTTTTATACTTTACCGTTTACTGTGCTTTATTGTTAACCATTTTTTTGTCTTCAGGTACGCCATTCATGACTTTGAGTGGTTATACCAGAATGATGCCTGCAGGTTTAGGTATCATCTTGGTATCATTCTTTTCAGCCAGCGGTCGGCTTTCATGTAAAAGCAATCCTAGTGGCTAATTAGCCTCTAGACTGCTTTTACAAGCAGTGGGAGGGAATGCCCCCCCCCTCAACGTCTTCCGTGTTTTTCTCTGGCTCTCCTGTCTCAACAGGGAACCTGAGAATGCAGCCGGTGATTCAGCCAGCTGACCATAGAGCTGATCAGAGACCAGAGTGGCTCCAAACATCTCTATGGCCTAAGAAACCGGAAGCTACGAGCATTTTATGACTTAGATTTCGCCGGATGTAAACAGCGCCATTGGGAAATTGGGAAAGCATTTTATCACACCGATCTTGGTGTGGTCAGATGCTTTGAGGGCAGAGGAGAAATCTAGGGTCTAATAGACCCCAATTTTTGCAAAAAAGAGTACCTGTCACTACCTATTGCTATGATAGGGGATATTTACATTCCCTGAGATAACAATAAAAATGATTTAAAAAAAAAATGAAAGGAACAGTTTAAAAATAAGATAAAAAAATAATAATAATAAAGAAAAAAAAAAAAAAAAGCACCCCTGTCCCCCCTGCTCTCGCGCTAAGGCGAACGCAAGCGTCGGTCTGGCGTCAAATGTAAACAGCAATTGCACCATGCATGTGAGGTATCGCCGCGAAGGTCAGATCGAGGGCAGTAAGTTTAGCAGTAGACCTCCTCTGTAAATCTAAAGTGGTAACCTGTAAAGGCTTTTAAAGGCTTTTAAAAATGTATTTAGTTTGTCGCCACTGCACGTTTGTGCGCAATTTTAAAGCATGTCATGTTTGGTATCCATGTACTCGGCCTAAGATCATCTTTTTTATTTCATCAAACATTTGGGCAATATAGTGTGTTTTAGTGCATTAAAATTTAAAAAAGTGTGTTTTTTTCCCCAAAAAATGCGTTTGAAAAATCGCTGCGCAAATACTGTGTGAAAAAAAAAAATGAAACACCCACCATTTTAATCTGTAGGGCATTTGCTTTAAAAAAAAATATATAATGTTTGGGGGTTCAAAGTAATTTTCTTGCAAAAAAAATTTTTTTTTTATGTAAACAAAAAGTGTCAGAAAGGGCTTTGTCTTCAAGTGGTTAGAAGAGTGGGTGATGTGTGACATAAGCTTCTAGATCAGGGGTCTCAAACTGGCGGCCCTCCAGCTGTTGTAAAACTACAAGTCCCATGAGGCATTGCAAGGCTGACAGTTACAAGCATGACTCCCACAGGCAGAGGCATGATGGGACTTGTAGTTTTGCAACAGCTGGAGGGCCACCAGTTTGAGACCCCTGTTCTAGATGTTGTGCATAAAATGCCAGGACAGTTCAAAACCCCCCCAAATGACCCCATTTTGGAAAGTAGACACCCCAAGCTATTTGCTGAGAGTCATGTTGAGTCCATGGAATAATTTATATTGTGACACAAGTTGCGGGAAAGAGACAATTTTTTATTTTTTTTATTTTTTTTTGCGCAAAGTTGTCACTAAATGATATATTGCTCAAACATGCCATGGGGATATGTGAAATTACACCTCAAAATACATTCTGTTGCTTCTCCTGAGTACGGGGATACCACATGTGTGAGACTTTTTGGGAGCCTAGCCGCGTACGGGACCCCGAAACCAAGCACCGCCTTCAGGCTTTCTAAGGCCGTAAATTTTTGATTTCACTCTTCACTGCCTATCACAGTTTCGGAGGCCATGGAATGCCCAGGTGGCAAAAAAAACCCCCAAATGACCCCATTTTGGAAAGTAGACACCCCAAGCTATTTGATGAGAGGTATAGTGAGTATTTTGCAGACCTCACTTTTTGTCACAAAGTTTTGAAAATTGAAAAAAGAAAAAAAAATTTTTTTTTTCTCGTCTTTCTTTATTTTCAAAAACAAATGAGAGCTGCAAAATACTCACCATGCCTCTCAGCAAATAGCTTGGGGTGTCTACTTTCCAAAATGGGGTCATTTGGGGGGGGGTTTGTGCCACCTGGGCATTCCATGGCCTCCGAAACTGTGATAGGCAGTGAGGAGTAAAATCAAAAATGTACGCCCTTAGAAATCCTGAAGGCAGTGATTGGTTTTCGGGGTCCCGTACGCGGCTAGGCTCCCAAAAAGTCCCACACATGTGGTATCCCCATACTCAGGAGAAGCAGCTAAATGTATTTTGGGGTGCAATTCCACATATGCCCATGGCCTGTGTGAGCAATATATCATTTAGTGACAACTTTTTGTAATTTTTTTTTTGTCATTATTCAATCACTTGGGACAAAAAAAATGAATATTCAATGGGCTCAACATGCCTCTCAGCAAATTCCTTGGGGTGTCTACTTTCCAAAATGGGGTCATTTGTGGGGGTTTTGTACTGCCCTGCCATTTTAGCACCTCAAGAAACGACATAGGCAGTCATAAATTAAAGGCTGTGTAAATTCCAGAAAATGTACCCTAGTTTGTAGACGCTATAACTTTTGCGCAAACCAATAAATATACACTTATTGACATTTTTTTTACCAAAGACATGTGGCCGAATACATTTTGGCCTAAATGTATGACTAAAATTGAGTTTATTGGATTTTTTTTAGAACAAAAAGTAGAAAATATCATTTTTTTTCAAAATTTTCGGTCTTTTTCCGTGTATAGCGCAAAAAATAAAAACGGCAGAGGTGATCAAATACCATCAAAAGAAAGCTCTATTTGTGGGAAGAAAAGGACGCAAATTTCGTTTGGGTACACCATTGCATGACCGCGCAATTAGCAGTTAAAGCGACGCAGTGCCGAATTGTAAAAAGTGCTCTGGTCAGGAAGGGGGTAAAACCTTCCGGGGCTGAAGTGGTTAAAAGCCAGATATAACAGGATGCACTCCTTCCAAAAAGTTCAACTTTTGCCTCATCAGTCTAAATAATATTTGCCCAAAAGTCTTGGGGATAATCAAGATTTATTTTGGCAAATGTGAGACGAGCCTTTGTGTTCTCTTTGGTCAGCAGTGGCTTTCGCCTTGGAACTCTCCCATGGATGCCATTTTTGCCTAGACTCTTTCCTATTGTTAAATCATGAACACTGACCTTAACTGAGGCAAGTGAGGCCTGCAGTTCTTTAGATGTTGTTCTGGGTTCTTTCATGGCCTCCTGGATGGGTTGTCGTCGTGCTCTTGGAGTAATTTTTGTAGGACGACCACTCCTGGGAAGTTTCCTCATTTGTGGATTATTGGCTCTCACTGTTGTTTGCTGGGGCCCCAAAGCCTAGAAATGGCTTTGTATCCCTTCCCAGACGAATGCATTTGAATTACTTTATTTCTCATCTGTTCCTGAATTTCTTTAGATTGTGGCATGATATGTTGCTTTTTGAGATCTTTTAGGGTGTTTCCCTTTGTCAGACAGCTTTTATTTAAATATTTTTTTGATTCAACAGGTCTGGCAGTTATCAGGTCTGGGTGTGGCAAGTCAAATTTAACTTAGCTTTCCAAAATGTTGTTATTCACAGTTTATCATAATTTAGCCAGGGGGGGTTACTTTTTCACATAGGGTCAGGCAGGTTTGGACAGCTTTTTCCCTTAAAGTGTTACTAAACCCACAACAGTAAAATAAGTCTGTATATGCAGTAAAGCATGCTTGTTATACTCCCTGTGCAACCTAAGGGGTTAATCCTTTACATTGAGTAAAAAGGATGTTTGATCCTGTTTTCTCTGACCCCCCCCTTCTTCTATGGTCCCCTATTCATTTCCTGATAGAGCAGAGCCTTGGGGACATGCTGCACAACCTCAGTTTGGTGTGTATTGCTAGACATGGGATCAGCGCAGGGCCAATCGGCACTGTCCAGACAGAGGGTTAGGGGTCCTGTAGTCTTATAGGACAGCCAGAGTAGTATGAAAACTCCTCCTACAAGCTTTAACCAGTGCTCTGCTGGACACCGATACAAGTAACAAGACTGCTCTAACTGCTGATGAGAAAAGGTACAGTGCCTTGCAAAAGTATTCACCCCCTTGGCATTTTTCGTGTTTTGTTACCTCACAACCTGGAATTAACATCATTTAATTTACAGAACATGCCCACAACTTTAAAGATTTTTTTTTATTGTGAAGAAAACAACAAATAGGACAAAATAACAGAAAATGTCAATGTGCATAACTATTCACCCCCAATACAGTTAATACTTTGTAGAGCCACCTTTTGAGGCTATCACAGCTCCAAGTCGCTTTGGATGAGTCTCTTTGAGCTTGCCACATCTTACCACTGGGATTTTTGTCCATTCCTCCTTGAAAAACTGCTCCAGCCCCTTCAAGTTGGATGGTTTGCGCTTGTTAACAGCAATCTTTAAGTCTGACCACAGATTTTCTATTGGATTGAAGTCTGGCTTTGACTAGGCCATTCAAACACATTTACATGTTTGCTAAAGCAACACTTCAGTGGTTTAAGGGGAGTCTGTGTGTGATTTGAGGCTAGGACAGAGGTTTACCTTCCAGCAGGGCAATGGCTCCAAACAGAGTGGTCAGAGTTGAGGGAAAGATGGATGGTGCTAAATACAGGGATATTCTTGAGAAAAACCTGTACCAGTTTCCCAGTCCCGACTGCTGAAAAACATCCCCACAGCATGATGCTGCCACCACCATGTTTCACTGTGGGGATGGTGTTCTTGCACATGGAGGGGGAGCGGAGAAGGAAGGGGGGGACAGGAGGAGCCCATGGAGGAACACGGAGGAGAAAACAGAGGGGAGCTGGAGGAGGATACAGGGGACAGTCAGGAAAATTTGGTGCGGCGGTGGGGGAAGTTATAATCACCGATCTCACTGCGTAGCTTTCAATAAAGCAGCTGAAAGCCTCAGAGGGGAGAGGAGGAGAAGCAGCTGTCATGATTAGAACTTCCCCCGCCACCAAACCAATTGTTCCTGAGTGTCCAGGTATCGGACTAGGCATCCGGAGCATTTGCAAGTACAAGTACTCCTGCAAATACTTGGTATCGGGACCAATACTGATACTAGTATCGATATCGGGACAACCCTAGTGCCGGGTATTGTGAGCATCAAGTCTAACCAGGGCGACCAGCAGATTGCACAGTCATATTTAGACTCACCACACAACTGCTGTAACAGGAAAATGAAGGCTGGCCATAGATGTATAACTTTTTTGGATCAGCAGCAAGGTGGATGGAGGAATCCTCCCCACTGTGTTATTGTAGTCTGAGAGCGGGACTCCTCCACTGTCAGATGCTGCACTGGTCAGTGTATTCTCATTGTTTATAGAATATAATGCTTGTGTTAACTGGGTGACATGAGTCGACAATGTCATAAAAAATAAATCTAGATAAACGGAAGATGGAAAATGTGTGGATAATATTCATCATTGAATGGGAAGGGTGTATAAAGGTGTAATACATTAGTGCAAAAACAGGCAGATGTAAAGCAAACGAAAAGAACTGGAGATACATAAGTAGCCGCTGGGTTGACATGGACATGAAGGAAAAGATAAAACCACAGACGGGACTGGGTGAAGCAAATAGTTCCACAACACGGTTAGGAGGGCTTGTTGAGTAATAGGGTTTGTGGGTCAAGCCAAAAAGGAATATCAATAGGATGGGACAAACTGGAGGAAGAATGAAGCAGGTATGATTTTCCTGTGTATACTGGATGTGTTGTGTGATGTCTCACACTCCCTGATATTCAAGTCACCTTTAGGCTCGGTTCACACAAGGGCAACACGATTTCAGCGCGACTTTGTACGGCGACTTCAACGCGGCTTCAGCGCGACTTCAGCGCGACTTTAGCAAATTACAACGCGACTTCAAGTCGCCTCCAGGGCAGGCGACTTTGGCTGTGGCCAATCACAGGATAATCAGCTCTCTGGGAGGGAGGGGTTTGCCTGGGCAAACAAAATTTTTTGCCTGCAAAGTCGCTTGACTGTAGAGAGAGATCCGACTTGGAGGCGACTTCCATTGATTTCTATGGTACAGGTCGCCTACCAAGTCGGATCCAAGTAGTACAGGGGGTACGCTCTGAAGTCGGAGCCACTTCAGTAGTGTCTATTAAGACGCTCCCATTCACTGTCATGTGAATATCTTTCTGGGGCGACTTGGGGCGACTTGAGGGGCGACAAGTCGGATCCCAAGTCGTCCCAGTGTGAACCGAGCCTTATGATCAAGATGCACTTTTTATACACATCCCTTATGTGAAGGGTCATGGATGGCCACATTAATAGCATCCTACAGAGTTCAGTAGAGTGTTTGCTGCAATAATTGCATGAGCAAAGATGTACCTATATGTGCTTTATTTTAACCCAGCATACCCAAAAGCTTGTTAAAATGTGTTCCTTTATTACCCTTCCCCTCTAAATGTGTAGCTGTTCAATACATATATATATAACCAGGTTATCTTTTTTTAATTTAAACAAATGTATTGCTAACTAACAATTCAGTTTAGTAGATGTAGTTGTCTTGGAATAGCCCTCACCCAGAGGTGGCATATGTGTTCACAATGCAATGGTAGAGATCCTCTGGCATAACAGCTCTTACCTTGAACTGAACTGGGTACCCGTGAAATAGATGTTCAGGCCCATGAGCAGAAAATTACAGTAATCCTAGCTTTAAATAATGTTTACACTGTCATTGACACACTATCTAGTGGGAAATTTGTTCATTAAGGGAATTACGGTATATAATTGCTTGTTATACCCCGAAGGAGTTAGATTATTTTTATGCCGTTAGGTCACTGGAGATCAGTACCAATCAAGAAAAAAAGAAATGGAAAAAAAAAAGCTTTCTGAGTCTCCATATCATATCTTGTATGGGCTTAACTTTTTTGTTGATGGGTTCAATGGTGTGGAAGTCACAGGACAGAAAACCAAAGTCAAAATCCTCCCTTGCAGTGCAGCACAGTTAAATGCTTGTTAAGTCTAGGGGACGTTAAAAGCACTTTTACTTTTCTGATCCTCCATTCCCCTGGCAAATTGCACCCCCCCCCCATGCTTTAGTAATGAACTGTCCCCTTGTGTCCATACATACATTGCAGGGTTATGGTCCATGCTTTGATTTGGCAGTCCGATCCCTCTGACATTATCAGTGTGCAGGAAAGAAGAGGCTGCAGGGAGCCATCCAGCAGCATGAAGGTGCCAGCAGCTAAAAAAAAAAAAATATATATATATTTCTCACTCAACATTGTAATGTATATGAAGGAGGACAAAAATATGTGTTTTATGTTATCAGTTTAAGCACTTCAGCTCCGGAAGGTTTTACCCACTTTCTGACCAGGCCACAATTGCGCGGTCGTGAGACGTTGTATCCAAATAAAATCGATATTCTTTTTTCCCCCCACAAATAGAGCTTTCTTTTGGTGGTATTTGATCCTTCCAGTCACAGCGGTCACATGATTGAAATGCTCGTCTCCGCCTCCCAGCATTTATAACCTCTTAAAGGACTGGGAGGCGGCGACAGAAATGGGTTAAACAAGTTAAAGAGGGAGTCCCGCGAACAAAAAAAAATGTAAATGTCAGCAGCTACAAATACTGCAGCTGCTGACTTTTAAAATAAGGACACTTACCTGTCTCAGGGTCCAGCGATGTCGGCACCCGAGACTGAACCGTTGCTCTGCTCTCGGGTGCTGTCGCCGCCATCTTCTGTAAGGGAATCAGGAAATGAAGCCTTACCTACTGTGCATGCTCGAGTCGCGCTGCACAATCAGAACGGTCCCTGCTGCCTAGACAGGTATCTGCACCCGCCTCCCCCCTGAAAGGTGCCAAATGTGACACTGGAGGGGGGGAGGGTTCCAAAAAGCGGAGGTTCAATTTTTGTGTGAACCTCCGCTTTAAGATGTTTTGTAAATTAATTTTAATTAATTAATTTTTTGGGAAATATCTATTTCCTTCCCCACACAAAAGGTTTAACTTTTTATTTTTATTTCATAATGGATAGTAAGGGGGAGGATCTCTGTAATGGAGACACAGACAACAATAAAAACCCATCAAATAATATTGAGTGGTGGCACTGGATCTTACACAATGGCTGGATTTCTCAACATATGTGTCAGAGAACTCACACAGCAAGCACCCGTCTCCATGCAGCAGCTGCCAATCCTCGTTCTGCTAATGCCAAGGTGCATGCACGGAACCATAGCCAGAGACAAATGAGATCCAGATGGGCATGCACAATGGCACCTCTATGCGAACGCGCACGCGCGCTAACGTGCCCCCGCAAGTGCCAAAGCGCTAATGGGCTAACGCGCATGCGACAAGGTGCTAATGTGCTAACGCGCATGTGCCAAGGTGCTAAGTTGCTAATGCGCATACGTCCTGTGTTCCTGTTGTTACTCTGCCTGATTGACCTTGTTCCTGAAAACCCAGCTATCTTCCGACCATTCTCTTGGATCTCCCCTGCCTGCTGAACCTGCCTCTACCTGCAATACTGACCTTGGCTTGAACTTATGATTACGGCTCTGCCTCCTGATTCTGTACCCTGCTGCCCATCTGTTGCCAACCCCTGCCTGTTCCTGACTACGGTTTTGCCTTCTGACTTGGTACCCCACTGCCAGCCTGTTGCCGACTCCTGCCTGTTCCTGATTCTGCAGTTGATCCTGATCTGGCTCCCGCTGAACAAGTTTGGTGATCAGTTTCCACATCTCCTCAGCAGAGGTTCCTATATCTCCAAGTTCCAGCCTCCTGCCTGCAGGCACCTGCACCCTTTCGTTGCCCTCGCACTCCCTGTACCCACCACCAGGGGTGCTTGGACCGGAACTGTGCAAGAGGCCACCCTCATCATTTCGGGCTCCGCTGTAAGGTACGTGACAATATGAGTTCCGGGATGACTGAAAGGCACACCAGAAGGTCATAATGGTCTTGATGTGGTATCAGACACAGAAATACACCTAATCCACTGTAGATGATTATGACGTTGAAGTGGGAGGAACAGGTGGAGAAAGCTTTATGTTGATTCTTTAAAACTTTGTGTGCCAAAAAAACATGAAATCCTCTTATCCGAGTACAGTGGAACCTCGGATTACGAGCATATTCCGTTCCAGGAGTATGCTCGTAATCCAATGTACTCGCATATCAAAGCGAGTTTTCCCATTGAAGTCAATGGAAACGAAAATAATTCGTTTCACATTGACTTCAATGGGATGCAATACCGCATGCGGCCAGAGGCGGTTGGGCGCCGGAGAGCCTCGGAAACGGCCGAAAAGGCCAGAGGGACACTTCAGCTGACCTCGGCAAACCTCGGAAAGACTCCGTATACGAGCCTTTCCGAGGTTTGCCGAGGTCAGCCGAACTGTCCTCGGGCATTTACGTGCATTTCCGAACGGCGCCAATCGGTGACTTTCGGCTCTACTCGGCTCCGGTTCCCCCCACCTCAGGCCAAAAGCGGTACTGCACATCGCTTTTGGCCTGAATCCTGCTTGTTTTGTGAGCCAACACTTGCAAACCGAGTTAGGATTTTTAGAAATACAGTGCTTGGTTTGCGAAACGCTCGTTAACCGCGTTACTCGCAAACCGAGGTTCCACTGCATTACAAATCCTATCATGTTGTCAGGGCAGGGCTCAGCCCCTCCTTCTCTGAGCTACCCACTCAGCTGTTGGCTAATTGCCAGCTCCTATCTCTCCACAGGTACTTAGCTGTTGATGATATTCCGCTCGTCACTCCTGCCTAATAAGCTGTTCAGTCCAGTGGACCTCTTTCTTCATCCTGGTCAACATCACAGAAACATTCTCCTGCGATCCTGTTCAAGACTTGCTTTGCTGACATCCCTTCTAGCTCCAGATCCTGCTTGCTGTTCCACTACATTGATCCATGACTTCTGGCTTGGCTGACTATCCATTCCGGTTACTGAAGTTTGGCTATGTTATGACTACGTTTGTTCTTTTTACTTTTATTATTAAACAAGTGTGATTTAACTGTACTTCTGTCTTGGCCTGATTTTATGGTTTCTGACACATGTACAGTGAATACACTCCTTAAATCACTATGACCAGTCCAAGGTGATACTCCCAAGAGTACTCTCCCATTCCTCTGGACAAACACTTTATACAAGTATGTCTGTCCAAGCTAAAATTATTTAGTTTAGGTCTGGACATAAAGATGCGTTTGCGTACAGAGATGCAGGACTATCACTTAGGATCGGTGATGGACATAGTGGGTTCCAAAGCCTAAACATTTTTTACCTTAATGCATTCTTTGCATTAAGGTAAAAAATGTTTAGGCATCAGCATTCCCCTCACCCTTCCCTTGTACTTACCTAAACCCTCATTTGATCCAGCACTGTGCATGTTTGCAGATCTTCTCTCCCCTCACTTCCGGGTCTTTCTGGCTTTGCTGAGGCACCAAGAGCCATTGGTCAATCAAAGCCAGTGCTGTCAATCAAAGCCAGTGATGAGGGAGTGGGGGGATGGAGGATGGGTGGGTTCAAGTCCCGTTGTCTGTTTCAATGGATGCAGCAGAGGGGCTCAGAAGCAAGGACGCACGAGTGCCTCTTATCCAGTCAGGACTGGATGAGGCATGTTGCTCCAAAATATGTTTGGGAAGATTAGTAATGGGGTCTACACAGTGGCGTAGCGTGGGGGGTGCAGGGGGTGCCGTGGCCCCAGGCGAGATATTTAGGGGGGCGCCAGTATGTGTCACTGGCTGCCTCCTCCTAATTTCTAATTCTGTGTCCCCGGGCTCCGGCCGCCATGTTAAGTGTCCGGCGCCCTGTGATTGGGTGTATGGGGGTCATGTGAGGCGTAGGGCTGGCCTGTCCTCGATCGCTCCTGAAGTCCCGCCTCCGCACATGACCCCCCATACGCCCAATCACAGGGCGCTGGACACTGAACATGGCAGCAGGCAGAGCACAGGGGAGAGAAGAATGTGAGCCGCCGCTGTCTTCTTCTCCTTATCCGGACCGATGCAGCCAGGATAAGAAGGTGAGTGAGACTCCCTCGTGAGAGTCTTGTTACTGGCCGGGGGGGGGGGGGCGAGAGAGAGAGACTGTAGGCAGGACAGTGTAGTGTAGTATAGTATGGAGGTCAGTGTAGTGGTCACTATGGGGGCAGTGTAGTGGACAGTATAGTGTAGTATAGTGGTCAGTATAGTGGTTAGTGTAGTATAGTATAGTGGTTAGCATAGTGGTCAGTATAGTGTAGTTTAATATGGAGGTCAGTGTAGTGTAGTATAGTGGTTAGTATGGTGGTTAGTGTAGTGGACAGTGTAGTGTAGTATAGTGGTTAGTGTAGTATGGTGGTCAGTATAGTGGTCAGTGTAGTATAGTATACTGGTTAGTATAGTGGTCAGTATAGTGTAGTTTAGTATGGAGGTCAGTGTAGTGTAGTGGACAGTGTAGTATAGTGCTCAGTGTAGTATGGTGGTCAGTGTAGTATGGAGGTCAGTGTAGTATAGTGGACAGTGTAGTATGGGGGTCAGTATAGTGTAGTATAGTGGACAGTGTAGTGGTTAGTGTAGGGGACAGTACAGTATAGTGGACAGTGTAGTATAGTGGACAGTATAGTGTAGTATAGTGGTCAGTGTAGTAAAGTGGACAGTGTAGTATGGTGGTCAGTGTAGTATAGTGGTCAGTGTAGTATAGTGGACAGTGTAGTATAGTGGTCAGTGTAATATAGTGGACAGTGTAGTATGATGGTCAGTGTAGTGTAGTGGACAGTGTAGTATGGTGGTCAGTGTAGTGTAGTATAGTGGACAGTGTAGTATGGTGGTCAGTATAGTGTAGTATAGTGGACAGTGTAGTGGTTAGTGTAGTGGACAGTACAGTATAGTGGACAGTGTAGTATAGTGGACAGTATAGTGTAGTATAGTGGACAGTGTAGTATGGTGGTCAGTGTAGTATAGTGGACAGTGTAGTATAGTGGTCAGTGTAATATAGTGGACAGTGTAGTATGGTGGTCAGTGTAGTGTAGTATAGTGGTCAGTGTAGTGTAGTATAGTGGACAGTGTAGTGTAGTGGTTAGTGTAGTGGACAGTGTAGTATAGTGGACAGTGTAGTATAGTGGTCAGTGTAGTATAGTGGACAGTGTAGTATAGTGGACAGTGTAGTATAGTGGTCAGTGTAGTATAGTGGTCAGTGTAGTATAGTGGTCAGTGTAGTATAGTGGACAGTGTAGTATGGTGGTCAGTGTAGTATAGTGGTCAGTGTAGTATAGTGGTCAGTGTAGTATAGGGGACAGTGTAGTATAGGGGACAGTGTAGTATAGTATAGTGGTCAGTGTAGTATGGTGGTCAGTATAGTGTAGTATAGTGGACAGTGTAGTATGGTGGTCAGTATGTGTTGCCGATTGTCCACTTGCCACGTCCCAGATTGTCACTTCCCATGTCACCTGCCACACATTACTGATTGTCACTTGCCACTTCCCAGATTGTCACTTGCCACACATTATGGATTGTCACTTGCCACGTCGCCTGCCACATGTTACGGATTGCCACTTGCCCCGTCACCTGCCACATGTTACGGATTGTCACTTGCTACGTCACCTGCCACACATTACGGATTGTCACTTGCCATGTCCTGGATTGTCACTTGCCACACATTACGGATTGTCACTTGCCACGTCCCAGATAGTAATGTGTGGCAGGTGACATGGCAAGTGACAATCTGGGATGTGGCAAGTGACAATCCGTAATGTGTGGCAAGTGACAATCCAGGACGTGGCAAGTGACAATCCGTAATGTGTGGCAAGTGACAATCCGGGACGTGGCAAGTGGCAAGTGACAATCCGTAATGTGTGGCAGGTGACGTAGCAAGTGACAATCCGTAACATGTGGCAGGTGACGTGGCAAGTGACAATCCTGGACGTGGCAAGTGACAATCAGTAATGTGTGGCAGGTGACATGGCAAGTGACAGATTGTCACTTGCCACGTCCAGGATTGTCACTTGCCACGTCACCTGCCACATGTTACGGATTGTCACTTGCTACGTCACCTGCCACACATTACGGATTGTCACTTGCCACTTGCCACGTCCCGGATTGTCACTTGCCACACATTACGGATTGTCACTTGCCACGCCCCAGATTGTCACTTGCCATGTCACCTGCCACACATTACGGATTGTCACTTGCCACGTCCCGGATTGTCACTTGCCACTTCACCTGTCACACATTACGGATTGTCACTTACTGTGTCACTTTCCTGCTGTGTCCCAGAGTCAGGCAACAGATTATCAGTCAGGCAGCAGAGAGATAATGTCATCTCTCTGCTTCCCGAGGCTGCCTGCACAGTGAGGGGGAACTGCACTGCAGGGATGCAGGGAGGGCGCCGGGCGGTGAAAGATGATGTCATCCGTCCGCTCTCACCCGCGGGCCCGCAAAGCCGCCCGCTCTCACCCGCGGGCCCGCAAAGCGGCCTGCTCTCACCCGTGGAGCCACCTGTCCTCACCGGGCCCCACTCGGCTGCGGGCCCCATAGCGCCTGCGTGTGTCGCTATGGCGGTAGTTCCACCACTGGTCAAAGCACTTTGGTCAGCATATGCCCAGAAAATCGCTCCACAGTTCGATCCTTTTTGTTATTCTGAAAAAAATCCCTGTTTGTTCCTCTGGTGTGTCCCTGTTCATCGTTTCTGGTCCGATTTCAGTACAAATTCAGACCTGAAACGGACCAGAAGATGCACAGGAATCCTGTGAAATTTGCACTGGAGTCACACTGAAGATGTGTGAACCGGCTAAATTGAGAACCGCTCACAATCTCCTGACATGCAAATTGGATACACACATGTCTGACAAAGGGGTCCTGCACCTTTCTTGTGTTGTGATCATGCAATAAACTACCTGTTTGGACGCCACTTTGTGCCAATCCTTGGTGTGCTGGCAAATATCTACTTTGTGACTTGAACCAGTATCCAGCTGGTTATTGCTGCAGCACCCAAATCTTGAGAGCTTATACCAGGAACGTGTGCGATGGGAATATGAAGTATAACCTGCATCCAATTCGCAATAGTGTGAACCCAGACTTAGTCAAAAAATGAAGTCCTGCTAGGTCACTTCATGCTGGCCCATTTTGCAGGTATTCGTAATGTTTTTCATAGTTATAAGTGTCTATACTGTTCAAAATCTGGAAATACATTGTTTCTCCCTGGTCTGCACATGCTCCATTTTTGACATTGTGCTGAAAACCAGAGCCCCTAGAGGCTGATCTGCTGACAGCCTGAAGATTTACTGCTGCTCAGGGGCTCTGGGTTTCAGTAAGATGGCAGCCTCCGGCAAGAAGAAGCAAGAGCAATGTTGGAGGCAATTTACAGCACACACTAATTTTGGTAGCATAATTATCAATGTGGGATGAATGTTCCAGGCTAAAGAACATTATTTTTTGTTGTTATGGGTAAAGTTCAGCGTTAAGAGAATTGCATCATTCCTTGTATTATCCTGAAGGAGTTAGATTATTTTTATGCCAGTAAGTCACTGGCAAACGTCAATCAAAATGTTAACCAAGAAAAAGAGAAATGAAAAAATGAAAAGTTTTTCAAGTAACTACTATCAGGGGGTCCCTGGGTCCAGAAAGTTTTTTCGAGGGTTCCTCTGTCTTAAAAATGTTGAAAAAGGCTGGTCTAGGAGATGGAAAAGCAGTTTTTTCTACCTGATCCTCCGCACCCCAGGCAAACGGCGTTCCCTCATGTTCCAGTAGTTTATTGTCCTCTGCATCCTCACGTCTATTGCAGGACTATGGTTCTGCATCAGTGCAGGCAGGAAGTAACCCATACTGCTGTATGTAGGTGATCAGTGCAGGGACAAGGGATGGACAGGAGGGGCAACTGTGGTATAATGTGAGGTGGGGGGGGGCACCTCAAGGAGATTGGGGAGGAGGGTTTTTTTATGTTGGAAGGGGGAATTTGGGTAGATGGCAGGGGGTAAGTATTGTTCTAGGGGGTAGATTTGGAGGGGTATGCTAAGTGGGGATTTAGGGGGCTTTGTGTTGAGAGTGGAGATGGGGGTAGAAGATTTGTGTTAGGAGGGAGGATTAGGGGGGATTTGTGCTGGGAGTTTTTTTTTTTGCAATTGAGGGGGAGGGGGGGGGGATTTTAGAATCCCAACATAGCACAATGGCAGCTGAATAGCTCAGTCCAGTCTCAGCACCAAATCCACTGCTTGTTCCACTCTATCTGTGGAGGAGCTATGTAGCCACCTTCCGACAGCAGCATGGTCAACTCTTGGAGAGGGTAGTGTTATGCCCCGTACACACGGTCGGATTTTCCGACCGAAAATGTGTGATAGGATCTTGTTGTCAGAAATTCCGACCGTGTGTAGGCTCCATCACACATTTTCCATCGGATTTTCCGACACACAAAGTTTGAGAGCAGGCTATAAAATTTTCCGACAACAAAATCTGTTGTCGGAATTTCCGATCGTGTGTACACAAATCCGATGCACAAAGTGCCACGCATGCTCAGAATAAATAAAGAGGTGAAAGCTATTGGCTATTGCCCCGTTTATAGTCCCAACGTACGTGTTTTACGTCACCGCGTTCAGAATGATCGGATTTTCTGACAACTTTGTGTGACCGTGTGTATGCAAGACAAGTTTGAGCCAACATCCGTTGGAAAAAATCCTAGGATTTTGTTGTCGGAATGTCCGATCAATGTCCGACCGTGTGTACGGGGCATTAGACTGACCAGTAGATTTAGATGGATTTTACGAAAGTGACTAACAAAATAAAGCTGAACTACACCTAACACTTTTTTCTACCATTCGATTTTTATTAGGAGTAAATGACATACAGAAGGTACTGCTATGGGCGGATACATGCTCATAAAGAGTGGCGAGTATTAGTAACAATAATATAACAGTAACATACTAGTTAAAGGAACATTAATAGGGACATCAAATAGCACAGTAGCTGATACTCAAGTAATCAGTAACAGTCAACGTGCGGTACAGTAATACTGCATCAACATTTTTCGATCCAAGTGAACCATCAGTCCAACGTGTCCTCATGTGTCACACCATGCTGTGGTGTCTATCCTTTTTCCTCTCCGAGTTTACCCAATCATGTGACTTTCATATGTCTTATGTTATAGGCCTCATTCACATCGGCGCTGACTGAGGTCCATACACCACGAATGGACCGATTGCATATGCGATTTGAGCTGTCAGCTGCTGCATTCATGCTCGCACTGTCTGCAAATGAGACATTCTCCCAAACCAAAAAGCCTGCCAAATCAGGATAAGCAACTGTGTCCATCCCCATACACTTACAGTCCATGGGCCGCCTGCCCGCAGCACCAGCCACATAAATTAACAGCCTATTTGTGGTGCACAAGCCTCAGCACCCATGTGAATGAGGCTTTACTGATCCTTCTTACAAGAAACTTGTCATAGCTGGAAGTACTGGATATTTCTCTTTGCTCTCACTGACTGAACAGTCCAAGTGACAGCATTGAAACTAATAATGCAGGTGCGCTGTGCATTAGCATGGTAACTCATAGTGCAGTAGGAATTCAGATCCTAGTGTGACAACACTGCTCTTGGATTGATTCATTCATTGATTGTTTAGTAAGCAGACAATCAATGAATTAATCAATGCTAATAACCATGCTAACGCACAGCGCATATAGCCATATGGTGTGACTAAATCCCCATATTTTTTGAAAATGTTCAGGTGTTTTAAATAGCCTTGCAGGAGTTAACTGTCATTTTTGCACGTGTGCGTTGTAATATTTTGTTCTATTCTGTGTATGCGTACACATTATGGCAGGAGCCCCCTTCAGCTGACTCCCATAAGGGAACTGCTGCTCCTTCATTGTCACTGCTACTGTTTAGTGGTGGGTCAGTAGCCAAGCTGTGTTGCTTAACAATAGTGGACTATTCTGTCTGGCCTAGGTGACACAATTAAAAAGTCCAGCTGAGCAGAATTACAAATCGCTTGGTGGCTAAGACAGTACACATATTTAGATTCACTGGGGTTCCACACACTGCAAATATCCAAAATGACTTTTTATTATATTTAAAAATTATTCAGGACACTGCCAGACTTTAGTATAGTATTAGAACATCTAAAGCCCTGTACACACGGTCGTACTTTCCGACGGGAAATGTTCGATGACAGGCTGTTGCCGGTTAATCCGAACATGTGTATGCTTCATCGGACAATTGTTGTCAGACTTTCCGCCGACAAATGTTGGATGGCAGGTTTTCAAATTTTCCGCAGACAAATGTCTGTACTTTGGACTTTTGTCCGACGGACTTGTGTACACACACTCCGAAAATCCAACAACAAACGCATGCTTGGAAGCAAGGACGAGTCGGAAGCGGTCGGTCTTGTAAACTAGCGTTCGTAATGGAGAATTAACATTTGTGACGTGGCAAATTATGAAATCTCCAAATGCAGCGCACAATTCTCTTCTTCTTTAACCACTTGCCGACCGGGACATTGCCGAAAGACGGCAATAGCGCGGTCGGCTAGTTCTGGGTGGACGTCCGTGGGATGTCATTCCAGAATGTTGCTCCCGCGCGCCACCTGGGGCGCGCACCCGGGAACATCAGTGACCACGGTAAATAGCCTCTGATCGCGGGCGTTTACCACGTGATCGTTCCGTCAAATGATGGAGCGATCACTTGTAAACAAACCGGCATTGCGTCATGACGCCGGTTCCTCCTTCCCCTCTCTGTACCGATCAGTACAGTGAGAGAGGAGAGGGGGAGAGGGGGAGAGATGGCAGCAGCGCTGTGGGCTGGATGTTTAGTGCCCACAGCGCTGCTCAATGTAAATAATGGCAATACTCTGCAACACTGTGCAATACTCTGCAACACTGTGCAATACTCTGCAACACTGCAATACTCTGCAACACTGTGCAATACTCTGCAACATTGTGCAATACTCTGCAACACTGTGCAATACTCTGCAACACTCTGCAACACTGTGCAACACTGCAATACTCTGCAACACTGTGCAATACTCTGCAACATTGTGCAATACTCTGCAACGCTGTGAAATACACTGCAACACTCTGCAACACTGTGCAATACTCTGCAACACTGTGCAATACTCTGCAACACTGTGCAATACTCTGCCAATACTCTGCAACACTGCAAAACTCTGCCAATACTCACCAATACTCTACCAATACTCGCCAATACTCTACCAATACTCTCCAATACTCTGCCAATACTCGCCAATACTCTGCCAATACTCGCCAATACTCTGCCAATACTCGCCAATACTCTACCAATACTCTCCAATACTCTGCCAATACTCGCCAATACTCGCCAATACTCTGCCAATACTCGCCAATACTCTGCCAATACTCGCCAATACTCTGCAATAAATTTTAAAAGAAACAAATAATTTTTTTTTTTTAATCGAATTTTCAGTCTTTTTTGATTTATAGCGCAAAAAATAAAAAACCCAGTGGTGATTAAATACCACCAAAAGAAAGCTCTATTTGTGTGAAAAAAAGGACAAAAATTTCATATGGGTACAGTGTTGCATGAATGAGTAATTGTCATTCAAAATATGAGAGCACCGAAAGCTGAAAATTGGTCTGGTTAGGAAGGGGGTTTAGGTGCCCAGTTGTCAAGTGGTTAATGGGATAATAATGAAGCTGCTTTGCTGGTGATACTGATGGAGTTATTGCAAATGAATTTTCAAAGGCTTTTTTTTTCTAGTGATATCAAGAATAATATTATTATGCTTTTTTTTTTTCATTTGGGGAAGTTATCACACCACCATTATCCCGTAGTTTTTAAGATCAAAGATACAACTATGTTGGTGTCCCTTGTCAATTTTACATTGTATTTTTTTAAATGTAACTGCCTACTCCCAAACTGTCATTTGAAGTAAAACACAGAGCCAAGTATTATTCTCCACAATTTTTTATTGTGCATTAAAAAAAGAAAACAAAAACAATTAGACATGATATCTGCCAATAGAACTTAACCAAAAAGTGCATTCTATGCATCCAAAAATATAAAAAATATAACAAATCAAATCATTATTCAACCAAAAAAATAATGTCAAAGCAATAACTCCAAGGATAATAATAAATAACACGTTATCTCCTCTGATTCCGCAACATGGAAAAACGTGCAAATTAAAAAACGTGAAATGAAAAGCGAGCTGAAAAGTGCGAAATGAAAAGTGTGAAATGAAAAGCGCAAATCATTTAGCACTTTTCAGCTCGCTTTTCAGTTCACGCTTTTCAGTTCGTTTCTGAACGGCCGTTCGTCAACCAGCCATGTTGCGGAATCGGAGGAGATAACGTGTTATTTATTATTGGCCTTGGAGTTATTGCTTTGACATTATTTTTTTGGTTAAATAACTCCAAGGCCAATAATAAATAACACGTTATCTCCTCCGATTCCGCAACATGGCTGCTTGACGAACGGCTGTTCAGAAACAAACTGAAAAGTGCGAAATGAAAAGTGTGAAATGAAAAGCGCAAATCATTTCGCACTTTTCATTTCGCACTTTTCAGCTCGCTTTTCATGTCACGCTTTTGAGTTTGCGCTTTTCAGTTCGTTTCTTAACGGCCGTTCGTCAGCCAGCCATGTTGCGGAATCAGAGGAGATAACATGTTATTGCTTTGACATTATTTTTTTGGTTGAATAACATGTTATCTCCTCTGATTTCTCAACATGGCTGGTTGTCGAACGGCCGTTCAAAAACTAACTGAAAAGCGCAAACTCAAAAGCGTGAAATGAAAAGCGAGCTGAAAAGTGCGAAATTAAAAGGGTGAAATGAAAAGCGCGAATCATTTTGCACTTTTCAGCTTGCTTTTCAACAGAAGGAGCCCAAAGGGTGGCACTAAAGAGCTGAAAAAACACGTAGTACGTCTAGTACGTCACTACGTTCATAATTGTTGGCCAACAATTGTGTGGCCGTGTGTATGCAAGACAAGTTTGGGCCCACGCCCTTCGGAGAAAATTCCACGGTTTTGTTGGCCAACAATCCGATCATCTGTACGAGGCATTAGAGTCTTAGAACATCCTAAAACATCTCAACATTTTTTTTATGCTAACAAACTTTATTAAGGCTCTTTTGATTTCCTTGTTTGGTAGACTGTATATAAGAGGGTTTATTACCGGTACAACTGCTGTAAACAAAACAGTTAATGCTTGTTCCAGCCCAACAAGGTTGCTTGCTTGTGGCATCATGTACATAGACAAAACTGTCCCATAAAAAACACTGATGACGGAGAGGTGAGATGAACATGTGTTTAAGGTTTTCCTTCTTCCTTCCTTAGACTTTATGTGTAAGATGACGCGGATAATTTTCATGTAAGATATGACAGTGCATGAGAATGGACAAATACCAAATACAAATAATTCGATACACAGTATATAAAACAATTCAGTGCCCGTACAGGCTATCTTTAGGAGAGCTTTGGGCTCACAGAAGAATTGTTCAACTATGGTTGACTCACAAAAGGACATTTGTGAGGCAGTTATTGTGAACAACAAGGAATTAAAGTATCCAGAAACCCAAATGCCAATTATAAGCTTAATACAGTTTTCTCCACTGAACACATAGTGATAATGTAAGGGTTTGCAAATAGCAACATATCGATCGTACGCCATTGTGAAGAGAAGGATATCTTCTATGCTGGCACACCCCCCAAAGAAGAACAGCTGAGTGAAGCACTGGTTGAAGGACACCGTATTATGGTCAAATAGCAGCATGTCAAGAAGTTTGGGGACATTGACAGTGGTGTACAAGATATCTATAGTAGACAAGTTACAGAGAAATATATATAAAGGAGAGTGTAGGTGCTGGCTGTAATATATAACAATAATAATCGTACAATTCATCAGGACACCAGTAAGATATAAAAGAAAAAACGCAATGAAAAGCAGTAGTCTTTTTCCAGATACGAAGGGGAAAAAAAGAAGATGGAATTCTGAAGACGTTGTATAGTTTTCCATTGGCTGGTTTTCTTTTGTTCCAAGAAAAAAAATAGTGATGTATTTCATAAAGGTTTTTACAAAATTGAAACATGGGCAAGTAAATAGCAAAAGTGCTTTAAACCAAAAAAATGTTATGTTTTATACCTGAGCTGGAGTAATAGAATTACCCCATATGCATTAACTAGAGAACAATTGGGCAAAACAGTAATGGTCAAGAATATTAGTTAACAATAATTATGATTTTTTTTATTTTTTATATTTCACATCAGTTTTTTTCCTCTTTTTATCCAGCAGCTGGAACTCGTTTCACATATTTTATTGGATTGCATGACTTTAAAAAAAAAATAGAACCTGTGACAGTGTTAAATAACTGAGGTTCAGATTACAGAAACAGATCTCCTCATATAGGGAACTATACTTTTAATAAAAAAAAAGTTAAGAATTAGGAAAACACCTACCATTAAGATTTTTTTTAAACCAAAATCATTGTAACGCCTGTACCCTATATTTAATGTTTATTTGTAAATTAATTTTTTTTAAATGTTTTATGTTTTATATTTGCCTAAATTACAGTTTTAAAACTTGTGAACAGAAATAAAATATGATTCTCACCATATCATTATAGTTTCCTGATCCCTACTGTCTATGTTAGGCTTGCTGTTATACTACATGCTATACTGCAAGTTCCACAGATTCTAAAAATAAAATGTATCATTGTTTGGATTCCAAATCATATGTCACTGAAAGCAATGTGATTACTGATAGTTAGGAAAAAGTCTGTATCTGTATCAATTAGGTTGGCTACAAATAGCATGTTTTTTATTTTTAATTTTTTAATTTAATCTATTGCAAAGCATGTGTTATATTTTTTTAGTATTCGGTTAATGTTAGAGTTGCTAGTTTTTATCTATTTTACATATGTAGATTTCAGAACAAAGTTCTTAAAAGAAAATGAAGATTGAAATTCCACTAAACACGATATAAATGACTCTCTATCTCTAATCATTTATCATTTTTTAATCATAACTGACTTCCTGTCATTCATAGAAAAATATGCAACAGTATGATGCATATATTCAAAATGAATGTATTCAAAATACAAACAGTAAAGTGTAGGGAAATATTTCCCTACACATAGATTATTTTGATCTGTCCAGCAATTCTTGCCCAATACCAGCCATCACTTTTATCATAAGAAAAAATAAAATAATATTCTAAATGTGGAAAGTGTTCATATTTGCTCATGAACTACTAAAATTCCATTTCTTGATTAAAATTGATTGAATTAATTTTTTTCTTAGCATATCTCTGCAACATTTGTACCTGCATGACTTTATATCTGCAAGTACAGAAAGATAACTGCTTTTAGTAAATCAACCCCATTATTTCTGGCATCTCAACAAATAGATTGTGCACTTTGCAGTTGCTCCAGAGCTTAGTAAATAAGCAGAAGCTCTGCTCACTTCCATCATCCAGTCATGTGTAAATAAAAATGCTGGATTTTTTTTTTTCCTTGAAGTTATTGGGTATTTTTTTGCAAAGTGAATCTTTACATCATTTAATAAGCTCTGGAGCAACTGTACTTGCAGAGTGCACAGTCTATTAGCCTTTAGTAAGTCAACCCTATAGTGTTCTCCTACACTGCTATCTGAGCTGAAACACAGTAAGTGCCGGTTCACACTTGTGCGCTCTGCGATATCGCATGTGATTCGCACCGCACTGCAGTGCAATTCCAATGTGATGTCCGTATGATGCGATTTCGGCCATTTAGATAGTATGGTGATATCGCATCGCATTCAGACCAAACTCGCACAGGATCCTGCAATCCGATTCATGTCTGAACTGTCAGTTTGCAGTGCGATATGCGAGCTGAAATGGGGGTGCCATTAACAATGTATTGACACTCCCAACAGTTCGCATATGGCAGTGTGAACTGCCGTGCGATGCAGGAACCCACAGTGGATTTGCAGGCTTCCCACATCGCACAAGTGTGAACCGGGACTCATGGGGGATTTACTAAAACTGGTGCACTTAGAATCTGGTGCAGCTCTGCCTGGTAGCCAATGAGCTTCTAACTTCAACTTATTCAATTACGTTTTGGCAAAAAAACCTGGAAGCTGATTGGTTCTATGCAGAACTGCACCAGATTTTGCACTCTCCAGTTTTAGTAAATCAACCTCGGTGTCTTTTAAATTCTGAAAGTCAAGGCATCTCCATAACCCCTCCTTGCTCAAAAAAGTTATCAGGTCATATTATTTCTGACAGGATCAACAGGTATTGTTTGCACTAATTAAACAAAATATAACAAAACTCTTTCAATGCTATATTTAACAGAGCAAAAGGGATCAAATATGAGAAGTTCCAGCTCTCAGGGGATCCAGGTATTGGCCCTCAGGAACAAGGAAAAAATACAAACAACATTTCATGGCATTGATGCACCCGGATATGCTACCCTTCCTAAACGCTCATATCTAAACATCAAGATGAAATTGTTCTATTTTGCACCTTACTAGTCCTTATGTCTGATGGCTGCATTACTTTTCCTTTTTTCAAGCATTTGTTCCTTTTTTTGTGCCTGATGATCCTGCCTGGAACACACTTCTTGTCCTAGGGTGACAACACTTGCTCAATCTATGGAGGAAGTCATGGTTGTCACTAGGCTTGTCTTCTGATTTGGACTACAAACACATCTTCCTTTCTTCAGTTCCATTGCCTGGTGGGCAGAGTAATTTGATCAGGTTGTTTGAGATTTCACTTCAGCTCACAGGAAGTGACAAAGGAAGCTAACACTGCCACCATGTCTAAGGACTGGTAATCTGCAATAAAGCAGAGAGGAGATAAGGGCGCTCTGGTGGAGGTGGGTAGCTGGTCAGAGGGATGATAGTATGAGATTGCACTTCTGGCAGCACTTTGGTTAGAGGAGAAGCAACTCTGAAGTTATAAAAAAGGAAAAGAAAGGCGCCTCTAAGTGCAGTATGCAAAATTGAATAAAGTGCACAAAGGGTTAAAAGCACTTACAAGATTGTTGAGTGTTAAAAGACATGATAAAATCAGGAGTCCTCATCATGTGCGGCTCCTTGGTCTGACGAAGGAGCCGCACATGCTCCGAAACGCGTTACCACCCCCTTCTCTACACTGACAGCATCAGCCTTGTGTGTCCCGCAGTGAATACAGGCTTCCCTGCTGCCTCCTCTTTCCAACACGCTTGAGAACGCTTTACAGTTGCTGGACGGCTCTACACTGCTCTCTACCACCATGCTGAGGATGGACACATGCCACAGATGAGGACTCCTGGTTTTATCATGTCTTTTAACACTCAACAATCTTGTAAGTGCTTTTAACCCTTTGTGCACTTTACTAAATTTTGCATACTGCACTTAGAGGCGCCTTTCTTTTCCTTTTTTGGTAATCTGCAATATATTACATGTTTGTTCTTGGGTTTAGATATGTTTTAATAGTAGGTTGCTTAACGTGAAAATAAACTCTGGTGTAAAAACATATATTCTATTCAAGTATGTATTCTTAACTGAGAAAAATCCCTTCTATTGTTCTCAGCCTTCTCCAAATCTCTTTTTTTTTTGCTGCTGTGATCCAGCTTCCTGTTAGAGGGGGGCTATGTTCATTTTCCATGGTGCCACTGTATGTAGATATATAGCCACCCTCTCTTGCTCACTCCCAAGATGGACTATGGGACTATGGGATTTGTAGTGTGCATAGAGCAGTCAATTACATCTTGAGAAAAGGTAACAGCATGTACAGTGTCCTGAAAAAGTATTCATATCCCTTGAAATTTTCCACACTTTGTCATGTTACAACCAAAAATGTAAATGTATTTTATTTTAGTTTTATGTGACAGACCAACACAAAGTGGCACATAATTGTGAAGTGGAAGGAAAATGATAAATGGTTTTCAATATTTTTTACAAATAAATATCTGAAAGGTGTGTCGTGCATTTGTATTCAGCCCCCTTTACTCTGATACCCCTAACTAAAATCTAGTGGAACCAATTGCCTTCAGAAGTCACCTAATTAGTAAATAGAGTCCACCCATGTGTAATTTAATCTCAGTATAAACACAGCTGATCTGTGAAGCCCTCAGAGGTTTGTTAGAGAACCTTAGTGAACAAACAGCATCACAAAGGCCAAGGAACACGCCAGACAGGTCAGGGATAAAGTCATTGAGATGTTTATAGCAGGGTTATATTATAAAAAAAAAATCCCAAGCTTTGAACATCTCGCTGAGCACTGTTCAATCCATCATCCGAAAATGCAAAGAGTATGGCACAACTGCAAACCAACCAAGACATGGCCGTCCACCTAAACTAACCAGACAAGGAGAGCATTATTCAGAGATGCAGCCAAGAGGCCCATGGTAACTCTGGAGGAGCTGCAGAGATCCACAGCTCAGGTGGGAGAATCTGTCCACAGGACAACTATTAGTTGTGAACTCCACAAAGCTAGCCTTTATGGAAGAGTGGCAAGAAGAAAGCCATTGTTGAAAGAAAGCCATAAGAAGTCCAATTTGCAGTTTGTGAGAAGCCATGTGGGGGACACAGCAAACATTTGGAAGAAGGTGTTCAGGTCAGATGAGACCAAAATTGAACTTTTTGGCCTAAAAGCAAAACTCTATGTGTGGTGGAAAACTAACACTGCAGATCACCCTAAATAGACCATCCCCACCGTGAAACATGGTGGTGGCAGCATCATGTTGTGGGGATGTTTTTCTTCAGCAGGGACAGGGAAGCTGGTCAGAGTTGATGGGAAGATGGATGGAGCCAAATATAGGGCAATCTTAGAAGAAAACCTGTTAGAGTCTGCAAAAGACTTGAGACTGGGGAGAAGGTTCACCTTCCAGCAGGACAATAACCCTAAACATACAGCCAGAGCTACAATGGAATTGTTTAGATCAAATCATATTCATGTGTTAGAATGGCCC
The DNA here is from genome assembly GCA_037952835.1 of Lithobates septentrionalis. Lineage (NCBI taxonomy): Eukaryota > Metazoa > Chordata > Amphibia > Anura > Ranidae > Lithobates > Lithobates septentrionalis. The sequence continues at coordinate 1,613,072 of JBBDGP010000254.1, forward strand.
AGTCAAAGTCCAGACATAAATCCAATTGAGAATCTGTGGCAAGACTTGAAAATTGCTGTTCGCAGACGCTCTCCATCCAATCTGGCAGAGCTTGAGCTATTTTGCAAAGAAGAATGGGAAAAAAATGTCACTCTCTAGATGTGTAAAGCTGGTAGAGACATCCCCAAAAAGACTTGCAGCTGTAATTGCAGAGAAAGGTGGTTCTACAAAGTATTGCCTCAGGGGGGCTGAATACAAATGCACCCCACACTTTTCACATATTTATTTATAAAAAGTTTTGAAAACCATTTATCATTTTCCTTCCACTTCACAATTATGTGCCACTTTGTGCTGGTTTATTACATAAAATCCCAATATAAAATACATTTACGTTTTTGGTTGTAACATGACAAAATGAGGAAAATTTCAAGGGGTATGAATGCTTTTTCAAGACACATGTACCAGTATAGTCATGGGCAATGTACAATCTCATCTAAAAAATGCATACCGTATATACTCGAGTATAAGTCGATCCGAGTATAAGTCGAGGCCCCTAATGTACCACAAAAAACTGGGAAAAAATTATTCACCCGAGTATAAGACGAGGGTGAGAAATGCAGCAGCTACTGTAAGTGGAAAAAGAGGGTCAACAATGCCCATCTGCAGCTGCATGCCTACCTGTATCCTGTGCATGTGTCCTGTGTCCTGTACATGTGTATGTGTCCTGTGTCCTGTACATGTGCATGTGTCCTGTGCATGTGTCCTGTACATGTGTCCTGTACATGTGTATGTGTCCCTGTGTCCTGTACATGTGTCCTGTACATGTGTATGTGTCCCTGTGTCCTGTACATGTGTATGTGTCCCTGTGTCCTGTGCATGTGTCCTGTATCCCTGTGTCCTGTACATGTGTCCTGTGTCCTGTGCATGTGTATGTGTCCTGTGCGCATGTGTCCTGTGTGCATGTGTCCCTGTGCAGCCTACCTGTGTCCTGTGCAACCTCCCTGTGGCGATCTCCATCCTCTGATCAGCGTGTGATAATACACTTCGGCGGCCATTCCACTGTTCAAAAGCCACACCTCCTCCTCGTCTGTGATAGGCAGAACACTCAGCAGTCAGCGGTCAGCCTATCACGGACATTCTCTCATTCTCATACCACGGACGAGGATGAGAGAATGTCCATGATAGGCTGTACACTGACTGCTGGGAAATGGAGTGTTCAGCCTATCACAGTCAAGCAGGAGGCGCAGCTTTTGAAAGCTGGAATAGCCTCCGAACGGTATTATCACACGCCGGCCGCCGTCTGCCTGCATGACATGCTGATCATGCAGACAGACGGCAGTGACTCGAGTATAAGTCGAGGGGGGCACTTTCAGCCCAAAAAAAAGGGCTGAAAAATTCGACTTATACTCGAGTATATATGGTATGTATAAATGGGGCCTTTCTGTTAATACCTCATTAGAAATTGGCGTGGTCTGACTGCTTAAAAATGTAATTTCAAAAAGCTAAAATTCGAAAAAATTTGAGGTAGAATTTGCCACAGCATCCTCTGATTTTAAGTCTAGATAATAGAACAGAATTATTTCAAATCAGAACAGATTTAAATCTCTTTCCTACTTACCAGGCAGAAAATTACCTTCACTGGGAAGAAACTATATTTTAAGTCAAGGGAAATAAACTTGACTCCCTATTGGCATCCAGATCCAGATTGCACCTATAAACTTTATAGGATAAAAACCCCTAATCGCTCCCTCACCTCTAATCTTACCAAAATTCTTCAAAACCCACCTACAAGACCCCCCGAGCATCCCCTCTCCTTTTCTCTCTCCCTCTTCCCTACCCATTCCACTTTTTCTATATAATATCCAATTTTAGTGACAGACATCTCTATATACTTCACTCATAATCCTTTAATAATTTACATTCTGTTATAATATTGTAACAATTTGCACACTAAACACTGGTTGACAACTACTACTATGATTTCCTTACCAATACTAATTCTATATTTGCTGTTCCTTTATTGTTTGAATGTTACTCTATTTCATTAAAATTCATTTTACATTATCATTTTAATAATGTATTTCTATTAAAATTATAATGTAAAATTAATTTTAATGAAATAATGCATTTATAAATAAATAATGTAATTTCTAACCTAAGGCAAACTGTAGGCAGCTCAAATTGTTGATAGGGAAGCATAAGTGATTGTAGTGATAGAGATCAGAAATTGTCATATACAATACAGTAGTGGAGATCTGTATTCACTCTGAATACCCAATCATGTACAGGAGAACTAAACAATAAATGTAAAAAAACAAAACAAAACAAAAAAAAACACAATCTTTGCCTCACACTTGTTGACACAATGTCTGTTTTCCGCAAAAAAACACTTGCGTTTCTTTATTTGTTGTTACTATAGCTGAGGCATAGGTCACAAACCTGGGTTCTTCACTTAAATTTAGTGTTTGTCCATCTGGCAAAGACAAATTACTTCCCTTCGCCTGTATAAAAACTCCCGTCTGACCTACGATCTATTGTGACTACATAGATGGGCAAACAGGAGGGCAGCAGACAATGGAGTGTTACGTTGCAGTGTATGCGAATACAGTTGTAAACATGAGATTTTATAATGCTCAAACCTCTAAGCCATTGTAATGTAACTAATTAAAACATTTCCCTGGGGGAAATATAATTCCCTCACCTAACTATTTCAGCTAAAAATACATCAGATAATATACAGTGCTCCTTTGCTCCTTACCTTTTTAATATTTTACAATGTATTGATTGTCTGATATTTATGATATGTTGTATTCTTGGCTTTTAAAGTCTAACTGTACTGTTGTAAGAAAACAAGAAATGACCCCAAAAGAGGTAAACCTAAACTTCAGGTATGACAATTTTTTGGGAATTTACCGTGTATCCTCACAGGGTGATACTGTGGATACACTAATAGAGATGTCCCAACATCCCAATAATACTGGAAAAGAACTTGGAATTTACAAGAATGGACTTTTATTCTAAATATATGTGCCTACAAAGTATGAAAATGTATTTAATTGGATAAGGTTAAAAAGCTTATGTACAACACAGCGAATAGTTTTCCCGTGACCCTCGTTTGGACTCATTCACTCCATGCACTCTACTCATGTTGAATAGTGCTACTGGTTAATATTCTATTACAATCATCAATTGTTTCTCTTCTAAACTACAATTGAAGTGTTATTTGAGTCCCTAGGGTCAAGGATTGTTATACCCTTTCACCAGTGATCACCGTATAACTGTTACGGGTGACGCTGGTTAGTTAGTTTGTTTATTATAGTTTATTATAATGTCAGGGCACCTGCCGTTTATTACCTAATAAAGGTTTAACCCCCTAATTGCCCGGCTGTGATATAAGTTAAGTTTTAGGGTCAGATAAGGTCTGCGTCGCCCCAGGCAGTGTCAGGTTAGCGCCAGTACCGCTAACACCCACGCACCCACCATACACCTCCCTTAGTGGTATAGTTTCTGAACGGATCAATATCTGATCCGATCAGATCTATACTAGCGTCCCCAGCAGTTTAGGTTCCCAAAAACGCAGTGTTAGCGGGATCAGCCCAGATACCTGCTAGCACCTGCGTTTTGCCCTTTCGGCCCAGCCCTGCCCAGCCCACCCAAGTGCAGTATCGATCGATCACTGTCACTTACAAAACACTAAATACACATAACTGCAGCATTAGGGATCAGGCCTGACTCTGCGAACAGTTTTTGTTGGTAGCGTTTTGATACAGTCGCTAACAGTCAGGAGCTTTTTTGCCTGTGAGTCTCACTAGTGTACCACTAAATTTAGAGCCCAAAATGGCAAATCAAAGGTACACTAGTGAAGAGGCCTACACGTTTCTGAGCATGACAGATAGTGAAGAGGAAGTCACTCATCTGTCAAATTCAGGCTCAGAATACGATCCTGTAGACGACAGCGGCTCCATGACAGATAGCTCTGACGACGGAGTTGTGGTCCCTGCCAAGGTCAGGCGTACCAGACCCCGAACTTCTTCTTCTGTCGTTGATGTGCAAGAACCGCAGGTCCCTCGTAGGGAGCAGAGCTGTACTAGCGCTGCTATTCCTTCTGGTGAACTGGCAAGCACCAGCGGCCTAGTACACCCTGGTCGTACATCCAGCACTGCAGTATCACGTGGTGATGTGGCGAGTCCCATAAGTGCAGTTCAAGCTGGTGTGCTGGTGTCATGAAGATCCTGCCAGTAATCGGCGATCCAGACGCACGGGGACACGGCCCCGGGTTCCACTGCGCATGCACGCGCGTTCACGGGTGCTGTCACGCACGGGCACGTTGTTCCTGGTTCCAGTCCAGCATTCCAGGCTACTACCTGCTGCTTGTTCCTGGTTCCAGTCTAGCATTCCAGTCTCCTCTCCAGCTTCAGGTTCCAGAGGGTGCCACCATTCCAGAACTTCCGGTGACTGTTGATCCTGCCAGGCACCCATACCACTCCTACAATTTAGTTCGTATTAGGGACGGAGACGAATGGAAGACCGCCTTTCGTACCCGTTATGGACATTTTGAGTACCTAGTGATGCCTTTCGGTCTGTGCAATGCCCCTGCTACATTCCAGTACTTCATCAATGATGTTTTACGAGACTTCCTAGATCTGTTTGTTATCGTCTATTTAGACGACATACTAATTTTCTCTTGTTCCCTTGAATCCCATCGCAGGCACGTCAGAAGTGTGTTGGCCCGGCTTCGACAACACGGTCTATATGCAAAAGCTGAGAAATGTGAATTTGAACAGGAAAGTATTCAATTTTTGGGGTTAATCATTTCCAGTAGAGGCATTAAGATGGACCCTCAAAAGGTCGCTGCAGTTCTAGATTGGCCAGTCCCGACAGACAAGAAAGGGATCCAGCGATTTGTTGGATTCGCTAATTTTTAAATTTATTAAGGGGTTCTCAGCCATCATCACACCCATCACACAGGTAACTAAACAGGGTACACGCTTCCACTGGTCAGCTGAGGCCCAAAAGGCTTTTGAGACTCTCAAGGGCCTTTTTACTTTCGCCTCCGTACTAAAACATCCAGATTCCTCTCTGCCATTCGTACTAGAGGTGGACGCATCTGAAATTGCAGTAGGGGCAGTGTTGTCCCAAAGACAGGGAACTAAGGCCCTGTTATATCCTGTGGCCTTCTTCTCTCGTAAATTGTCCACGGCAGAGAGAAATTATGATGTAGGTGACAGAGAATTGTTGGCAATCAAATCAGCGTTGGAGGGTGCCGCTCATCCAGTCTTAATTTTTACAGATCATAAGAACCTGGAGTATTTGAGATCTGCAAAAAGGTTGAAGCCATGTCAAGCCAGGTGGGCTCTCTTTTTCTCCAGGTTCTCCTTTCATGTCACCTACCGCCCTGGCTCCAAGAATACCAAACCTGATGCCCTATCCAGGATGTTTAACAAATCCCAAGAGGTTTCCCCTCCGGACACCATTCTGTCCCCGGGGAATTTTCTTTTGCTTCAGGGAGAGCTGCTTTCCCAGATTAAGCAGGCTTCCGCGGAGTTGGAATCTTCCATTAGGTCAGAACTCCAAGTTAAGGATGGGTTACTGTGGCACGAGAATAGGATCTTTATACCTGAAGAATTACGAGTTTCAGTACTAGAACTCTGTCATGACCATGCATTGGTTGGGCATTTTGGTGTGGCTAAGACTACTGATCTGGTACAGCGTACCTTTTGGTGGCCTCAGTTACGTGAAGATTGTAGGAGATTTGTTGAATCCTGTACCACCTGTATCAGGAACAAGGGGCACAGGACCAAGGCATGGGGATCGCTAAAGCCATTACCTGTCCCAGATAGGCCTTGGAAAATGCTGTCTATAGACTTTATTGTGGAACTACCTCCGGCTGGGGGCTTCACCTCAATTTTTGTCATAGTAGACCGGTTGTCGAAAATGGCCCACTTTGTCCCAATGAAGGGCACCCCCTCAGCTACAGAAACGGCACAGGCATTCATTAAAGAAGTCATCAGGCTCCATGGGGTACCGGATAATATCGTTTCAGATCGGGGGGTACAGTTTACCTCCCGATTCTGGAGGTCTCTGTGCAAAACATTGAAGATTGAACTCTCATTTTCATCTGCTTATCATCCCCAGACTAATGGGCAAACAGAGAGAACAAACCAGACTCTTGAACAATATTTACGCTGTTTTTCTTCTTTTGCTCAAGATGATTGGATTTCTGTTCTCCCATTGGCTGAATTCGCCTACAACAATTCTATTCATTCCGCTATCAAACAAACTCCATTTTTTGCAAATTATGGTTTCCACGCTTCATTTTTGCCTAATTCTCTTCCAGAGTGCACAGTACCCGCAGTTCAGGAGAGGTTGAACTTCTTTACTTCCAACAACCAAGTTTTGCAGGAGACCATGACCAGGACCCAGGAGTATAATAAGGCAACTTTCGATAAGAAGAGACGAGGGGAGCTGTTACTTACACCCGGGGGCCAGGTATGGTTATCTACAGTAAATCTCAGGATGGCTTGCCCGTCAAAGAAATTGGGTCCCAAGTTTCTTGGACCATTTCCTGTCAAGCGAAATTTCTTCAAAGGGGCATCCGCGGGCTGCCCCTCGGGGGGGGGGGCAATGTCATGAAGATCCTGCCAGTAATCGGCGATCCAGACGCACGGGGACACGGCCACGGGTTCCACTGCGCATGCGCGCGTTCACGGGTGCTGTCACGCACGGGCACGCGCGCGCGCACTCCCGCTAGTACTAGGCGGGCTATTTAAACCAGCCTGTCACACTCTATCCCCGCTGTCTGCTCTTCAGCGTTCCGTGTGCCTTACCCTGATCTGACCTGTGTACTCTGCTATCTGACCCGGCTTCCTGTTAGACTATCCTGCTATCCACCTGCACCAAACCCTCTTGGCTTGCTTGACCATCCCTCTGTGTTATCCCTGGTACCTCTGCTGCTCGACCGATACCGACCTCCGGCTTGTTTGACCATCCCTCTGTCTGATGTCTGATACCAGTACCCAGTCTACTACCTGCTGCCTTGTTCCTGGTTCCAGTCCAGCGATCCAGCCTACTACCTGCTGCTTGTTCCTGGTTCCAGTCCAGCGTTCCAGTCTTCCAGTCTACTACCTGCTGCCTTGTTACTGGTTCCAGTCCAGCGTTCCAGCCTACTACCTGCTGTCTTGTCCCTGGTTCCAGTCCAGCGTTCCAGGCTACTACCTGCTGCTTGTTCCTGGTTCCAGTCCAGCGTTCCAGTCTACTACCTGCTGCTTGTTCCTAGTTCCAGTCTAGCGTTCCAGTCTACTACCTGCTGCCTTGTTCCTGGTTCCAGTCCAGCGTTCCAGCCTACTATATGCTGCCTTGTTCCTGGTTCCAGTCCAGCGTTCCAGGCTACTACCTGCTGCTTGTTCCTGGTTCCATTCCAGTGTTCCAATCTACTACTTGCTGCCTTGTTCCTGGTTCCAGTCCAGCGTTCCAGCCTACTACCTGCTGTCTTGTTCCTGGTTCCAGTCCAGCGTTCCAGGCTACTACCTGCTGCTTGTTCCTGGTTCCAGTCCAGCGTTCCAGTCTACTACCTGCTGCCTTGTTCCTGGTTCCAGTCCAGCATTCCAGTCTATTACCTGCTTACCTACCTGCTGTGGTTCCGGGTCCTCTCTGCATTCCAGTCTCCTCTCCAGCTTCAGGTTCCAGAGGGTGGCACCATTCCTGAACTTCCGGTGACTGTTGATCCTGCCAGGCACCCATACCACTCCTCACTCCTGGGCCTTCTGTCTCCATTCCAGGGGAACAGGAGTGGGAGCTGTAAGGGAGGTCTTTCTCTGCACTTCAGGCTCAAAACCTACCAGGTACGTGACAGGTGGCAAGCACAAGTAGTGTCCTGCTGCCACCAAGAAGATGAACACAGGCCCGTCGTGCCCATAGTGCCCTTCCTGCTGCATTCGCCAATCCTAATTGGGAACCCACCACTTCTGCAGCACCCGTACTTCCCCCATTCACTGGCCAACCCGGAATTCAGGTGGAAACAGTTGATTTTACGTCACTTGATTTTTATTCGCTGTTTTTCACCGAAGATCTCTATAGATCTATTGTGGACCAAAGCAATTTGTACGCTGGTCAACACATCACCACTATTCCCCAGTCCTCCCTTTCCAGAGATTGGAGACCAATTACGGTCTTCGAATTTAAGCTCTTTCTGGGCCTTTTCCTTAACATGGGCATAACCAAAAAGAGTGAGTTGCGGTCATATTGGTCCACTGACCCAATTCACCATATGCCCGTGTTCTCTGCCTCCATGACCAGGGCACGATACGAGCAGATCTTGCGGTTCATGCACTTCAATGACAATGAACTCTGGCGTCCTCGTGGAGACCCTGAATATGATAGTCTCTACAAAATTCGGCCCCTCGTAAACCACTTCAACCAACGTTTTGCAGACTTGTTTACTCCCCATCAAGTTGTCTGCGTTGATGAGTCCCTGATTACGTTTTCTGGCCGCTTGTCATTCAAACAGTACCTTCCCAGCAAGCGTGGCAGATACTGGGTCAAGATGTATAAGCTCTGTGACAGGGCCACAGGCTATACATGTAGTTTTATGTTTTACGAGGGAAAAGATAGTCACGTAGAGCCCACAAACTGCCCTGACTACATAGGAAGCGCTGGCAAGTTTGTGTGGGACTTGGTGTCACCCTTATTCTGCTCTTTTTTACTGTATTCTATTCTGCAATGTTTTATTGTTATTATGTTTTTATCATGTTTGCTTTATAGGTATGCATTTTTTTTATACTTTACTGTTTACTGTGTTTTATTGTTAACCAGTTTTTTGTTTTCAGGTACGCCATTCAGCTGCAGAGCGGATTTATCTTGACAGCAACAGCGTTTGCTCCCACGATACATAAAGCCGTGACTCCAGCGCTGTCGGAGGTGATTTCACCACTACAGTTACATACGTCAGCATATATGCCGAAGCATGGGAGCAGCAGAGGGCGGTGGAGAGATTTGCTCCTACCTTTTGCGGGAGGATGCCCCCATGCTTCGGCATATATATATTTTAGGCACAGGTTACGTTAAATGTTTTATTTTTTACTATGTTTTTTTGTATTTGCTTTGCAGGTATGGTAAGTCTTATGCCCTGTACACGCGGTCGGACTTTCCGACGGAATATGTGCGATCGGAGCTTGTTGTCGGAAATTCCGACCGTGTGTGGGCTCCATCGGACTTTTTCCATCGGAATTTCTGACACACAAAGTTTGAGAGCTTGCTATAAAATTTTCCGACAACAAAATCCGATCCTTTAAATTCCGATCGTGTGTAGACAAATCCGACGGAGAAAATGCTATTGGCTATTGCCCCATTTATAGTCCCGACGTACGTGTATTACGCCACCGCGTTCAGAACGAATGGATTTTCCGACAACTTTGTGTGACCGTGTGTATGCAAGACAAGTTTGAGCCAACATGCATCGGAAAAAATCCATGGATTTTGTTGTCGGAATATTCGATCAATGTCCGACCGTGTGTACAGTGCATTACTGTTATACTGTAATGTTACTTTGTTTTATTGTTAACCATCATTTTCTTAGCAGGTACGCCATTCAGTTGCAGCATGGATTTATTTATCTTGACAGCAACAGCGTTTGCTCCCACGATACATAAAGCCGTGACTCCAGCACTGTAAGAGGTGATTTCACCACCACAGTTAAAAAAAGAGCATATATGCCAAAGCATGGGGGCAGCAGGGGCGGAGGAATGATTTTCTCCTACCTTTTGGGGCGGATGCCCCCATGCTTCGGCATATATATGTATATATATGTATGCCCATCATTAGAAGTGGGTGGATGAAGGGAGGTATTCTACCCACCGATCAATCTCTTTTTTTCATTCAGCCCACAGGCTGCATGAAAAAAAGTTTACAATATATGCCCAACAAGGACCAGCAACGTACTGGTATGTTGCTGGACTTTTAGTGGTTATACCAGAATGATGCCTGCAGGTTTAGGTATCATCTTGGTATCATTCTTTTCAGCCAGCGGTCGGCTTTCATGTAAAAGCAATCCTAGTGGCTAATTATCCTCTAGACTGCTTTTACAAGCAGTGGGAGGGAATGCCCCCCCGCCATCTTCCATGTTTTTCTCTGGCTCTCCTGTCCCAACAGGGAACCTGAGAATGCAGCCGGTGATTCAGTCAGCTGACCATAGAGCTGATTAGAGACCAGAATGGCTCCAAACATCTCTATGGCCTAAGAAACCGGAAGCTACGAGCATTTCATGACTTATATTTCGCCGGATGTAAACAACACCATTGGGAAATTGGGAAAGCATTTTATCACACCAATCTTAGTGTGGTCAGATGCTTTGAGGGCAGGGGAGAGATCTAGGGTCTAATAGACCCCAATTTTTTCAAAAAAGAGTACCTATCACTACCTATTGCTATCATAGGGGATATTTACATTCCCTGAGATAACAATAAAAATGATTAAAAAAAAAAAATGAAAGGAACAGTTTAAAAATAAGGTAAAAAAGCAAAAAATAATAAAGGAAAAAAAAAAAAAGCACCCCTGTCCCCCCCTGCTCTCGCGCAAAGGCGAACGCAAGCATCGGTCTGGCGTCAACTGTAAACAGCAATTGCACCATGCATGTGAGGTATCATCGCGAAGGTCAGATGGAGGGCAGTAATTTTAGCAGTAGACCTCCTCTGTAAATCTAAAGTGGTAACCTGTAAAGGCTATTAAAGGCTTTTAAAAATGTATTTAGTTTGTTGCCACTGCACGTTTGTGCGCAATTTTAAAGCATGTCATGTTTGGTATCCATGTACTCGGTCTAAGATCATCTTTTTTATTTCATCAAACATTTGGGCAATATAGTGTGTTTTAGTGCATTAAAATTTAAAAAAGTGTTTTTTCCCCCAAAAAAAATGCGTTTGAAAAATCGCTGCGCAAATACTGTGTGAAAAAAAAAATGAAACACCCACCATTTTAATCTGTAGGGCATTTGCTTTAACGAAATATATAATGTTTGGGGGTTCAAAGTAATTTTCTTGCAAAAAAAAATAATTTTTCATGTAAACAAAAAGTGTCAGAAAAGGCTTTGTCTTCAAGTGGTTAGAAGAGTGGGTGATGTGTGACATAAGCTTCTAAATGTTGTGCATAAAATGCCAGGACAGTTCAAAACCCCCCAAATGACCTCATTTTGGAAAGTAGACACCCCAAGCTATTTGCTGAGAGGCATGTCGAGTCAATGGAATATTTTATATTGTGACACAAGTTGCGGGAAAAAGACAATTTTTTTTTTTTCACAAAGTTGTCACTAAATGATATATTGCTCAAACATGCCATGGGAATATGTGAAATTACACCCCAAAATACATTCTGCTGCTTCTCCTGAGTACGGGGATACCACATGTGTGAGACTTTTTGGGAGCCTAGCCGCGTACGGGACCCCGAAAACCAAACACCGCCTTCAGGCTTTCTAAGGGCGTAAATTTTTGATTTCACTCTTCACTGCCTATCACAGTTTTGGAGGCCATGGAATGCCCAGGTGGCACAAACCCCCCCAAATGACCCTATTTTGGAAAGTAGACACCCCAAGCTATTTGCTGAGAGGTATAGTGAGTATTTTGCAGACCTCACTTTTTGTCACAAAGTTTTGAAAATTGAAAAAAGAAAAAAAAAAAAGTTTGTAATTTTCCCGCAACTTGTGTCAAAATATAAAATATTCCATTGACTCAACATGCCTCTCAGCAAATAGCTTGGGGTGTCTACTTTCCAAAATGGGGTCATTTTGGGGGGGGGGTTGTGCCATCTTGGCATTTTATGGCCTTCATAACTGTGATAGGTAGTGAGGAGTGAAAATCAAATATTTACGCCCTTAGGAATCCTGAAGGCAGTGCTTGGTTTTCGGGGCCCCGTACGCGGCTAGGCTCCCAAAAAGTCCCACACATGTGGTATCCCCATACTCAGGAGAAGCAGATAAATGTATTTTGGGGTGCAATTCCACATATGCCCATGGCCTGTGTGAGCAATATATCATTTAGTGACAACTTTTTGTAAATTATTCAATCACTTGGGACAAAAAAATTAATATTCAATGGGCTCAAGATGCCTCTCAGCAATTTCCTTGGGGTGTCTACTTTCCAAAATGGGGTAATTTGGGGAGGTTTTGTACTGCCCTGCCATTTTAGCACCTCAAATAATGACATAGGCAGTCATAAACTAAAAGCTGCGTAAATTCCAGAAAATGTACCCTAGTTTGTAGACGCTATAACTTTAGCGCAAACCAATAAATATAAACTTATTGACATTTTTTTTTACCAAAGACATGTGGCCAAATACATTTTGGCCTAAATGTATGACTAAATTTGAGTTTATTGGATTTTTTTTATAACAAAAAGTAGAAAATATAGTTTTTTTTTCAAAATTTTCGGTCTTTTTCTGTTTATAGCGCAAAAAATAAAAACCGCAGAGGTGATCGAATACCATCAAAAGAAAGCTCTATTTGTGGGAGGAAAAGGATGCAAATTTCATTTGGGTACATCATTGCATGACCGTGCAATTAGCAGTTAAAGCAACGCAGTGCCAAATTGTAAAAAGTGCTCTGGCCAGGAAGGGGGTAAATCCTTCTGGGCTGAAGCGGTTAATGGGATAATAATGAAGCTGCTTTGCTGGTGATACTGAGTTATTGCAAACACATTTTCAAAGGCTTTTTTTTCTAGTGATATCAAGAATAATATTATTATGCTTTTTTTTTATTTTTTTTTTATTTGGGCAAGTTACCACAACACCATTATCCTGTAGTTTTTAAGATCAAAGATACAACTATGCTGGTGTCCCTTGTCAATTTTACATTGTATTTTTTTAAATGTAACTGCCTACTCCCAAACTGTCATTTGAAGTAAAACACATAGCCAAGTATTATTCTACACAATTTTTTTTATTGTGCATTAAAAAAAAGAAAACAAATAAAATTAGACATGCTATCTGCCAATAGAACTTAACCAAAAAGTGCATTCTATGCATCCAAAAATATAGAAAATATACCAAATCAAATCATTATTCAACCAAAAAAATAATGTCAAAGCAATAACTCCAAGGCCAATAATAAATAACACGTTATCTCCTCTGATTCCGCAACATGGCTGGTTGACAAATGGCCATTCAGAAACAAATTGAAAAGCGCAAACTGAAAAGCGTGAAATGAAAAGCGAGCTGAAAAGTGCGAAATGATTTGCGCTTTTCATTTCACACTTTTCATTTCGCACTTTTCAGCTTGCTTTTCATTTCACGCTTTTCAGTTTGCGCTTTTCAACACTCACCAAACTTCTACTAACACTAAATTAGCAGAAGGATCCCAAAGGGTGGTGCTGAAGAGCTGAAAAACCACATAGTACGTCTAGTATGTCACTATGTTCGTAATTGTTGGCCAACAATTGTGTGACCGTGTGTATGCAAGACAAGTTTGGGCCAACGCTCTTCTGAGAAAATTCCATGATTTTGTTGGCCAACAATCCGATCATGTGTACGAGGCATTAGTCTTAGAACATCTTAAAACATCTCAACATTTTTTTACGCTAACAAACTTTATTAAGGCTCTTTTGATTTCCTTGTTTGGTAGACTGTATATAAGAGGGTTTATTACCGGTACAACTGCTGTAAACAAAACACTTAATGCTTGTTCCAGCCCAACAAGGTTGCTTGCTTGTGGCATCATGTACATAGATAAAACTGTCCCATAAAAAACACTGATGACGGAGAGGTGAGATGAACATGTGTTTAAGGTTTTCCTTCTTCCTTCCTTAGACTTTATGTGTAAGATGACGCGGATAATTTTCATGTAAGATATGACAGTGCATGAGAATGGACAAATACCAAATACAAATAATTCAATACACATCACTATATAAAACAATTCAGTGCCCGTACAGGCTATCTTTAGGAGAGCTTTGGGATCACAGAAGAATTGTTCAACTATGGTTGACTCACAAAAGGACATTTGTGAGGCAGTTATTGTGAACAACAAGGAATTAAAGTATCCAGAAACCCAAATGCCAATTATAAGCTTAATGCAGTTTTCTCCACTGAACACAGAGTGATAATGTAAGGGCTTGCAAATAGCAACATATCGATCGTACGCCATTGTGAAGAGAAGGATGTCTTCTGTGCTGGCACACCCCCCATAGAAGAACAGCTGAGTGAAGCACTGGTTGAAGGACACCGTATTATGGTCAAATAGCAGCATGTCAAGAAGTTTGGGGACATTGACAGTGGTGTACAAGATATCTATAGTAGACAAGTTACAGAGAAATATATATAAAGGAGAGTGTAAGTGCTGGCTGTGATATATAACAATAATAATCGTACAATTCATCAGGACACCAGTAAGATATAAAAGAAAAAACACAATGAAAAGCAGTAGTCTTTTTCCAGATACGAAGGGGAAAAAAAGAAGATGGAATTCTGAAGACGTTGTATAGTTTTCCATTGGCTGGTTTTCTTTAGTTCCAAGAAAAAAATAGTGATGTATTATATAAAGGTTTTTACAAATTTGAAACATGGGCAAGTAAATAGCAAAAGTGCTTTAAACCAAAAAAATTTTATGTTTTATACCTGAGCTGGAGTAATAGAATTACCCCATATGCATTAACTAGAGAACAATTGGGCAAAACAGTAATGGAGAAGAATACTACATATTTTGACCATAATTATTGTTAACTATTTTTTTTTTTTTTTTTTTATAGTTCACATCAGTTTTTTTCCTCTTTTGAGCCAGCAGCTAGAACTTCACATATTTTTTAGGATTGCATGACTTAAAAAAAAAAAATATTGTAACGGCTTTTGTAAATTACATTTTTTTAAATGTTTGTAATTTAGGCAAATATAAAACATCAGTTTTAAAACTTGTGAACAGAAATAAAATATGATTCTCACCATATCATTATAGTTTCTCTCCTAATCCCTACTGTCTATGTTAGACTTGCTGTTATACTACACGCTATACTGCACGTTCCATAGATTATAAAAATTTATCATTGTTTGCTTTCAGTGACATATGATTTGGAATCCAATGTGATTACTGATAGGTAAGAAAAAGGCTGTATCTGTATCAATTAGGTTGGCTAAAAATAGCCTGTTTTTTATTTTTTATTTTTTACTTTTTTTTTACTATTGCAAAGCATGTGTTATATTTTATTAGTATTCGGTTAATGTTAGATAAAAACTAGCAAGTCTATTTTACTAATGTAGATTTCAGAACAAAGTTCTTAAAAGAAAATGAAGATTGAAATTCCACTAAACACAATATAAATGACTCTCTAATCATTTATAATTTATTATTTATTAATTAATAATAGTAATAATAATAAAAAAATAATAATTAATTATAATCATAAATTACTTCCTATCATTCATAGAAAAATATGCAACAGTATGATGCATATATTCAAAATATAAACAGTAAAGTGTAGGGAAATATTTCCTTACACATAGATTAGTTTGATATGTCCAGGAATTCTTGCCCAACACCAGCCATCACTTTTAATATATATATATATATATATATAAAAAATATATAAATATATACCGGTACATTATTTTTATGGTAAATGTGGAAAGTGCTCATACTTGCTCATGAACTAGTAAAATTCCACTTCTTGATTAAAATTGATTGAATTAATTTTTTCTTTAGCATATCTCTGCAACATTTGTACCTGCATGTTTTATATCTGCAAGTACAGAAAGATACCTGTTGAGATACCAGAAATATTGGGGTTGATTTACTAAAGGCAAATAGATTGTGCACTTTGCAGTTGCTCCAGAGCTTGGAAGTCAGCAGAGCTTCTGCTCATTTACTATCATCCAATCCTGTGTAAATAAAAATGCTGGATTTTTTTTTTTCCTTGCAAGTGATTAGGTGTTTTATGCAAAGTGAATCTTTACATCATTTACTAAGCTCTGGAGCAACTGTACTTGCAGAGTGCACAATTTGCCTTTAGTAAATCAACCCTATAGTGTGCTCCTACACTGCTATCTGAGCTGACAAACAGTAAGTGCCGGTTCACACTTGTGCGTTCTGCGATATCGCATGTGATTCACAAATCCCATGCAATGTCCGTGCAATGCCATTTCGGCCACATAGATATTATGGCTGATATCGTATCGCATTCGGACCAAACTTGCACAGGTTCCTGCAATCCGATTCATGTCTGAACTGTCGGTTTGCAGTGCGATATGTGAGCTGAAATGGGGGTGTCATTAACGATGTATTGACACTCCCAGCAGTTCGCATATGGCAGTGTGAACTGCCGTGCGAGTCGGGAACCTGCAGTGCATTTGTAAGGTTCCCGCATTGCGCAAGTGTGAACCGGGACTCACGGGGGATTTACTAAAACTGCTGCATTTAGAATCTGGTGCAGCTGTGCATGGTAGCCAATCAGCTTCTTACTTCAGCTTATTCAATTACGTTTTGGCAATAAAACTTGGAAGCTGATTGGTTCTATGCAGAACTGCACCGGATTTTGCACTCTCCAGTTTTAGTACATCAACCTCGGTGTCTTTTAAATTCTGAAAGTCAAGGCATCTCTATAACCCCTCATTGTTCAAAAAAGTTATGAGGTCACATTATTTCTGACAGGATCAACAGGTATTGTTCGCACTAATTAAACAAAATATAACAAAACACTTTCAATGGTATATTTAACAGAGCAAAAGGGATCAAATATGAGAAGTTCCAGCTCTCAGGGGATCCAGGTATTGGCCCTCAGGAACAAGGAAAAAATACAAACAACATTTGATGGCATTCGCCATCCACCCGCCATAGGGTGCACCCGGATATGTTACCCTTCCTAAACTTTCATATCTAAACATCAAGATGAAATTGTTCTATTTTTGCACCTTACTGGTCCTTATGTCTGATGGCTACATTCGTTTTCCTTTTTTGTTCCTTTTTGGTACCTGGTGATCCTGCCTGGAACACACTTCTTGTCCTAGGGTGACAACACTTGCATGGTATCTATGGAGGAAGTCATGGTTGTCACTAGGCTTGTCTTTTGATTTGGACTACAAACACATCTTCCTTTCTTCAGTTCCATTGCCTGGTGGGCAGAGTAATTCGATCAGGTTGTTTTGAAATTTCACTTTAGCTCACAGGAAGTGACAAAGAAAGCTAACACAGCCACCACGTCTAAGGACTGGTAATCTGCAATATATTACATGTTTGTTCTTGGGTTTAGATATGTTTTAATAGTAGGTTGCTTTAAGTGAAAATAAACTCTGATGTAAAAATATATATTCTATTCAAGTATGTATTCTTAACTTAGAAAAATCCCTTCTATTGCTCTCAGCCTTCTCCAAATCTCCAAATGTCTTTTTTTTTTTTTTTTTGCTGCTGTGATCCAACTTCCTGTTAGAGGGGGGCTATGTTCATTTTCCATGGTGCCACTGTATGTAGATATATAGCCACCCTCTCTTGCTCGCTCCCAAGGTGGACTATGGGACTATGGGATTTGTAGTGTGCATAGAGCAGTCAATTACATCTTGCGAAAAGGTAACAGCATGTACAGTGACCCCTTGAAATTTTCCACATTTTGTTACAACCAAAAATGTAAATGTATTTTATTGGCATTTTATGTGATAGACAAACACAAAGTGGCATATAACTGTGAAGTGGAAGGAAAATGATAAATGGTTTTCATTTTTTTTTACAAATAAATATCTGAAAAATGTGACGTGCATTTGTATTCAGCCCCCTTTACTCTGATACCCCTAACTAAAATCTAGTGGAACCAATTGCCTTCAGAAGTCACCTAATTAGTAAATAGAGTCCACCCGTGTGTAATTTAATCTCACTATATATACAGCTGATCTGTGAAGCCTTCAAAGGTTTGTTAGAGAACCTTAGTGAACAAACAGCATCATGAAAGTCAGGGAACACACCAGACAGGTCAGGGGTAAAGTTGTGGAGAAGTTTAAAGCAGGGTTAGGTTATAAAAAAATGTCCCAAGCTTTGAACATCTCACAGAGCACTGTTTAATCCATCATTTGAAAATGGAAAGAGTATGGCACAACTGCAAACCTACCAAGACATGACTGTTCCTCTAAACTAACCAGACAAGTAGAGCATTATTCAGAGATGCAACCAAGAGGCCCATGATAACTCTGGAGGAGCTTCAGTGCAGAGATCCACAGCTCAGTTGGGAGAATCTGTGCACAGGACAACTATTAGTTGTACACTCCACAAATCTGGCCTTTATGGAAGAGTGACAAGAAGAAAGACATTGTTGAAAGAAAGCCATAAGAAGTCCCATTTACAGTTTGTGAG
This sequence comes from Lithobates septentrionalis, assembly GCA_037952835.1. NCBI lineage: Eukaryota > Metazoa > Chordata > Amphibia > Anura > Ranidae > Lithobates > Lithobates septentrionalis. The sequence continues at coordinate 1,631,352 of JBBDGP010000254.1, forward strand.
AAGCCATGTGGAGGACACAGCAAACATGTGGAAGAAGGTGCTCTGGTCAGATGAGACCAAAATTGAACTTTTTGGCCTAAAAGCAAAATGCTATGTGTGGCGGAAAACTAACACTGCACATCACCCCAAATACACCATCCCCACCGTGAAACATGGTGGTGGCAGCATCATGTTGTGGGGATGTTTTTCTTCAGCAGGGACAGGGAAGCTGGTCAGAGTTGATGGGAAGATGGATGGAGCCAAATACAGGGCAATCTGTAAAACCTGTTAGAGTCTGCAAAAGACTTGAGACTTGAGACTGGGGCGGAGGTTCACCTTCCAGCAGGACAACAACCCTAAACGTACACCCAGAGCTACAATGGAATGGTTTAGATCAAAGCATATTCATGTGTTAGAATGGCCCAGTCAAAGTCCAAACCTAAATCCAATTGAGAATCTGTGGCAAGACCTGAAAATTGCTGTTCACAGAGGCTCTCCATCCAATCTGACAGAGCTTGAGCTATTTTGCAAAGAAGAATGGGCAAAAATTTCACTCTCTAGATGTGCAAAGCTGGTAGAGACATCACCAAAAAGACTCGCAGCTGTAATTGCAGCGAAAGGTGGATCTACAAAGTATTGACTCAGGGGGGCTGAATACAAATGTACCCCACACTTTTCACATATTTATTTGTAAAGTTTTGAAAAACATTTATCATTTTCCTTCCACTTCACAATTATGTGCCACTTTGTGTTGGTCTATCACATAAAATCCCCCAAAAAAAACCTTTACGTTTTTGGTTGTAACATGACAAAATGAGGAAAAATTAAAGGGGTACGAATACTTTTTCAAGACACTGTACATTGCCCATGACTACAATGGTACATATCTCATCATGTATCTATGTAAAAAAAATGCACATGTATAAACGTGGGCCTTTCTGTTAATCCCTCAATAGAAATCGGCATGGTCTGACTGCTTATAAAATGTAATTTCAAAAATCTAAAATTCAAAAAAATTACAGGTAGAATTTGCCACCTCATCCTCTCATTTTAAGTCTAGATTGACAGCAGATAATAGAACAGAATTACTTCAAATCAGAACTGACTTAAATCTCTTTCCAACTTACCAGGCAGAAAATTACCTTCACTGGGAAGAAACTATATTTTAAGTCAAGGAAAATAAACCAGATCCAGAATGCACCTATAAACCTTAACCCCTAATTGCTCCCTCACCTCTAATCTTACCAAAATTCTTCAAAACCCACCTACAAGACCCCCGGAGCATCCCCTCTCCCCCTTCCTTTTCTCTCTTCCTCTTTCCTACCCATTCCACTTTTTCTATATAATATCCAATTTTAGTGACAGACATCTCTATATACCTCATTTATAATCCTATAATAATTTACATTCTGTTATAATATTGTAACAAGTTGCACACTGAACACTGGTTGACAACTACTACTAACATTTCCTTAACAATTGAAATTTTATATTTGCTGTTCCTTTATTATTTAAATGTTACTTTATTAAAAATACAATGTAAAATTAATTTTAATGAAATAATGCATTTATAAATAAATAATGTAATGTATAACCTAAGGCAAACTATAGGCAGCTCAAATTGTTGATAGGGAAGCATAAGTGATGCAGTGATAGGGATCAGAAATTGTCATATACAATACAGTAGTGAAGATCTGTGTTCACTCTGAATACCCAATCATGTACAGGAGAATTAAACAATAAATGTAAAAAACAAAACAAAAAAACCCCACGATCTTTGCCTCACATTGGTTGACACAATGTCTGTTTACCCGCAAAATAATGTTTCTTTATTTGTTGTTACTATAGCTGAGGCATAGGTCACAAACCTGCGTTCTTCACTTCATTTGTGTTTGTCCATCTGGCAAATTACTTCCCTTCACCTGTATAAAACCTCCTGTCTGACCTATGATCTATTGTGACTACATAGATGACCTAACAGGAGGGCAGCAGACAATGGAGTGTTACGTTGCAGTATATGCCAATACAGTTGTGAGCACGAGATTTTATAATGCTCAAACCTCTAAGCCATTGTGATGTAACTAATTAAAACGTTGCCCTGGGGGAAATATAATTCCCTCACCTAACTATTTCAGCTAAAAATACATCAGATAATATACAGTGCTTCTTTGTTCCTTACCTTTTTTAATATTTTACAATGTATTGATTGTCTGATATTTATGATACATTGTATTCTTGGCTTTTAAAGTCTAACTGTACTGTTGTAAGAAAACAAGAAATGACCCCAAAAGAGGTAAACCTAAACTTCAGGTATGACAATTTTTTTGGAATTTACCGTGTATCCTTACAGGGTGATACTGTTGATACACTAATAGAGATGTCCCAACATCCCAATAATACTGGAAAAGAACTTGGAATTTACAAGAATGGACTTTGTAGGCACATATATTTAGAAAAAAAGTATGACAATTGATTTCATTGGATAAGGTTTAAAAGCTTATGTACAACACATAAAAGAAAACACGCGTAATATAACAAATGACATAAAATACTTGACCCTAGAGACTCAAATAACACTTCAATTGTAGTTTAGAAGAGAAACAATTGATGACTGTAATAGAATATAACAGAGGCGTAACTAGAATCTTCAGGGCTCCGGTGCAAGAAACCATGAAGGGCCCCCACCAGTGGCGTTGCTAGGTCTACAAAAGATCTCGGGCTAGAGCCCATAGCAGCTAAGTAAGGAAAGTCATACACTTTGACTGGCATACACATGTATATAATATATATGTGTGTGTGTATGTATATATATCTTTACATATCTGAATGCGGATCCCCCACTTACATCAGGGTCCCCAGGGATCCACCACCTACATCAGGGTCCCCAGAGAGCCCCTCCTTACATCAGGGTCCCCAGAGAGCCCCCCCCATACATCAGGGTCCCCAGAGAGCCCCCTTACATCAGGGTCCCCAGAGAGCCCCTCCTTACATCAGAGTCCCCAGAGAGCCCCTCCTTACATCAGAGTCCCCAGAGATCCCCTCCTTACATCAGGGTCCCCAGAGAGCCCCCCCCTTACATCAGGGTCCCCAGAGAGCCCCCTCCTTATATCAGGGTCCCCAGAGAGCCCCCCTTACATCAGGGTCCCCAGAGACCCCTTTCCCTACATTAGGGTCCCTAGAGAGCCTCCCCTTACATCAGGGTCCTTAGAGAGCCCCCCCTATATTAGGGTCCCCAGAGAGCCTCCCTTCTTACATCAGGGTCCCCAGGGATCCCCCTTACATCAGGGTCCCCAGAGAGCCCCCCAAGACATCAGGGTCCCCAGAGAGCCCCCAAGACATCAGGGTCCCCAGAGAGCCCCCCAAGACATCAGGGTCCCCAGAGAGCCCCTTGTTACATCAGGGTCCCCAGAGAGCCCCTTGTTACTTCAGGGTCCCCAGAGAGCCCCTCCTTACATCAGGGTCCCCAGAGAGCCCCTCCTTACATTAATGTAAAATCTCGTATAATAATGTCCCCAGAAAGCCCCCCCCCCACATCAGGGTCCCCAGACTGCTGACCCCCCCCTCCTTCAAGAGGTTCCCCATGTACCTGGCTGGTGGAGGTGGGAGGGGGCGATCAGCAGCTCTATGGTGTCCACAGGCAGGGAATCTCCATGAGGCTTGTAGTTCTCCTGAGTGTATACAGTGGAGAGGGGAGGGGCCTCTGACCCGGGCATGTATCAGCAGTGTACAAGCAGAGCGTCTCACTGAAAATGAAACTGATGCCTGCCCGGGTCAGGGTCCCCTCCCCTCTTCTCTCCACTGTATACACTGACACTCGGGAAGAGAGAACTACAAGCTCCAGGGAGATCCCACCGCCCACAGGCACAATAGAGCTGCCGATCGCTGCCTCCCACCTCTCCCCACTGCATTCCAAACGGCAAGCCAGATGTGCAGGGGGAGATGCCGGGTCTTGGGCCCCCCCACAGCGGCAGAATGGCAGGGCCCAGTCGCAAGTGCGACTGCAGCGACCCGTATAGTTCCGCCACTGGAATATAACTAGTAGCACTATTCAACATGAGTGCATGGAGTGATTGAGTCCAAACAAGGGTCACAGGAAAACTATTCGCTGTGTTCTACATAAGCTTTTTAACCTTATCCAATTAAATACATTTCATACTTTTATTCAAAATATATGTGCCTACAAAGTCCATTCTTGTAAATTCCAACTTCAGGTATATATCAAACACCAATTTATACAGTTATTTTCCATTTTAAAAAGGAAATATATTTTAAGAACAACTAGTGAAATTACCTAATAACTGTTCTATAGCCCCTTGTAATACCCTGCACTGCAGTGTGAGGGACTGGGGGGGGGGGGGGGGGAGCACTATGGGCCAATGAGGCTCTGCTACTACACTTATATATACTGACCAGGACCATGCTAGAAGTAGGAGAGAGCAAAGTGATCACAGGCACGACCCTTATAAGGGAACTGCTGCTCTTTCATTGTCCAACCACTGTGATTCCCTAAAAAGGTTCTGCTCTATCTCTTATTTATTTATGTTATTTATTTATTTGTTTATTTATTACAAATAAATATATAGCACTGACAATTTACAACGTGCTTTACTGGTATATCGTATATTCACATCGTCCTTGCCCTCGAAGAGCTTACAATCTAAGGTCCCTAACTCACATTGCTACATAAACGTATTAGAGCCAACTTAGACAGAAACCAATCTACCTTTTTAAATATAAGTTGTGAATACAGTGAATCATTGAATTTAATGGGTAAGTTCACCTTTACAGAAAATGTAAGGTGAACTTACATAGGACCCCCACCTCGGCCCCCCCTCCCCCAGTCCCGCTGACCTGCATGGCGGTGTTCTCCCATCCTGAGCCCCGGTATAACCGCCTCACGGCTCCGGGGCTTAGAAATCCCTGTAGCTTACTCTCCTAAACGTACTGCATCAGGAGGTATGTTTAGGAGCATTCTAATTGGTCAGCGCCATCACATGGGCGGCTTGGACCATTTAGAAGCCGCGTAGCCTGTCCTCTCAGCAGGGAGGAAGAAGAGGAGAGAGCTGAGAGGATTTCTAAGTGCCGGAGCCGTGAGGCGGCTATACCGGGGCTTAGAACGGGCATTTGCCGCCATTTTGGTCAGCAGGACTGGGGAGGGGGAGGGTGAGGTGGGGGTCCTGTGTAAGTTCACTTTACAGATTTTTCTGTAAAGGTAAACTTACACTTTAAAGTGTTATTCAAAAAATTAGGTTTACAATCAAATATGTTTTATTTATCTGCTCTGTGCAATGGTTTTGCACAGAACAGCCCTGATCTTCCTCTTTTAAGGTCCCCGCTGAGGCTCCTGGCTTCTCCATCTCGGTGAGTACCCCCATAGCAAGCTTTTTGCTCCTGAGCCGGCTTTGTGTGTCCATGGACACTGGCTGTGATTGACAGCAGTGGGAGCCAATGTCTCTGAGCCAATGAGCAGGGAGAGATTCTAGCTTTCCCTGCTACACATGGCATGTCAGAGAGGGTCTTCAGCACAGTATAGGGGGGGTGGATTTTAATAAAATGAATCAGACATTGAAAAATCCTAAATATTTTTTATGTTTATCAGGATATGGTGGGAGATTGTGGTGCACCTGGGGTGAATGTGCAGAGTTTTTGCATTTTTTTCAACCAACCACACTATAGCTGAATGATGGCTACAGCGCGGATGGCTAGTTCTGGGAGGCTGTCATATGATAGCCTTCCGTGATCACATCGGTAGCAATCAGTGGCTCTTTATCTCATGATCAGCTGTGTCCAATCACATGTAAATAGAAGCCGGTTATCGGCACTCCTTTCCTCGTTCTGACAGCATGAGGAGAGGGGAAGAGAGCCGATAACCAGCTTACCTAAAAGTGATATGTACACTGATAATCAGGGCACTGGTTATCGGTGTTCTGATTATCAGTGCAGTCCAAACAGTGCCCATCAGTGCTGCCAATGTGCCCACCAGTGCTGTCAATAAGTGTCTATCAGTGCTGCCAGTGTCCATCAGTCCCTCCTCATCAGTGTCACCTATTAGTGCCAACCAGTGCCACCTATTAGTGCAAACCTATCAGTGCCCATCAGTGCTGCCTATTAGTCCCATTTCATCAGTGCCCACCAGTGCCTCCTTATCAGTGCCCACCAGTGCTGCCTTCTGTGCCCATCATGACAGCCTATCAGTGCCCATCAGTGCCACCTCATCAGTTCCCATCAGTGCCCATCAGTGCCACCTCATCAGTTCCCATCAGTGCAGCCTATCAGTGCCCATCAGTGCAGCCTTATAAACGCATATCAGTGAAGGAAAAAAAATACCCGTTTCTGAATTTTTTAACAAACTATGAATAAGTTTGTTTTTTTTTCAAAATTTTCTGTCTATTTTTTGCTAAATAAACGAAAAAAAAAAAAAAAACCCAATGGTGATTAAATACCACCAAAAGAAAGCTCTATTTGTGTGTGCCCAAACAAAATTTTTTCATTTTTTTTCAGTGTCGCATGATTGCACAATTGTCATGCAAATTGTGACAGCGCTGAAAGCTAAAAATTGGCCTAGTCAGGAAGGAGGAGAAAGTGACCAGATGGAAGTGGTTAAAGGATGCAGTGAGGTGCTGCAAAAAAGGCAGCTCGTGAACGGACTGTAATAACAACTGCCTTATGCACTCTAATTATCCCAAGTTAAAAAGTGTAATCTAAAAAAAGGAAAAGACCCAAATTAATAGAAAACGTAGCTAAGGTGTTGTCAATTAAGAAACTTGCAGGGTCCAGGAGGTCCTACCCAGGTGGTTTCTGAGCAGACTTCCCTGTCAGTCTTGATTCTGGTGTGTTTAAGGATCAGTGAATGGAGTTGGGCTGTTGTTTGACATTAGAAAGAAGCTGAGGAGCAACTCGACTTACACAGCGTGAACATAGAAAACCAGTTTGTGAGTACTTAGGGTGCTGGGCTGTGCACTTAGGGTGTTGGAACTGCTCCCTGGAGCAGATGGTGAGAGGGATATCGTTGGCCTCTCCATTGGGAGAAGAATGCTTACTAGAACATTGCAGTTCTCCTTATGGATCGGCGTTATTTGAAAAAGTGAATGTCTGTGAAGACACAGCTTCTTCTTTCCACTTTTGAAACTTGTAATTTTACTTTATACAAGTAAAAAATGTGCCTTCTCATAAAAGGAATGAAAATTCTGTCCGTATATTAATTTATTTGTCTGGGTTCTCTTGAATAAATAACCTGGGTATAGAGGAAGGAGAGCAGACACCTGTGAAAAGTTTATAGCTCTATTAGTGGGGCTAGTTAATCTGGTTCTTCTAGACTAGATGATACCTAGTGTTCCCAAGTGGGAGGTGGTGGTGGTGGTGATTTTCATACCCATTGGTTCCATCCCGGGTGATTTGAGACTTTGGAGTCCTTTGTTGGTTAACTTAGGAGTCAAAGTAAAATGTATGCTATGCCACAGTGAGGTCTTGGGATCACAGCCCCCCCGTGACTCATGAAGATTGGTAAGCCCAGAGTTCAAGTAGCAGATCTCTGACTGCCCAGAACCGAAGAAGTCAGGTGTTCTATACTCCACAGCGGTTTACTTCTATGCAGAAAGTAACCTTCTGTTACAAGTTAGAAATGAGTCATTATTGCAGACAGATATTGGTCCTTATTGGGTATGCAGGCTGGGCACATAAGAAAATGTACCCCAGCTCTGCAATTCAAAAAACTTAAACATAGTTTGTAAAGGTAGAAGTAAATCCTATCACTAAAATCTTATATAATGCACCTACGCCAGGCTTTTTATTGTACTACTATTGGTGCTATATAAATCCTGTATAATAATAATAATAATACTGGGTGGCTGTGTTGGTGATGGTGCGATGGTGGTTCTCCCAAGCCCGGGATGATGCAGTGATGATCCTTGATCCTGCTTTGTTGTGTTCTTATGCTGAACTCAGTAACCTAGCCTGGGGACAGGCTAGGGCCCAGTACCTACCAAATAATACTTACTCTCCCTACACTCCACTATAAGGAAACCCACAGCTCTCCCATTTGATCACTGTGACGGATCCCGCTCTGTGGGTTAGACATGGTATTAAATTATTGAGCCATATAATGCCTTGAGGAACCCTCCTGTCTTTTGATGAGCTCCAACTTCCCAATCAAAAGCTTTTCAGATTCTTGAAGCAGCACCATGCTGTGGCCATTTACTTTCCCATTGCATCCACTCTGCAAACTGTTCCATTAGAGAGCCAGTTAATGGTGGAGGATCTTCCTAAACAGCTATCCTCCCTGTATTCACTACTCTCTCCCTTGTCCACACCTAGGATAGTCTCGCTTTATGACAAGTGGCACTCTGATCTCAAATCTCTTTCAAAAGAGATTGCCTTTGGGACGATTGCCTTTTGCAATATGTGCGACCATGATTTCTGCTCGGGATTGATTCATTCAATTAAAATGTATTAATATGGTATATTAATCCCTGCAATTGCTAGCTGCAATTTATCCTGGTAGATCTGATGTCTGTCCACGATGCGATTTTGACACTGGTTCCTATACCCATATGTTCTGGTCCTGCCCTAGTTTCCAGCATTTTTGGATAGGAGTTTTGACTACTATTAATGCAGTCAGTATTTTGACTGTACCAATGGACCCTTTAATTTTGTTGCTGGGTCTCATTGATCTAGAGGAGACCACTAAACATACAAAGTTGTTTTTTTTCTCCTTCTATTAAACGAGATGTGAAATTTTGCTTAAATGGAATTTACCAGCCCCTCTCACGGTATCTAGCTGGAAGGCAGCTATTAACAGGTCTCTTCCTCTCTACAAACTCACTTATGTGAGCAGGAACTGCTCCACAAAATTTGACAAAACATGGATCAGTTGGATTGATGCTTAAGATATTACAGTCTGAAGCGTGACTTTGGAGGGTTGAGGCTCGCAATAGAGTGGACCTTTCATTTTTATAGAAGGTCAGCCCTAAAAAGGCCACTTTTTAGTAGCTAGTAACAATTGGGAATTATGCCCTGTGAAAAAATGCACACAGCCTGTTATCACTGTAGTGCATATGGACAGAGATGGGCTATAAGGAGGCTGGAGGAAATTAGCAGGATTAAAAATGGAATAATGAATAAAAAAATCCTTCCTTCCCCTAATGCCAAATTCTTAAAGATACATAGCAGTTTGGTAGCTGCTGGACATTGAGTAAGGATTTACATCTACTTTAAGAGACCAGCCAGGACCTACAGGCTCCACACTTATCTTGCCCTATGCACTTTCCCAATATCAGCAGCACTTCCTAAGCTTTACCTATCACAACTACAGCACATAGTCAATATGGCTGTCATGAGTCCACCCTTTTATTATTAGTGGGATGGCTTATCCAAAAACCTCCTTATTGGTCAGCAGACCTAAGTTTAAAGGCATGCCAGTGCATTATGGTTAGTATAAAGGATAAGGAAATTCTGCATTCATTTACCGGGTCCGTGGACCCATGTTAACAGCAAACCCAACTCTCATCTCTACTGCTAACTTTTTTAAAGCCCTTTTGACTTCTTTGTTTGGTAAACTGTATATTAAAGGGTTTATCACCGGTACAACTGCTGTAAACAAAACACTTAATCCTTGTTCTACATCAACAAGGTGGCTTGCTTGTGGCATCATGTACACTGACAAAGCTGTCCCATAAAAGACACTGATGACAGTGAGATGAGATGAGCATGTGTTGAAGGCTTTCCTTCTTCCATCCTTGGAGTTCATGCGTAAGATGACACAGATAATTTTTATGTAAGATATGACAGTAAATAGAAATGGGCCATGACAAAATACTAACAAATCTATACATATCACTAAGTAAAACAATTCAGTCCTCCCACAGGATATCTTTAGGAGAGCTTTGGCATCACAAAAGTATTGCTCATTTGTGCTTGACTCGCAAAAAGACATTTTCGAGGCAGCTATGATGACCAATAGTGAATTGAAGCATCCAGAAATCCAAATGGAAATTATAAGTTTTATGCAGTTTTTCCGACTGAACGCAGATTGATAATGTAAGGGATTACAAATAGCAGTGTATCGATCATACGCCATTGTGAAAAGAAGAATGTCTTCTGTGCTGGCACACCCCCAGTAGTAATAAAGTTGGGTGAAGCACTGTTTAAAGGACATGGTGTTATGGTCAAAAAGTAACATGTCAAGAAGTTTAGGGACATTGACAGTGGTGTACAAGATATCTATAATAGACAGATTACAGAGAAATAGATATAAAGGAGAGTGAAGGTGTGTACTGTAGTATATAACAAAAATAATAGTACAATTTACCAGAATGTATAGAAAGGAAAACACAATAAAAAACATTACTCTGTTCTCAGATACCGAGGGAAAAAAAAGAAGATAGAAAAAAAGGCTGCCAATGGAAAACTATACATCACCTGTACAATTCTAATAGGGCGTACACACGGTCGGACTTTGTTCGGACATTCCGACAACAAAATCCTAGGATTTTTTCCGACGGATGTTGGCTCAAACTTGTCTTGCATACACACGGTCACACAAAGTTGTCCGAAAATCCGATCATTCTGAACGTGGTGACGTAAAACACGTACGTCGGGACTATAAACGGGGCAGTGGCCAATAGCTTTCATCTCTTTATTTATTCTGAGCATGCGTGGCACTTTGTCCATCGGATTTGTGTACACACGATCGGAATTTCCGACAACGGATTTTGTTGTCGGAAAATTTTATCTCCTGCTCTCCAACTTTGTGTGTCGGAAAATCCGATGGAAAATGTCCGATGGAGCCCACACACGGTCGGAATTTCCGACAACACGCTCCGATCGGACATTTTCCATCGGAAAATCCGACCGTGTGTACGGGGCATAAGAGATAAAACAAAAAACAGATAGAAATAGAATTCCAAAACATTATATATTTTCTGAAAGCAAAGGCTGTGGGAAAGAAAATGGTCATTGTTGCAATTTTTATGTCACGCAATATTTGTGAGGTGGTTTAGCAAACGCAAATTTTCAGGAAACAATGCAGTTAATTCTACTTTAGTTTTTAAGTTATTTATTGGAATTTTGTAAATTTTTACAGTTAACAGTTTAGAGGCAGAACATAAGAGTGTCCATCAAAAGCAGGAAGTTGATCATACAGGTCTGTTACACAAGATAGGTAACCGGATTAAGGAGCACATGGCAAATGTCCAAATTCCAACTAGACGTGTACCAGTAGTTTTTTTTTTCTCTCTCTCATTTTTTCCTTCATCTCAGTTGAGTACATGTGCATTCCGGCATGTTTTTGATGCATTTTGCCATGTTCCAGATGCGTTCCATACAGATAAAATGCAATGTGTTTTATTTCTTTTTGTTCTGTCCACCAGATGTTTTATACTGGTTATTTGTACCTATGTTCTTAAATTTACATGCAAAATGTGTAATTTACTTAATACAATCATATGTGGTGTGCAGGCTCCACCTAGCATTCCTTTTTGGTATTTATGCAGTTCTGTTCTTAATTGTTTATTGTATGTGTAAATAAGGAAGTTGTCAGCAAGCAGGGAATTCTGGGTAGAATCTTAGCAGGAAGTGAAACAGCCACCATTTTGTGAGAAGACATTCAGGAAACAACACATGTATTTCTCCATCTATCACCATCACCCCTTAGAGAACTTAAAAAGTATGTTTTTATTATCTCATCTTGTACTGTATGTCGTTGTTTATGCAATGTTTGCTGTATTGTATGCAATATTATACTTATTGAGGTCTGTTTCTGTTATTTTGTAGTTTCACCTGGCTTGTTCTAATAAAACTGAGATCAAAGAAAAATGGTATCTACAGTTATTGGGATGAGGTTTAGCTAGCTGTCCCAGAGACAGAACAGTGAAACTTTTAAGCTGACCTCTGAAGGGAAGATAAGCCGACTTCGGAAGTCTGTACAGCTTGGGGCTACGCAGTATCCATACAGTCAGAAGCCTTAAAGATACAGGCCTGCGGCAGGTGAAGCAAGCAGCCACGCTACACAGAGACGCGCTCTGTCGAACAGCAACGACACTAGAACGGTCTCTATACAGCAATACAGCTTCTTCCCCACAGCCATGTCTCACAGTGGGACATCTTCTTACAAAACACGTTCACGAGCAAGCTCATCTAAGTCATCTGTCGCAAATGCAGCAGCTATTGCCCGTTCAAAAGCTGAAGCAGCAAAAGCCAGGGCCGCATTCGCAGACCAAGAGTTGCAGATGAAAAAAGAAAAGGCCTGCCTTGATGCAGAAAAGGTGAAACGGGAGCAAGAGAGAGAGAAGGAAAGAGTACGCTTAGAGCAAGAGAGAGAGAAGGAAAGAGTATGCATGGAACAAAACAGAGAGCGAGAAAGAGTACGCATGGAACAAGAGAGAGAGCAAGAAAGTATACATGGAACAAGAGAAAGAGAAGGAAAGAATACGCCTGGAAGAAGAGCTAGCCCAGCAGGAAGCATCTCTGAAATTGCAGCAAGCTTTCTTAGAAGCTAACATGGAGAAGCTGGCAGTAGAAAGAGACGCTGCCACCGCCATTGCAGAATCAGAAGCTTTAGAAGCAGCCGTCTACGATGAACCAAGACTAGGCAGCAAGCATACCGGGTCTAGAAGAGGACCAATAAGATTCTTCGCAGCGCATGTCAGTGTCATGGTTATGCAATAGAGTTTCTTTGTCAGCCCACCTGTCTCCATGTATTCCTCTCACGAGACCAGCTGCCTCTCACCTGACTGCTTTTGTAACCTCTCCTCTAAGCATGGCCCAACCCCAGGCCCTATCAGGAAACCCTATATTAACCTGTGCACTGCAAGCCAGCAGTGCTGATCAGCCATTGTGTGTTAGCCTCCGTGTGTACTTGCTGTGTTTCCTATGTCCGATTCCTGTTACCGACTTTGGTCTGTTCTTTACTATTCCTGTCTGCTCGTGACCCTGACCTTTGGCGTGTCCCTGACCATCCCTGTTTGCCTGTGACCCTGAACCTTGGCGTGTACTCTGTTGTCCTTGTCTGCTTGTGGCCCCGACCTTGGCTTGTCCCTTACTTCCTTGTTGTTCCAGCCTGCTGCCTCCTTCCTCTTCTCCTGTAGTCTACCGTGAGCGTGAGCCACCCCCTCTATGACTAGTGGAAAGGCTGACTGCTGGTTAGCCTGAATTTGTAGGAGGAGTCAGGCTGTATTTAAGCTGTATTTAAGCTTGCTCTTTCGCCTCCATTTCCTGTCAACGTTTCTCTCGTGTGGGCGACGCTTTCTCACGTTACTCATCATTTCCGGTTTCCTTGCAGCAAGGTGGATGTGCGGCTGCAGCTGGGTTCACCTCTACACTTCACGTGCAGACACAGATTTATTATGAGCCCTGAAAACCTGTGACCCTTCATGAAGTGATGTTGACAACAAGCTGCTGACAAAGAGTGTTTATTCTGAATGCTTTATTGCTCCCCATTTCTGGTCATTGGAACATCATAAAAAAGTAGTTGGGTATTGAATAGGATCAAAGAGAATCAGAAGTCTGGCAACAGCTCAAGCCATCTGCTTGTTTTAAAGAATGGAGCTTTACTTGGACCAGCCCGGACCGGACCGGACACAGTATTCCTGACGGCTGCTGGGGAGATCTTCTCATCATACGGTCCCTGCAGAGGGCAAAATCTGCATGACTGATAGACCCTGCCAGTGAGGGGGTCCAACACGGGGGGTAAGAGTCCACCTTTATCATCATTCTTACTTATTGGAGTCATCACCAGTGGAATTGTACCACCTTGCACATCCCTCTCCTTGGTCGATCCATTCATAGGGAGATTGGTTGCTGCCAAGCTGCATAGTGGATGGAAATATTTTCACTGATGAACTTTTTATGTTTAAATTTATGGACTGAGCTTGTTTTGATTCTTACGTTTACATATTCACATAATAATCGTTGTATTTCACATGTACAACTTTTTTTTGTTTTCTGCTTGCTTTTTCATTGAGTTTTCATGATCTGCACGTACACTTTTTCACCATTTATTGAGTTATTGATTTGCTCTTAGTAGATTGTGGTTTTCACTACCACTTATATGCATTTGTATTTATGTGTACATTTTTTATAGTTAGCGCACTTTTTATATTTTTTATTTTTCATGGTATACACAGATATTGGTGTGTTTTAGGTGCAGCTGTTTACTTTTATTCTTTTTGCTCTGCAGCGCGGTTTTTCTTTTTCTTTTTTATTTTTGATTCGTGAGCTGTGAGACCCTGAGGGCCACGACCTGGAGCCAGACTGCAGCGCAGTCTATCCTTACCACTAAAGGCTCTGGTGAACACCTGCTGGCTCTTAGACTCCGCGCCCTGGGGAATCTATGCTCTAGCTCCCAGTGGGATCTGTGCCAGTGATCCAGTAGACCTGCTTCCTGAACCTCCCAGGGTTCAATCCGCAGCAGTCAGTCCTAGGGTCCACTACCTAGCGGTGCACTTCTGACTCCTACAGAGTGAATCTGTCACCTAGCCTCAAGGTGACCTGACAGTCAGATTATGTCTACCAGCACTGTGACCCAAGCAGCATCCCACAACAGGAGATTAAACATGATGTCAGTGAGTCACATCAAATAAAGCAGCAACAAGATGACCTGGGACCTCAACGCTGCAAGCAAGAAAAATCTGACAGACTTCCAGACCTTCCAGTTCCAACCAAACCTTTTACTCCACAAGGTACCCAGCCTTCATACAAGCATCAAACACCAGTCTTCACTCCAAAGGTGTATGCAACGAGCCAGTACAAAGTGCCAACCTTATGCAAGTTTGAACCCAGCGCGCCTAAAGAAGAGACTTTTACCAGGTATGCCTTTACACCGCACCATAATACACCAGCAGCCTACCCCAATGCCAATCAGGCTACTGTAAACTTTGCCAAGTTCCTGGCCAAAAGAGAGTTAGTTACCCAAGGACTCAACACTACAGGGCATGGCGATCCGCTTTCCAGAGTGTCATTCAAGGTCTAGATCTATCCTGCAGGGAACAGATAGAACTCCTCGTAAAGTGGCTTGGCAATGATTCTGCTGGACATGCCAAAAGGATCAGAGACATTAATATAAACCACCCTGAGATAGGCCTTACAAACATCTGGAACAGACTGGATAGATGTTATGGCTCACCAGAGGCTATAGAGAGTACACTGTGTTTAAAAGGATAGAAGAAATCCCAAAAATACCTAGCAGAGGTTACCAAAGACTCAGAGAATTCAGTGATCTGTGTATGGAGTTACAAGTTGCTAAAGCAGAAGGAGACTTACCTGGCCTTTCTTATCTTGACTCTGCTAGAGGTATTAACTCCTTAGCACAAAAACGTCCTTATGAGTTACGCGAAAGATGGATTACTCATGGCTGTAACTACAAACTAAAACACAATGTGCCTTTTCCACCCTTTAGTGAGTTTGTGGACTTTGTAGACAGACAAGCAGGAATGAAAGATGACCCCAGCTTCATTTTTCCAGTGTCTTATACCACTTCTGGCCCTAAACAACTCAGAGCTCCAGTAGCAGTGCACAAAACTAACATTTCTTCCCACAGATTTGCAGAGTCTCAGCCAGAATATTAAGACAGCGACCCTACTAAGTTCTGCTCTCTACATAAGATGCCACATCTTCTTCTGGAATGCAGAGCCTTCAGGACAACGGCCATCAAAGATCGTAAAGCTTTCCCCAAAGAGAACAACATCTGTTACAAGTGCTGCTCTTTGTCCACACATTTAGCCAAGGACTGTAAGGTCAGTGTCAAATGTACAGAATGTGACAGCACAGAGCACAACACAGCTCTACACCCAAGGCCTACTCCAAGAACTTCCCCACCTGTTCATAGGGACAAGGAGCAAGTCGGGGAGACCAAAGACTCTATCACAGACACCATAGCAATCACTTCACAGTGTACTGAAGTTTGAAAAGGAAGTACAGGTGGCAGATCCTGCTCTAAAATCTGTCTCGTGGTGAGAGTTTACCCAAAAGGACGCAGGGACAAAGCAACCAAGCTCTACATCATCTTGGATGATCAGAGTAACAAGTCACTAGCTAGATCTATGTTTTTTGACATTCTAAATCTTAAAGGCCCCAGCAGCCCTTACTCCCTTAGGCAGGTACAGTGGAAACGGCGGGGAGAAGAGCTGACGGTCTACAAATTGAATCTATGGATGGTAAGACATGCCTACCCTTACCGACCATAATAGAGTGCAGCCAGATGCCAGACAACAGATCAGAGATTCCGCAGCTCACCAGACTCACTTGAATCACATAGCACATCTCATACCAGAACTAGATGATCAAGCTCAGATAATCTTACTCATAGGGAGGGATATCTTGCAAGTCCATAAAGTAAGAAAACTGATCAACGGTCCTAAAAATACTCCATGTGACCAAAAACTGGATCTCGGGTGGGTTATTATAGGTGATGTTTGCCTGGGAGGTGCACACAAACCTGCATCTGTTAATAACCTGCTCACTAGTACCCTCGAGAATGGTTGCCCTTCTCTTTTCTAACCTTGTCAAAATCACATCCTCATAAAGGAGCTACCACACAACAACCCTGTACCTCTTCCCTTCCTAAGTCCCCTTTGTGACAGCAATACCTATGACAATGACCAAAGCAACTTAGGAAGCACAGTGTTCCAGACAACAAAGGAAGATAACCAGGTAGTAATGTCTATTGAGGATAGGCTCTTCCTAGAAGTTATGGAAAGGAGTATGGAGAAAGACGGGACTAATAGCTGGGTTGCACCTCTTCCCTTTAGACCACAAAGACGACGTTTACCTAACAATAGAGAACTAGCATGTAAACGTCTCACTTCCCTAAGACACAATCTTCAAAGGAAACCAGAGATGAAAGAACATTTCTTTTCCTTCATGGAGAAAATATTCCAGAATGGTCATGCTGAGATAGCCCCAAACCTCAAGGACTCAGAGGAATGCTGGTACTTACCTATATTTGGGGTCTATCACCCTAAGAAGCCAGGACAGATTAGAGTGGTGTTCGATTCCAGGGCCAAACATGAGGGTGTCTCTCTAAACGATGTCCTCCTCTCTGGCCCTGATCTTAACAACAGACTATTAGGAGTACTTCTTCGCTTTCACAAGGATTCAGTCGCATTTATGGCAGACATACAGCAAATGTTCTATTGCTTTCTTGTTAAAGAAGAACACTGTAACTTTCTGAGGTTTCTCTGGTTCAGGGACAACAACCCCTTTGGAGACATCACAGAATACCGCATGAGGGTGCACATATTTGGCAACAGTCCTTCCCCTGCAGTTGCTATATATGGCCTCTGACATTCTGCTAGAGTGGGAGAGTCAGAGTATGGGTCAGATGTCAGACAGTTTGTGGACAAGGATTTCTATGTAGACGATAGCTTGAAATCACTACCCACAAATGAGGCCGCAATCAGTCCCCTCAAAAGAACTCAGGCAATGCTTGCGTGTTCCAACTTAAGACTCCACAAGATTGCTTCCAACAGTAGAGAAGTTTTAGAAGCCTTTCCTGTCCAAGATTGTTCTAACAAGTTAAAGGACTTAGATCTTAAGTCCCAAAGCAAACCATGGCAGCGTTACATGGGAAGTGAGTCTGTTCCTAGATCTGACACATTTACTATCAAAGTAAACACAGAAGAAAAACCTTTTACCCGTAGAGGTGTCCTGTCTACCATAAACAGCCTGTATGATCCCTTAGGCTTTGCAGCACCTGTCACCATCCAGGGTAAGGCACTACTTAGAGACTTAACCTGTGAGTCGCTAGATTGGAACCACCCTCTCCCCACTGACAAGAAGAACCTATGGCTAGAGTGGAAGGACTCACTAACAGCTCTATCCAATCTTAAAATTCCACGACCTTATGCTCCTCTGTCATCTACTAATGTTCAGATGCAAAGACTTTGTGTGTTTTCGGATGCTTCTGTTAAAGCAATTGCTGCTGTAGCTTACCTGAAAACCATAGACACTAAAGGACAATGCCACATAGGATTCCTAATGGGGAAAGCAAAACTTGCACCACTTCCTGAACACATTATATCTAGGCTGGAACTTTGTGTTGCAGTATTAGCTACAGAGCTAGCGGAACTAATTGCAATCAGAGGCCCAGTGAAACTCATTTGTTCTGACAGAGGGTCTAACTTTGTGGGAGCAGTTAAAGAACTTCAAATTCCTTCTAACTTGGATGTTCTCAGAGTAGAAAGATACTTAAGTGAACAAGACTGCACGTGGATATTCAACCCACCTCACTCTTCTCACATGGGAGGTGTTTGAGAGAGGATGATAGGCATAGCCCGCAGAATTCTTGATTCTATCTTCCTACAAGTAGGAACTGCAAGGCTTACTCACGAATGTTTAGTGACATTTATGGCAGAGGTTACAGCTATCATTAACGCCAGACCTTTGACATCCATTTCAAGTGACTCTGAAGATCCAGTGGTCCTCACACCTACCATGTTACTCACGCAAAAGACTAGTCTTGTCGGTGCTCCAGCTGGAGAGTTTTGTGAGAAGGACCTTTACAAACATCAATGGAGACAAGTACAAACCCTTGCCAATACCTTCTGGAACCGGTGGAGGGAACAATATATATCTACTTTACAAGTAAGGAGAAAGTGGCACACTGAAAAGCCTAATCTTAAACCTGGCGATGTTTACTGCCAAGCAAGGATAATCGTGTCCATAAGGTTGAGGTCAAGATCTTTCAACAGAATGAGGCTAAAGTATTCTTGAGACCAGTGACCGAACTTATTCTGTTGCTTTCTACGGAGGACTCTGTTAGTGACATCACTTGATGTCAGGCGGGGAGTGTTCTGTCCACCAGATGTTTTATACTGGTTATTTGTACCTGTGTTGTTAAATTTACATGCAAAATGTGTAATTTACTTAAGACAATCATATGTGGTGTGCAGGCTCCATCTAGCGTTTGGTATTGCTACAGTTTGGTTCTTAATTGTTTATTGTATGTGTAAATAAGGAAGTTGTCAGCAAGCAGGGAATTCTGGGTAGAATCTTAGCAGGAAGTGAAACAGCCACCATTTTGTGAGAAGACATTCAGGAAACAACACATATATTTCTCTATCTATCGCCATCACCCCTTAGAGAACTTAAAAAGTAAGTTTTTATTATCTCATCTTGTACTGTATGTCATTGTTTATGCAATGTTTGCTGTATTGTATGCAATACTATACTTATTGAGGTCTATTTTTGTTCTTTTGTAGTTTCACCTGGCTTGTTCTAATAAAACTGAGCTCAAAGAAATATGGTACCTACAGTTATTGGGATGAGAAGGTTTAGCTAGCTGTCCCAGAGACAGAACACTTTTGACTTCACTGGTGTGAACTAGGGCCATTGGAATCCACATTAAAGGGGTTGTAAAGCTTTTTTTTTTTTTAACCACTTCTACACCGGGCCCATTCTGGCACTCCTCTCCTAAATGTAAAAATCATCATTTTTTTGCTAGAAAATTACTCAGAACCCCCAAACATTATATATGTTCTTTTTAGCAGAGGCTCTAGGGAATAAAATGGTAATCGTTGCAACTTTTTACGTCACACGGTATTTGCGCAGGAATTTTTCAAACACTTTTTTTTGGGGAAAATATTTAATGAATTATAAAACAAAAACAGTAAAGTTAGTTAAATTTTTTTCTATAATATGAAAGATGATGTTACGCCGAGTAAATAGATACCGAGCATGTTTTAAAATTGTGCACAATTGTGTTATGGTGCCAAACTTTGGTACTTAAAAATCTCCATAGGCGACGCTTTAAATTTTTTTACAGGTTACCAGTTTAGAGTTACAGAGGAGGTTTTGGACTAGAATTGTTGCTCTCGCTCCAACGCAATACCTCACATGTGTGATTTGAGCGCTGTTTACATATGCGGGCCCAACTAACGTATGCGTTCGCTTCTGTGCATGAGCACAGGGGGACCGGGGCACTTTAAAAAATATATATTTTTTAAATTGTTTATTTTACCTTTTTTTTTTTTTTTTTTTTTTTTTTTACACTTTCTCTTTAAATTTTTTTATTCCTATTACAAGGAATGTAAACATCGACAGGTCCTCTTTATCTCCTCCAGGCTGGAAAGAGTGAGATAAAAAAAAAGAACTGTCTCGGCCTTTCCAGCCACATCCCCAGCATTGTTTACATCCACCAGCCCGGATGTAAACAACGTCGTAACGTCGTGCCCGGGCCTCCGAGGGTCATAGAGATGACTGGGGACCATCTGGTCACCAGAAATCCCTATGATCAACTTCCAGCAGCGACCGATTCATTCTCCGGGCGAGCCCAGAGAAGCACCGAAGGACGGCAGGAGGGGGGATGTACCCTCCCGCCATCTGTATGTACCCTCCTGTCGTCTGTAAGAACAATTAAGCGGCTGAGCTGCTGCTATGATTGTTATTACGGTGCAGGGAATCTCCGCCTTTAAAAGAAGATATGAATGATGTCTGTACCTGCAGGCATCTTTCAGATATCCTCACTCAAAGTCCAAGACGTCACATGATGTCCTTGGGCTGGAAGTGGTTAAATAATAAACATGTCATACTTACCTCCTCTGTGCAAGGGTTTTGCACAGATCCTCCTCTTCTGGGGTCCCCCTGCAGCGCTCCTGGCTCCTCCTCTTCTCGAGTGCCCCCATGGAGAGCCGCTTTCCATGAGGACACTCATGCGGGCTCACTCCCGAGTCCTGCTGCTGTGTCCATTGACACAGACAGCAGGACTCGGCCCAGGCTCCCGTGTCACTGGATTTGATTGACAGCAGGCTCCTGCTGCTATCAATCTATCCAATGAGGACCCGAGACGATCAGGTTCAGGTAAGTAAAAGGGGGGGCCGGGGGGGGGGGTTGCTGAATCTGCAGCACAAAAGGTTTTTGCATAGAGGGTCAATTTCAGAAACATAGAAACACAGAAGATTGACGGTAGAAATAAGACCAAGTACTCCACTGAGTCTGACCCATTTTTTTAAATTTATATACAGTATATTTTTATTTTATTTATTCTTCTAACTTTTTTGACTGTGTATAGATCTATGTTTGTCCCATGCATGTTTGAATCTATTTACTGCCGGCAGACTCACTACCTCTACTGGATGTCAGTTCCAAGCATCACCTTCTATTTCAGGTTAAAAAAACTGCAAACTTTTTACCTTTATAATGACAATTTTTTTTTTCTGTTTTAAACAATGCAGTCTCTATGTAGCAGGGATTTATTTATCTGGAGTTGATAATTAGAAATGTAAAACGATGGCAGTGAAAAGCTATTAGATGAAGAATACGACATTGACATATGTAATACAGTAATGAAAATATGGTACAATATGCTTATCACAATGTGTACACGTTACAATACAAACCTAATTTGTCTGCTTATCTGGTAAGATGATAGCATTTCCCATTAGGACTTTAAAAGCAGCTAATATAGAACAGTTCCTACACAGCGAGGTTAATTCACTGTCATTAAATGTATGATCATTTTATATCAGTATTAATTACATTAATTAAATAAATTCAAGTCACACATCTGTGTACTTTGGGTACAAAAGATCTTCTGATCTGACAAAGACAAATCTTTGACTTCCATATTTCATGCTTCTTCAAAATTCCTGCCTGACATCATTATACTTACGTTTTCAAGTACTATATTGTGAAATTGTATATTATTATTATTATTATACAGGATTCATATAGCGCCAACAGTTTACGCAGTGCTTTACAATATTGAGAGGGACAGTACAATTACAATACAGTTCAATACAGAAGAAATAGGAGGGTCCTACTACAATTAGGCAGGTGGAGGAATTTTAGGCAACCCAAGTAAACATATTAATGGCGGTGACAATGGAATTGATTTACTAAAACATGAGAGTGCTAAATCTGGTGCAGCTCTGCATAGAAGCCAATCAGCTTCCTGATTTTAATTGTCAAAGTTTAATTGAACAAGTTGATTGGCTACCGTGCAGAGCTGTGCCAGATTTTGCACTCTCCAGTTTTAGTAAATCAACCCCAATGTATTGTGTAAAACCCCTACAATGATAACATACAGATAATAAAACGTCTGTCGTTTCTTAACAGTAATTTACAGGAATATTAGTAATGTTTACTCACATCTATTTAATTACAATTACATTTTTGTTTTTATCTTATTTGTCCTATATTCTGGATTTGAGGCATAGATCACATACTTGTGTTATTTCTTTAATTTATATATACAGTCCCATGTGCTGTATTTTGACAGCATAGATGACCTCGAGGGCAGCTATCAGTAGGCGTTAAGTAGCAGCATATGTGAACACACTTATAAGCATGATTTATAGTATTCAAACCCCATAGAGATGGTAATTTAGCTATAAAAACATGGCCTCTGGGAAATAGAATGACCTTACCTTACCATTTCACATGGAAGTACATCAGAGAATATACTGTAGAGTGGGGATTTCTTTATTCTCTTTAATATTTTTGTTATTTTAAAATGTATTGATCTTCTGCTCTAACCAATAATTTGCAAACTTACCTTTCAAAAGGATAATGGTGGCCTGAGCATTTAGGCACAAATTCCCTCTGGTTACAAAAGGGTTAAAACAGTTAGGTACATTTCTAATTGCAACTCATTCTTTAAATTAGGAATCGTTTGCGTTGGGTTTCATTAAAGTGATTGTAAAGTCTTGTTTAAAAAATAAAAAAATAACAAACATTTTATACTTACCTCCTCTGTTGGATATGCACAGAGCAGCCCCGATCCTCTTCTTCTTGGGTCCCTCTTTGCTGCTCCTAGCCCCTCCTTCCTTTGAGTGCCCCTCAGCCAGCAGCTTGCTACAATGGGCACCCAAGCCGAGTCAGAGCTCTGTGTATCCATTCAGACATGGAGCCCGACCTGGCCCCGCCCCCTCTCTACCCTGATTGGCTGAATTACTTGGATTGACAGCCGTGGGAGCCAATGGCGTCGCTGCACTGTCTCAGCCACTCAGGAGGCGTGTCCTGCATGGCTGAGGGGATCATTGACATTGCTGGAGAGAGAAGGGGCTCAGGTAGGTAATTAGGGTGCTGGGGTGGCTGCTACACACACAATGTTTTTTTATCTTAATGCATAGAATGCATTAAGATAAAAAAGCCTTCTGCCTTTACAACTAGTTTAATCTTTGTTTTACAATTGAATAATTATTAAATGAGAAAGGACTCCCAAAGCACAGTAGATCAGCTAAAGAAACAGCAGAGAAAACAGCCTGCTTTGTTTGTTTGATCAAACACTGCTGTTTCTACTAAAAATGGACTTCTTTCACGTTGTTGAGAAGGATATCGTTATACTCATGTAAAAACGAGACTAGAGCTTCACCTGAATAGAATAGAAAACAACATACATTTCTGCCATAACTATATATATATATACCTAATAAAAAAATACATTTGACTTTTTAGTCCAAGCCAAAATGAACACATAAGTAAAAACAATATCTACAAAATATTCCCCAGTCAGCTAATTAGTCATGAAAGCACTTACTAAACAATCTGAGCTCTTTAATTGATTTTTAAGCCTAACACCAGCTAGTAATGGAACACAAGACAGACTAGTTGGGAGACCCTGTGAGACTTTTGGTGGTTACATTTCATGGTCACGGACGGACCACTGGAGCAGGCAGCGTGATGGGTGAGATCTTTCTATAGGACGGTTTGTCCCATGAAGAATATTATTAATATCTAATATTCTTGTATCTCAAGGGCGTTTCCAGATGAATAGCATTGATAGTCAAACTGACCTAAAACAAAGTGTGAGTTTATTGTCACTTAGTTGGCATCATAAATACACTGTAAAAAGTATAATAGTTCAGTTCAGTGTGGGTAAAAATATATGAAATAGAATAAATAGTTATAAAGCTGTAATAAGCTTATGAAAGCATGTGTGCTTCATGGCTGCGGCCTTCTGTCCACCCTGACTCGTGTGTCCCAAAAAGAAGCAGGAAATGACGTTCTTAGACTTCTGGCAGAATTCAGCTGTCCCAACTTATCAGTCTCTTCATGTGAATATGTCAGTGTCATACCTCCTAGAGGGTGTGTGTGTGTCTGTCCTTCAATATGGAAGCGTTGGCTTTACATGTTACATGTGAACGTCATAACCTCACAAAACCTTAGAACCTTGTATGGCACACATTGATTTCTGCTAACTTCAGCAATATGCTATACAAAAGGAGATACTAACTGAAAGTCATATGGAGCTTGATTGACAAGCCCACATGTAACATTTGTAGTAATGTGCTGATCATGTAATGTCATATAACCAAACTTCTACTAATATGAACACATATTATCAACCTTAACTACATTAAGCAACTTTATACTAATACATAGTGATACGACTGAGACTACTCTAAACCTAACTTAACAGGATATAATCCACAATGTAATATTCCACTACGTAGACACGTGTCTATTTTTGTCTTCTCATGACATTCTATACCAAGATACCTTATATGTCATCCTCATACACCAGAAACTTATTAATAACTCAGCTTTAGATGAGGATATAGTTTACTGAACATTTGATCAAGGTCATTCACACATACTATTTATTATGACTAATCATAAAACCAAATATATTATATTCATGGCAAGCTTGCAAAACATAACATCTATAAGTGCTGAATTATGAATTTGGAATAATAATCTAACATCCCGCTTTATATCTTCACACAGTGCCTTGATTATACAGATTCTCACACCAATATATTGCTGCAGCTTCACACATTTTTGTCTCATCAGTTGATTCAGGGGATCCCCGAACTTCATGCTCCCCAGTATTTAGTGTTACCAGATGTCTATTCCCAAACTTTCAAACATCTAGTCACCCCCCGTGAATGTGAGAAGTGAATGTTTGTGTGTAAGTTTGCCCGGGCTGTTTTTATTTATATTGTGACAATGTTGCCATAATGTTTTTATACTTCTGGTCAAGGTTCTGTTCATTTTGGCTGATTAGCCAGCTGTAACGTTTCTATGTGCTTTTTTTTGCATCAATTAAAGTTTTCTGTATTCATACCGCCGTGTGTTCCATCTGAAGCTTCTATTTAAACCCTTGGTTTATCTTTTTTGTTTGCATGCCTCCCATGGCTTCAGGAACCCCAGCTATATCCAAGCTGACCTGCTAGTGTACCCATTGCACTCTCAGTCAGCATGGATCTCCCCGCAGTTTTATTTTTTGGATATCAGAGGGGTGGAGGCAGGTTGGTGATCAGAGGGATTCCTGCCACCTACAGGAAATGCGACAAAGAGGTTCTCACACAGCACTTCCTCAAAGGGTCACATTTTGGGCTCCCTCTAAGATGGTGGCAGGAGATCAGCCTGTTTAACCTTGTATCAAGGATTTAATAAGGTGACAATCAAATAGTCCCCCTTTTTGATAACCAAATCCCTGCTGTCCTTGCTCAGGCATTTGGACATAAAAGAACCTTTTAGCTAAAAATTGCCCGCAACAGAGGCAGAGCTGTATTACTGAAGACAACACTGTTAATAATGTCACCTCTCACCCACATATGCTACTGAGGGTCTGGGAGGGATGAAACATCCCTCTGGAAGCTTGCCCCATTTTACCATCCTTGCCACAAGCACCACAACCCTCCTCCTCATTTTCCTCCTTGGCCTTCTGCTGTCTTTACAGGGATGAAGGCAGTAGGCAAGTCCTTCTCTTCCTCCTGCTGCTGTGCCTCCCATTATCAGTCTGTCTAATCATGCAGGAGGAACCCAAAAGGGATTGTAGCACTAATCCCTGCATTTTTGTTGCTCACCATTTTGGTTGTCTATTCAAAAGGTGCCAAAAATAGGATTTTTTAAACAGCTTACCTGTAAAATCCTTTCCTTTGAAGTACATCACGGGACACAGAGCCATAGTAGTTACTATGTGGGTTATAGGCCACCTTCAGATGATGGACACCGTTACACCCTAAGACAAGAAGTCCACTCCCTATATAATCCCTCCCACTACTGGGAGTACCTCAGTTTTGTAGCAAAGCAATAAACGTGTATACCAAAAAGAATGGAGGGACCTCTGTGTCCTGTGATGTACTTCAAACAAAAGTATTTTACAGGTAAGCTGGTTTAAAAATCCTATTTTTTTATCGTACATCACGGGACACAGAGCCATAGTAGTTATTATGTGGGATGTCCCATAGCAATGCCAACTGAAGGGAGGGAGACACAACAAAAGTAGGGCACTAAGAGACTAGAGGACTTATACTGCTGCCTGCAGTACACTGCGCCCAAAGGCAATATCCTGATGACCTTTTACATCTACCTGATAGAATCTGGTAAATGTATGGATTGAAGACCAAGTTGCAGCCTTGCAGATTTGAGCCATGGAGACTTGGTGATGCACTGCCCAGGAAGTACTAACATCCCTGATGGAGTGCTCTTTAATATGAAAAGGTGGAATTTTCCTCTTTAAACCATAAGCTTGAACCATTTAGAAATAGTAGATTTCGATGCTGCCTGTCCTCTCTTAGGACCTTCTGGCAACACAAACAAAACATCTGTTTTACGAATCTGAGCAGTCAAATAGACCTTGACTGCTCTCACCACATCAAGAGAATGTAGTGACCTTTTTTCCGCAGAAGGAGGTTCTGGAAAAAATGGAGGCAGAACAATATCCTGGTGTAAATGAAAACCTCACACTACCTTCGGTAGGAAATTAGGATGAGGACGTAATACAACCTTATCCTTATGAATAATCAAATATGGCTCTTTACAAGAAAGAGCAGCCAACTCTGATACTCTTCTTGCAGAAGATATGGCAACCAGAAAAACTCATTTCCTTGTCTAAAGGACCAAGGGAATATCTCGTATCGGCTCAAAAGGCTGTTTCTGTAAAGCCGACAGGACTAAATTCAAGTCCCAAGTGTTCAGGGGTGACCTAACTGGAGGATTATTCCATGTTACCCCCTGAATAAAGCTATGAACCATAGAGTGTGAAGCAAGTGGTCGTTGAAAAAATACTGATAAGGCCGACACCTGGCCTTTGACAGTACTCAAGGCCAGCTTAATTTCTAATCCCATCTGTAGAAATTCAAGGATCCTACCTATGACATATTTCCTGGGGTGCCAACCCCTGGATTCACACCAGGAGACATATGCCTTCCAGACTCTATAATATATGACTCTGGAGGCCGACTTCCTATCATTAACCAAAGTAGAAACTACTGAACCTGATAGCCCACGGTCTTTCAGAATGTGGGTCTCAATAGCCAAACTGTTAACTTTAGCGTTTGTAAGGTAGGATGGAATATCGGACCTTGCGAGAGAAGG
Organism: Lithobates septentrionalis; assembly: GCA_037952835.1. NCBI lineage: Eukaryota > Metazoa > Chordata > Amphibia > Anura > Ranidae > Lithobates > Lithobates septentrionalis. Next base: position 1,658,589 of record JBBDGP010000254.1, read on the forward strand.
TCTGGCTGTGGTGGTAGGGTCCATGGGTCCCCTACCGCCATCTTTACAATCTCTGCATACCAAGATCTCCTGGGCCACACCAGGGCCACAAGAATCACCTCCTTCCATTCCTGCTCGATCCTGCGAAGAAGGTGCAGAAGCAACAGAACAGGAGGGAACGCATAGATCACTGAAAACTGATCCCACGGAAAAACCAAGGCATCTGTTCCGCATGCCAGCGGATCCTTTGTCCTTGACACAAAGTTGGATCTGTTTGCATCCTGGTTCAACAAAAAGATCAACATGTCCAGAATTCCCCATCTTTGACATATTGATAGAAAGATGTCGGGATGAAGAGACCATTCTCCAGGGAACAACTGTTGGCGACTCAAGTAGTCCGCCTGCCAATTCTCTATTCCTGGAATGAAGACTGCCGATAGGCAGAAGACAACATTCCTTTACTAAGATAGGATATCATTCACCTCTCTCTAGGCTGCACGACTTCTCGTGCCCCCTTGGTGATTGCTATAGGCCACTGTTGGATTGGATCCGGACAGGACAATCCTGAAATCTGAACGTCCAGGCTTTCAGGGCCAGACGAGCTGCCCGAATCTCTAGAATATTGATGGACAAGGTAATTTCTGATTTTGACCATCTTCCCTGGACAGACGCTTCTTCTAGGGCTGCTCCCCAGCCCAGAAGGCTGGCATCTGTTGTTACCACTTTCCAGGTAACTGGTAGAAAAGATTTTTCTTTTTGGAGATTCTTGGTTACCAACCACCAACTAAGGCTTTGACGCACTTTTGGGGATAAACACATTGGGAAGTCTAGAACTTGGACCTTCTTGTTCCAGGTTGACAGGATACTGTTTTGCAGCAGTCTCAAATGAAACTGAGCATAAGGAAAGGCCTTGAATGAAGCCACCATCTTTCCCAACAATCTCATGCAAAGTCGAATAGAAGGATTCTTCTTTGCTTTGACCACCTGAATCAGTTCCCTTATGGAACTGATCTTTACCTGGGGCAAAAATACCTTCTTCTGAGCTGTATCTATGATCAGACCCAAGTACTGCAAACTCCTTGATGGTTTTAAGGAGGATTTCTCTAGGTTGAGAATCCAACCTAGGTATTCGAGGTAGCTGACTGTGGTGACCAACCTTTGGTTTAAGCGGGCTACCGACTGATATATCAAGAGTAGATCATCTAAGTAAGCTAGAATTGTTATACCCTGAGCCCTTAATTTGGCTAAAGGGGGAGCCAGAACATTTGTAAACACTCGAGGTGCAGTAGCTAGACCGAAAGGCAGAGCTACAAACTGAAAATGAAGTTAAGCATCCTTGATGTCGATTGACGCTAGCAGTTCTCCACCTTGTAGAATGGAGACCGCTATTTTCGCATGGAGTCAATCCGATCAGTGGATATTCAAAAACTGGTTTAGATCTTTGAGATATAAAATGGGTCTGACATCCCTATTTGGTTTTGGTACCATGAAAAGGTTTTAATAAAACCCTAACCCTCGCTCTTCCATGGGGACCACCGATATCACTTTTTGAGACGAGATGATCCAAAGCCAGAAAGAGAGACTTCTTTTTTTCTGGATCTCTGGGAATGTTTGATCTGAGAAAACAAGGAGACGGGAACTCTCGGAACTCTAGTTTGTAACCTAGAGATATTGAGGAAGCCACCCATTTGTCTCGACACTGTTCCTGCCAGACCCTTGAGAACTGCAGAAGTCCCCCCCCCACTCGAGCGAGCAGGGGTGCCCCTTCATAAGGAGGTTTTAGTATTTTGTTTTGTGGGTTTCCTCCCCCAGGGCCTCTTTTGACCCTGTGGTTGACCCTGAGGTTTACCTCTTGAACGTGACTGCCTGGAGGCTGATGCTCCTGGCACTGGAGAAGAAGCTTGTTTAAAAGAAAAACGCTTAAACTTCTTCTTAACTGGTAAAAGGGAACTTTTTCCATTAGAAATTCTTTGGATGTATTTATCCAGATTGTCCCCAAACAACCGTTCACTGTGAAATGAAAACTAGCCAAGAGCTTTTTGCATTGCACTTCGGCTGACCAATTTTTCAACCATAGAATTCTACGCACCTGCCCCAGCCCGAGCATAAGCCGTGAGGCCTAGAGAATAGAATCTCTCATAGCGTCTACTGTAAAACATAACGCCTCTGATATCCCGGCCAAATCTTGGGCCTTCTGATCAGGAATAATCTTGAGTACCTCTTTAAACTGGTCTTTTAAGGACTGACATACCCCGATCGCTGCCAGCGCAGGCTGAACCACTGAACCTGCCAGAGAAATATTGTTTTTAAGGAATTCCAACTTCTTATCTATTGGATCCTTCAACATTTGAGCACTGTCTACCGGACAAGTTTTTACTCACAGAGGATATAGCAGCGTCAATTGCTGGAATCTTTCTTATTAAACTCTTCCTCCATAGGATAAAGTGTTGAAAACTTTTTTGGAGGAAAAAACTGTTTATCTGGGTGCTCCCATTCAGAATACATAAGCTTTTTTAGTATGAATGGATAGGAAAAGCATGAATAGCTTGGGGAGGCTTTAGCGAACCCAAACAAGAAGTAGGCTCATCGACTGACTCTGCTACTGGCAGCAAAAATGTGTACCAACAACCTTTCTTGTGAACCTGAACCTTCCGTATTAGACTCTTCAGAAGAGGAGGCAACAGCCTCTTCCTGGTCCCCTGAGAGAAATTCGTCATCTCTCGCCCCCTGTTCCTCAGTTTGAGGGTCCTGGGTAATGGAAGGGGACCAGTTACACTTAGTCCCACTCTGGGATGCCATTAAAGCATCAATCTTTTGTTCCAAGCCTAAAATAGTTTGGAAAAAACCTCTTATAATATATACAGGGGCTGCAGTGTTAAGAGCAGCTGCAACACCCGACGTCCCTGATGGCTCCCTCGGACCAGCCATATCACTCTCAGGGGAGGATGCCATCTTTTTTGAGATGGTTCTATGCTTCCTTGTGGCTGTAGAAGTCTTTCTATAGCCCTTTTTGAGGTGTTTTTACCCCCCCTTCCAACCGTAGCCTGATGCACAAAGCAGAGGTACTACCAGAAGGAACGCATCCACCTTCGAGCAATAGTCCAGCCCTGCCGCTGCTATTGATGCTCAGCCTGATGCAATAGTAAATGTGTCAAAAGGAATGCCTGTGTCACCAAACTTCTTTCATGCCCCTCTTTGCTCTTGTGTCCCTCCGTCAGCTTGCAGCAGCAATAATGGTGCTTTTAAAAAACACTTTCCCGCGCTGGACTTTGAAGGACGCCAATGCCGCGCTAAGCCCCGCCCCACTCCGTCGCCTTCGCCCCTCCACTTTTTTTAAAAAAAAAAGAGCTTTCCTGCGCGAGCACGGGCCTCTGATCCTACAGGATCGTTCTGTGAGGGGAAAAAATGTCGAGGAGAGAGCCTGGAAGCCGCCGAGTAGGGCAGGGTGCTGATTGTATTTTTTTTTTTTCATTTTTTCCATACGCTCTTCCTCGTGAAGAGGGGGATAATACAGCACAGGTGGGTGGTGTCTGGTGAAGAGGAAACCCCCCCAGACTTACCGAAGGTCTGCTGCTGGCTGGAGAAAAAAAGAAGCCTGCTGCTCCGGACACAGCATGATCTCTTAAGGAAGCATGAGAAGGTATGTGCTCCATACAGCCCCCAGTGGTGACACATAGGCATGACAACATTTACTAAATAAAGGAGACATTTCATAAGAAAATTAAAAAAATTCGTAGAAAACTTCACTTACCTTTCCCGCCGCAGGTTTTTCTGTAGTAAAAACCAACAGACCCAATCTTCACCCTTCACGGTGGGTTCCGTTAACAAACCTTCAGGAGCTGGGGACCCACAATCCTGGACCTGTAATAGCATCCTGCCAGTAACACTTTATGGCCTTGATACCAAAAGTACTGGATCCCAGGATCCAGCTCTCTAAAAAGAGAAGCCTTTACAGGCAAAACCTTGTTTCTTCGGACAGGAGGCCCGGGTACCATTCAATTTGGCCTAAAAGACACTTTGAATGGATCTGGCTGCATAGCTGGCCCCAGCAAGGATTGCTCCAGTGGAGCTTCAGCACAGCACATCTTCACTCATGACCAACACCTTAGACACTGGTGAAAAAACTGAGGTACTCCCAGTAGTGGGAGGGGTTATATAGGGAGTGGACTTCTTGTCCTAGGGTGTGCCAGTGTCCATCATCTGAAGGTGGCCTATAACCCAGATAGTAACTACTACGGTTCTGTATCCCGTGATGTACGATAAGAAATGCTCCACAGCTTGAATAATGAGCCATTGATGTGATGAGAAGAAATCCAGTTCCCAGAGCCTGTTCTCGTACCATAATTGCACAGGTAATCATTAATGGCATGCTGCTGCTGGTGCAGGACCTCCTGGAATTCTGGATACTTCATGCTAAACTTCTACACTACACAGGTTTACCCAGGTGAAGGCAGGCCAAAAGGTTAGTGCACCCATCGCATACCACCATGCCTGGCTGAAGATGGCAGGGGTTCAGCCATCTTTTGGCTTATACCTGGAGGGGTGCCCAGTGTGGCTCCACAAGCAAGGCAAAATTTAATAGATGTTTTATATGCTCTGCACTGCACTGCACTGTCATGATTAGACATCAAACATGTGATGGTACCACCAGCTTCAGCCGTGTGCTCCATCCTGCATCCTTCTAAGCCACCAAAAGATTAACTCAATGTACTAGGAAGGATGTGTAGCTGTTGTAGCATACTAACAATGCTGGACTACATGTCCATCATGTCTACCCTTACCCTGCCATGGTCAGCGTGGTCCAAATAAAATAATGCTGCACTAGGGTTTTCCTGGCACTTCTCTTCCTTTTTTGCTTGCCTTTTCCATAGTGATTGTGTCCCCCAGCCCGTGACTAAAGCAGCCTCGCTCCCTTTACAGCATTTGTTTCAGATACTCAGAGTTCTAGGGACTGCGCCCCTTTCAACTAAATGTTCAACTTGTTTATTTCAGGACTTTGATCGATTGATTTTTTACAAAAACTTTAGTTTTTTCTTTTTTATTAATTTTTTAAATTACATTTTTACCTCTACAATATATTTTTATGGTTGCTATTATGCTTGTCCTCCCACTATTTTTCATAATCAGGCGTTTCAGCACTGAGAGTTACACCAGTGCTTTATGTGTGTGTGTTTTTTCTAACATGAATTTTAATGGCATCCCAGTCTTAGTCTGTAGGGTTCAATAATGAGCTGGCCCACCCTTTGCAGCTATAACAGCATCAGCTCTTCTGGGAAGGCTGTCCACAAGGTTTAGTAATGTGTCTATGGAAACATTTGACCATTCTTTCAGAAGCGCATTTGTGACGCCAGGCACTGATGTTGACGAGAAGGCCTAGCTCACAGTCTCTGCTCCAATTCATCCCAAAGGTGTTCTATCAGGTTGAGGTCAGGACAGTCAAGCCCCCCCCCCCCCCCAAACTCACTCATCCATGTCTTTATGAACTTTGTTTGTGTATAAATCACAGAAATAGGAGGAAAAAGTGAATACAAAGACACTGAATTTCAAAAGAGCCAACTTCCAGAAACTACGCTCCTTGCTAGAAGATACTAAATGGGATAAAATCCTAGGAACAAAGAACATGGAGGAAAAATGGGTGTGCTTTAGGAGCATATTAAATAAGGGTATTAGCCAGTGCATCCCAAAGGTTAAAAAAATTAAAAGAGCTAATAAAAGCCCTGGGTGGGTTATGCCAACGTAAAAAATGATATAAAAGCAAAGGAGAAGGCCTTCAAAAAATACATGGCTGAGGGATCATCATAAGCATTCCAACTGTACAAAGAATGCAATAAGAAATGTAGGGGTGTAATCAGGGCAGCAAAGATAGAACATGAAAGGCACATAGCAGAGGAGAGTAAGAAAAATCCCAAGAAATTCCTTAAGTACATAAATAGTAAAAGAAGGAGGACAGATCATATTGGCCCCATAAAGAATGATGAAGGGATTCTGGTTACAAAGGATGGTGAGATGGCGAAGGTTTTGAATGTATTCTTCCCCTCAGTCTTCACGAAGGAAATGGGGGGCTTCGGTAACCAAAACTGCAAGGTTTATCCTCATGACACGTCACAGGAAGCACCCCCATGGTTAACAGAGGATAAAATCAGAAACAGACTTGAAAAACTTAACATAAATAGGTCACCAGGACCAGATGGCTTGAACCCGAGGGTCCTTAAGGAACTCAGTCAAGTGATTGCCAGACCGTTGTTCCTAATTTTTACGAACAGTCTACTGACTGGTGCTACATTGGCTTTTCTCCAATCAGCTGGTACCATACCAATCTTTAAAAAAGGGCCAATATATATCCCTGCGAACTACAGACCAGTTAGCCTAACATCAATAGTATGCAAGCTCTTGGAAGGGATGATAAGGGACTATATACAAGATTTTACTAGTGCAAACGGTATCTTTAGCAGTAATCAGCATGGATTTGTGAAAAATCGTTCTTGCAAAACAAATCCATTAAAGTGTAACTCCACTTTTGTTGAGGAAAAAACATTCCCCTCTGGGTGATCTATGTACATTACAAGGATTATAACAACTGTTGCCTAGTTTCTGTGATTACGTGCATACACCTCAATCATTGTATAATATGGACATATACATATCTAGATCTAGATTCCATCCGCAATACACATTTATTGAAAAGGTTACATAATATATACAAATTACACACCATACAGTATTTACAACACAATGTACAGTGTAGGTCCCCTGGCTTATATGATATTTACAAATTACCCACAACAACCATATTTACAATACAATATAGGATGCAAGTATAGCGTTAGATTACCTGTTAACTTATACAAGTATAGCGTTAGATTACCTGTTAAGGTCGACTCATGGTGACTGCTGTCTGTCCCCACACCAAAGAGGGACTCAGTTTGGTCACAAAGCATTATATCCCGCACCTCCTTTCTGTACTGTGGTTAATATAATTCTCCCTAATTGGTCACTGTACCTAGAAAATGTATTTTGGGCACAGCCTGATTGGATGAGTCAAAGAAGGCTGTTGTTTACTACCCAGGTGAGATGTGATCAGAGAAAACAAAAGGCCAACCTTTGAAGTGGAACTAATTACCGTAACACCAACACAACACTCAATACTTTAAATATATTTCCTTCTAACTGAAATATATTTCTAATTGCAATATTATTTACAGCTGTTAATGGAGATTTCATATAAACCCCTTATGCAACACAACCTTTGTTGCAGATTCCTACCTTTTGTTATTCTGGAGAAATCCATGTGTGTTTGTCTGTGCCTCTGTGGGTCTAATGGGAGTGGTTTCATAATTATCAGTCAGCTGTGACAGCTGCAGGGCACTAGTGAGGAAAGCTGTTGGGCCTGCATCCCTTTAGACATGTTCCTATTGGAAGTATCTCACCAAAAATGACATTTTTGTGGCAGGGGATGCCTGAAATCTGACTTGTATCTTTGGCTCACCAATTTTCCCAAAAGTCTGCCTATCACACAAGCAGGAAATTATGTTTCTGGGGAGTGGTCAGTACACATTGTACAGAACAACTCCATGTAGCCATATTGCATTTATAGAAAATTATAGCCTCTGCAGATTTTTAATAACATTCAATTACAATATGAATTGTATCACAATTGAACACGCTATATTATTTTTTCTTTATTTGCTATTTTTTTCCCCAAAAAAGTGGAGTCACCCTTTGACCGTCTATGAGGGGGTGAGCTGCCATCTAGATGAAGGAACGCCTGTAAACGAGGTGTATTTGGATTTTGCAAAGGCATTTGATACAGTTCCCCGCAAACGTTTACTATACAAGCTAAGGAATGTCGGTATGGACCATAGGGTGAGTACCTGGATTGAAAACTGGCTACAAAGGAGAGTTCAGAGGGTAGTGATAAATGGTGAGTACTCGGAATGGTCCAATGTGGAAAGTGGGGTCCCTCGGGGTTCTGTCCTGGGACCAATCCTATTTGATTTATTCATACATGACCTGGAGGATGGGGTAAACAGCTCAATCTCTGTATTTACAGACGATACTAAGCTAAGCAGGGCAATAGCTTCTCCGCAGGATGTGCAAACCTTGCAAGAAGATCTGAACAAATTAATGGGGTGTGCAACTACATGGCAATTGAGGTTTAATGTAGAAAAATGTAAAATAATGCATTTAGGTGGCAAAAACATGAATGCAATCTACTCACTAGGAGGAGAACCTCTGGGGGGAATCTAGGACAGAAAAGGACCTGGGCATAGGCGTCCGCAGAACTTTTTTCAGGGGGGGCATCATTTTAGGTCACCCATGCTCTGCCCCTTTTTGACAATGTCATGAAGGGGTTTAGTCATTATCACATAGGCGCAGGCATGTGCCCATCAATTGCAGCCTCATTGTGCCCATCAATTTCAGCCTCATTGTGCCCATCAAATGTAGCCTGTACAGTACGGAGGGTGTACAGTATGTGTGTATATATATATATATATATATATATATATATATATATAGGGGGTGGATGGTATTAGTATATTCAGGAAGGAAGGTGGGTGTATATAACTGTATACAGGACAGATGAAGTATATCTGCAGTCAGTGATGATGGGGGAATACAGGAAGGAAGATGGGTGTATATAGCTGTATACAGGACAGGACATATGATATGATCTTTCCTATATCTTGCACCCCCCTTCACTGATCATACCTATATGCACTCAGCTGCCCCCTCATCTGTATATATGTCAGGCCCCCACATACACATCTGTAAGCACACACACACACACAGAGCTCTGCCCCCCCTACACAAACAGCCTCTTCCCTTCACTTGTACTCACAGACTCCCCTTGTAAGGTGGTCTTCCTTCTCCCAAGTCCTGTTTCCACATGTCTCTGTGAAATTACAACAGGCAGCAAAGCAAACACAAGGGGCGCACATACAGGAAACAGGCAGAGATGGCAGTAAAGAGCTCTGTAAGTTCAGTGACACTGATCTGCAGCAGCTGTGGAGCCGACTTGCACAAACTCAGAGAGCCAACACAGCTACGGATACGGCCACTGCAGACCCTTGCCGATTCCAGGGGGGGTCACTCGCCCCCCCTTGCCCCTACCTGCGGATGCCCATGGACCTGGGGGTCCTAGTAGATGACAGGCTCAGCAATAGCATGCAATGCCAAGCTGCTGCACGCAAAGCCAATAGAATATTGGCACGCATTAAAAAGGGAATTAACTTCAGAGATAAAACGATAATTCTCCCGCTCTACAAGACTTTGGTCTGGGCACACCTGGAGTATGCCGTCCAGTTCTGGGCACCAGTCCTCAGGAAGGATGTACTGGAAATGGAGAGAGTACAGAGAAGGGCAACAAAGCTAATAAAGGGTCTGGAGGATATTAGTTATGAGGAAAGCTTACTAGCACTGAACTTATTCTCTCTGGACAAGAGACGCTTGAGTATGTATGTTATGTTAGGAAAGAAGCAAGTATGTTAGGAAAGAAGCAAGTACCAGCCTCGCCAATATTGCCGCTTTCCTTACGCACATGCGCGGTAGAGCGGCACTCCGGCACATCCCTGGGCACAATACAGCGGAACGGCTAATGCGCGTGCGCAATTCAGCGAAACGGCGAATGCGCCTGCGCAATTCAGCGGAACGGCGTACGCACGTACGCAATAGCGCATGCACAACTTTAGCCTCCCACTGGCTATAAAAGCCACTCTGTCCCATGGCCAAGTTGCTGGTTTGTCTTTCAGCTTCCTGTGTGTTTCCTGCTTGTATCCTGATTCTTGATTGACCTTGACTTACGCTGATCTCTTCCTGCATCTGACCTTCGGCTTGCCTCTCGGACCTCGCTACTTGCCGCCTGTGTTTGACCCTCGGCCTATCTACGGATATCGCCTCCTGTCTCCAGTGATTGACCTTCGGCCTGCTCTCAGACTCTGCTATTTGTCTCCAGTGCTTGACCCCTGGCTTGCTCTCAGACTTTGCCTCCAGTTACCTGTGTTTGACCCTCAGCCTATTTTACGGACTTCCTATCAGTCTTCAGCATTTAATCATCAGCCTGTTTGCAGACCTGCTATCAGTCTCCAGCACAAGACTGTTCTGCCTATCTAAGAGACTCTTGCCAGTTATCAGTGTTTGACTCCCCCCTGTTGTTGGACTAGCTGCTCATCTACCTCCCTGAGCTTCAGCATCTCTCAGTCCTGCACAGCTGTCTCCTTCCCGGTGACCTTCACGCAAGACCTGCCCTGCCTGTTGGTGACTCGTACCTCTTTGTGCCCTTCCCCCTCTGTACCATCTCCAGGAGTGGAGTGCACTTAGTCGCAAGAGGATACCGCTCTCAGCATCTCGGCCTTGGAGAGTACTCATATCTGACAGAATGTGATTTCAGTGTACAAAAACCGTACTGTTGACCCCACAATGGGGATAAAACTTCACTAAAATTAAAGAAAAAGCGATTTAACTGGAAACTGCGTAGAGGGTTCTTTACAGTAAGAGCGGTAAGAATGTGGAATTCTCTTCCACAAGCAATGGTTTCAGTGGGGAGCATAGATAATTTAAAAAAAACTATTAGATAGGCACCTAAACGACCACAACATCTAGGAATATACAATGTAATATTGACATAAAAGCACACACACAGGTCGGACTTGACGGACTTGTGTCTTTTTTCAACCATACCAACTATGTAACTTCAACTCTTCTGGGAAGGGATCTACAAGGTTTAGGAATGTGTCTTTGGGAATGTTTTGACCATTCTTCCAGAAGCCCATTTGTGAGGTCAGACACTGATGTTGGGGAGAAGGCCCGGCTCGCAGACTTTGCTCTAATTCATCCCAAAAGAGTTCTATTGGGTTGAGCTCTGGAACATGTGCAGACCAGTTATGTTCATCCATCCCATCTCCATCCCAAACTCACTCCTCCATGTCTTTATGGACCTTGCTTTGTGCACTGGTGCGCAGTCATGTTGGAACAGGAAGGGCCAACTCCAAACTGTTCCCACAAAGTTGGAAGCATGAAATTGTCCAAAATGTCTTGGTATGCTACGCCCTAAGTGTTCCCTTCACTAGAACTAAGAAATAGAGCGGAGACTGCAAGCCAGGCCTTCTCTCCAACATCAGTGCCTGACCTCACAAATGCTCTTCTAGAAGAATGGTCAAACATTCCCATAAACACATTCCTAAACCTTGTGGACAGCCTTCCCAGAAGAGTTGAAGCTGGTATAGCTGCAAAGGGTGGGCCAACTCATTATTGTACCCTACGGACTAAGACTGGAATGCCATTAAAGTTCATGTGCGTGTAAAGGCAGGCGTCCCAACCAATACTTTTGGTAATATAGTATATAAACACACACACACACACATATATATATATATATATATATATATATATATGTATATATATATAGATAGATAGATAGATAGATAGATAGATAGATAGATAGATAGATAGATAGATAGATATACCTGTTTGGGTTTTTTGTTTATTTTTTAACCACTTGCTTACAGGGCACTTAAACCCCTCTCCTATCCAGACCAATTTTCAGTTTTCAGCGCTGACGCACTTTGAATGACAATTGTGCGGTCATACAACACTGTACCCAAATGAAATTTTTCCATTTTTTCACCACAAATAGAGCTTTCTTTTGGTGGTATTTGTTCACCTCTGCAGTTTTTACTTTTTGTTAAAAAAATGTAAAAAGCTGAATTAAAAAAAAAAAAATTTCTACATTTTTTTATATTTTGTTATAAAAAATTTAAAACGGGTCATTTTTCTCCTTCATTGATGTACGCTGATGAGGCGGCAGTGATGGGCACTGATAGGCGGTAGTGATGGGCACTGATGGGTGGCAGTGATGGGCACTGATGGTTGGCAGTGATGGGCAGCACTGCCAGGTGGCACTGATTGGCACTACAGGTGGGCATTGATAGGTGGCACTTGTGGGCATTGATAGGTGGCACTTGTTGGCATTGATAGGTGGCACTTGTGGGCACTGTTAGGTGGCACTGTGGGCACTGTTAGGTGGCACTGTGGGCACTGTTAGGTGGCACTATTAGGTGGCACTGATGAGGCCGATGTGCCTCTTCCACTTGGGGACCGATGTCCCTCCCATCCGAGCCGGTGATCGGCTTTTTTTTCTACTCACGCTGTCAGCATGAGTAAAAAAAAAAAAGGTAACCGATCTTTTGTTTACATCATATGATCAGCTGTCATTGGCTGACAGCTGATCACATGGTAAGGGGCCAGGACCGGCCCCGTACTCGGATCGGTGATCAGCCGAGTCTCAGTGACTCGGTGATCACAGCGCGCCCGGCGCGCGCCCTGCAGGACGCGCGCAGGGAGCGTGCACAGGGGAGGACGTCATATGACGGCCACAGATCCGCGCTGTGACCGTCATTCGGCCATAGCGCGGATGTGTAGTGGTTAAAGAGTGTTAAATCTCAAATCAGATTTGTTTTTTAGCTCTGAGATCAGGCACTGTTGCCAGGAAGAAGGTGAACTGGTTTCCCTAGCAGAAGCAAATTTTGTTTTTGATTAGTAACAATATAAAGAAGACTTCACACAGACATGAAGACTTAATTGACTGCTAATACAGATAGAATAACACAAAAATCAAAGATAAAAATAAATAAAACCAGAGTCAAAAAGTTTATTTCTACAAAAACATGTGTAGAACAATCACATACATGTATTTAATAATCTCATCACAGCTCTCTTTACGTCTTTGTTCCGTAAACTGTACAGCAGAGGGTTTAACATAGGAGTCACTGCTGTATAGAAAATAGTACATAACCTTTCCAAAACTTCTACGTTGGCCGATGAAGGAATCATATACACAAGGATAGATGTACCATAGAAAATACTGAGGACCATGACATGAGATGTGCAAGTGGAGAAAGCTTTTCCTCTTCCCTCCTTAGATTTCATGGCCAAGATGACATTGAAAACCTTGACGTAAGAAGCTAAACTGCAGGCAAACGGGCAAAATCCAAAGAAGACCATTTCTATAAATATAACAAACAGAAACAAGCTGCCAGGGCAAGCTAATTTGATGACGGCCTTAAAGTCACAATAGAATTGTTTAATAAGGGCAGCGTAACACAAGGGCGTATATGATGCAGAAATAGTTACGAACAGTGTATTTAAAAATGCAATCACCCATATGGCCACTATGAGTAGGAGGCATTGTCTTTTATTCAAAATCTCAGAGTAATGTAAAGGCTTACATATAGCAATGTAACGGTCATAGGCCATGGCTAGGAGAAGATTAACTTCAACGCAGGCACCCCAAAAATAAAAGAACATCTGGGAAAAACATTGTGTAAAGGATACTGTGTTTTTTCCAGAAAGTAATATGTACAAGAGTTTCGGAATTGTAGTGGTTGTATAACAAATGTCAACAAAGGACAACTGACAGAGAAATAGGTACATTGGTGTATGAAGGTGGACATCTGTATATATCACAATAATTAAGATTAGGTTTAGTACTAAACCAATGAAGTATATTGAGAAAAAGAAAACAGAAAATGCATTCTTATCAAATTTATTTGGAAGTGCCAAGATATGGAATTCTTTAAATGATGTCATGTTCTCCATCTTTTCAGCTGACTAGAAGACAGCACGTTTCTAAATTTTTTCTTTTTTGTTGAACTGAAGTTGCAAAAACATTTAAAGTTAACTTGACAAATATCTTTCGGTTAAAAATGCAAACTGCTGTTTACTGAGATTCTTAGGGATCTATTTATCAACGTTTTTACCCAATATTCATATAACTTTGATTCACAACTTACCAAATTTTCACCTAAGATTCAATAGAAAAAATGTGTGAATCTTAGGTGAAATTTTGAGAATTAGACTCGTTTGTGTATATGATTCTATGTAGGTTTTCATGTTCTTTGTATTTATTGACATTTTAAAACCAATATGGTAACTATTGATATTATTAAAGACTAATTAATTATTTTAATTATGAATTCTAATAAACATAAGTGGGGAAATGCTGGGTTCAACAATGTAATGTGTACATAATTAGGTGGGAGTTTTTGGGATGCAGGAAGTGGATATTTTCCTGGTAGATGTTAAATAGACAAAACTGATGTACAGATGTGACCTGGCTTCAGAGGCCAGACATGTAAAATGCCACAATAGTACTATCCCATTCTTAAAAATCATAATTGCGGCACAAGGAAAGAGCATTGTCACTTTATAACAGGAAGTATCCTACCAAATACTTTTTATGGCAGGATCACTAAGTACTATTTTGTTGAAAGCTGCATTGAAAATGACTCTTAGCTTAAATCAGATTTTAGTTATTGGGTTTACATATATTTTAACCACGTAATATCCATATACCCATTATGAACCAGAGACATTTTTACATTTGTAGTAAAGGTCTGTTTAATCTGCAATAACTTTGACAATGCTTAAGATAGCAAAATAATAGATATATTATTTTTTTTCAGGCTGATAAACCCACCCCCCTATCAAACTGATTTCTAGTGATAACCAGCACTTACTTATCAAGTATGAACTCCAACATATCTTAGAATAGCCTTCTTGGAGGTCCCTGTAGGCTCTTTTGATGACAATGAATAAGAAGATGACCTCAAGGTGGGCTTCACTAAAGATTTCTGACAAACTATTCAGGTATACATACTTACTTATACAGCTTACATAGAGTCTATTTAACTCTAATGCCCCGTACACACGGTCGGATTTTCCGATGGAAAATGTCCGATCGGAGCGTGTTGTCGGAAATTCCGACCGTGTGTGGGCTCCATCGGACATTTTCCATCGGATTTTCCGACACACAAAGTTGGAGAGCGGGAGATAAAATTTTCCGACAACAAAATCCGTTGTCGGAAATTCCGATCGTGTGTACACAAATCCGACGGACAAAGTGCCACGCATGCTCAGAATAAATAAAGAGATGAAAGCTATTGGCCACTGCCCCGTTTATAGTCTCGACGTACGTGTTTTACGTCACCGCGTTTAGAACGATCGGATTTTCCGACAACTTTGTGCGACCGTGTGTAGACAAAACAAGTTTGAGCCAACATCCGTCGGAAAAAATCCTAGGATTTTGTTGTCGGAATGTCCGAACAAAGTCCGACCGTGTGTACGCCCTATAATACATATCTTTAAATATAGGCCACACTATAACCCATCGTGTCTCAAGTGTCAAGAATAAGGGTACCTTCTATCATTTAATGTTGGCGTGCTCAGTGTTCCATGGATGCTGAAAAAAAAAAATTAGAATTTTGTAAACACAAAATGGGCTCCTTAATGGGGCAGGACCTCAAAGTATGCCAGCTAGGCTTCACTGAACATCTTAATCTGGACTAATACACTAATGCCCCGTACACACGATCAGACTTTCCGACAACAAAACCGTGGAATTTTGTTCGAAGGTTGTTGGCTCCAACTTGTCTTGCATACACACGGTCACACAAATGTTGGCCAACAATTACGAACGTAGTGACGTACAAGACATACCTGATATCTCAATTATGAACGCTAGCTTTACAAGACTGAGCGCTTCCAGCTCATACTTGATTCCAAGCATGCGTGGACTTTTGTGCGACGGACTTGTGTACACACGATCGGAAAGTCCGACAACAAAATTTTGTTGGCGGAAAATTTGAGAACCTGCTAGCCAACATTTGGCGGAAAGTCCGACAACAAATATTCGATGGAGCATACACACGATCGGACTTTCCGCCAACAAGCTCACATTCAACATTTGTTGTCGGAAATTCCGATCATTTGTACGCGGCATAAGACTTTTCTGCTTAAAACTCTGTATATGGCAAAAAATATGATAGTTAGAACTTGGATGCAGGCCCTCCTTCCCACATGACACTCTACCCCTCAAGAAACCGATCTATGAACATAGAGATTGCCCAGCTAAATATTATATGATTAAAATCTGGGGTAGGTGACCTACATCTTTCTTCAGAAACCCCTTGGACTAGCCTCTCTTCTGTATATAGAGGATATGTATTATTTTATCAGACTTTTCTCCTTCTTCTAAACCATCTCTAGGTAAGTATTTATTTTTCTTCCTAAGCCACGCTTAGGAAGCATTTTTTCTTCTTTCAAAGTCACACATAGAAAGCATTTTTAGTTTACAGATTTAACTAAATAAACGCTTAAATGTAGTCAAAATATTATATTTTCACTTTTCTTGAGGCTTTACAGCACCACTCCCTATTTAAACACTGTGTTTGACATGAAGGCTAATATCTGGAAACATTTACCACCTATGGCACATTGGAATCCTCACATTACTGATATTCATATGGTACCCTGTTTCATATACATTATGTATTATGTGACAACAATATGGATGCATGCTTTTACAGACACATTGGTGTAGCCTTTTTTATTTTATCACGTATGTCCTGTTCCTTTTCCAATAAAGCTTTCCTTTTTTATGGAGTAGGGAAAAATTATAACCTGTAGAATCTTGAAATCTATTGTCCCTGGTATAACTGTTTTAAATAGTCTTTATATTCAGTAAAATATTGCAGAATCTACATTACATAAATCATTTACACATACAGTATATTGCAAATAAGAGGAATATTCTCAATAGCCTACATGCTGGGCAAAAAACAAAATTACCTCATTTGTTTTATTTTTAATTTTGAAATATTCAAACATAAAATACAAAAACAGCACTAAATTAATTTAGCAATGTAATCAAGGACTGACAGATTTTTAAGACATTAAATAATAATTATATTGAGGAGCTCAATGACAACGACCGCAATATTAAATTAACATACACTTTTGATGCTAACAAACTGTCATTCCTGGACCTCACGGTATTTGTAAAAGATGACCAATTGCATACAAAGACCTTTAGAAAGGACACAGCAGCGAATACACTATTGTTGGCATCCAGTCACCACCCTACACCCCTTAAACAGGGCATTCCGGTTGGTCAGTTCCTCCGTGCGCGAAGAAATTGCACGGAGGAAGGTGACCTCCACAGGGAAATGCATGACCTTTATGGGAGGTTTCGTGACAGAGGTTACTCACACACATGTATCAGACGTGCTAAAAAAAGAGCATTGCAAACAGACAGATCAACCCTACTGATGAATCAAACCAAAAAAGAAAAAGGTGAAATCTCAAATCATCCTCCCTTAAGAATCATCACTAAGTTTGGCACACAGTGGGACCAAATTAAGGAGATCCTGGGCCGCCATTGGCACATCCTGTCTGAGGCCCCCATTTTGGGAAAACTGGTCAGCAAAAAACCTCTGCTTACTGCTCGGCGAGCAACAAATTTGAGGGATCGTTTGGTACATTCAGAGTACAACCGTCCCAATAAACGTAATTGGCTTACTGACCTCCCACCACTAAAAGGCATGTACCGTTGCGGTAGGTGTCATGTATGCAGATATGTGGATAGAACGGATGTGTTCGCCAGCTCTGACAATCAAAGACAGTTTAAAATCAACAGTTTTATTAATTGTATGACCACACGGGTGATATATATGTTGACCTGCCTGTGTGGCCTTATCTATGTTGGAAAGACTAAAAGGGAATTGAGGGTCAGGATTGGCGAACACATCCAGAGCATCCTTAATAAGGATGACGATCGACCCCTATCTTTGCATTTTCTCGAAAAGCACAAGGGTAAACCAGATGGCCTTAAGGTTAAAGGCATATATAAACTTAATTTGCCCCATAGACGTGGAGATTTCGATCGGATATTGTACCAGAAGGAGAAGATGTGGATCTTCTATTTAAATAGTATGCAACCTCACGGATTAAACAATGAATTTAATTTGTCTCCTTTTTTGGAACAATAATTTTATTCCAATAATTTAATTTTGTTTATCCGAGATTGCTTGCACATAAAACAACTACAGTTGAGGATCCACATCTTCTCCTGACTATGATAGATGTTCTCTGTGGACAGTGGACTGTGTGTAACTTGATCTGCGGACAATACTTCTGCTCTTTACATGGATGTCAGCATCCAGAGTGTGAGTTGTAACCTTAATAAACAATAGTTTGTCCCCCCCTTTTTCCTTCCTTCCCTTTCTACCCCCCTCCTTTTCCCCCCCTCCCCCCCTCCCCCCCCCCCCTCCGTCCTCCCCCTCTTTCCCCCCCCCTCCCCCTTTTCTATTTCCCATTTTCCATTTTCTATTTTCTGTGTCTATCATTGGGCCATACACTAGCCGATGTGATGGAAATTGTAGCACCCTGCGGCTATGGTGATATAACAAAAGCAACTGCATAATAAATCACCTCACTATTCCTTATTAATGTAATAGTGACGGAATACTTAAATTTGATTACACATATAAACTGATTGAATTGATTCTTATGCTACCACTACAAAGATCTGTTTGAATTTGTAACCTAGCGGTATGCATGAGTATGTTTGTACAATTTGGTGAATGCTCATTATGGTTAGGCTGTGGTGACCAGGTGCTGGTTATAATGACAGGATATTGAACACTGGACGTAACCCTATTTAAACATCCAGCTACGGACACCACTTTAGCTCTGAAGAAGCTTGGAAACAAGCGAAACGCGTCTAACCTATGTGCAGTTGGCACAGAGACCCCCACGCATCATTGAGAAAACCCCTTGAGTGTTGGTGAAATATGTTGATTGGATTCCGGATATCGGGTTGAGTCCGTCGGTGGATACTGAGACTGAACGCTCCCCTGAACCATCTGACAGATCAAGCGTGGAGCGCCTGAACGTGTGAACCCTGTGACTCCCCGTACATCCCCTCGTGACAGACCCGGAAGAAAGAATCTGTGTCGATGACGGACAAACACACTACGTGACTGCTCCTCCATACCACATTGGTGTGGCCACCGGCAACTTCCGTGGGTCCAGCATCCCATCACTGAAGACGACAAACGGTGAGCTTTAATGCACCCCAGCACAGGGGAGGTATTTCATCTACGGCTGTTCGCCGTTTACCTCCCTTGCACAAGACACTGAAACTGCCCCCTCACTTGATGTCATTGAACTGATCTATTGGGACTCTTGAGGTCCCCAGCTTACAGTGTGGTTATTTGTCCTTTTCTTCGGTGACCGGAGTCACATTTGTATGGATTCTCATGAATCACCTAAGCACCTGCACTTTATTCAGTAAATATTGAAGGCCTGGCATGTACACAGCATATCCTGTTTAGGACTTTGTGATAATTGGATAGACCCGGGTCTCTATTGACATTATTGATAGGGGTGCAAGTGCATGAGTGATGGATGTATGTGGATTGTTTCTGGTGGCCACCTGCACACAATAGGACCTCTGCCCTATTTTTAATACATGGTTTGTGGAATTTTGTACTGTTATTAACTTTGACACAATAAAGTAATCTAGGTTCACAATATCTGTTCTGGAGCAGACCATCTTTTCTTGGGGGTCCTTTCTGGTTCCCCTCTCCTCTCTCCCACATATGCTATATGGTCTATTGAACAACCTTTTGTCTGGTTGCTGACTAAGCACTGTCGAGTCAGCTCACAAAGGGTATTTGTGATATTGGGGGTATAATATACCTAGGTGGGTACTTATAGGCTGGTCATTGAACCCCCTCCATATCCCCCTAAAACCTAGTTTGGATGAATCTAGGGTCCTCCTCCCTCTGTTTTCTCATATGCAATACCATAGGATTTGACTTCCTTTCTGGACCCTGAGTCTCCATGTCAGAACAGCAACACTATCCACTCCGTGTTTTTAATATCATACTCAAGTGTACTCTCTTCAATCAGACTCAATAATCAAATTTTAGTGCATTTGCATTAGCTTCTTTGGCAGTTGCCAAGTAACCCCACGTCTATCCACTGTCCCTCCCCCGGTCTCTTTTCCTTCCCCTTTCCCCCCCTTTCCCCTCCTTCCCTCCCCTTGCTTTCCCCTCCCCCCCCCTCCCCCCCCCTCCCTCCCCTTCTCCCTTCTTCCCCCTCCTTCCTTTCCCTTTGAGGAATGGCCTACTTATTGGCAGATGAGATCGACCTGGAAATACAATCTGCGTTTTCTAGCGAATCTCCAGTCGTTTCTGAAAATGATGAGACCCTCAAAAAACTATTTAAAAACCATAAAAAACTAACAATAAAATATCTCAATAGAAAATGGGACATCTCTTCATTAAAGTCCCACATTGAACATAAAGTCATCCCTAGAGGACTAAGAGAAAAAGTGGTGCCTGCTGCTCATCTGCACACACCACGTTTTCTGGAGATATGGAAACAAAGTTGCCTTGAACGTGGACTAGCAGTTCTGCATATGATTATTAATGAGGAACAGATACAACTGGATGAGATCAAAAAAGAGATCGACATCAGTGCACAGCTGCTAGAACCGTACAAGAATGACCAGGACTTTAATAAATACAATGACTCGCTTAAAAAGGAGGTTGAAAAAACTCAGAAAATTCTTAAGTCCACCAAACAAGAAAAATTCAAACAGAATCTTCTTGATTGGGAGAAGGGAGATATCTTTGACCCTACAGTACTTAGAGGGAGAAGTAGATCGCGTAAGGGTAGGAGAACTCGATCAGGCACATCTAGGTCCAGACGTATGTCCACAGATAGTGACCCTGAACAATCTGAGAAAACCGTGGCTTTTTTAGATCAGGAAGGGGACGACGCCCCCAGGACAGGCACCCAACCAACTATATCTATGACCAAAACTCAGGCCCAAACCAACAGAGGAAACCGGGGAAAGGGAAGAGAAGGAAGAGAAAGCCAAAGGGAACTAAGATCAGGATCACGCAAGTTCTAGACAGCCCACTGAATTCACTCAGCCAGCATCCAGAAAAATCATGTCCAGACCTGAAAGTTGTAAATCTATCAGACTTCCCCCTTAACCATCACCATATTTCTCTGTTACAAAAGGGCCTATCTTTCTCCCCCACCACAACAATGAGTGAATTTGAGGTCTACAAAGACATCAATTTGTTTTTGAGGAAATTGATATTTAGATACTGGCATACAAATAGGGACACCCAATGCACTGATATGGACCAGTTAGACAAACAAGAGCGGGACTCTCTTGAGGCACTGATTGCCCTCCTTGACGAAAACCAAGAATGGAATTTGGAAGAGCAAGTCACCCAGTCATCACCTAACTGCCCCCGCCCATCCCAACTGACGATCAAATCCCAAAAAATGCCCCCCCTGTCCAAACATAGACATATCCAATTCTTTTTGGAACAGGTCAAAAGGGACCTCGCGGGGGTCAATTGGGAACACAAGGGATATGACAATCTCAGTCGGGAAGAGAGAAGGGCCCTACGGGAACTAGAAGATGCAAAGGATATAGTTATTAAAGCAAGTGACAAGGGAGGCAATACGGTCCTTATGTCCCATACCATGTATGAGGAACAAACAATGCGTCTCCTCCGGGACGAGTCCACGTATCTAAGGTTACATCAGAATCCCTTTCCCCAAATGGTGTCAGATTTGAATTTTAAACTTGCGTTAGCCCAAGAAGAAGGCTTAATTACCAAAAAAGAACGTGAATATCTAAGTGTCAGTGACTTCAATACTCCTATCCTATATACCATCCCCAAATTACATAAGTCCATTACCGACCCCCCGGGAAGACCGATAGTCTCGGCTGTCAGGGGTCCCCTTGAGAGGGTCGGGAAATATGTGGACTCTTTGATTAAAGAACTTGTACAGGAATTACCATCATATGTCCAGGACACACGAGATGTTTTGAGGCGACTGGAAAATATATCCTTACCTAAAGGTATGCTACTTGTGGGAGTCGACGTAGAGTCGCTATATACATCGATTCCCCACAGATGGGGGCTAAAAGCGACACAATCCTTTTTGGACAGTAAATTCCCACTATTAGCAGGGCAAAATGAATTCATCATTGACCTATTGCAATTTATGTTAGCAAATAACTATTTCCAGTTTCTTGGGATATATTATAAACAAGTCAGAGGCACGTCGATGGGTGCCCCATGGGCCCCATCATATGCCTGCCTACATCTTGGCCTTTGGGAAACCGAATGCGTGTATTCCTCGCCGATGTACCTCAGCCACTGTCGTCTGTGGCTGAGGTACATCGATGACGTAATCATGATTTGGGATGGTTCGTCGGCTGAATTGATACGATTCATTGAGGAGCTCAATGACAACGACCGCAATATTAAATTAACATACACTTTTGATGCTAACAAACTGTCATTCCTGGACCTCACGGTATTTGTAAAAGATGACCAATTGCATACAAAGACCTTTAGAAAGGACACAGCAGCGAATACACTATTGTTGGCATCCAGTCACCACCCTACACCCCTTAAACAGGGCATTCCGGTTGGTCAGTTCCTCCGTGCGCGAAGAAATTGCACGGAGGAAGGTGACCTCCACAGGGAAATGCATGACCTTTATGGGAGGTTTCGTGACAGAGGTTACTCACACACATGTATCAGACGTGCTAAAAAAAGAGCATTGCAAACAGACAGATCAACCCTACTGACGAATCAAACCAAAAAAGAAAAAGGTGAAATCTCAAATCATCCTCCCTTAAGAATCATCACTAAGTTTGGCACACAGTGGGACCAAATTAAGGAGATCCTGGGCCGCCATTGGCACATCCTGTCTGAGGCCCCCATTTTGGGAAAACTGGTCAGCAAAAAACCTCTGCTTACTGCTCGGCGAGCAACAAATTTGAGGGATCGTTTGGTACATTCAGAGTACAACCGTCCCAATAAACGTAATTGGCTTACTGACCTCCCACCACTAAAAGGCATGTACCGTTGCGGTAGGTGTCATGTATGCAGATATGTGGATAGAACGGATGTGTTCGCCAGCTCTGACAATCAAAGACAGTTTAAAATCAACAGTTTTATTAATTGTATGACCACACGGGTGATATATATGTTGACCTGCCCGTGTGGCCTTATCTATGTTGGAAAGACTAAAAGGGAATTGAGGGTCAGGATTGGCGAACACATCCAGAGCATCCTTAATAAGGATGACGATCGACCCCTATCTTTGCATTTTCTCGAAAAGCACAAGGGTAAACCAGATGGCCTTAAGGTTAAAGGCATATATAAACTTAATTTGCCCCATAGACGTGGAGATTTCGATCGGATATTGTACCAGAAGGAGAAGATGTGGATCTTCTATTTAAATAGTATGCAACCTCACGGATTAAACAATGAATTTAATTTGTCTCCTTTTTTGGAACAATAATTTTATTCCAATAATTTAATTTTGTTTATCCGAGATTGCTTGCACATAAAACAACTACAGTTGAGGATCCACATCTTCTCCTGACTATGATAGATGTTCTCTGTGGACAGTGGACTGTGTGTAACTTGATCTGCGGACAATACTTCTGCCCTTTACATGGATGTCAGCATCCAGAGTGTGAGTTGTAATCTTAATAAACAATAGTTTGTCCCCCCCTTTTTCCTTCCTTCCCTTTCTACCCCCCTCCTTTCCCCCCCCCCTCTGTCCTCCCCCTCTTTCCCCCCCCTCCCCCCCCCCCTCCGTCCTCCCCCTCTTTCCCCCCCCCCTCCCCCTTTTCTATTTCCCATTTTCCATTTTCTATTTTCTGTGTCTATCATTGGGCCATACACTAGCCGATGTGATGGAAATTGTAGCACCCTGCGGCTATGGTGATATAACAAAAGCAACTTCATAATAAATCACCTCACTATTCCTTATTAATGTAATAGTGACGGAATACTTAAATTTGATTACACATATAAACTGATTGAATTGATTCTTATGCTACCACTACAAAGATCTGTTTGAATTTGTAACCTAGCGGTATGCATGAGTATGTTTGCACAATTTGGTGAATGCTCATTATGGTTAGGCTGTGGTGACCAGGTGCTGGTTATAATGACAGGATATTGAACACTGGATGTAACCCTATTTAAACATCCAGCTACGGACACCACTTTAGCTCTGAAGAAGCTTGGAAACAAGCGAAACGCGTAAGCGTCTAACCTATGTGCAGTTGGCACAGAGACCCCCACGCATCATTGAGAAAACCCCTTGAGTGTTGGTGAAATATGTTGATTGGATTCCGGATATCGGGTTGAGTCCGTCAGTGGATACTGAGACTGAACGCTCCCCTGAACCATCTGACAGATCAAGCGTGGAGCGCCTGAACGTCTGAACCCTGTGACTCCCCGTACATCCCCTCGTGACAGACCCGGAAGAAAGAATCTGTGTCGATGACGGACAAACACACTACGTGACTGCTCCTCCATACCACATTGGTGTGGCCACCGGCAACTTCCGTGGGTCCAGCATCCCATCACTGAAGACAACAAACGGTGAGCTTTAATGCACCCCAGCACAGGGGAGGTATTTCATCTACGGCTGTTCGCCGTTTACCTCCCTTGCACAAGACACCGAAACTGCCCCCTCACTTGATGTCATTGAACTGATCTATTGGGACTCTTGAGGTCCCCAGCTTACAGTGTGGTTATTTGTCCTTTTCTTCGGTGACCGGAGTCACATTTGTATGGATTCTCATGAATCACCTAAGCACCTGCACTTTATTCAGTAAATATTGAAGGCCTGGCATGTACACAGCATATCCTGTTTAGGACTTTGTGATAATTGGATAGACCCGGGTCTCTATTGACATTATTGATAGGGGTGCAAGTGCATGAGTGATGGATGTATGTGGATTGTTTCTGGTGGCCACCTGCACACAATAGGACCTCTGCCCTATTTTTAATACATGGTTTGTGGAATTTTGTACTGTTATTAACTTTGACACAATAAAGTAATCTAGGTTCACAATATCTGTTCTGGAGCAGACCATCTTTTCTTGGGGGTCCTTTCTGGTTCCCCTCTCCTCTCTCCCATTAAATAATAATAATAAATATTACAATGTCAAATGGCTGACATGGGTGACTCGGTGCCATGGGTTACCCAGTGCCATGGGTCTGCTTAGGAACTACCCAGCACCACATCCCAAAACTTATGAACAAATGAAAATGGTCTGCCCAAGCAGGCAAAAAGGTACTAAGGGTGTGTTATCTCTCAAAGAAAAAGATGAGTATGCATTTTCTCTCTTCACATTGCACACTTATGAGAAAACATTTGACTGCTCATTAAACATCAGGAGGTTTAGAGACACTTTTAGATGTCTTTTCCCTCGGAGGGCCGACATTTTCCACAATTTGTGACTTTATCGATCTGTTGTTTCGATCAGGGATCTGGCCCTTATTTTGTGTTCCTCCCCAACTCTGCAGGTTTGTGGCAATGGCTATGGTCCAGATGTCGTACGCAAGACCTGCTTTGACTCTCTCCTAATGTCTTTGAAATGTATTGAGAAATTTTAGCAGCCTATATCTATGTCTATGATACAGTAATTTATGGGTGATGTTTAATTGGTATACATCTGGTGTGCTGATGCTGTAGCAGTCAAATGTAATGTGTATACATATGCTGTGGATGAGACTATAAATATAGAGGTAAAGGGGTCTGGGGGATGATTGTGCGACAATTATGACTCTCCAAAGGTACCATCCCATAAAGAGCATATACTGCACCATACTAGAACAAAATCGTGTGGGACTTTACATGTACCTTGTGGGGTCTGATAAATACACAAACCAAGGGAATAAAAAAATAAAAAATAAACCCTTTTTATATGTAGAAAAAAGATTTGTTTGATTTTAACCAGTTTTGTCTTCAACCTTTTAAAACACAGTTAAGTTAAGTTATCCAGGATGTTGTTGTCCTGGTTGTAGAATCTGGAAAAATGGGCCATTTTTACGGATTCTACAGCCAGGACAGCAACACCCTGGATAATTTAACTGTAACGGTGGTTTTAACCAGTTTTGTCTTCAACCTTTTAAAACAAACCCTTTGTCTATGTTGAATAAAGATTTGTTTATTTTTTAAAATTTCCTTGGTTTCTGTATTTATCAGACCCCACTAGGTACATGTAAAGTCCCTAACCGTTTTGTTCTAGTATGGTATATAAATATAGAGGGATTGTAATAATAAGCAGATGATTTTAAAACTTTTTTTGTTTTATTTGAGTTTTAGCATCAATCAACTAGTTTGCTAGGTTGAATTGACATTACAAAATTGTGTGCTTTTTATTGAATGCATGTTTGTCTTTTTCTTTGCGAGATAACATACCTATAAAGTACCTTACTACATTTTTGCCTGCTTGGTCAGACGGTTCTGTTTAAAACATTAAAATACATATAATGTTTACATTTTAAAATATAATATACCAATTCCATTGCCTTACTGATATGTAATGAATGGAATAGACCATAATTTGACAATTCCATTACCTTCCAAATATGTAATGAAGAGAATAGACCATAATTTGCCAATTTCATTACCTTCCTAATATGTAATGAAAAGAATAGACCATACTATAGCATACAGTGTGCAGATAAGGATATTGGACAGCAGTTGTTCAAGAATGCTCAATAGAGGATATTTTATACTATTCTGTGTCCATACATTATTTTTCATTAATATCTATAGGGAGCAGCCAGAACAATTATTTGCCATAATTGCTCTCAAGTGTCACCCTACTATCCTACTATAATTAAAATGTTGCAATTCCCTACTTGTTTCATTTATAAATATCTATTGTGTTTTGAGAGCTTCTTTTAAAATTTATAAAATTTGTATGTTTTTTTTTCCACTTTGTGGAATGTCATAGATATTAGAAAACAGATGGGCAAGCAGAACACTGATTATTTTGAAGCAAAATTTAAAGTTGAACTTAAAATGGTTGTAAACTCTCTATTTGAACTTCAGCTAATTTTAGTGCTTATTTATTAAACAACTGATCACTGCCTGTTAAAGTCTCCTTCCTTTTTTCTTCTTCTTATATTACGTCCTGCAATGTTTGAATACGTCCCCAGCTCATGCGCTTCCCGTCCATTGCGTTACGGCACGCTCTGAGTGCCGTTCCCATTTCAACATCATGCTGTGTCTGAGAGTCCCGCTCTTTGCGGCACAGCTTAATAGACATGCGAGACTGGGCAGTCATTCCCATCTTCCTTGCTTGGTTGCCGTAGTAACGTCGGTCAAGAAAGAGGCTGGGTAAATATACAATCACGCATGCGTGAAATTTCAGCAAGGGGAAGCAAGGAAGGGGTGTAAATGATGTCCACAGGGGACTCAGAGAACAATACACAAGATGGTGCAGCCTAATCCTGGAAGAAGAATTTATTAAAAACGACTAAAACACAGTAAGTAACAAGCATGTTTGCATACGTTAGACTGGGCAATATTGTAAATAATGTTACACATTACATGGCATGAAAAGCACGATATGTAGTGCAGAGTTTACTTCCTGTTTAAAGAGTAACTTCTCTTTAGCAAATAAAAAAATAGTAATATAGCATATACAATGGCTGCAAAAGCCATATCATAATCAGGGCCATAGATTATTTTTTTCTCCTGGGGGGATCAGCCTTGGGGACCCAGAGAAGAGTAGTTAAAGCAGAGTTCCGCTTAAAAAAAAAATTAAAAGTCAGCAGCTACAAATACTGCAGCTGCTGACTTTTAATAATTGGACATTTACCTGTCCCAGGGTCCAGCGATGCGGGTGAGTGAAGCCCCGCTCGTCTCCCCCTCCTCTCTGCGGTGCCGGCATAGTCACTGTGGGTGCCCGGCTGTGGCTTCACAGCCAGGCACGCACTGCACATGTGCGAGCCGCGCGGCACGCTGTGACTGGCCGGGCAATCATCTGGGACCTGTTACGTGTCCCAGATGATTGCCGAGAGGGAGGGGGGAGAGGGGATCTTCTTTCCGGCGCCACGGGTGCGCCAGGAGGAAGTGGGAGTTGGAACCCTCCAAAAAGAGGGTTTCCGCTCCCCCCCCCAAAAAAATGACATGCCAAATGTGGCATGTCAGGGGGTCACCTTCCCATAAAGCGGAAGCTCCATTTTTGGGTGGAACTCCGCTTTAAGCAGTGCGCCTTCCGCACTGGCTAATTGTGGGTGTGGCTAACAGTGGTAGGGGCTAAAAACTTGAACATACTTCCTGTGTACACAGTAACACTTTCTGGGCACAATCACTGTAGCATATATGATTTACCTGACCAAAGCCTCTGGAAGATGTAAATTACTCGAATAGACACTCTCTTGTTCTCCACTTGCTCCTAAGACCTGCATCGAGCAGCTGGCCTGCTGCATTCTGAACACAGGAGGTCAGTTGCTCAGCACAGTGCTATCCAGAAAATGTTTGCATTTTCTGAATGAATGAAAAGCAGTATCTTATTGGATGAGGTGAGGAGGCAAGACGTCAATGCAGCATTGGTGTCAATCACCGCAATAATAACCCCCAGCATTGAAGTCAATGGACACAAGAATAACCACCAACACTAGTGTCAGTGGAAGCAATACTAACCCCAAACATTGGTGTCAGTGGATGCAGTAATAACACCTAGAACTTGAGTCAGCGAACGCAATATTAACCCCCAGCACTGGTGTCAGTGGATGCAATAATAACCCCCAACATTGGTGTCCATGAATGGAATAATAACCCTCAACATTGGTGTCAGTGGATGCAATAATAACCTCCAGCACTAGTGTCAATGGACGCAATAGTAACCCCAACATTGATGCCAATGAATGCAATGATAACCCCCAACATTGGTGTTAACGGACACAATAATAACCCCCAACATTAGTGTCAGTGGACGCTTTACTAACCCCCTGCCTTGGTGTAAAATGGTGCACTATTGACCCCCAGCATCGGTGTCAGTGGATGTACTATTAACCTCCAGTTTTGGTGTCAGTGGATGCACTATGTACCCCCAGTTTTGGTGTTAGTGGACACACTATTAACTCCCAGCACTAGTGTCAATGGATGCAATATTATCCCCAGTATTGGTGTCAGTTGACGCAATAATAATCCCCAACATTGGTGCAAGTGAACACATTAATAACCCTTAAAATTGGTGTCAGTGAATGCAAAAGTAACCCCCAGCATTGGTGCCAATGGACACAATAATAACCCCCAAAACTAGTGTAAGTATTATATAGCCAGCAGCAGCACAGTAGTGGTAAGTTAGTCTTAGACTGACTGAAGACATTCTCTGAGGTAGCCTTAGTGAGGCTGGGCCAAAAGGGAAAGAGGGACACCTGGAGAGGAAAGCAACAGTAGCCAGTTAACCCATGTGGTGGGTGCTGGCTACACAGCGCAGTGTTCTGTGCTCACGGGGCCAGGCTAAGCTCCTCCTCCAAGGCAGGAAGTGGAACCAATAGGAATAGGGTAGTGGGTGAGACAAGCACCAGCAGCTCCAGCTGTGCTCTATGTGTTGCCTCATTGTAATATAGCTCTGTGTCAGACACTGTCAGCCCTAGCCCAAGCCCGTTAGCCCAGCACGACGGCATGAAACAGCATTAGTGAGGAATGATTATTAACCCTTGCAGCTGAACTACGCTCCACCACTGACCGCCCTGCTGTGCTGCTTGTCACTGGTGCCATGGACCAGAGACACAAGGCATTTGATTTTTGGCAGGATGCTCTGGGGGTGGGAGTTTGAACCCTCCTGACCTGCCCTTATCTATGTCCATGATTATAATTTAATTTTATTAAAGCAGAACTTCACTCTCAATCAACATTGACTATTTTTTATCTTATGCCGCTAGCATTGGTAAATAGATAAGAAAGTATATCATATTAACTTGTTTTAAACTTTTTTTTTACATTTCTTCAGTTGCTTCCTTGATTCCAGGCCTAGTCAAATGATGTCATGGTTCCCAAGAGTCTTCAGGAGGGGAGGAGATGGCAACGGCCAGACATGCTAGGGGGCTGTTTTTGAAAGTGATTTCCCAGCAAAATAAAGCATGTTGACATGGATGGATGGGGGAGTTTACTTTGAATATTAAAAATGAAATAAATAGCATTTTTGGTTTGTTGTGCTCAGATTCAGTGTAGTTCCACTTTGAAAAGGATAGGTCATTTTAATTTGCAGCCACTGTAATTTTCTGTAAAATTCAATACAATATGGCAACCTGCAAGCATTCTTTACACTATTGGTGTACAGCATGCCCCCAGAAATATCAATTCCTGCTTATGTATATGTGCAGACTTCTAGGAAAATCAATAAGCCAAAGGTACAAGTCAAATTTTAGGAATCCTCTGCAGTAGAAATTTTAGTTTTGTTTTGATATTCTATAAGGGCTAAAGTGATTGTTATTTTTTAACAAACAAAACAAGACTTTACAAACATGGCTATACTTACCTGCTCTGTGCAGTGATTTTGCAGTGATTTTGCACAGAGCAGCCCAGATCCTCCCCTTCTCGGGTCCCTCTTCAGTGCTCCTGGCCCCTCCTTCCTGTTGCTTACTATGGGGGCACCTGAGCCGAGCCACAGCTCCCTTTGTCTATTCAGACACGGAGCCACAGCCTGTCCCCACCCTCTCTCTCCTAATTGGCTGACTGACTTTGATTGACAGCAGTGGCAGCCAATGGCGCCACACTGCTGTCTCAGCCAATGAGGAGGGGAGTCCCGGCCAGCCAAGTGTCTCGTACAACATCGCTGGATCTAGAGGGACCTCAGGTATTAGGGGGCTGCTGCACACGGAAGGCTTTTTATCTTAATGCATAGAATGCATTAGGATAAAATAAACCTTCTGATTTTACAGTCACTTTAAATACTTGTAGCACCCCCTGTGTACATAATGTAGATAGTGTAGATAAATTTAGTTAGGCTCCATTGTAGCCAGTGGGGCCAGGGTTCATTTGTTGTTAGTTAGCTGGCAGGTTATGAGAGTTGAGTCTCTGTCACCTCGCCCTGGCTTCTGGAAGCTTCCTGAAGGTTATAGAACTTAGAGGGCAGAGGGGCAGATATCAAGGCCTGAATATTTAGGGGAACTCTGCCAATGGGTAGGGATGGCTCAGAAAGTGGAGACACAGCCCTTAAATACTCACTGGACTCTCCCACATGGCCAGGCTCACGAGGATGTGTGCTGGGAGAGAGAGGAACCCTCACCCCTTCAGCCTCAGCCAGGCTTGGTTGAGACACCCTAGAAACAAGTGGGAGCTGTTCAGTAGAATGCCTGTGCAGAAGTTGCACAGTGGCACTTTGTATTCTGTGAATGATTTCACTTAATACAAAGGCTTCTGTGAATGAACAGTCGTGGGGCAGACCTGCTGTGTGTGAGAACACAGCTCTTCTTCTGGCAGAGCTCTGGGAGTGTAGTGATAGCTGCGCTCATGAAGCTCCATAAAACTGTTAGATGCATCTCATTGCACTTAACTCATAGTATGCTAACACATTTTACAAAGTGACTGAATTCCTGGAGTTCAGCTTTAAGCATGATACTAAAAAAACACCAGCAATTACAGTTACCGTATATACTCGAGTATAAGTCGAATTTTTCAGCACATTTTTTTGTGCTGAAAGTGCCTCCCTCGACTCATACTCGAGTCAAGCACTTTTCTGCAGCAAAAAATTTCATTTTCCGAACCGATTTTTGGGGCCCTGTATCTCAGGGCCACTTGGTGCTAGGAACCCCACATTTGGTGTGCAAACCCAGTGGAACTGGTACCACAACATATCCAAAGATGGAGTTCCTAGTACCAAGTGGCCCCGAGATACGGGGCCCCAAATCCGGTTCGGAAAATGTCATTCTCTGCTATAGAAAAGTGCCTGACATTTTCTGAACCGATTATGGGGCCCTGTATCTCGGGGCCACTTGGTGCTATAAACCCCAGCTTTGGATATTTTATGGTGCTAGTTCCACTGGGTTTGCACACTAAATTTGGGGTTCTTAGCTCTAAGTGGCCCCAAGATACGGGGCCCCAAATTCGGTCAACTGTGTCCATCTGCAGCAATGTCATTTTGGGACCCTTTGGGTTCAGAGACCCCAAATTTTGGCTGCAGCTAGGGGGCATCTAGGAACCCTTAACTACCAAGTTTGAAGTTCGGGGGACCTATGGCTGCAAATAGGCACAGTGAGGCATGCAAATGGGCACAGTGAGGCTGCAAATGGGCATTGTTGACCCTCTTTTCCACTTACAGTAGCTGTGCATTTCTCACCCTCGTCTTATACTCGGGTCAATACGTTTTTCCCATTTTTTTGTGGTAAATTAGGGCCTCGACTTATACTCGGAACGACTTATACTCGAGTATATACGGTATGTGTTTTTTTTATTAATAAAATGTATTTGGCAGAGGGAAAGGCAGAACTAGGAGCCAATCAGTATGTATGCTGACAAAGAACTTGCCGACAGGAGGCGAAAGTAAATGAGCAGAAGAAGCTTATTAGTGTGTGGCTGCTTCTGTTCCAATCATTAGCTGGGGTAAGGGAGGAACCCACACTATATTTCTCTAACTGCATTAGAGAAAAGCCAGGTCACCAAGCTTGCTATGCTGTCTGAACAGGGCTGTATTTAACTGTTTGAGTCCAAAAGAAAGGCTGCATTCTGTCAATAATCCCTTTAAGCTTTTTTTCATACAAGCTGAGAGAACACACCATTCCCTGATCCCTCTGAAGATTTTTAACCCTTCCTCTATGGACTCCATAACTAAGGCCCAGTAGAAGGGATTAAATTCATCAATTCATCAGAGGGGTCAGGGAGTGCAGTATTATCTATGTGTCTATGTCCACAATTCTTTAAAACTTTAGTCATAGAGGAGTGTGGCCTTTCTTTAAGATCAATTTTCATGCTTACAGATGGAGACTGAGCCCAGGAATTGCATTTTCCATTGGAGATGTGGGCTGGCAAGGAGTTTGGGAATGGTCTTGTGGAATGCTAATATCTATGTTTATCTTTTTACCTGGTGAAAACCTTAACATAATTGGGAATAATGGGTTTGTATGTTTATATTAATGAAAAAAAGATAAGGAGAGACAAATTTTTTTTGGAAAGGACAATTTTCTATATTCTCCCTGTACAGTTGGTCAGGGGTACCTACAGTGACCTGTCAGTCAAAAAATATACATGTATGTCCATTCTGCTAAAAATTCCAGACCAGGAAATAATCATATGCTATCTGCTTTTTTTGGAACGCAGGTGGAGTGCAAACATCTCCAACCAGCGGTACGCTGTCACTTCCACACTGGTTTGTTTGCAGGCACGTACCTGTACCCTGCGATGTTACACTGCTGGATTCTTTTAGTCTAGATTTATTTCATTTATTTTTAGTTTAGTTTTTAATGTAAACATTTTTTGAGTCTATTTATGGAGTTTTGCAAATAAAAAACTTTTTTACCTACTACACCATGGGAGCCTTCTATTCTTTTTCTCCATGAGGGAGCTATTACAAATACCTTTAAATCAACAATACAGAAATCACCCTGGATGCCCTATATGATCGTGGTGGAGAGGAGATCGTGATCGAGATACCCTATGCTGTTTACCCCTTCTGGGGTTGTTGGATTCGGTGAGTGGGGACCCAAAAGGGGAGCACAAAAGTCACAAAGACCATCTGAGAGCACTCCAGTCACGTTTTTTTCTTGCTTAGAAAATTTTCTGAACACTGGTTTTGAAGAGGTTACCACTCTATGGACTATAACCACTAATCACTAATTGATTTGTACCTACACCAGTTAGGGTGAGGTGCATTCAATGTTCACTGGACTTTGATCACTAATGTGTATATATTTTTGCACTATTTAGGCAGAGTTACATTTTATGTTTATGATTATGTTTATGGTTTGGATTACAGTCATTATCACCTGTGTTGTTTTATGGGTTTAGACCCATCACAGATGTAGGGGGTCCTAGCACACACCCCTTTATAATAGTGTTTGACATATAAGGTATTTGATTTTGCACAATCACTGAAGATCGACCTCTTTTTTGTACTATAATTATGTTTGATTGGCAATTTTTTTGTTGGTATCAGGTACCTTTAATAGGGTTATGATTGGGAGAAAATCACTTTTGGGTATAATATAATATAGTAAACCACCCCCCCTCTTTGCACCATCCCATATAACCCCATAGGAAGCGCCATACCCCATTTAATTTATATTTAAGTACTCTGTGGAGGATCCTTAGGGAAGCTCCTTTAGGGGGGCTGCATACCTAAACGTTTGTCCTAAGCGCAGCTTCCACACTTACTCTGCTATCTGCTTTTACCTTCATGAGAGCCTAACACAATAATTAAACTGTTTATATAGACTTGCCTGCAAAAGAAGAATGTAAATACTTAATTCTTCTGCTGCGCATACCACCCAAAATTGTTCTATGAGGAAATGTCCCCTGAATCAGCCATAAAGCCAGCACTTCTGGGTGTATTGATCGTCAATGTCCCCTGCAACACTCAGTGGTTCCTCCTGCCAACCTTCATGTCTCTTAAGGACACATTAGTGATGTTGAGGTCAGCAGGAGGAACCACTAAGCAGCAGGATAAGTATTTGTAAACATTGACAGGGGGTGTACTGTGATCTCACTGAAAGGTGTTACACCTACACCATACTTACATTTGCATGTGCTTAACCTGAAAAACTATATCTGGGGATAGGTCCACTTGAAGAAACTAAGCCCTTAAAATGGTAAACCTTTTTTACAACATAAAACTATTTCAGGTGCTGTTGGTTTGGACAGAAGTATTTTCTACTGGTTACAGTAGAGTGATTGTAGCCTAAGGTAATTCGGTGTAATTACCAATGCAGTTTGAAGAGTAGGTAGCAAAGATTTCAGGGCACCAGGTAAATTAGAAAGAGATTGTAGGGTTCCACTCTTCTTGTATGTAAGTAGTTGTGGAGTGGTGGGAAATATGTATGAGAGCCTGTGTGAACACACATTATGTGGGCATAGTTCAACTTTATCAGGAAGTTGGTCGAAACAAACAATGAGTAGTGAGTGTATGTAAACAAGAAGTGGCTGAAAGAAGTTGGAAGAAATCACAACACTGGGACGCAAACAGATTGCAAAAATTAAAAATGGTATCTTAAGGGAAAAGAATGCATGGTACTTGTTTATAATAGGTTCTTTAACAAATTAAGTAGCTCACAGTTAAAGTTTAGATATTAGGAGTGTCTGTCTTATTATCTCACGACCACCCCAAGGCGTAGAGTACTGTGAAAATCTCCTGGTAACCTGTTAGACAATAGGTAGACTATAGGGCAGTGATGGCGAACCTTGGCACCCCAGATGTTTTGGAAATACATTTCCCATGATGCTCAACTTCACTGCAGAGTGCACTAGCGTCATGGGAAATGTAGTTCCAAAGCATCTGGGGTGCCAAAGTTCGCCATTTCCCATGATGCTCATGCACTCTGCAGTGTAGTTGAGCATCATGGGAAATGTAGTTCCAAAACATCTGGGGTGCCAAGGTTCTCCATCACTGCTATAGGGCTTTCTTTTTGGCCTATGCTGGAAAAGAAGAATCTAACACACTGCTATAAATAAGAAGTAAGGGCCAGACAATCAAACAGACCTTTTATTTGTATGTATTTATATAGTGACAAGCGCGCATCCTGACACAGTGTATATTATACAGTGTGTGTAATCCTTAGTTTTGAACCTTATAGGTGTGATATTGAATAATAAATATCCAAAATAATTTATGTGAAAAAAAAACAAACTTATTTGAAGAATTTGTTATAGTTCCGCTGAATATTGAATTACCATGCTCCAAACAATATTGTGAAAATAATATAGTAAAATATAGTGGTATAGTGAC
This sequence comes from Lithobates septentrionalis, assembly GCA_037952835.1. Lineage (NCBI taxonomy): Eukaryota > Metazoa > Chordata > Amphibia > Anura > Ranidae > Lithobates > Lithobates septentrionalis. The sequence goes on from JBBDGP010000254.1 coordinate 1,694,158, forward strand.
ACCAGCCACAATGTTGCTAAAAAAACTTTTTAGTCAGCAACAATGTAGCATCCACTCATTACTCAAAATAATATTGTGAACATCATATAGTGAAAATATAGTGGTATAGTGACACCAGCCACAATGTTGCAAAAAAACTCTTTTATCAGCAACAATGTAGTATTCACTCCACACTTCAAAAATAGTGCTAGAAAAAAACAGTCTGTCAGTGAGAACCTCTTCCCCCTGAATATCCTGTGTAAGGACTTAAACAATAAAAAATATGTATTCAAGCTCAGTCCTCATAAAAATATATATTATGCTGATGATGAAAATAAATCTTCTACTGGAATACAGCGATGATCTTCCTATTCAGAAATATAGTAGAAGAGGCCGCTTACCGGATCAGATGGATCTCTGGTTAGGGAGATCAAACAAGCTTGTTGTATTAGCCTGCCGGCTTCCTTGATTATCACCTGGATGTCAGTTCTTCATCCACTTTATACCAAAAACAGAGGATACCTGTTCTGTGGATTGGGTAAAGGATTTCCACAGCTCCAGAATGATTTAAAATCTTTGAGTTCCATAGTATAGCCAAACATCTCAGTGGGAACAAAGCGGGAGAAACTCCGTAGTGCAGATGTGTATTTCAAAAAAATTTATTTAAAAAACTTTTTCACAGTCACTTCAACAAATTCCACTGCAGTTGATCACAGCAATGACACACAGCACTCTAGGAACCGCAAATCAACAACTTCAAAAGTGCACAGCAAACGGGAACCAGATAAAAAACAGCTAAAAAGTTCAACTGCAAATTTTAGCAGACATGCAGCGAGGGAGCAAACCGACTGACTGCATGGGGAAAAAACTAAAAAAACGTGATGGCGTCACAGCCTCTAGCTCCGCCCGACGCGTTTCCCCTAAACAGGCTTCCACTGGGAACGGAGACATGGCTGGATATTGACACATCATGTTTATATACTCACAAGGCAGGAGAGACACCGGAAGTAACATTTCCACACTTCCTTCTTGTTGTCACTTATTATGTGGTCATTTTCTTTCCGGATTTACTTTAAAAACTAAAAAATTATTATACCTCATCATCCCATATGAGGGAAAAGGGGAAGATGAGACTAGAAATTACTATTATAAGAAAAGAGAAAATATTTTTCCTCAAAAAACACTTTTTCTGGAAAAAATCTCATTTTTAAAAACTCTTTTTTAAAATGGGTTACCACACATAGACTTTTACATATATATATATATATATATACACGCATATCTAGGTATATTGGCGTTCTTGATTTGCGTTTCAACTTATTATATATATACATATAAATTTATTACATTTTTCATAGGGGTTATTTTGTCCTAAGGTTATGCAGCAGTCTAACCAAAAAAAGGACTCTACTCCCCTCATACATTAACTCATTTTTATATAAAATTATCAATAATTCCAACCCTTTAAAGGGGAAAACATCTAAATTCTTAAAAAACGTTCGGAAGACTTCTATCTGTTATCAATGTAGCAGTTAATATCCCATTCTACATTAAGTCCCAGGGGCTTGTAACTTTGGAGGTCGTATATCCATCTGGTTTCGCGACGAGAGATGGACCTTCTCATATTACTCCCTCTCCAATGTGGGGTATATTTTTCTATCGCTATCACCTTCAATAAAGCAGTATTCCTATTATGGTGGGTTCTAAAATGTCTTGACATACTATGTCCTATGAAACCTCTCCTAATATTCCCCAAATGTTCCCCTATTCTAATATTTAGAGCACGGGTGGTCCTCCCCACGTACTGTAACCCGCAAGGGCAAATAAGCAGGTAGACCACTCCCACAGTGCTGCATGTAATGAAATCCTTAATATCATATGTTTTATTGGTAACATTGGAGGTGAAAGTCGTGGTTCTTATTGTCTGAGTGGCCCTACATACCTTACACCTCCTGCATGGGTAGAACCCTTTTAGGTTCCCAACATACTAATCTTAGGGGGACATTCAATGGCACTTGGTGCTAATTTATCCTTCAACGTCTGATTTTTTCTAAAAATTATGCTCGGTCTAAAAGGGAGAACCGGTCCCAAGATCTCATCCCTCCTCAGAATATTCCAATACTTCTTCATAATTCTGTTTACCCACCAATGCTGGGATGAGAAGGTGGTGATACTCAAAATTCTTCTTTTTACTTTCATCCAAATTTTTAATTCTGGGTTTCAGGAGTTGTTCCCTTTCCATATTGGCTATTTTTTCAAGTTCTCCTTCCAATATTTCAGATCTATATCCTTTGTCCTCAAACCATTTTTTTAGGACTTCAGCCTGAACCCTATAGTCCTCCATATGAGAACAGTTCCTCCTTACTCGCTGGAATTGGCTTTTAGGTATAGCTTTAAGCCAATCTGGGTGATGGCAGCTTCCAATAGGAATGTAACCATTCCTATCAGTTGTTTTAAAAAACATTTTAGTGAACAATTGTCCCTCACTCTTGGTGATCGTGAGGTCCAGAAAGTTGACTGACGTTTCACTATATTCATATGTGAAACTTATGCCCCATTTATTTGAATTAACCTTATCCATAAACGACTTCAATGATTCTATATCCCCTTTCCACAGAAAGAAGGTGTCATCAATGAACCTTCGCCAAAAAAGTAGGCGGGGACAGTCCCATGCAAAGATATGGTCATTTTCCCACAGTGCCATAAATAAATTGGCGGGGCTGGGGGCAAACTTTGCCCTCATTGCCACGCCAGTACACTGTAAGAAATACTGATCATTATAGAAGAAAAAATTATGTTCCATTGCAAATTTTAATAATTTCAGAACAAACTCTCTCGTTGACTGCTTGATGGAATCATCTCTATTCATATAATATCTGGCTGCTGAGTAACCTAAATCATGTCGTATATTCGTATATAATGCGGAAACGTCTGGTATGGATTTTAAGGTGAACCCCGCCCAAAAAAAAAAAAACGGCATGGGGTCCCCCCAAAAATCCATACCAGACCCTTATCCGAGCACGCAACCTGGCAGGCCGCAGGAAAAGAGGGGGGGACGAGAGTGCGGCCTCCCCCCTCCTGAACCGTACCAGGCCACATGCCCTCAACATTGGAAGGGTGCTTTGGGGTAGCCCCCAAAACACCTTGTAAAGGGATTGTAAAGGAATTGTCAAAAACTGTCTCTTGTCATTTTTAACATTTTTGACAGTTTTTTAGTGAAATGGTAGGGGTAAGTACCCCCTTACCATTTCACACAGGGGGGCCGGGATCTGGGGGTCCCCTTGTTAAAGGGGGCTTCCAGATTCCGATAAGCCCCCCGCCCGCAGACCCCCACAACCACCGGCCTGGGTTGTGGGGATGAGGCCCTTGTCCTCATCAACATGGGGACAAGGTGTTTTGGGGGGCTACCCCAAAGCACCCTCCCAATGTTGAGGGCATGTGGCCTGGTACGGTTCAGGAGGGGGGGCGCACTCTCGTCCCCCCCTCTTTTCCTGCGGCCTGCCAGGTTGCGTGCTCGGATAAGGGTCTGGTATGGATTTTTGGGGGGACCCCACGCCGTTTTTTTTTTTTTTGGCGCGGGGTTCCCCTTAAAATCCATACCAGACCTGAAGGGTCTGGTATGGAATTTAGGGGGAACCCCACGTCATTTTTTTAAAAATTTTGGCCGGGGTGCCCCTTAATATCCATACCAGACCTGAAGGGCCTGGTATGGAATTTAGAGGGTCTCCCACGTCATTTTTTTTTTTTTAAATTTTGGTTCGGGGTTGCCCTGTGGGGAATTCCCATGCCGTTTTTATCAATGAACTTCTATGTGTATTGTCGGCAATGCAATAGCCGCGGGTAGTTTTATGGCTTTTTTTCCTTCGAAATGTCATTTTGCTGTCAGACTGTTCTAAACACAGGAAACATGCGCCCCTTTACAGGCATACTATAGACACCCCCCAGGTACGAAATTTAAAGGGATATTACACTTTTATTGTTTGACTTTAAGCATTATTAAAATCACTGCTCCTGAAAAAACGGCCGTTTTTAAAACTTTTTTTTGCATTGATCCTTGTCCCCTGGGGCAGGACCCAGGTCCCCAAACACTTTTTATGACAATAACTTGCATATAAGTCTTTAAAATTAGCACTTTTAAATATTAATGTTCGTGTCCCATAGACTTTAACGGTGTTCGCGTGTTCGAGCGAACTTTTTTCCTGTTCGCATGTTCTGGTGCGAACCGAACAGGGGGGTGTTCGGCTCATCCCTACTTCCTATATCCCACCGTGGGATCCCGCCTCAAAATGGTGTATGTGTTCCTGTCAGATAATAAATGATTCATTTCCTCCAAATAATCCTGTTTCTTGAGAAGGACAATTCCTCCCTCCTTATCCGCAGGGCGTATTATTAATTCTTTTTTCTCACATAGAAGGAAATTCATAAAGGTATAGAAACTCTGTTTATTATTATTGCAATTCTTAAAACGTACCTTTTGTAAATCTTGCATTACTAGGTTTTTGAAAACCGCTATACTGGGAGCCGGTTTTCGGGGGGATTAAAGAGGGAAGCATTTTTGAGTCCTGTTCCTCTAGATATCCTATTCGTCTGTGATCCTGAATTTCTTAGAATGGGATTAGATAGGAAGTGCCGTTTTATGTTTAATTTCCTCACATATTTTTGGAGGTCTATAAACATTTGAAATTTACTAATACTCTGCTTGGGAGCAAATTTCAAACCCAAGTTCAGAGTTTTACATTCGGTTTCAGTTAAATCTATACCACTTAAATTAAAAATTCCCCCACCTTCTATCTCTTTCTTTTTTTGGGTGATCTGTTTTCCTCCCCTGCATCCTCTTTTTGTCTTCCTTTTTTGTTTAGATTTTTCCCTAAAAAACTCTCCGGTTTATTTCTAAGTGGGGCCACATTGGGGGGCCCCCCATAGGGTTCTGGATTGGAGTTTCCATATCCCCCATAATTACTTCTGGGGTACTCCTCTTCTATGTTACTATCATACAGCTCTCAAAGAGGGTAGTACCGATTTTCTACCGGGACCTGATACCTCCAGGGCGGAATGGGGGAATTCCATGTTTCCCCCTGCTGCTCATTCCAATATGGTCTCTTAACTGAAGGATCTTCATATCTCCCCATATAGTCCATATTAACTCTTCCCTGGGGATATTGGTCATGGTAATTTGGCGGGGTGTGAGGTGGTCTATTTCCTCTATTTACGTGATTTACCTCCATTTCTTTGATAATAATTGACGGGCGACTGTTGATACTGATTATTTGGGGGCCCTCTATTTGGTTTTTTTACCTTATAAGGGCGTCCTTCCCCCCTCTTCCCCCCTCTTCTCGACGTAAGGGGACCTCGACCTCACTTGCACTTCCTTGTTTCCTGGGGGAGGGGGTACTTGTACCCCATTGCTGGTTTCCATACTCTCCATATCAATTGTGTCTCCCTTACTACTCTCTCTATACAGTTCCTGCCATTTAAATACGTTGTTTGTCTTGTAATCTTCAACGTCCCTAAGATATTTTTTCCTCTTTTTTATCCTTTGTTCCTCTTCCTCCTCAATAAAAATCTCTCTGAGTTCCTTTATATAAATCTGGTATAAACCTTCTTTATTATATGGTGAGAGTTTTTCCTTAATTTCACTAATTTCTTGTTGCAGTTTAGTGGCCTTTTTTCGTTTCTTAGAGATTAAAAAATCCAAAAAACGCTAGTCCTACTCCATTGAGATAAAGGAACCACTCCTGAGGCTCTTGGTCCCCCTTATCAGGGTAGACATGCCATCTAAGGCTTCTAGGGATCATTTTTTCTTTTAGGTATCTCTCCAAAAAAACTATATCCCATGATGCATGCAACTCCGCAATTAAAATATTTTTCAGTCTCATAAAAATTCCTCTCATATTATCAGTCTCCAGAGTAGTCTGGTCAAAGACTTCTTCCGGATTGATCTTCCTGCTTTTATGGTATTCAAAAATATACATTCTCTACCCTCACAAAGGTGTATATTCCACTACACAAATATGTTTCTATTGATATGTGTTAAAAAACTATTTTTAATGGAAAGCTGCAAAAAATAGTGTATTTATAACTCACAAAAATATAAAGGAAAAAGAACTTTTGCGCTAACCAGACAAATTAGATAAAATAAAATATTAGGTGCAGCTGCTAGTGTTAGTCAAAACAATACAAAAGACCCTAATACAGTACATATATAGTGACAAGCGCGCATCCTGACACAGTGTATATTATACAGTGTGTGTAATCCTTAGTGTTTTGAACCCTATAGGTGTGATATTGAATAATAAATATCCAAAATAATTTATGTGAAAAAAAAAACTTATTTGAAGAATTTGTTATAGTTCCGCTGAATATTGAATTACCATGCTCCAAATAATATTGTGAACATCATATAGTGAAAATATAGTGGTATAGTGACACCAGGCACAATGTTGCAAAAAAACTCTTTGATCAGCAACAATGTAGTATTCACTCCACACCTCAAAAATAGTGCTAGAAAAAAAAGTCTGTCAGTGAGAACCTCTTCCCCCTGAATATCCTGTGTAAGGACTTAAACAATAAAAAATATGTATTCAAGCTCAGTCCTCATAAAAATATATATTATGCTGATGATGAAAATAAATCTTCTACTGGAATACAGCGATGATCTTCCTATTCAGAAATATAGTAGAAGAGGCCGCTTACCGGATCAGATGGATCTCTGGTCAAGGAGATCAAACAAGCTTGTTGCATTAGCCTGCCGGCTTCCTTGATTATCACCTGGATGTCCGTTCTTCATCCACTTTACCCAATCCACAGAAGAGGTATCCTCTGTTTTTGGTATAAAGGATTTCCACAGCTCCAGAATGATTTTAAATCTTTGAATTATCCATAGTATAGCCAAACACCTCAGTGGGAACAAAGCGGGAGAAACTCCATAGTGCAGATGTGTATTTCAAAAAAATTTATTTAAAAAACTTTTTCACAGTCACTTCAACAAATTCCACTGCAGTTGATCACAGCAATGATACACAGCACTCTAGGAACCGCAAATCAACAACTTCAAAAGTGCACAGCAAACGGGAACCAGATAAAAAACAGCTAAAAAGTTCAACTGCAAATTTTAGCAGACATGCAGCGAGGGAGCAAACCGACTGACTGCATGGGGAAAAAAACTAAAAAAACGTGATGGCGTCACAGCCTCTAGCTCCACCCAACGCGTTTCCCCTAAACAGGCTTCCACTGGGAACGGAGACATGGCTGGATATTGACACATCACGTTTATATACTCACAAGGCAGGAGAGACACCGGAAGTAACATTTCCACACTTCCTTCTTGTTGTCACTTAGTATGTGGTCATTTTCTTTCCGGATTTACTTTAAAAACTAAAAAATTATTATACCTCATCAGAAACTCCATTTCTTTTTTGTTGATAACACCTTTTTTAAAACCATCCTGAATTATCATATTAAGTTGCTTCCTATATCCCACCGTGGAATCCCGCCTCAAAATGGTGTATGTGTTCCTGTCAGATAATAAATGATTCATTTCCTCCAAATAATCCTGTTTCTTGAGAAGGACAATTCCTCCCCCCTTATCCGCAGGGCATATTATTAGTTCTTTTTTCTCACATAGAGTTTCTATACCTTTATGAATTTCCTTCTGTTTATTATTATTGCAATTCCTAAAACGTACCTTTTGTAAATCTTACATTACTAGGTTTTTGAAAACCGCTATACTGGGAGCCGGTTTTTCAGGGGGATTAAAGAGGGAAGCATTTCTGAGTCCTGTTCCTCTAGATATCCTATTCGTCTGTGATCCTGAATTTCTTCGAATGGGATTAGATAGGAAGTGCCGTTTTATGTTTAATTTCCTCACATATTTTTGGAGGTCTATAAACATTTGAAATTTACTAATACTCTGCTTGGGAGCAAATTTCAAACCCAAGTTCAGAGTTTTACATTCGGTTTCAGTTAATTCTATACCACTTAAATTAAATATTCCCCCACCTTCTATCTCTTTCTTTTTTTGGGTGATCTGTTTTCCTCCCCTGCATCCTCTTTTTGTCTTCCTTTTTTGTTTAGATTTTTCCCTAAAAAACTCTCCGGTTTATTTCTAAGTGGGGCCACATTGGGGGGCCCCCCATAGGGTTCTGGATTGGAGTTTCCATATCCCCCATAATTAATTCTGGGGTACTCCTCTTCTATGTTACTATCATACCGCTCTCGAAGAGGGTAGTACCGATTTTCTACCGGGACCTCATACCTCCAGGGCGGAATGGGGGAATTCCATGTTTCCCCCTGCTGCTCATTCCAATATGGTCTCTTAACTGAAGGATCTTCATATCTCCCCATATAGTCCATATTAACTCTTCCCTGGGGATATTGGTCATGGTAATTTGGCGGGGTGTGAGGTGGTCTATTTCCTCTATTTTCCCTCTGGGGGCTTGAAGCCTGGGATTTACCTCCATTTCTTTGATAATAATTGACGGGCGACTGTTGATACTGATTATTTGGGGGTCCTCTATTTGTTTTTTTTAACCTTCCCCCTCTTCCCCCCTCTTCTCGACGTAAGGGGGACCTCGACCTCACTTCCACTTCCTTGTTTCCTGGGGGAGGGGGTACTTGTACCCCATTGCTGGTTTCCATACTCTCCATATCAATTGTGTCTCCCTTACTACTCTCTCTATACTGTTCCTGCTATTTAAATACGTTGTTTGTCTTGTAATCTTCAACGTCCCTAAGATATTTTTTCCAGAAAAAGTGTTTTTTGAGGAAAAATATTTTTTCTTTTCTTCTAATAGTAATTTCTAGTCTCATCTTCCCCTTTTCCCTCATATGGGATGATGAGGTATAATCATTTTTTAGTTTTTAAAGTAAATCCGGAAAGAAAATGACCACATACTAAGTGACAACAAGAAGGAAGTGTGGAAATGTTACTTCAGGTGTCTCTCCTGCCTTGTGAGTATATAAACGTGATGTGTCAATATCCAGCCATGTCTCCGTTCCCAGTGGAAGCCTGTTTAGGGGAAACGCGTCGGATGGAGCTAGAGGCTGTGACGCCATCACGTTTTTTTATTTTTTTCCCCATGCAGTCAGTCGGTTTGCTCCCTCGCTGCATGTCTGCTAAAATTTGCAGTTGAACTTTTTAGCTGTTTTTTATCTGGTTCCCGTTTGCTGTGCACTTTTGAAGTTGTTGATTTGCGGTTCCTAGAGTGCTGTGTGTCATTGCTGTGATCAACTGCAGTGGAATTTGTTGAAGTGACTGTGAAAAAGTTTTTTAAATAAATTTTTTTGAAATACACATCTGCACTACGGAGTTTCTCCCGCTTTGTTCCCACTGAGATGTTTGGCTATACTATGGAACTCAAAGATTTTAAATCATTCTGGAGCTGTGGAAATCCTTTACCCAATCCACAGAACAGGTATCCTCTGTTTTTGGTATAAAGTGGATGAAGAACTGACATCCAGGTGATAATCAAGGAAGCCGGCAGGCTAATACAACAAGCTTGTTTGATCTCCCTAACCAGAGATCCATCTGATCCGGTAAGCGGCCTCTTCTACTATATTTCTGAATAGGAAGATCATCGCTGTATTCCAGTAGAAGATTTATTTTCATCATCAGCATAATATATATTTTTATGAGGACTGAGCTTGAATACATATTTTTTATTGTTTAAGTCCTTACACAGGATATTCAGGGGGAAGAGGTTCTCACTGACAGACTGTTTTTTTCTAGCACTATTTTTGAAGTGTGGAGTTAATACTACATTGTTGCTGATAAAAGAGTTTTTTTGCAACATTGTGGCTGCTGTCACTATACCACTATATTTTCACTATATGATGTTCACAATTTTATTTTGAGTAATGAGTGGATGCTACATTGTTGCTGACTAAAAAGTTTTTTTAGCAACATTGTGGCTGGTGTCACTATACCACTATATTTTACTATATTATTTTCACAATATTGTTTGGAGCATGGTAATTCAATATTCAGCGGAACTATAACAAATTCTTCAAATAGGTTTGTTTTTTTTCACATAAATTATTTTGGATATTTATTATTCAATATCACACCTATAAGGTTCAAAACACTAAGGATTACACACACTGTATAATATACAGTGTCAGGATGCGCGCTTGTCACTATATATGTACTGTATTAGGGTCTTTTGTATTTTTTTGACTAACACTAGCAGCTCCACCTAATATTTTATTTTATCTAATTTGTCTGGTTAGCGCAAAAGTTCTTTTTCCTTTATATATTTGTATGTATTAAATAATCTCACTAGAGCCTCCTTGACATATTGTTCCACAAACTATCATATGAGGTTTAAAATAATAGTAAGTTGTACTATTTTCTACACAGCTGTGACTGAGATATGCACATTGATGGATGGAGGAATTATGTACACTAGGGATGAGCTTCGTGTTCGAGTCGAACCCATGTTCGACTCGAACATCGGCTGTTCGACCGTCCGTCGAATTGCGAACGATATGGGCCGTTCGCGCCAAATTCATGTGGCGCGTCACGGCCCATAATTCACTGCGGCATCGCAGTGCATTGCTGGCTGATGATTGGCCAAGCATGCACTATGACCCGCATGCTTGGCCAATCACAGTGCCGTCAGTAGAGAGAGCTGTAATTGGCCAAAGCCAGGGTGGCTTTGGCCAATTATGGCTCAGGGGATTTAGTACACGCCCCACACTATATAAGGCCGCCTGCACGGCGGCCCTGTGTAGTGTGTGTTCCGGTGTGCTGAGAGATAGAGAGAGAGAGAGACAGTGTCATTTGATTTGAGTTAGATAGATTAGGCAGAACAGTCAGTCAGTTAGCTGCACTTACAGTGTATTGTGTATATATATGCATCCCAGGTGTTGCATATATATATATACACTGTATTCAGTTTAGCTAGATCCGTTCCTGTTATCTTCTAGACTATTTACATTTAGTGCAGTGCGTCCTGCTCACAGTGTTCAGCTAGATCCGTTCCTGTTATCTTCTAGACTATTTACATTTAGTGCAGTGCGTCCTGCTCACAGTGTTCAGCTAGATCCATTCCTGTTATCTTCTAGACTATTTACATTTAGTGAAGTGCGTCCTGCTCACAGTGTTCAGCTAGATCCGTTCCTGTTATCTTCTAGACTATTTACATTTAGTGCAGTGCGTCCTGCTCACAGTGTTCAGCTAGATCCGTTCCTGTTATCTTCTAGACTATTTACATTTGGTGCAGTGCGTCCTGCTCACAGTGTTCAGCTAGATCCGTTCCTGTTATCTTCCTACTGACAGGCAGGCTTGTCTGGTTACAGTATATAAAGCTACCTGAAGAAAATTACAGGTGTTCTATTTGATCCTATTAGTACCACTGTCAGGCAGCTAGACTATTTACATTTAGTACAGTGCGTCCTGCTCACAGTGTTCAGCTAGATCCGTTCCTGTTATCTTCCTACTGACAGGCAGGCTTGTCTGGTTACAGTATATAAAGCTACCTGAAGAAAATTACTGGTGTTCTATTTGATCCTATTAGTACCACGGTCAGGCAGCTAGACTATTTACATTTAGTACAGTGCGTCCTGCTCACAGTGTTCAGCTAGATCCGTTCCTGTTATCTTCCTACTGACAGGCAGGCTTGTCTGGTTACAGTATATAAAGCTACCTGAAGAAAATTACAGGTGTTCTATTTGATCCTATTAGTACCACGGTCAGGCAGCTAGACTATTTACATTTAGTACAGTGCGTCCTGCTCACAGTGTTCAGCTAGATCCGTTCCTGTTATCTTCCTACTGACAGGCAGGCTTGTCTGGTTACAGTATATAAAGCTACCTGAAGAAAATTACAGGTGTTCTATTTGATCCTATTAGTACCACGGTCAGGCAGCTAGACTATTTACATTTAGTACAGTGCGTCCTGCTCACAGTGTTCAGCTAGATCCGTTCCTGTTATCTTCCCACTGACAGGCAGGCTTGTCTGGTTACAGTATATAAAGCTACCTGAAGAAAATTACTGGTGTTCTATCCCAGCTTAGTGCAGCTACAGGCCATTAGTATGTCTGGAAGGCCAAGAAGGAGAGGCAGACAGTCACAAGCCAATAAGAGAGGGCAAGCAGGCTCTGTGTCTAGTGCTGGTCGTGGAGACGGTGCATCCTCATCAGCACATGGCCATGGGACACGCTTGGCCTTTTTTTCGGCAGCTGGCCGTGTTGAGCCGCAACATGCGGAAGACTTGGTCGAGTGGATGACCAAGCCGTCCTCATCCTCCTCATCCTCCTCATCCTCTCTCACCCAGGGTGCTTTGTCTGGCAAAGCAGCGGCCTCTTCCCTCAGCTCAATGTCATCAGTGACTCCTTCCCTAGCTCCACCATGTCCTCCTGAGGATTCCCTCGAACTGTTTGACCACAGTGTTGGGTACATGCTCCAGGAGGATGCCCAGCGTTTGGAAGGCTCTGATGATGATACTGAGCTCGATGAAGGCAGTAACATGAGCACGGACAGAGGGGGTGCCCAAGAAGGACAGCAATCTGGCAGTCATGCTCCCCCTGCTGCAGCATACTGCCAGGTTTGCTCCAGTGATGAGGAGGGAGGGGATGATGAGGTCACTGACTCAACGTGGGTGCCTGATAGGAGAGAGGAGGAGGAGGAGGAGGAGGCAGCACATCACCAACGAGGCAGGATGCCCTCCAGGGGCCAGCCTAAGGGCAGCACATTGACTGCATCACACCCCAAAGCTCCACATGTGCAGGGCGCTGCAGTCTCTGCGCGTTATTCAAAAAGTTCTTTGGTGTGGGCCTTTTTTGAGACGAGTGCATCAGATCGCACCGCTGCTATTTGCAACATATGTCTCAAGCGTATCTCGCGTGGCCAAAACATCTCCCGCTTGGGTACCACATGCTTGACCAGACATATGTTGACCTGCCATGCAGTTCGTTGGCAAGCGTATCTAAAAGACCCACACCAAAGAACAAAGAGGATCTCTCCTTGCTCCTCATCAGCTGAGATTTCCAACCCCACTAGACCTCCAGTCCTCTCTGAGACCTGCAGTGAGAGGAATGAAGGTGTAGAATTAGGTGTGTCACAGCCAAGTACTTGTGGGCAATCTGCTTTTGGTACACCGACGTCAGATTGTACCAGGCAAATTTCCCTGCCCCAGCTGCTGCACCGCCGAAAAAAGTTTGCTCCCAGCCATCCACATGCCCAGCGGTTGAATGCTAGCTTGGCAAAATTGCTAGCACTTCAACTGCTGCCTTTTCAGTTGGTAGACTCTGCCCACTTCCGTGAGTTTGTGGAATGTGCAGTTCATCAGTGGCAGGTACCCAAACGCCACTTTTTCTCGCGGAAGGCGATTCCGGCTCTCTACCGGCATGTGGAAGGCAATGTCCATGCCTCGCTGGACAGGGCGGTCAGCGGTAAGGTGCATATTACCGCTGACTCATGGTCCAGCAGGCATGGACAGGGACGTTACCTAAGTTTAACGGCGCATTGGGTGACTTTGCTGGCAGCTGGGAAGGATGCAGGACAAGGTGCAGTAGTGTTGGAGGTTGTTCCGCCACCACACCTCCAAAATGCTGATTGTGACACACCTCTCTCCTCCACCCACTCCTCTTCTTCTTCCTCCATGGCCTCTTCCTCGGAACCAGCGGTGCTCCATAGTCGTTCAAGGGGCTACGCAAGTACGCAGGCCAAAAGATGCCATGCGGTGCTTGAGCTGGTGTGCTTGGGGGACAGGAGCCACACTGGGGCAGAGGTTCTGTCAGCTCTGCAGGGGCAGGTTCAGAGGTGGTTGACGCCACGCCAACTTAAGGCAGGAATGGTGGTTTGCGACAATGGCACCAACCTCCTCTCTGCCCTCCGACAGGGACAAATGACCCATGTGCCCTGTTTGGCTCACGTCCTTAACTTGGTGGTGCAGCGGTTCTTGGGCAGGTACCCGGGCTTACAGGATGTCCTGAGGCAGGCCAGGAAAGTCTGTGTGCATTTCCGCCGGTCATATAATGCCAGTGCTCGGCTGACGGACCTCCAAAAAGGATATTAACCTGCCCAAGAACCGCCTAATCTGTGACATGCCCACCAGGTGGAACTCAACGTTGGCCATGCTGCAGCGGCTGCACACGCAGCAGAGGGCCATCAATCAGTACCTGTGCGACTATGGCACCAGGACAGGGTCAGGGGAGCTTGTTTTTTTTTCCCCACGCCAGTGGGCCATGATCAGGGATGCATGCACTGTCCTGTCACCATTCGAGGAGGCCACGAGGATGGTGAGCAGTGACAGTGCATGCATCAGTGACACTGTCCCCCTTGTCCACCTGTTGGAGCACACGCTGCGTGGAATAATGGACAGGGCACTTGAGGCAGAACAGAGGCAGGAAGAGGAGGACTTCCTTAGCTCTCAAGGCCCCCTTTATCCAGACAGTGTTCCTGCGTGCCCGCCGATCACACAGGAAGAGGACGAGGAGGAGGAGGAGGAGGAGGAAGATTGTGTCAGTATGGAGGTGGAGCCTGGCACTCAGCATCAGCAGCAGTCTTTAAGGGATCAGTCCCAAGAAACACATGGACTTGTACGTGGCTGGGAGGAGGTGGCTGCAGACGTTGTCGTCCTTAGTGACCCAGAGGACTCCGGACCAAATGCCTCAGCAAACCTACGCTGCATGGCCTCCCTGATCCTGCAAAGCCTGCGTAAGGATCCTCGTATTCGTGGTATCAAGGAGAAGGACCAATACTGGCTGGCAACCCTCCTTGATCCACGTTACAAGGGTAAGGTTGCGGACCTTATCTTGCCATCGCAGAGGGAGCAGAGGATGAAACATCTTCGGGAGGCCTTGCAGAAAGGTCTGTGCAATGCGTTCCCAGAGACTGGGAGGTTACAAACTCCTGTTTCTGGACAACGTGTTGCTGAGGCTTCGGTCAGTCAAAGAAGGAGCGGTGGAGAAGGTGGCCGTCTGACCGATGCGTTCAGAGAATTTTTTGGTCCGCAGCCCCAAGGTATGATCGGTTCCAGCAACCATCGCCAGCGTCTGTTTTACATGGTGCAGGAATACCTAGGGGCAAGATCAGACTTGGACACCTTTCCCACCGAAAATCCCCTGGGTTACTGGGTCTTGAGGATGGATCACTGGCCAGAGCTTGCACAGTATGCAATTGAGCTACTGGCCTGTCCTGCATCCAGCGTTCTTTCGGAACGCACATTCAGTGCTGCTGGAGGCGTGGTAACCGATCACAGGGTGCGTCTGTCCACCGACTCGGTCGATCGGCTGACCTTCATAAAAATGAATCAGTCTTGGATCACCACCAGCTACCAAGCACCTGATGCTGATGTAACCGAATAATTTTTTTTGAAATCTCAGATCCCTTCAAAGACTGCCTATGCTGATGCTGAGTGACTATCCCTGAGTAATTATCCTCTTCCTCCTCAATCATCACGCTGATAGCTTGTAAGAACATTTTTGGTTCTGGGCGCCACCACCAGTGCCTAAGGCACAATTTTTCAGCCCCTGTTTAACAGGGGCGTGTAATTACAATTTTTGATGTAATGCTTTGCAGCAGGGCTCGTTCCTGCATTCCAACTAGAGTGTCTGTGAGGGGTTGCAGTGTTGTGGCACCAGCACCAGTGCCTAAGGCCCAATTTTTCTGCCCCTGTCTAACAGGGGCGTGTAATTACAATTTTTGATGCAATACTTTGCAGCAGGGCTCGTTCCTGCGTTCCAACTAGAGTGTCTGTGAGGGGTTGCAGTGTTGTGGCACCAGCACCAGTGCCTAAGGCCTAATTTTTCAGCTCCTGTTCAACAGGGGCATGTAATTACAATTCTTGATCTAATATTTCACAGCAGGGCCCTGTGAGGGCTTACAGTGTTGTGGCCACAGCAACACCTAAGGCCCAAATTTCTGCTGAGTATATAGGGCAGGACCCTACTTTCAAACATCTAACTTACAAACGACTCCTACTTGCAAACGGAAGGAGACAACAGGAAGTGAGATGAAATCTACCCCTAGGAAGGGAAATTCTCTCCTGTAAGAGTTAATATGGGAAAACAATTTCTCCTTTCCACTGATGCTTTCCAATCCTTGTTCCACAAAAAAACCCAAATTTTCAAAAAACATTTTTCATTGGGACAAAAAAGTGAGGTGAAATCTTCTGAAGAGGAGGAAAGACAGCAAAACATAGGGAAGGGTTATCACCCCTGTGACATTTGTTTTCCAAAAAGCTTAAAAAAGATTTTTTGGCTGGAGCTAAACACGTTAAAAATGTACCCGTTCAAAATTACAAAGAGATTCTACTTAACAACAAACCTACAATCCCTGTCTTGTTTGCACCGCCTGTATACTGCTGTTCAGAGTATATAGGGCCTGGTGGCCCCACACCTTTCCTTATTTTAATTTGGGTGCGGGGTTCCCCTTAATATCCATACAAGACCCAAAGTGCCTGGTAATGGACTGGGGGGTACCCATGCCGTTTGTCTCACTGATTTTCATCCATATTGCCATGACCCGACATGACATTAAACCCGCAAGCAGTTTTAAATGAGATTTTTTCCTTTAAAAATGACATTTGGTGCAGGGACTGTTCTAAACACGGGAAACACGCGTCACTTTACAGGCATACTATAGACACCCCCCAGGTACGATATTTAAAGGAATATTTCACTTTTTTTTTTTTTACTTTAAGCATCATTAAATCACTGCTCCCGAAAAAACGGCCGTTTTTAAAAGTTTTTTTTGCATTGATACATGTCCCCTGGGGTAGGACCCGGGTCCCCAAACCCTTTTTAGGACAATACCATGCAAATTAGCCTTTAAAATGAGCACTTTTGATTTTGAACGTTCGAGTCCCATAGACGTCAATGGGGTTCTAACGTTCGTGCAAACTTTCGGTCCGTTCGCGGGTTCTGGTGCGAACCGAACCGGGGGGTGTTCGGCTCATCCCTAATGTACACCAAGACAGATGTACCATAGAAAATACTGAGAATCATGATTTGATGAACAGGTGGAGAAGGCTTATTTTTCTTATGTCGTTGCATTTTGTGACCAGGATACCATAGATCACATTGACATAAGATGTCAAACTTCAGGCAATTAGGCAACATCAAAATAGGACAATTTCCACAAATATAACAATATAAATGAGCTTGCAGGACGAGACATTTTCATGACCACCTTGAAATCACAATAAAATTGCTTGATAGGGCAGTGTGGCACAAAGGCATGTGTGGTTCAAAAATAGTTATAAACAGTGTGCTTAAAGGAGTTGTAAAGTCTCAAGGTTTTTCACCTTAATGCATTCTATAACCTTTTGTGCTGCAGCAGCCCCCCAGAGCCCCCCCTTTTTCTTACGTGAACCCGACCGCTCCAGCGTCAGCTCCAGCAGCTGTCTTGGGTTTTCATTGGATAGATTGATAGCCCTTGGCTTCCGCTGCTCTCAATCAAATCCAGTGACACAGGAGCCGGGAGGCGGGGCCGAGTCCTGCTGTCTGTGTAAATGATTGCAGGAGCAGGACTCGGGAGCTTGCATACACGAGTGCCTCCATGGAAAGCAGCTCTCTGTGGGGGCACTCAATGAAGAGGAGGGGCCAGGAGCGCCACCAGGGACCCCAGAAAAGGAGGATCAGGCCGTTCTGTGCAAAACCCTTGCACAGAGCAGGTAGGTATGACATAACAGTGCAGTGCTAAGAATATATACAGAAACAAATAAACAGATTGCTCATAGCATAAGATGTTAAAAAGTCCCCTTAGGTATAAAAGATGGATATAAAAGTTGACAGATAAGATCTCCTCAGCAGTGATAAGGGTGTTCATAGACATTCATGTGATATCTCCTAATCAGTGATTCCTCCACCACTTTTAACAACTGCACGTTGTCACTCTTACATTCCAACCGTAGTACCATAAAAAAAAACAATTAAAAAATATATAGTGCACACTGTGTGGCTAAAATACTTTCTTTTTATGCATAAAAATCATATGTGAGTACCTGATTTTTATGAATAAAAAGAAAGTATTTTAGCCACACAATGTGCACTATATATTTTTTCATTGGTTGTTAAAAGTAGTTGGACATTGTATCTTATTCATCTGTACATTCAAGCTTCCATCTGTGACCACTGTAAGTGGCGAACGCCTGTTTGACCCATCTGTTAGCTCAGGGGTCCAGTGAGCGGTTTGGCTAGCTGGTGGAGGAATCACTGATTAGGAGATATCACATGAATGTCTATGAACACCCTTATCACCGCTGAGGAGATCTTATCTGTCAACTTTTATATCCATCTTTTATACCAAAGGGGACTTTTTAACAGATTGCTCATAGCATAAAATGTTATTTTGTTTCTGTATATATTCTTAGCGCTGCACTGTTATTTACCTATTACATGTTCAGAAGGATTTTCATATATTGACCTTTTAGTGTACAGCTGCTTTAATTTTGTGAGTTTATGTATATCGTCTTGCGCTGACTGTACCCCCATATTTTACAAGGTAAGTATGACATGTTTGTTATTTTTAGAAAAAAAAAACCAAACCTTTACAATCACTTTTTATAATACAATTACCCATATGGTCACCATGAGTAGGGCACAAAGGGGTTGACTTGGTAAAAGTAAACATAATTTTCTCCAGAGCTTAGTGTATGTGGTTAAGCTCTGCTGATTTCCATCATCCAATCATGTGTGAGCAAAAATGCTGTTATTTTGTTTTTTGCCTGCACCTGATTGTGCATCCTTTATAAAATAAAGGTTCACCAAATTCTCTAAGCTATGGGGAAAATAAGTGTGACTGCACTTGCAAAGTGTACCATCTATTTACCTTTAGTAAATCAACCCCAATGTGTATTTGGGGTGTTACATCACTGGCTTGGCACTTGAGTAATTTAACTTTTACAGTTCCTTCTTTCTTTCATTTACATACTTTTACCAGTTAAACATTTCTTTTAATACATAGCAAACAGTAATATTGGTGCAGATGTCCAAACACCACACCCCAATAATTCCTCATTGACAATCAAAGCATAAAGGAATTTGCAGATGTCAGATTTAACCGCTGCTAGTGGCTGATGAAGTGGTTAATGCGCCTGCAAAGCGCCGCTGCCGAAGTGCTTTGCAGGCACTTCGGCGGCACTGCCCATTGATTTTAATGGGCAGGGGCGCTTTAGGAGCGGTGTATACACCGCTCCTAAAGCGCTCCAAAGATGCTACTTGCAGGACTTTTTTTAACGTTCCTCAAGCGCACCGCTTCAGTGTGAAAGCACTTGGGCTTTCACACTGAAGTGACAGGAAAGGCGCTTTGCAGGTGCTATTTTTAGCACTAAAACACATGTCCTCAGTGTAAAAGTAGCCTTAGGGCTTCAAGAAATTAGAGAAGTCAGGACATCTGTTTTTCTTTTTTACCCTTTTTTTGGTTATTAAAAGTTACCAAAAAATAACCTCCTTCTTTCTAATATATATATATATATATATATATATATATATATATATATATATATATATATATATATATAATCCACTTGTATACAGGGTTGCATAGCCATGTAATTGTCAAAGTGTCACAGCACTGAAAACTAAACCAAGAAATGTCTTGATAATAAAAGACTATATATAGGGCTATATAGAGGCTGTAAACGTGCTAGTACTCAAATGATAAAATACTCAAGTGGAAATAAAGTGAACCAAGTTATATTATTTTAAATACATAATTATTATAAATGTAAATAATAAAGTTATAAAACTGTAATTAAAGTATATGCCAAGGCTAAAAAAACCTTGCCAGTGCATCTCTTTATGTTGCATCATTTTTATTAACAGTTTTCAGGCATTACAGGTTGAATAAAAAACATATACTGTAAGTATCCTGGTCCAACAATTTATCAAAGCACTCATAGCCCAGGGGTATAAAATTCGGAGCACAGTGTGAAACTGAAGGTAGAAATGGATCACTGTCTACAAGATATATGTATCAGGTACATTGTTTAAATCAGTAGACAGAAAATCAGTAGACAGAAGACCCAGTAGATACATTCAAAGCATTTAAGGATAAATCGGCATTAGCATTGTTTAAAGCAGATAATTCAAATACTTGGTAAAAAAAAGAATAATTGGAGGAAGGCATAGTTCTATCAAAGTGAGCATGAAAAAAAAAAAAGAAAGAAAAAAAAGGAGGGGGGAAGAGGGAGAAAGGGAGGAAAATGAAAAAGATAATGGGGGGGGGGGGGGGGGGGGGGGTCAGGGGTGGCCAGTAAGACATGAGAAACTCCCAAAAACAGCTAGAACCTCAAACCTTCGCAGAGACAAAGGAGTCAAAATCAGAGGAATATCTGAAATGAGACCACACTGTCCACATGAGATTGTAGGATTCAGAATTGTCATCTTCCCATGCAATCATACGTTCCACATAGTCAATCTACTTAATTTCACAAGCCCATTTGGCCAACGCTGGGACCCCAGCATGATGCCAGCATCTGACAAATACAGAGTGGGCCACCATAGATAAAGTGCCTAAATAAGCTCTTTTTAGTTTGTTTATAGGGGCCTGGCAGCATGCATAACACAGTAATCTGTGGTTCATTTGGGAACTTATCTCCAACCAGTTTATCATACAAGTGTAGGATTTAATCTCAAAAAGTGAAAGTTTTCAGGCAAGTACCCCAAATATGTGTCATATTGGCAGGAGCCTGTAAACAGTGCCAGCAAGTGTTTGGCATGGAGGGATTGATAATATGCATAAGTGTTGGGCAGCGATACCACCTAGGTAAAATACGGTAATTACACTCTTGTGCATAAGAAGAGATTGATATCTTGTATGCAATTGCCAGTATTTTGTCCCACTCCATATCGTCTGATGATACATGCAATTCACGTTCCATTTTGAAAAAAATGGAGGTGGGTTTGAGTATGACTCCCTCAGCAAGATCTGATATATCTAAGATAGTGTGTGGTCAGGCCTAGAAGATTGAGATAGTAAAGATTCAAAATCAGTGGAAGGTCATGTCAAAGAGTCTAAGGAGGACCATGTTCCCAAATAGTGTTTCAATTTAGTGTATTTCAACCATGCGCCTGAAGGACTGTATCAGTATCCCCAAAAGAAGAAGAAGAGTCCAACCCCGAAGGGTATGGCGCAATAAAGGGTTTTCCTCCTGATGCCAGCAAAGGAAGTTGGAGCCTGTTGCCGTCAGGGGAAAGGAGGCAATCCAAAACAAAGAAGACAGGGGGCTTAGCCTAGAAGAGAGCAGGTCCTTATCTACATAAGCATACCATATCTGTAGCGTTACATGAACTGTGAGGGGCAAGAGGTCTTTAAAGGGCCGAGGCCTGGATCAGTCCAAGGCAGCGATAGGACCTCAGGGGAGAGGAAGTCATTTTCCAAATGAGTCCAAAATTTGGTGGACCATGATACCAACCAAGCAACCTAATCAGGGAGGCTGCATGGAAATAAAGCAACAGCTAGAGTAAAGCAACCACTCCTCTGTTTTTTGTAATGATAGAATTGTCTGACGAATCCTAGGTTTCTTGTGGCGCCAAATAAAGGCCTGAATAGCCTTAGTGCACCTCTTTAATGCATGCAATTTTCAAATGTTTTATCCCCTTAAAGACTTTACAAGTACAGAAAAATATCTGTTTATTAGAGATGAATTTCAAGTTCGCTGCTTTTATGTTTTTTGTTAGCTGATTCAGTGTGTTTAAAATTTACTGTCCCAGAATTAATGTGCAGATTAGCTAGACCAAATTCTTTGTAGTCATAGTTCATTTCTGGGACTTTGAAATCAGATCAGCTTGCTTAGAAGGACCAATAGGGGGGCTTTTGGAAAAGTAAGCCCCCTCATAAGATGAGGTCACATCAGCCATGTTGACAGTGTGCTTTAACTGTGATAGGGAAAGCATAGAGAGTGCTGCTAAGAAAGTGCATTGTGAGAAAGTAATGTAGGGCTTTTGGGCTCTGGCAAATCTGTTAAAGTTGATGTAAACCCTGAGTGCCCGTTGGGTGGCAAAATGCCATGTATCTTGAAGAATTAGTTGGCCCCAACACACTTCATTATTGCTGTCCTGACATCTTTATTTTGCAGGCTATATATCAGTGGGTTTAACATGGGTGTGATGGTTGTGCAAAAGACAGAGAATACTTGATATAAAACATCATCATGACTTTTTGGGGACATCAGGTACATGGCCACTGCTGTGACAAAATACAGAGTAATAATCGAGAGATGGGATGAGCAAGTAGAAAAGGCTTTTCTTCTTCCAGCATCTGTTTTAATGCTCAAAACTTCAGTAATAATTTTAATATAAGATATTAAGCAGCATAGCAATGGGCATACTCCAAATAATATAGTTTCAATGTTAACTACTATATAAAAGGCTTTGCTGCTCGTACAGAAGAGATTACTCAGACCTTTCACATCACAGAAGAATTGTTGAACCTGAAATGAATGGCAATAAGTCATTGTTGAGGCTGAGTAAGACAGTAGTATTGCATTTAAACAGGTGTATAACCACAACCCACTTGTAAGTAGGAAACAGTTTCTGCTACATAAGATACGTTGATGATGTAAGGGTTCACATATTGCAACATATCGGTCATATGCCATTGCAGCCAGTAAAACATCCTCAGTGCCAGCAATAAATGTGAAAGCAAAAACCTGAGTAAAACACTGAATAAAAGATATTTTATTATTACCTGTTAACAACATATCCAGAAGTTTAGGTACCATGGCATTTGTATATAATATATCTATGATGGACAAGTTGCAGATAAAAAGATACATTGGTGTATGTAGTTGATTGTCTAAATATATCAATGCAATCATTGCAGTATTTCCAAGCATTCCAATAAAGTAAATCAGGAAAAATGCAAAGGAAGTTAATACGTCAATTGGGGAATTTTTGGAAAATGACAGAAGGAGGAAGTATTTAATAGATGTGCTGTTCTCCATAGGCATCTAACTCAAAGAATACAATAACCAATTATGTGTAACTGCTCATTGTCTTGCCATGTCCTTTTCAACAGGATAATGGAGTAGAAGTTCCTCCATTATTACATAGGTATAAGTGCAGGTGTTTTCATTAGGAAAAGAAGGTGCATTGGGATTTAAACAATTTTCCTAATTTTGGAGTAAAAAAAAATCTATTACTGACAGCAGAAAGTAATTTCCTAAATCAGTCTTATGTTTTCCAAACCTAAATTCAAAACATGTTATCTAAATTTTCCATATATGTGGTATACAGAACTTAAAAAATGATTTTAGTATCCTCAACTAATACACGAAATATTAAATATACATTTAAATTGGGGGGTGTGGCCGGTCGCGGACCGAGATGGCAGCGTGAGAGCTGAGCTCTCCTTCCCAGGGCCAGACGGCACAAAATGGCTTTCCAGGGAGCCTTTTCAACCCATCAATGGAGCAATCTGTACCCCATCAGCCCGGGAACCATGCCGAGGAAAAGGAAAGAACACAGGAAGCCTCAGAGGCTAACGGAATTCTTTACACTGTGGTCGAATTGAGGTAGGCAAGATGGCGCTGGTTGAACATTCACCCCGGCCCATAGTTCATACTCCTTACCAGCTAAATCCGCATCCATTAGCATGAATAGTGGATCTCCCACTAGCCCACAGTCCTATTCTAACATACATCAGTCAGCTAGCCCTGCCAAAGGTAAATGCCGGATGAATGGCTCTGGATGCAGCCCAGCTGCCAGCCCTAGCACTGATTCTGGGGAGGACAACAGAGAACTGCCTGATAGTATAGAGGTATTCCCCACTACAAATCAGCCTGTAATGGACATGGTTTTAAAAGATATGCTCTTGTCGTTGCGGAGCTCACTCCAGACTGACATGATGTCCTGTATGCAGAAATTCAATAAGGAGATTCAGGTAGTTGAATCCAGAGTGGATCATATTGAAACTAAGATGGGGTAGTTTGCAGCAACTGTTAACAGTGATGTTAACATAGATGCCCATGATGGGAGGGAGGATGAAATAGAATGGCTTAAAATGAAAATGGCAGACATGGAAGATAGAGCCAGAAGGAATAATTTCAAAATTAGAGGAATTCCTGAATCTGTCCAGCAAGGGGATCTGCGTGCCTACACTGTCACTCTATTCAAAGAAATCCTCCCTGAGCTTACAGAGCTTGATGTCACTATAGAAAGGATCCATCGCCTGCCTAAATCAGCATATCTCCCTGACCAGATACCAAGAGATGTTATATTGCGTTTACACTTTTACTACACCAAAGAGAAATGAATCACTGCTCCTTGCCACGCATTGCTCATTCCTCCACAATACCAAAACCTGCAATTTTTTGCAGACCTATCGCAACACACTCTCCAAAAGAGGAAAAGTCTTACCACTTTTACTAAAGCCCTCAGGAATCACAGGATCAATTACAGGTGGGGATATCCCACAAAAACCCTTCTTTGGTAATAGTGAAACACCTTTATCATAGACTCACTAGAAAAAGGCTTAACCCTACTCAAGGAGTGGCAGATCATACCAGAACCTAATGGGTTCTCCAAATCACCCAGGAATGTTCCACATGTAGAACCAGAATGGAAAAAGGTCACAGCAAAAAATGCCAAAAAATGCTAATGACCCTGGAGAACAGAAATTAAAACCTCAAATCCCTGGGGCCTCTCTCCCACATGAACTTACCCCTCAGAACTTACCCCTTATCTGGTTTTGGATGTTAGTACAAAATGTTTATGCCTCTTTGGGGGATCTGGAGATCTCTTGTTAATACTGCAATTTTATCTTTTTTATATCATATTTATCTTTTTTTACCTTTTCAATACAGTCAGAAATTATGGTTCTACCCCAACCTCCTAGATATTTCTACAGGAACCATCTTTCAGCCAAAATTCATCCTGGAGACTTTACCAGAACAACCCGGCAATCAACCAACATCACATTCCGGAGACTGAGCCAAGTATCACCCTATACAAGAAAATCCACTATGAGACGGATACTTCAACATAAAGTAAAAAAAAAGAAAAAACTGTGCTATTAGTGAACAATATACTGAGCTGCGACTAAAAGCGCTATATGACACTAAACAGAAATAAAAACAAAAACGTTGCGCTAAAAATGATCAATTTACAAGAAAATCTGATGAGTGGTCACAAAAAATGTGTATAAATAGACTACACTAAGTAGATCTAAAAATTAACCAATCCATTCTGTGCAAAAAAAACCCAAATTTTTTCTTTTTTTTTTTTTTTTTTATACTAACTCAAAGACCTCTCCCAGGGACCTCTCATCCCACAATGGTACGAAACAACATCTAGGAAGAAAATACAATTTTCTATCAAAAATTACACTGTATTAAACTTGTTTAACCTGGTTACTCAGTTAAGTTTTTCTTTACCTTCATTTTTTTTCTTCCCTTTCCTAAACATAGCTCAGTCCTGGTTTTTAGTACTAGGACTGATTATGGACATGTATAGACAACATGAATAGACCAGCAATGGTCTCTTGTGACACTAATGCTGAATATATAATTCTGTACCTATATCATTACCTATGAAGCTAACCAAATCTGAATGTCTTAAATGCCCTTTATGCTTTTCTTCTGTATTGACAATTTGTTGAAAACCAATAAAGAAATATTGAAATGAGAAATATACATTTAAATTAAATATAAAATTAAATAAATAATACATGGTTTTATAAAGTTGCATTCAGAACTAGACATTTTTTTAGTATCCTCAGAAAATTTTTAAAGAATGTATTTTTAGAACAACACTAAACTGCATTTTGTACCTCACATGTCAAATTCTTCTTCTGAAATATAACATAAAACGCAAACAATGCAATCCCAGCATTATAACCACTGAATATTTAACAATTTTGATTAGGTATATTCACCAATATTGTGCAATGTTTTACATGGGACTTTTCATTTCAATAAAAATGATGAGTAGTATGAAAGCATATAGGGTTTTGTTCTACTACTGCCAGAGCTGGGCAAAAATCTGAGAATTTATATGATAAAGATGTGTATGTAATCATTAAACATCAAAAAAATAAATCCTTAAGGGAAAAGTTAATGCTTCATTAAAACATAATTCCTGATCTGTACCTAAGCTCTTGGGTTTTACCGATTAAGATGTTAATATTGAAATTATTTTTATATTGACTAGAAAGAAAAACTTTTTATATACACTCCTTGAAAAAATAAAGTATATTCAAAAGCAATCACTCATAATTCAGATAGAATGTATCAGTTAAGATTGTGGTAGTTTTAGCACATTTTGGACACTATTCTATGCTTAAAGTGGTTGTAAACACTTATAATCCACTTTTTACTACAGGTAAGCCTATAATGAGGCTTAACTGTAGCTATCATGGATAGCTCCTAAACCTGCACAAACCAGCCAAACCATTTCTTTTTTAAATTTTGTTTTGGATAGAGTGGGGAAGTGTTAGAGCTACTGTCAAGTCTTTATCAGGACAGAAAGTGACAGCAGACCTCTTCAACAGGGATCTCTTCACAAGAACAAAAATTGAGGGAAAAGCTTCCTGATATTCAGAAAAAAGAATACCTGACAAAAATGTTAAAACTAGGTTCATATCTATGTGGGCTGCGCTTGATGTGTTTTTACGGTGCATTTTGCATTTTTAAACCCACATTTCTGATGCGTTTTTGCATGCAGTTTTCATGTATTTTGTGTTTTTTTTTCTCTTTAAACACACTACATATAGCTGGCTGCTAAGGAGCAGGCCGTGAAGCCGTCTGCTGCATCCTTAACAACCAATGAGTCATCAGCTATCAGCAGGGTTCCCCGCTGACAGCTGAGGGAAGAAAAACAGAATTGCCAGTAAAAAACAAAATCAGGAAAAAAATGATGTGGCGTCCCCTCCAAATCCATACCAGGCCCTTTGAGTCTGGTATGGATTTGGAGAGGAACCCCACGGCAAAATTTTTTAAAAAATTACGTGGGGTCCCTCCTAAAATCTAGATCTTATCTGAGCATGCAGCCTAGCAGGTCAGGAAAGGAAGGGGACAAGCGAGCGCCTCCCCCCCTGAACCATACAAGGCCACATGCCCTCAACATGAGGGGTTGTTTTGGGGCAGGGATGCTGCTTTTTTTTTTTACATTAAACTGTCAGCTGGGAATCCTGCTGACAGCTGATGACTCATCGGTTGTTAAGGACGCGGTGGCCAGCTTCCCTGCCTGCTCCATAGCAAACAGATATACACAGTGTGTTAAAGTTTAAAAAACACATAAAAAATGCAACACTTGCGTTTCTGGTGCAGCTCCATTGAAGTGTTTTACATGCAAAATGCAATCTTCTGCAGGTAAAAAGTTCCTGACCCTTTACAAAAATGAAACTGTTAAAAAATGCATAGATGTGAACGTGTTCCATAGGAAACCATGTTAAATGGGCTGTAGTGCGTTTCTGTAAACTGTAAAATGCACTAAAAACTTATAGATATGAGCGTAGGGTAACTCTTCTTCACTGTTTTCAAAACCAAATTTAAAAAAATATTGGAACTAAGCCTTAAAAGATAGCTGTATAAGTTTTTGATACACGTTATAGTTTTAAAATGTATAAATTATTTTAGATTTTTATTATTAAAAAAAAATATCCATGAAATCAACATTTATTATAGGGTGTGTGCATAACAATGCATTTTCAAACCATACTGGGCTTTTTAATAAGAAAGCCAGGGACTATGTTTATGTTTCTTACAGTGTGTATAAATTAATTCACTAAGAAATTAAGATTATCATTAGTTACATTCATTCAGCACTCATTCACTCCAGGATGGTCTGTTTTGGTGCATTTAAGCAGGAGGATGGCTGGTTCTGGCTTGTGTTTGATATTGCTGGTGCCAAACTGTGGTGCCACTGGCCAATTATTATCCACTTGAATCTAAGAACTTTAGTTCTAATTTGTTTGAAACAACAGCTTCTTGTGCCTTGGACCTCTGTATTTAGGCCTTGTCATCAAATAATGTCATCAATAAATATTGCACCCGAGTAGCCCTAAATTTTGTTATGCCCTATACACACGATAGGATTTTCCGACAACAAAACCGTGGATTTATTTCTGAAGTATGTTGGCTCAAACTTGTCTTGCATTCACACAAATGTTGTTGGAAATTCCAAACATCAAGAACGCGGTGACGTACAACACGTATGACGAGAAAAATGAAATTTAATAGCCAGTGTGGCTCTTCTGCTTGATTCCAAGCATGCATGAACTTTTGTGCGTCGGACTTATGTACACACGCTTGGAATTTCCGACAGCAAGTTTTGTTGTCGGAAAATTTGAGAACCTGCTCTCATACATTTGTTGGCGGAAATTCCGACCAAAAATGTTCTATGGAGCATACACATGGTCGGACTTTCCGACAACAAGCTCACATCCAACTCACATTTGTTGTCGGAAAATCCTATTATGTGTACAGAGCATTTGTGTAGCCAGGTGTTTGGCTAAGAATGGAGCACTGCTGCACTGTGGTTCTGATCTGGTTAACAGCTATATCAGCAGGAGGAGGGAGCTGCTGAGCAGGAAGAGTTCATTAAGCAGAGTCAGGCAGTATTGCACTGTGAGAGTTGTAGTCTAGAGGAGAAAGACTCTATTGTAATCAAGAGAATTTGTACTGAATTTCCCAGAGGGAGATTTTCAGGAGGTGGGGAAAGCGCAGCATTTTCTCAGGCTGTACAGGGCACAGCTTTCTCTTGCCATGAGGGAGACATAGAGAGTGTACATTGCTGTCCAGGGTGCACCATCACTGCTGCATAACGGCGACCTGAGTGGGATCCAGAGTGCTGAGTCTAGGTGTGCCAACAGCCAGAGTCACCTGGGTGCAGAGAGTGGAGTAATCGCTGTGTGTGACCAGATGGTAAGCTGCATTATTGCTGGGACTGGTGGGCTGTTGCTGTGGGCATTTACTATCTGCTGCTGGAGAGAGAAAGACTGGACCCTTTTGGAACTGGCCATACAGCCATATAGTAGCCCTATTTCTGTCTGCAGGCTTGCCTGGGATGATTCTCATGTGCACCAACGGTACAACTGAGCCCCAACGCTAGCTGGTAAAAGGGTTAGGACTTAAGACGGTCTCTGTGTAGCAGCTTTAAAGGGACAGTCACCTATGCTAAGAAGTACCTCTCAGGGGACATTGCCTCATATCCTAGACATTCTCCTAGAATGCGGTCTAGATTAGTTATGATATTATTATTCATATTGCAGTTCATATTTATATGCACTGCTTATTGCTGATCTTGCTTGCAGTAACTTTCACTCAACAAGGTGTGCCAGAAGGGCTGAGGTTGTTTTCGAGAACCCAAATAACCAAGCGGCTACTGCAGGGGAGGCACTATATTAGGAAAATAGCTGTTTGTGCCTTTTGTTTCTACATTTAGGCATGTTGCCACTGCTACCAAGCTCTGCTGCTGCTGGCCAACTTTTACCCACCCAAATATAAGGGATGTATCTCTTTTTTTTTGGAGAAAACAGCAACCTATATCTTTACATTCTAAATCTAGGCTTGATTGGGCCACCTTGAAACCGGTGAACCTGAAAATCTTCTACCCAACCTTGCTTGAGGCCTGTATCTCTAGTTTTATAGGAGGTGGTGTTTTTCATAGAGACGAGTTTTGGTATCTGGTCAAGCTTGGGTCCATTGCAAACACAACAAGTTCACAGTTCACAGATATGACAAACTAATGCAGTCTTTCATTAACATAACAACTGATTACCAATAAGACTCATTCTGCCCTTTTAACTTAGAACAAGTGGCTTAGAATAACTAATAATTGGGGCTTTGTTATGTGCCTGGAGTGCAAGCAGGGTCCCCAGGAGTCCCAACAACCATGTCGATGATGTTCTTAGCTGTGACAGGGAAAGTCTAGGGGGTGTTGCTAATAAAGTGCATAGGGACAAATTAGTGTATACCTTTTAGGCACTTGTCTCTTAAAATGGATATAAACCCTTACTGAGTGTCCTTTTGATAGCAAAATTCTGTGTAACTTGAGGATCTTTAGGGTGGGGTAGAGGAATTAACATCTTAGTGCTGCTACAGTCATAACAGGATTAATGTTATGACTGTAGCAGCATATTTTCTATTTTTTATGGCTGCAAGTTATTTTTTTCAGTCTGTTTCTGTCCACTTGCACTGCAGTCATAACGGACTGCTTTTTTTCACAGGGTATATTTCCTATTTTGTTTTCTGGCTGCAGTAGATTTTTTTACAGCCTGCCTCTGTTCACATGTACTTCATTCCTAACTAGCTGCATGTGATTTTTCACTGAGCCTATTTCACAATGTTTGATGGCTGCAATTTAATTTTTTTCAAAGCTTGTCCCAGTTCACATGCACATCACTGATAAATAACTGTGTGTATTTTTTTGCAAGACATATTTCCTTATTGTTGCTGGCTGCAAACTGTATAATAATATTATTGATATAAAATGTAAAAAGGTTTTAACTTAGGTAGTGCCATGTGTGAAAAGATCATGGCATGCACTATAGTGAAGTGTTAAACAATGTTATGGATAGGCACTAAAGCGGGAATTGTCAGCAGTGCTGGCTGGAGTTATATACAGCCTGATATGCTGCCTGTATAGTTTGAGCCTGATGTTGCTCAGAAGACCCAGGTGGCAAGAAGTAGTGTGGAATCTCTGCAGCTTCTCTAATCTCCTAAGTAACATAAACGAAAGGGGGCCAAAGATTACCAATCACCAATGAAAGGAGGACACCGAACACCAAACAAAGTGTGAAGACCACTGACCACCAATAAAAGTGGTTAGAAACCAATAAAAGGAATACATAGGCCAATGCCCATAAAAGCAAGGGGGCATAGATCACATTTTTATTAATAGTTGTGCAAGGATTTTATGTTGATATCATCAAATAATTTAGTATTACAATTTCTTAAAAATGTAAGATAAAAAGGGTTGTAATATTATTTAAAGTGATTGTAAACCCTTGTTTTTTTTTTTTAAATAACAAACATGTCAGACTTACCTCCACTGTGCAGCTCGTTTTGCACAGAATGGCCCCGATCATCCTCTTGTGGGGTCCCCCGGCAGTGCTATCAGCTCCTCCCTGCATCGTATAACCCCCTAGGATAAGCGCTCTCCCGGGGGGTTACCTTGCGGGTGCACTACCGAGTCCAGCATTTGCGTCCATAGACACAGAATGCAGGACTCGGCCCCTCCCCCAGGTGCCCTCATCATTGGATTTGATTGTTAAATTCAAAATGCTAACCATAACATACAAGGCCATTCACAACATCGCCCCATCTACATCACCAACCTCATCTGCAGATATCGCCCAAATCGCCCCCTCCCTCCTCCCAGGACCTCCTGCTCTCTAGCTCCCTTGTTACCTCCTCCCATGCTCGCCTTCAGGACTTCTCCAGAGCCTCTCCCATCCTCTGGAATTTCCTGCCCCAGTATGTCCGATCAGCCCCTACCCTGTCCACCCTTAGGAGATCCCTGAAAACTCATTTATTCAGGGAAGCCTATCCCACACCCACATAACTGTCCCTGAGCCACCCCCATCAAATCATTCTTTGCAGCTATTACCTTTTGTACCACCACCCCCTCCCTTTAGAATGTAAGCTCTACGAGCAGGGCCCTCCTGTACCTTTTGTATTGAACTGTACTGTAATTGCGTTGTCCCCCTTATACATTGTAAAGCGCTGAGTAAACTGTTGGCGCTATATAAATCTTGTATAATAATAATAATAATAATAATAATTGATAGCAGTGCAGCCATTGGCTCCCGCTGCTGTCAATCTATCCGATCAAGAGCAGGGAAACCCGGGCAGAGAAGGTAAGCGCATCTCCCCTGAGGGAACGAATGGGCTCAGGTGAGTAAAATGGGGAGCTGGGGGGGCGGTCACTGTTAGAAGTTTTTTCACCTTAATGCATAGGATGCATTAAGGTGAAAAAACATGAGGGTTTACAACTCCTTTAAGATTTTTTGTTCTTTTGGTTGATTTTTCTTTGTATTTTATTCTATTGTTTTTTATTTGTTCTCCACTGTTTTTAAAATTTATTGTTAGAAATTGAACAGAAATCATCTCTTGTTCTTTCTCTCTCTCTCTCTCTCTCTCTCTCTCTCTCTCTCTCTCTCTCTCTCTCTCTCTCTCTCTCTTTTAATCTTGTTTTAATATTTTATTAGCCCACACAAAAATAATCTGTCTAAATTTAGTTTTCATCTTATCTACCAAAAACCCTAAGTTACAGAAAATAGAATTATATGTCACATATAGAAACATTTGCTAAATTTACCAAAGCTACACATTTTACATTGGCCTTGATTCACTTCAAATACCCAATCAACATTTATATTTTTTCCATGAGCCTGTGTTTTTTCACATAACTAGTTTCCTAAAACTAAAGGTGTATTTGTAGTAAACTCAAGGAAATATAGAAAATTCCCCAATTTGCAATTCAGCTCCACAACGTGAGAAAAAGCTAAGGGCACTTTCGGACTGAGGCGCCGCTATCTTCAGTCGCACTTTACCGTTGTTTTAGCGGTGCTTATCGGCGCTTAAGCATTGCTTAAAGCACCGCTTTGCAGGCGCTTTGGCGCCACTGCCCATTTCAATGAGCTTTAGGAGCACAAATCTCATAAATCACAAATACCAGTCCCCAACCGCCGGACTTGAATCTTCAAGTCCGGCCCCAC
This sequence comes from Lithobates septentrionalis, assembly GCA_037952835.1. Classification (NCBI taxonomy): domain Eukaryota; kingdom Metazoa; phylum Chordata; class Amphibia; order Anura; family Ranidae; genus Lithobates; species Lithobates septentrionalis. The sequence goes on from JBBDGP010000254.1 coordinate 1,726,744, forward strand.
CCCAAGACTGTGGCCAACCCTATACTAGACTGTAACCCTAAATTAAAGATATCCAGCCCTACCTCAGATAAGTGCACGCCATCTGATCTGTATAAGCCACTAAAGCCTCCTTCATGATCTAGGTGTCTGTATGAAAATTTGCCTATAATAGGCATACATTTTCCATTGTTTTATTTACTCTACGTCTAATCTTCTCCAAATTTTTAAACTTAGGATTGCTTAACCACAAAAGTCTGGGAAAAATTTCTGAAATAATAACTCCAGTATTTGGGGATGACAGAGTGAAAATGTGTAAATCCCTTCATTTCATACATGAGATCCATGGTGTTGACTTTACCCACATCATTCCCCCCAAGGTGGATGATGACAATATCAGGAGTTGGCCAAAACTTCAATCAACCTGAAAATATGAAAGAACAAATTAGAACAGCGGAGACCCCGGATGCCTTTTCAGAATACTTGAAAATTAGCATTATCCAAGGAAAGATTGGATGTATAGCAACGGAGTGCAGCTCTTTTAAATGCCCAGTAAATGAATGAGTGTCCTAGAATCCAAACATTTCTTCTATAACCTGGAATTTAAACAGAAAAGTCAGATCTCAAAACATACGCCCAGCCTTTGTATGATGGAATCACCAAGTCCCATTCTTGCAGCCTCAGTAGCTACCCCGATATGAAAAGAATGGGACATAACTCTCAAGTGTTGTAGTTCTAACCGCTTCATGCAGCCTTTTAAAACAAAATTAAACTGGTACCTAGTCAGAGGAGAACTATCTGCATGAAGAAGAAATTGAGGCCTAATGAGAATGTATTTCTTTACCAGGACTAATGGGCATATCATTTTGTCACCACATGTATGTAGATGAATCCATTTCCCCCTACCGATCCTATCTGTCTTAGACAATGGGATAAACAATTTAATCCCTGCATCCATGACCTTAACATGCTGTAGTAAAGGACCAGCAGGAGATCATTTATTATTTGGAAGCAGTTCTGAGATTCGTAGTGCTCCAAAAAACGTTAATACAAATGCTACCTTAAATTACTTAGATTTGAATTCAGAAAAACAAACTTCTGAAGTAATGGTACAAATCTTTTTCAATAACTCAATTGAAATAGAGCCATTACACTACAGATAATAGGAGACCTATCTGTAACCTCTTAGAGCTTGCTGTACAGAGAAAAATGATTTACAACTAGGCAGACCTTGCATTTTTAGAAAAAATGATACTCCTGCCAGAGTTTTACCAATATGACCATAATGCCCCATACACACGAGCGGAAATTCCGCCAGCAAAAGTCCGATGAGAGCTTTTGGTCCGAAAATGTGACCGTGTGTATGCTCCATCGGACTTTTGCTGGCGGAATTCCAGCCAGCAAAAGATTGAGAGCATGTTCTCAATTTTTCGCTCGGAAAAAGTTCCGATCTTAAATTCTGATCGTCTGTACCAATTTCGACGCGCAAAATTCCTACGCATGCTTGGAAACAATTCGACGCATGCTCAGAAGCATTGAACTTCATTTTCTCGGCTCGTCGTAGTGTTGTACGTCACGACGAATTTTTGTGTGACCGTGTGTATGCAAGCCAAGCTTGAGCGGAATTCCGTCGGAAAAACCATCCAAGATTTTTCCGACGCAAATTCCGCTCGTGTGTACGCGACATAAGACACCTCTTTATGCATTAAAGAACATACGAATGATAATATTACCTGTTCTAAAGGAGAATCAAAGCGGAAATGAAAATGTCTAGCAAAATTAACCCATTTGTTCCATGCAGCAGAATATTCTGCCCATGTGCTATTTGTGACAGACTTTTTTATATAGTCTGTAATGCTTTCTAGATTAAATCCCAAAGGTAGTCCGGGATGTTATCCCTTCCAAGTCAGCGTTGGGTAGTAACTGACAGAATCTTGAAATCTGAAATCGAGACAGAGTGTCCGCGATTTGATTCTCCTTTCCTGGCAGATGTTTACATCATAACATATGGTTAAAAGCTAAACATAGAAATATCAAATGTCTAAGTAATTTAATCACTAATAACGATTTTGATGATAAGCAATTCACTGCGTATAATACGCCTTTATTATCAGTTTGTATGAGAATCTTTTTGTTGGCAAATTGCTTACCCCCAAATGTCTAGCGCCACTACTAAAGGAAATAATTCTAATAGCACTATGTTCTCTGTAGCATTTAATTGTACCCATGTAAAAGGCCATTTACTGCAGCACCAATGCGTCTTCCATAATGCAGAGAAACCACAAGACCCTGCCGCATCTGTAAAAAACTCAAAATCTGCAGAAAATATGAAATTATCTTGGAAGAAAGAGTGACCATTATAGCTGTCAAAAATTTTTAACCACACTACTAAATCTTCTTTTAGCTCAGAAGTTAGCCTTACATGCGCGAACGGGGATTTGAGGCCTGAGATGGCCAGATAACGTTGACGCGAAAAGGCCCTACCAACTGGCATTTTGAGAGACGCAAAGGCTAATAAACCTAATAATGACTGTAGTTCTTTTAATAAAACTTTCTTCCTTTTCAAAAACCCAGGTATTATGAATTTTATCAATTTATCAATTTTATCCAAGGTAATCTAAATTCTAAATTTACTGTGTCAATAGTAATACCTAAGAAATTAATTGAAGATGTGGGGAGCACTGTTTTTTCAGCTGCCAAAGGAATACCAAGTATTCATCTTACCAAAAAGCTGAAGCATGAAATAACAGATAGGGAAATCTGCAGGACCTATGAATAGGAAGTAATCCAGATAATGTAGGTTTCCTTCATATCCAGACTCAAATGTTACCACCCATTCCAAAAAAGTAGCAAATTCTTTGAAAATAATTTTTATTACCTATGGGCTGCTCAATATCTTTCGCCTATTTCAAACAGAATACCTAACAAATGATATGCTTCTGGAGCAATTGGTAATAAGCGAAAAGCAGCTTTTATAACTATCTTGGCTAACAAAGCTGCCCTACCGAATTTTCTAATTTTAAAAACTGCTTCTTCAAATGTGCAGTATGAAACTGAAAACAAACTTTCTTCAATTTCATCATTTAAAGATGCACCCTTTGGGTATGACAGGTGGTGTATAAGCCTATATGAGTTGTGTTCTTTTTTGGGGGATAATACCTAACGGAGAGATTCTAAAGTTCATAAATGGAGGATTTTTAAATGGACCCGCCATACGGCCTTCTGATATCTCTTTATTTAATTTTTCTGTTACGATATGAGGGAATAGATGACTTTAGATTTTTAACCATATTACAACCACTGCCACTAAATATAGGCAATGGGAAACCATGTGAAAACCCATTAACTAAAATTTTGGCTGTTTCCTGGTCTGGATACATTTCCAGCCAATGAAGCATTCTTGCTACTCTCACTGGTGTGCATGCTTTTTGCAGTATGTTCTCTCGGTCCTTGAAAATGACCCCTTTTAAAACACTTAACTAATGGGTGTGTACCTGAACAGCGTGAATATCCATTCCTATATTTACAGGCATTACTCCATTTTCATTGTGTTTTGTTAAATGCATAGCAGAAACCTTTTTTGTATGGCGAGATGAAAGACGTGGATGCCGGCTTAGAAAATGGCGATTTTTGTAGCAATATTAAATTAAGCCATAGCCCCATGTCCTTCATACCCCACTTCAAAGATGGATAAATTGACAGCTTTTGTCTGAACGATTCGTCGTAATTATACCATCCTAATTCTCCAAAATTCTTTTATGCCTCTAAAACATGTTCTAGGTGCTGAAAAAGTCTGCAGCAGAATTCTGGGTGCTTTTCACCCAGAAAGCTTGTGTAAATTGTAAATGACTGAAGCCAGTTATGGAAAGATCTCGTCCCTGGTCTACGCCTATCATCTTCAGGTTTTTCTTCAAGTGTTCTTTCAGATTTTGCTATAAAATCTTTGGAAGATGACAAAAGTGACAATATGTCTATAAACTCGACCTTCCAGATTTTTTCTTTTGTTTGTTTGGAAAGATGATATCCCAGTGGCGAGATATCACATGGTAGCACTTCCTTCATGTTTCAGGAACTGATGAATTAGCCCGAGTAATGCTAGAGGAAACAGGAATTCCTAATTAGAGTTTGCAACATAATTAGTGTTACTACCATCTTCAACTGTATTCATATTACTTGCATTACTAGACCATGCTGCTGCATAATTAGGACTTGCATTCACATTTGTAGCCATGTTGTTAAAGAATATATTGCAAATTTATCTAACTACTTGCTGCCTGCACTATAGCCGAAAGACGGCTACAGCGCGGGCCTTAATTGCCGGGAGGACGTCCATGGATGCTGTCTGCGCATCTCTGTGGGTCGCACGCAGTGTGCTCTGTGATCACCGAGTCTATGAGACTCGGCTGATCGCGGATCAGAATAAGGGATCGATCCCGGCCCCTTACCATGTGACCAGCTGTCAGCCAATGACGGCTGATCACGTGATGTAAACAGAAGCTCGGTAATCGGTATTTTTTTACCAAACACTGTCAGCGTGAGGGAAAAAAAAGCAGATCGCCGGCTTCTGACAGAGGGAGATCGGTTCCTCACACAGAAAGCAACGGCTGCATTTTCTGTGCCCACCAGTGTCAGCTGCCAGTGCCCACTGTGCCACCTACCAGTGCCACCTATCAGTACCCACCAGTGCCACCTACCAGTACCCACAGTGCCACCTACCAGTGCCCACAGTGCCACCCAATAATGCCCACCAGTGTTGCCAATCAATGCCCATCAGATCAGTGCTGCCTATTAGTGTCACCTACCAGTGTCTACCAGTGCCCATCAGTGCCACCCATCAGTGCCGCCTCATCAGTGCTTATCAGTGCCACCTATCAAGGCCCATTAGTGCTGCCTTATCAGTGCCCATCAATGCATCCTATCAGTGCCCATCAGTGCAGCCTCATCAGTGCACATCAGTGAAGGAGAAAAATTACCTGTTTTCAAAATTATATAACAAACTATGAAACAGTTTTGTTTTTTTCAAAAATTTCGGTCCTTTTTTGTTTTATTTAGCAAAAAATAAAAAACCCAGCAGCAATTAAATACTACCAAAAGAAAGCTCTGTCTGTGTGAAAAAAATTATAAAAATTTCATTTTGAGAAAAGCTTGAGTGATTCAGCGGGTAGCTATGAGTCAGAGGAACCCAGTGAGTAGCTGTGAGTTAAGCTTGAGGATCTACAGTGGGATACTGTGAGTTGTTGCTATAGGAGACAGCAGTTGCTATGAAATACAGATTGCTGCATTCAGCTTAAAGGCCCTTTTTCTGTGTTGCTGTCTGCCTAGTTCAATTCTTGTCCAAGGTGTCTACAAAGTTGCTATTGTATTTGCCTAAGAAAAGGGTAAAGTGGTCAGCGGGACTTTAAGCTATATAGTGATTGGCCTCATTTAAAGTCTAAAATTTGGGATGGAGGCCAATTGCTTTTGGTGCCTTGGACCACATCATTCTTTATCGTTGTAAGGGTGTCCTGCTTTTTGGTATACATCTCTCATTCAAAAACTCCCCTTTTTGTTGGAACCCATAAAAGCAACACTGTGTTTTATATCTCACATGTTTACTCTGAGGCCAATCACTATATAGAGTAAACATGTGAGATATAAAACACAGTGTTGCTTTTATGGGTTCCAACAAAAAGGGGTAGTATTTGAATGAGAGTTGTATACCAAAAAGCAGTCTTGGCAAAGAACATTTAATTATACCGTGTGAGATCATGTATAACATACTGAATAACACAAAAGGGCAAGCTTTTTTTGTACAGCGTATGGTCCCTTTGGAATTTATCATCTGATCGCTGCACCTGGGCAGGAGGCCACTTAGCAGACATCAATAAGCCTTGAACTATTGCTTTGAAGCAATCTGGTGAGTGTCTAGATTGGTGTAGGTGCACGGCCATGGCAGTCTAACTTTTCACACATGGGGTGAAGTGCGTTTACTTGACACTTTTTATTACTTGATTTCTGGGTGTGGTTTGTATACGGCACATCTACCATTGGAATTATTTTGAACACACAGAAGAATTCTCTTTATTACATCACGGATTCATATATCTTAGGACTATATTTGTTTATTACCTATTAAGACTTTCTGTAGAGCGCTGCATACCACTTTTTGTTTTATTGTTATTGAAGGTTGCGTATTCACTTTTTTGTGCTGCTAATCTATCATACAGTGCTCACTTGACTTTGTTTTTTTATTTATAAATGTAGTTGCATATTTACCACATTACAGATGCACTTTCTTATTAATGACATTTTCCTCTAAAGAGATCAGTTGTATCAAGCAAAAGATCAACCACCGAAAGTTTGTGCTGAGGTCACCTCTATAATGAGTCTTTTCCCCACTTCTTTTGGTCCCTTTTTTGGACCACAATGTCATAGAAAGAATATACCAGTTGTGCTGCAGAAAAGGGAGACATAAGGATGGCTGAATCCACAAGGCCCAGAAGCTAAAATAGAAAGGAAAAGATGAAGGCACCCTCAATTACCTTTGAAGACATGGTCGATATGGTGAACATATTGGAAAAAAAAAGGCTGTGATGGAAAGTTTGCATATTATCTCAAACCAAACTCAAGAAAAGACCATATATTGCAGAAAGTTGTGAAACTCTTAGTGAGAAAATATGGGGTGGAGCACCAACAAAATATTGGCCAGACCTAAAGCCCAGAGAGCATTCGTAACTTTCTAAAATAAAAGAAAAACCTTAAGAAAGTAACTACCGTATATACTCGAGTATAAGGCGACCAGAATATAAGCCAAGGCACCTAATTTTACCACAAAAAACTGGGAAAACGTATTGACTGGAGTATCAGCCTAGCTGTGCTAGGGTGAGCGCAGCTACTGTAAGTGGAAAAAAGGGTCATCAATGCCCATTTGCAGCCTTACTGTGCCCATTTGCATGCCTCACTGTGCCCATTTGCAGCCATAGGTCCCCCGGACTTCAAACTCGGTAGTTAAGAGTTCCTAGTTGCCCCCTAGCTGTAGCCTAAATTTGGGGTCTCTGGACCCAAAGGGTCCCAAAATGACATTGCTGCAGACGGACACAGTTGACCAACTTTGGGGCCCCGTATCTTGGGGCCACTTGGTGCTAGGAACCCCAAATTTGGTGTGCAAACCCAGTGGAACTAGCACTATAACATATCCAACTAGAGTTCCTAGCACCAAGTGGCCCCAAGATACGGGGCCCCAAATTCGGTCCGGAAAATGTCAAGCACTTTTCTGCAGCAGAAAATCACATTTTCCGAACCGAATTTGGGGCCCCGTATCTCGGGGCCACTTGGTGCTAGGTACCCCAAATTTGGTGTGCAAACCCAGTGGAACTAGCACTACAACATATCCAAAGCGGTTCCTAGCACTAAGTGGCCCCGAGATACAGGGCCCCAAATTCGATTCGGAAAATGTGATTTTCTGTTGCAGAAAAGTGCTTGACTCGAGTATAAGCCAAAGGGGGCATTTTCAGCACAAAAAATGTGCTGAAAAACTTGGCTTATACTCGAGTATATATGGTATGTTGCATGTCAGCATGGTAATTTATTTTGTCTATTTATGCCTTTTTCATTTATTCATATTTAATATACTGCTGTAGCTCATCCTTAAAGGCTAAGTTCACATTTTCAAGCAGAATTTCACTTTTCTTGTATATTCATTTTTGATAATGTTTTTCTCTTTAGAAAGCCCATAATGCTCTTTACAACTGTGCCCTGAGTGCAACCTGCATCTAATATTTAAAGTAAAAATGTTATATTAATAGTACCAAAACATATAAAGCAAACAAAGATATAAAACTTTAACCACTTTAGGACAGCCTGCCCACATTGTACTGCAGATGGGTGGCTCTTACTTGCACAGCAGCGTATCTACAGTGGCTTGCGAAAGTATTCGGCCCCCTTGAACTTTTCAACCTTTTGCCACATTTCAGGCTTCAAACATAAAGATATAAAATTTTAATTTTTTGTGAAGAATCACCAACAAGTGGGACACAATTGTGAAGTGGAACGAAATCTATTGGATATTTTAACCTTTTTTAGCAATTAAAAAACTGAAAAGTGGTGCGTGCAAAATTATTCGGCCCCTTTACTTTCAGTGCAGCAAACTCGCTCCAGAAGTTCAGCGAGGATCTCTGAATGATCCAATGTTGTCCTAAATGACTGATGGTGATAAATAGAATCCACCTGTGTGTAATCAAGTCTCTGTATAAATGCACCTGCTCTGTGATAGTCTCAGGGTTCTGTTGAAAGCGCAGAGAGCATCATGAAGACCAAGGAACACACCAGGCAGGTCCGTAATACTGTTGTGGAGAAGTTTAAAGCAGGATTTGGATACAAAAAGATTTCCCAAGCTTTAAACATCCCAAGGAGCACTGTGCAAGCGATCATTTTGAAATAGAAGGAGTATCAGACCACTGCAAATCTACCAAGACCTGGCTGTCCCTCTAAACTTTCAGCACAGACAAGGAGAAGACTGATCAGAGATGCAGCCAAGAGGCCCATGATCACTCTGGATGAACTGCAGAGAACTACAGCTGTGGTGGGAGAGTCTGTCCATAGGACAACAATCAGTCGTACACTGCACAAATCTGGCCTTTATGGAAGAGTGGCAAGAAGAAAGCCATTTCTCAAAGATATCCATAAAAATTCTCGTCTAAAGTTTGCCACAAGCCACCTGGGAGACACACCAAACATGTGGAAGAAGGTGCTCTGGTCCGATGAAACCAAAATCAAACTTTTTGGCCACAATGCAAAACGATATGTTTGGCGTAAAAGCAACACAGCTCATCACACTCAACCCACCATCCCCACTGTCAAACATGGTGGTGGCAGCATCATGGTTTGGGCCTGCTTTTCTTCAGCAGGGACAGGGAAGATGGTTAAAATTGAGGGGAAGATGGATGCAGCCAAAGACCATTCTGGATGAAAACCTGTTGGAGTCTGCAAAAGACCTGAAACTGGGACGGAGATTTATCTTCCAACAAGACAATGATCCCAAACATACAGCAAAATCTACAAAGGAATGGTTCACAAATAAACGTATCCAGGTGTTAGAATGGCCAAGTCAAAGTCCAGACCTGAATCCAATCGAGAATCTGTGGAAAGAGCTGAAAACTGCTGTTCACAAACGCTCTCCATCCAACCTCACTGAGCTCGAGCTGTTTTGCAAGGAAGAATGGGCAAGAATTTCAGTCTCTCGATGTGCAAAACTGATAGAGACATACCCCAAGCGACTTGCAGCTGTAATCGCAGCAAAAGGTGGCTCTACAAAGTATTAACACAAGGGGGCCGAATAATTTTGCACGCCCCACTTTTCATTTTTTTATTAGTTAAAAAAGTTTCAAAAATCCAAAAGATTTCGTTCCACTTCACAATTGTGTCCCACTTGTTGGTGATTCTTCACAAAAAATAAAAATGTTATATCTTTATGTTTGAAGCCTGAAATGTGGCAAAAGGTTGAAAAGTTCAAGGGGGCTGAATACTTTCGCAAGCCACTGTATACTTTGATCCCTGCTCCCGGTTTCAGAAAGTGCATGCTCCCTGCAAAGCAGGGAGAAGGAACAAATACATTTCTAGTAAAAAGCAGCACATAATACATACGTTAACAGTTGTTAGGCACACACTTAACCCCTTAATTACCCCAAGATATTAACCCCTTCCCAGCCAGTGTAATCAGTACAATGACAGTGTATTGTATTATCACTGATCACTGTATTAGTGTCACCGGTGATCAGTGTCAGTTAGTCAGTTCCCACCCAGTGTCAGTTATGCCGCGTACACACGAGCGCACTTTTCAGCATCAAAGGTCTGACGGTCTTTCTGACGGACTTTCAACTGAGTTACAATGGACTTTCGAACGACCGGACTTGCCCACACATGAACGGACTAAAGTCCGTTCGAAAGTCCGTTTGGTTTGAACGTGATGACGTACGAAGGGACTAGAATAAGGAAGTTTATAGCCAGTAGCCAATAGCTGCCCTTGCGTCCTTTTTTGTCCATCGGACTAGCATACAGACACACAGATATTTAGACTGGACTCAAGTCCGTTGGAAAGATTTGAAACATGTTCCAAATCTAAAGTCAGTCTGATTTTCGACAGAAAAGGTCCGCTGAAGGTCCGATGAAGCCCACACGCGGTCGGATTGTCCGATGGATTCGTTCCGTCAGACCAGTCCGGTCAAAAAGTCCAGTCGTGTGTACACGGCATTAGTGTCAGATTTCCGGCTGCACTATCACAGTTCCACTATAAGTTGCTGATCACCGCCATTGCTAGTATTAAAGATAAATGAATAAAAATCCAAGTGTATATACCATAGTTTATTGATTGGCTTGTGTGAAAGTTATAGCTATAAACACTTGTTGGGATTTTTTGTGTAGCAGAATACACTTTGGCCTAAATTTTTGAAGTAATTCGATTTTTTTATTGTTATGTTTTATAGTAGAAAGTAAAATATATATATATATTTTTTTCAAAATTATTGGCCTTTTCATTTATATAATAAAAAAACAAAAAAAAAAAACAGTGGTGATCAAATACCACCAAAAGAAAGCCCTATCTGTGTGAAAAAAAGGTCTGGTCACGAAGGGGGTAAAACCTTCCGGAGCTCAAAAGGTTAAAAAACAATATCAAAATTACCCAAAACTATAAGTTCTTTTAACAGATGCTAAAATCTTTTTCCATTACTTTTTACATATTCTTGGTTTCCTATAATGCTGTAGATACAGTAATAAACTGTGATTGCATTTTTAGAGAATTACATCATCTTTGAAATGAACAAAACAAAGAAACAAAAGCAAGATAATTAAAATGATAAATATGCTCAGTGGGTGATGAAACACGAGGGATTTTTCAAATTAGAACTCTTGTGTATGTGCATCAACACAATATAAATGATGTGATTGTATTCACCATTGTGTATGCTGTACAGAGCATTGCCTTCCTGTTACTCCGGCGTGTCATAGTTTGGTGATTTTCTTTGTGGCTGAAATGAAGAGGATTTTATGGTGATATCATCAAGTTTTGTATTACAATTTCTAAACCATTTAACATAAAAAAGGTTGTAATATTATTTAAGCTTTTTATTGTCGTGGTTGATTTTATTTCATATTTAATTTTTTTGTTTTTATTTGTTTTTCACAGATTTTAAAATGTATTGTTGAACAGAAAAACAAATCATCACATTCTCTCTCTCTCTTTCAATCCTGTTTTAATATTTTATTAGCCCATACAAAAAGAATGTCTACATTTTGTGTTCATCTTGTCTTCCAAAAAACCCTAAGTTACAGAAAATGAAAATGTATGTCATATATAGAAACATTTGCTCAATTTATCAAAGCTACACATTTTACATTGAACTTGATTCACTTCAAATTTCCAATCACAAGACATTTATATTTTTCCATGAACCTGTATTTTTTTCACATAACCATTTTCTTAAAACTGAAGGTGTATTTGTAGGCACCTCAAGGAAATGTAGACAATTCCCCAATTTCTAATTCAGCTCTACAATTGAGTAAAAAGCAAAATACAGTGCCTTGCAAAAGTATTCACCCCCTTGGCATTTTTCGTGATTTGTTGTCTCACAACCTGGAATTAACATGGATTGTTTAAGGATTTGCATCATTTCATTTACAGAACATGCCCACAACTTTTCTTTTACAAAAAAAAATAATCTTCAAACAACAAATAGAACAAAATAACAGAAAAAAAGTCAATGTGCACAACTATTCATCCCCCTAAAGTCAATACTTTGTAGAGCCACCTTTTGCGACTATCACAGCTCCAAGTCGCTTTGGATGAGTCTCTTTGAGCTTGCCACATCTTACCACTGGGATTTTTGCCCATTTCTCCTTGCAAAACTGCTCCAGCTCCTTCAAGTTGGATGGTTTGAGCTTGTGAACAGCAAAGTCCGACCACAAATTTTCTATTGGATTGAGGTCTGGGCTTTGACTAGGCCATTGCAACACATTTACATGTTTCCCCTTAAACCACTCACGTGTTGCTTCAGCAGTGTGTTGGGGGTCATTGTCCTGTTGGAAGGTAACCCTCCATCTTAGCCTCAAATCACACACAGAGTGTATCTCCCAGCGATCGTGTCACGGAGCCGCAGAAGGGGGAACTATGTAAACAAGGCATTTCCCCATTCTGCCTTGTGTCATGACAGAGATCTACTGCTCCCTGTCATCAAGAGAAGTAATCACTGTCATGTCAGTGGTAGCCCATCCCCCCACAGTTAGATTTACTCCCTAGGACACACTTAACCCCTTCATCGCTCCTTGGTGGTTAACCCCTTCCCTGCCAGTGTCATTTACACAGTAATCAGTGCATTTTTATAGCACTGATCACTGTATAAATGACAATGGTCCCAAAAATGTGTCAAAAGTGTCCGATGTGTCCGCCATAATGTCGCAGTCCCAATAAAGATCACAGATCGCCACCATTAATAATAATAAAAAATTAATAATAAAAATGCCATAAAACTATCCCCTATTTTGTAGAAGCTATAACTTTTGCGCAAACCAATCAATATACGCTTCATTGGGATTTTTTTACCAAAAATATGTAGAAGAATACATATCGGCCTAAACTAAGGGGAAAAAAAATGTTTTATACATTTTTGGGGGATATTTATTATAGCAAAAAGTAAAAAATATTGCGTTTTTTCCCCCACACTTTTTTCCCTACTTTTGGTGGTATTTGATCACCTCTGTGATTTTTATTTTTTGCGCTATAAACAAAAAAAGAGCGACAATTTTGAAAAAAAGGACATGAATTTTGTTTGGGTGCAACGTCGCACGACCGCGCAATTGTCAGTTAAATTGATGCAGTGCCAAATCGCAAAAAGTACTCTGGTCAGGAAGGGGGTAAAATCTTCCGGGGCTGAAGCGGTTAAAGCGTCACTGAAGTTATAGTTCTATGCTGATCAGGAAAGGGGATGGCATTCTCAATGAGAAGGGGACCTGCTTTCCAGATGTAAATAATATAGACATGTATAGGATGTTTTTACATTTTCATGCTGCCCTCGGCTGAGGATCAGTTCAAATCACAGTGTACATATAACACTATGTTCTTATAGGGTAGAATGCCTTTGCATTATTTGATTTCTCTCTTTCAGGTGTTGCTGTGTCAGTGCGTCCTCCTTGGCTAAGGAGAGACAGGGATCTAGCCGGATAACAACACTAACCCTCTATATATTTGTTATGACTGTATATAGTAGATAGTTAGGTGATAGCATTCTCGCTTACTTACTTTTAAAATGTATATAACTATTTTTGATACTTGAATGTCATACATGACTAACTACTTTTCATGTGATACCAATGTTTATTTGTGTGGCACGCCACATATGTTATTATATTGTTATCCTGTTAACCCTTTCCCTGTTTCCCCCATCCCAGTTTTGCCAGGACATTCGCTCCCAGGCTTGAGAACTCAAATTATATATTTTTTCAAACTTTAAAATCGAGTTTCTTGGGCAGGGGGAGGATGTAGCACCCTGGGGTTTAGTCAGGGAGCTCCTCAGAAATTTACTTGCCGAGAATAGTCATCTCGGTCGATTGATAGGGAGAAATCAATAGATCTCTAAGTTTGGCCCTGTTGCACTTTTCTCTTCTACCACTAGGTGGCCGTGAACTTGGTGGTACTAGATATGAGAAGGGGAACCCAAGGTCGGGTTATGGGTATATGGGGTATCTCAGCCAATGGGCAGGGGATTTCTGGAATGCCCTTGGCCTGCTGGGAGAACCTATATATTCGGGTGAGGACAGGTGATCGCTGTTCTGTGACACCTGGACGGCTGTCTGGGTGGACATGTGTCATACGACCCGGGCTGCTAGGCCAGAGATTGGGCCTATCCCGGGGGCATCTGACTGCCAGGCTGTGTGAGGGCCTATCCAGAAGTAAGAGGGCAGCACAGGGTTGGGACTGCGGCTTGCAGTCCAACTGAAAGTGACGGTTCTGTCTGTGGGAGAACCTGTCAGTGGTCGGAGGTAGATGGGAAGCTCTCGCCACAAAGGGACCAACCACCTTTACCAGGGACCACAGTAAGTAACGAAAGAAAGTACCGGAACCATATTCTCACCGAACTGTCATGGTGGAGAATAGGGAAACTTCAGGCGGTGATCAAGTCAGGGACCCAACCCGCGGAGGAGACGCTTGCAGGGCAGCCTTGTGAGTCAAGCCAGGGACCTCGCCGGTTAGCAGGGGTGAAGCTTGAGAAGTATCTGGAGTGCCAAGCTAGGGACTCAGCAGAGAAGCGTGGGTGAGGCTTGAGGAAGATACCACCGCCAACCTTGGAGGAGCTCAAGGGATTCAGAGTCAGTGAATCAGAGCGTCTAGTGAGAGACCAGGAGCTCAGGGTTTAAGAACTACAAGAGGCAGTTTTAGTGGAGCTGAAAGAACTGTTAAGTTTGAGTTAGGAACTGTTAAAGGACTGTTGCCATAGGAGACAGCATTCCTGCATGTGCAGAAGTGGTGCCTTGCTGGGCCCTTGCCCTGCTTCGCTGTCCTCCTATTGAAGTCTCAGTGTCTGCTAATTGAATCTATAACCCTTAAGGGTGTCCTGGCTCTAACCCCCTTTCCCCCAGAAATACAAAAAGGACTGTCAATACAAATAAAACCTCTTTTGCATCCAAGAAGTGTCTGGCGTCCAATGACTTTCACCATCTTTGCACCCACTATGCCTTACAACCCACTACATATTGAAGGATGTTAACTATCTTTGGCCTTGGAAGTCCTCATTAGACTGGGCAAGGCCTTAGATCTTGCTACATAAGTATAGGTATGCATATGGAAAAATGCAGCGCATGTACAAATGAATATAGGTCTTTAAAATGGTGAAACAGTCAAGAAATAACTAATTGACCACAGGTGCCTTGAAACACAAACGTCCATAGATGGATGTAAATGTCCAACCGCACAGGAGGTATAAGTACTCCAAGGGGTGGTGATGGTCTGATGGTTGTCAGAAAACACCTGGCATCATACAGCGACTTCCCAACCGAGAAACCGGGTCCCAATGGGTCATTCAGAGAAAGTGCAAAAAAAGCCTCTTACCAGATCCTGTGGATTCCCATGTCAGCGACAGGGAATCGCATGCGCAGTTTGTCACAAATGACGTGGAATGGGAGCTCAGGAATCGCCAATCTCTTGGATTGTGGTCTGTATGGATCTCGGCCGGCAACCGGATGGGTCCTCACAACGAACCGTCCTCACACCGAACCGTCCCAGCATGCATCAGAAGTTTCACAAACGGTCCCCCGAAAGGAGCAGTTGGAGGGACTGGATCTCATGCGGTAAATGTGGAAACAAAAAGAATGTGCCTCCACATGGTGCAGATAAAAAAGGGTGTTTTTATTGACAAAAACGACCATACACAAATAAAAGCGTGATCACGGTGGATAAAAACAAATGGGCAACAAAGAGAGTGGTGTATGTACCCGACGCGTTTCGACCTAGGGGTCTTCAACAGGGGCATCCACAGGATCTGGTAAGAGGCTTTTTTTGCACTTTCTCTGAATGACCCATTGGGACCCGGTTTCTCGGTTGGGAAGTCGCTGTATGATGCCAGGTGTTTTCTGACAACCATCAGACCATCACCACCCCTTGGAGTACTTATACCTCCTGTGCGGTTGGACATTTACATCCATCTATGGACGTTTGTGTTTCAAGGCACCTGTGGTCAATTAGTTATTTCTTGACTGTTTCACCATTTTAAAGACCTATATTCATTTGTACATGCGCTGCATTTTTCCATATGCCTATTTTGTTGTTTTTGTCAAACTGTATGCAGCAGCTTTCATTCATTTTACTGGTTAGCGCGGTGTTTTCTATTTACCTCTGACATAAGTATAGGTATGCAAATAGAGTTCAACATAGAAAGAGAATTCCTAATAGGTGATACGTATAAGTTTTAGGTTTGAGCTTGCACACACTAATTTGACTGTGTGTTACTCTGATTGGGATCCACATGTAAAGTATAGTCCCATGTGCAGCTGAGCACCAGAAACACTACCACCTTAAATAATACAAATGCTTTCTTACCAGCAGCACTGGACCTTTTTATTACAAAAGGCCAGTAATGCTTGTGGCTAATTACCCTGCCAGGGTCTTTAAATGGTGTTCCTGCAGACTCTCAGAGGGCCATAGAAGAAATTATCCCGCTGGGGTGTCCGTGATGTTTAGGCTCCTCTGCTTCCACTTCCAGTAATGTCCCCGTATTGCTATTTATGTATACTTATTATAATAACCATAATAACATGCTTTTTTAGGGTCAAGTTAAAAGGAAATGGAAAATCGTACTGCTGTCGAATATTTCAAACTTTTGTTGTTTTCAAACAATCCGGTTGACAAATGGTGGACTTTCAGTGTTTTTTTTCTAATTTATTGTTTGGGAGTAATAATAAACATGACTATTATTATGGCCACATACTTTGAACGTTTTCTACACACCCCTCTTTACCTTTTTCTTTCAAATTTGTCCTTTGTCGATATTTGCTACACAACAATTATTATACCCAAACTGCTGGATATGATATTATCTGGGAATTTTACCATGTCCTCCATGCAATGCTTCACACAAATGTTCTTTTTCATTACTGTGGCTAGTATTGAAGAAATCTTGCTGTTTATAATGGCATATGATCGTTATGTCGCCATATGTAACCCCTTACACTATCATCAGATTTTGAGCTGGAAAAACTGTACCCTGATAACAGTTGGCACCTGGATTTTATCTTTTTTAAACTCTTTACTATTTACAAAATCTGCTGCACATATGTCCTTCTGTGGTTCCAACATTATCCAACAATTCTTCTGCGATGCCAAAGCCATGACTAAGATAGCATGTGGTGACACTGACATATTTTATGCCGTGTTAGGGATAGAGGTTTTGTTCTTTGGACTTGTACCATTCATATGCAGCCTGGCATCTTATATAAAGATTATTGGTGTTATTTTGAAAATTAAATCTGCAGAAGGCAGGAAAAAAGCCTTCTCAACTTGTTCCTCCCACCTCACTGTCCTCATTATGTATTACGGGACAGCTTCGTCAGTGTATCTAAAGCCATCATCAGATCACTCCCTCACCTTGGAACAAGTCTTCACCATACTCTATACCACTATTACACCCATGTTAAACCCATTGGTGTACAGTATACGAAACAAGGATGTAAAGGCATCACTGAAGAAATTAATTGGGACAAATCATTTTTAAAAAAAAAGTTTGTAATGGATGATAGTGCACAAATAGTTGTCTAGCAAGTGAAGGAGATTGAGACTCTATGTTCTTCTCTCCAGGTTACTTTCCAGATCCAGCATTCTTATACTCTACAATGTGACTTCATACTGCTGAAGCATTCCACCTGCTATTTTGTGTATTTACGAAATTTTGGAATAAACAATATTTGAAATAAAAAAATAAAAAAAAGTTGAATGTTTAATACAATCACAAGTAAACTGAAAAAATATGAATAAAGTGTTTATTGTCAATTTTCACATGCTTTGCTGCAATTATGTGTTTATATAAGATATGTACAAAAGTAAAATAAATGGAAAAACAGCGCTGTCTGAAATATGGAAAAATATGAACAACCAGCAGGTCAAGCTGCAGCTTATATGTGAGATACACACAACAAAGATATATTAAAAAGAAAAAAGCCGCACATAAATAAACCCTAAAATAAATGACATCTACTAGGGTGTAATTGAATATCCCTCTTAGCTGAGGGACAGATGAACATCCACTCTCCATATAAATCAATAAGTAGATGAACAATGCTAAAAAACAATTATGAGGATGTTAAAAAATAATGAATATAAAATCATCTGCATAATAAGTTCCAAAAGCAAATGTCCCTAAAAGAGTTCATACAACCAAGGATTCATAAAGAAAATAAAAGTTGATCACAAAGTGTTCACATTGGTATGAACGTTATATTTGTTGATATTTTGGTGACACAAAGACTGGACAATACACCATGGAAGGGGTGATTTCAGAAAGAATGAAGCCTCCACCTCAGAAAAAGCTGCCTCTTACCAGCTGCTCTGATCTCTTTTTAGGGAGATCACATCCGCTTTAGGCTTTAAACCCAGCCAAGGTCTCTGCTGTTATCCACAGGATAGCAGCTCTCCACCTCCCAAGTCACCCCTGGTGGTCCCACGGTCATCGTTCAGCCATATTAGAAAGAAAAACTTACATAGTGTAAAACTGTAAATTTTATTGTTTAAAATCCAAAGGTTTGCACTTACAGTGTTAGCGGAAAGTAGTGGCATAAAAAAATCTCGATCCGGCCGACTCTCAGACTCTCAGATGTTTGCCCGTAGCTTCCAGGACTTCGCGTTGGTGACGTCAGCACGCCGCTCCTCCCATGTACAAAAGTAAATTCACTGTGTCATCAGGAGCACAGAACCAGGTGCTAGTGCGGTGAAAGTCTATAGAAAAATGATAAGAGCAAACAGCAAACAGTAGGAGACTGAGCAGACCAATGGTCAGAACATGTGCACAGAAACAGATCTTAACCACCTCAATACCAACATGTTACACCCCCTTCCTTTCTAGACCATTTTTCAGTACAGTGATAGTTTGACTGACAATTACATGGTCGTGCAACACTGCACCCAAGTCATTTTTATTTCATTATAATTAACCACTTTCTGACCGCCCTGTAGCAGTTTTACTGCTACAGGGTGGCCGTTGAGCGCAGGACCACATATATAAATGTGATCCTACACTTCCAGGTAGGGGGTGCAAATGTGCGCCACCAGCGGCTCACTCCTTCTGTGATTATACACTTAACTATATAAACAAGGCAGATTGCTGTCTCAGCAAAGCACCTCCCACACCGTAATAAAACACTGGCTAGGCACACAGTTAACCCTTTGATCACCAATGATGTTTAAGCCCTTCCCAGCCAGTGTCATTAGTACAGAGACAGTGCCTATTTTTAGCAATGAATAAATAAAGTGATTGTGAGTAGAGCAGGCAGTAGCAGCACCCGCCAGGATCCTGGTGGGGGAGGAGAAGAAGAGGTGCCTGGTCAGGACCTTCTTTTAACGCAAGGCTCAAAGCAGATGCCCCTTAAGTCCGTGCCAGTGGTGAGACTACTGGCATCCCCCGTTGTCTCCCAAGTCCTGTCTGTCAAAATGATTGGTTGCTAGCATCCTAACAACCAATAAGGCGCTTGAAGTACCCGGCATTCAGAGGATAAAGATGTAACTTCCTCCTTTAGAGCTGTTCCGCCTCCCCCTCAAGTGCTGTACTTCCTGGCTTCCTGCTGACAATGGAAGGGGCCAGGAGAGAACTTGCACTGGGACACTGCTGAGCTGACTGGCCGGGAGTATGAGGGGGCCTGCATGCTGTCCGGGTCGGGACACTGCTGATGTGAGTGAGGGTCCTGGGGGGGGGGGGAGGGAACATACGAGTCCTGGTCTGGCCATGTCTGCACACAGAGGAGGGGAGGGGACAGGGATCAAACTGAACAGGAGGAACGACCTGCTCCCCCAGGTCCTAGAGCTGTGTACACTGATCTGCAACATCTCCCCCTCTACAGATAGGTGGAGAGGGGAAGCCATCCATCACCACACCAAGTCTGTAATCTCTCTGAATGTCGCCTGTACTATGTCTGCAGTCTCTCTGACCCTCTCCTGTTCCATGTCTGCGGTCTCTCTGACCCTCTCCTGTACCACGTCTGCAGTCTCTCTGACCCTCTCCTGTTCCATCTCTGCAGTCTCTCTGACCCTCTCCTGTACCGCGTCTGCAGTCTCTCTGACCCTCTCCTGCACCATGTCTGCAGTTTCTCTGACCCCCTCCTGTACCATGTATGCAGTCTCTCTGACCCTCTCCTGTACCATGTCTGCAGTCTCTCTGACCCTCTCCTGTACTATGTCTGCAGTCTTTGACCATCTCCTGTACCACATCTGCAGTCTCTCTGACCCTCTCCTGTACCATGTATGCAGTCTCTGACCCTCTCTTGTACCACATCTGCAGCCTCTGACCCTCTCCTGTACCATGTCTGCAGCCTCTGACCCTCTCCTGTATCATGTCTGCAGTCTCTGACCCTTTCCTGTACTATGTTTGCAGTCTCTCTGACCCTCTTCAGTACCATGTCTGATTAGGAGCGGGGTTGGGTGGGGCAACTGGTGGCGAGTAAATTGAAATTTTGAGCCGTGTGTGTGTGTGTGTGTATGTGTGTGTGTGTGTGTGTGTGTGTGTGTATATATATATATATATATATATATATATATATATATATATATATATATATATATATATACATACATACATACATACACACACAGTATCTCACAAAAGTGAGTACTCTCCTCACATTTTTGTAAATATTTTATCATATCTTTTCATGTGACAACACTATAGAAATGACACTTTGCTATAATGTAAAGTAGTGAGTGTACAGCTTGTACAACAGTGTAAAATTGCTGTCCCCTCAAAATAAATCAACACACAGCCATTAATGTCTAAACCGCTGCCAACAAAAGTGAGTACACTCCTGAGTGAAAATGGCCAAATTGGGCCCAATTAGCCATTTTCCTTCCCCGGTGTCATGTGACTCATTAGTGTTACAAAGTCTCAGGTGTAAATGGGGAGCAGGTGTGTTAAATTTGGTGTTATCGCTCTCACTCTCTCATACGGGTCACTGGAAGTTTAACATGGCAACCTCATGGCAAAGAACTCTCTGAGGATCTGGAAAAAAGAATTGTTGCTCTACATAAAGATGGCCTACACTGTAAGAAGATTGCCAAGACTGAAACAAAGCTACAAAGCTGCAGCATGGTGGCCAAGACCATACAGCAGTTTAACAGGACAGGTTCCACTTAGAACAGGCCTCGCCATGGTCGACCAAAGAAATTGAGTGCACGTGCTAGGCATCATATCCAGGGGTTGTCTTTGGGAAATATACGCATGAGTGCTGCCAGCATTACTGCAGGGGTTGAAGGGGTGGGGGGTCAGCCTGTCCGTGCTCAGACCATACACCGCACACTGCATTAAATTGGTCTGCATGGTTGTCATCCCAGAAGGAAGCCTCTTCTAAAGATGATGCACAAGAAAGCCCACAAACAGTTTGCTGAAGACAAGCAGACTGAGCACATGAATTACTGGAACCATGTCCTGTGGTCTGATGAGACCAAGATAAACTTATTTGGTTCAGACAGTGTCAAGCATGTGTGGCGGCAACCAGGTGAGTACAAAGACAAGTGTGTCTTGCCTAGTCAAGCATGTCAGTGGGAGTGTCATGGTCTGGGGCTGCATGAGTGCTGCTGACACTGGGGAGCTACAGTTCATTGAGGGAACCATGAAGGTCAACATGCCCTGAGGCGATTCAGTTCGCATAGGTAGCGCTATACAAGCCACTCATTCATTCATTCATTCACTGTGACATACTGAAGCAGAGCATGATCCCCTCCCTTCGGAGACTTGGCTGCAGGGCAATATTCCAACATGATGACAACCCCAAACACCCCTCCAAGATGACCACTGCCTTGCTAAAGAAACTGAGGGTAAAGGTGATGGACTGGCCAAGCATGTCTCCAGACCTAAACCCTATTGAGTATCTGTGGGGCATCCTCAAACGGAAGGTCTCTAACATCCACCAGCTCTGTGATGTCATCATAGAGCAGTGGAAGAGGACTCCAGTGACAACCTGTGAAGCTCTGGTGAACTCCATGCCCAAGAGGGTTAAGGCAATGCTGGAAAATAATGGTGGCCATTGGACATTTTCACTTAGGGGTGTACTCACTTTTGTTGCCAGCGGTTTAGACATTAATGGCCCAGGACTTTCCTACACCCTGGTAGAATGAGCTCTCACCCTAAAGGGAGGAGCTTTACGTTTCAGACCATAGGCCTGAATGACCAATTGACGGACCCACTTGGCAATGGAAGCTTTGGAAGCTGCCTGCCCCTTCTTGGGTCCTCTAGGTAAAACAAAAAAGGAGTCTGATCCTCGAATCTCCACAGATCTAGACAAATAAACCTTGACTGCCCGGACAACGTCCAAGCATTGCAGTCGTCTCTCTTCCGCCGAACAAGGCTGAGAGAAAAAAGAAGGCAAAATAATGTCCCGATTTAAATTAAAGGCTGACACCACTTTTGGCAAAAAGGATGGAACAGGTTGTAACACAACCCTGTCATGGTGAAGGATCAAGTATGGTTCCCTGCATGAAAGGGCCGCCAACTCCGACACCTTTCTAGCCAAGGTGATGGCCATCAGGAAGGCTAGCTTGCGTGACAGCAGGTCTAATGGAATTTCCTTGATAGGCTCATATGGTTGTTTCTGTAACACAGACAGCACCAAGTCCAAGTCCCAAGGACACATAGGTGACCTAATCGGGGGAAGCAAATGAGTTGCTCCCTGCATGAAGGTTCGGACCAGCGATAGGGAGGCTAAAGGCCTTTGGCTTTGAGAGGTCAGATTTCTGTCCTGTCAGTATTCTTCCAATCTGATTTCCACAGCTGACTGTAGAAAAGAGAGAATTCTCCCAATCACATATTTCTGAGGATGCCATTTTCTGGCTTCACACCAAGCAATATTAGTCTTCCACACCTTATGATAGATCTTCCTAGTGACAGCTTTTCTAGTATTCATTAGGGTAGACACCACTGGTCCCAAGATGCCATGGTCCTTCAACACCCTAGCTTCAATAGCCATGCCATCAAATTTAGAGACTGTAAATTGTTGTGCAATATAGGAGCTTGAGACAGTAGATCGGGGCGACGTGGAAGCATCCATGGCCCGTCTACAGTCAGTCTCACAATCTCCGGGAACCAGGGCCTTCTGGGCCAGGCTGGTGTCACCAGAATGACTGGAACCCCCTCTCTCCGAATCCTGCTCAACAAATGTGGAAGGAGAGCGACCGGGGGAAAGCATAGACCAGGGAGTACTGGCTCCATGGAACTCATGGAACTACCAGAGCATCTGCTCCGATTGCCAGAGGATTCCTTGTTCGGGACATGACCTGCTATAGCTTCCGGTGACGTCAGTGATACACGTCAGTGATACCGAAAGTTCCTGGCGTGCGTTTCACAGGACCGGAAGTGGACCGGAAGTGACATCAGTGATACCGGAAATAACATCAATGTTTCGCCCTCCCACAGGGTCCTTGATGACCCCCTGTGGGAGGGCGAAACGTTAACACTATTTCCGGTATCACTGACGTCACTTCCGGTCCATTTCTGGTCCTGTGGAACGCATGCCAGGAATGGTGTTTTTACACCCACAGCTCCATTTTGAGGCTTGTTTTTATCTTACTTGTTGTAAATACCCACTCCCTTCTTTAAGGGAGTGCCTAAAACAATAAGCTTCTCTTTGGAGGATCCAAGGGAACGCTGGATCTTAGAAACATCTGAGGGGGAACCCACGCAACTCCAGCTTCTAACCGCGGGATATAGTTGAGGTGACCCACTCGTTTTGAATCATTTTTCTCCAAATGTCCGCAAAGTGTAGCAGCCTTCCCCCCACCCGATTGAGGGGATGCCCCCACTCTAACGGAGGGCTTGGTGCTGGGTTTAGAAGAGTTTTGGACCCAGAGCTTTTTCTGGCCCTGGCCTTGTGGCTTGCCCCTGGCTCTAGCGCCCTGCTGGTGGCGGAACTGCCTTGGCGCTGAGACACCTGAGAAAGCAGTCCCTGAGGTTTTAAACGAGGTACGCCTGGTGCTTTTCTTCACAGGAAGTAGAGAACTCTTCCCTCCGAAAATCTTTTGGATATATTTGTCCAAATTATCACCAAAAAAAACGTTCCCCATGAAAGGGGAAACCTGCCAATAACTTTTTACAAGGAAGCTCGGCTGACCAGTTCTTAAGCCACATATGTACAGACAAGAGAGCCAAACGAGAAACCTGCTGTACTGAATCATTTAAGGCGTCAACAGCAAAACACAGTGCTCGAGGAATATATGTCCTATTTTCAGCCAGATCATCCTCCTGGTTAGGTCTGTCAGGCCGTCTGACCTGATCCTTTATGGACTGGCAGATACCAATTGATGAAACAGCTGGCTAAATAGCTGAACTGGCCAAAGAAAAGGAAGCCTTTAATAATGACTCCAATTTCTGGTCAACAGGGTCTTTCAAGCCCTGTGCATTATCTACCGGACAAGTTAAGTTCTTGTTTAAGGAACAGACTGCTGCATCTACAGCTGACATGCTTCACTTCTTAACAAACTTTTCATCCATGGAATATAAAATGGAAAACCTCTTAGGAGGAACAAAAATCCTGTCAGAATGTTCCCAATCAGCATACACTGACTGTTCCAACTGAGGTTGTAAGGGCAAAGCCTGTGCGGCCTGAAGAGGCCTCAGGGACCCCAAAGAGGACCAGGGGGTCTCAGTAACCTCTGCAGGAGGCAACTTAAAGGCCGAACAAACTATCTCCGTAAGAGTCTGGATCAAAAGCCTCTGCGACTGAGAGGCAGACATCAACTGGATATCTTCTTGTCCACATTGCTCAGAAGCAGACTCATTCGCCAGGCCCTCCACAGAATCCTGAACTTTTAGCTCCTCCCCATCCTCAACCCATTCCTGCTCCAAACTAGGAGGCTCCAGGGAGGGGGATCTGTCACGCTTCTTGCCACCCTGCGGGATGGAGGCAATCATGCAAGCAATCCTGTGCTCTAACCCGGCTAGGGCCGAGGACAGTTCATCCTTGATGATAAAGGGTGAAGCAGCAGCGTTGACTGTAGGCACAATACCAGATAGGCGCAGCGGCTCAGATTGCCCGGAAGCCTCTGGTCTTTCAGGGGATACAACACCAGGGGTACAACTAGGTTAATCAGGAACTACTGATGACATAGGGGTGCCTGTAGAATGTTCTGGCTGAAATCCAGACTAAAAGGGGTCAAGAAGGTTGTTATCAGTGAGGTGGTAGCTAGGCAGTTGTAGGCTAGGTGTGAAAATATATATACTAAATACATACACAAAGTGCTAATCACTTGAAAAACATATAAAAATAAATATAGCGCTCGCAAACCCAATAAGTGAAAATTAGTTGACCAAAAAGAAAATCCAAAATACAATAGGTGAAAATAAAGTCCATATAAGATAACTAAGGGTGCTCCAATCCACAGTGAAGGAAATATAAGGTGCTTCAGAGAAATTCAGGTGTGCGACACCCCCTCATGTA
Source organism: Lithobates septentrionalis (assembly GCA_037952835.1). Classification (NCBI taxonomy): domain Eukaryota; kingdom Metazoa; phylum Chordata; class Amphibia; order Anura; family Ranidae; genus Lithobates; species Lithobates septentrionalis. The sequence continues at coordinate 1,751,869 of JBBDGP010000254.1, forward strand.
TCCCCACTCACCAGATCAGAACGACCCCCAGCTTTTCAGTCTGGTGGGTCATTTAAAGCTTGGTAAAGAATTCTGGGATGGTGGATAAGGTGATATGCCTTCAGGTCCGGAAATCTTTTGAAGAGTTTCTCAGCCAGAGCACAGCAGGTACCCAGAAGTAAAGATAGAAGAAAACCGATAGTGAAGTACCATTAAAAAGGTTTTATTAAAGAAGGGAGTGGGTACTTACAACAAGTAAGATAAAAACAAGCCTCAAAATGGAGCTGTGGGTGTAAAAACGCCGTTCCTGGCGTGCGTTCCACAGGACCGGAAGTGGACCGGAAGTGACGTCAGTGATACCGGAAATAGCGTCAACATTTCGCAACGTGTCCATCTTCTTCTTCTGTAAATGACAAATGTAACAAAGTGTAGCGCTAAAGATTTAAATATACATAAAAAATAAAGTGATATGAAAATGAAAAATCTCTAATATTTATAAATGTCCATCATATAATATATATTATTGGACTATGGTCCATCATTGGATGAAGCCATCATGGTCACCATGTGCGTAAGCAGGTAAATAGTGAAAATACCGCCACCGAAGTAAATGGAGGCCTACCAGAAAGTTTGAACCCAAAACAGCATATGCTGTATGGGTCAAACCAGCCTGTATTGCCCACCCGCAATGGGAAGGAAGCTGTAGTAATCGGCCAAGAATATAGTCCTGGAAGCCTTCACGAAAGTATCATGTATATATAGACAAAGGATTGTGAAGATACCACCACCAAAGTGAATGGAGGCTTACCGGAAGGTTAGAACCCAAAACAGCGTACGCTGTATGGGTCAAACAAGCTTGTATTGCCCACCGGCAATAGAGGGGAAGCCTTGGTAGCCAACAGGGAATGAGGTCCTAGGAGCTACCTGAGGAGGTGAGTTGCCATCTAGATAAAGGAAGGCCCGTAGACGTGGTGTATCTGGATTTTGCAAAAGCATTTGACACAGTTCCCCATAAACGTTTACTGTACAAAATAAGGTGCGTTGGCATGGACCATAGGGTGAGTACATGGATTGAAAACTGGCTACAAGGGCGTGTTCAGAGGGTGGTGATAAATGGGGAGTACTCAGAATGGTCAGGGGTGGGTAGTGGGGTTCCTCAGGGTTCTGTGCTGGGACCAATCCTATTTAATTTGTTCATAAACGACCTGGAGGATGGGATAAACAGTTCAATCTCTGTATTTGCAGACGATACTAAGCTAAGCAGGGCAATAACTTCTCCGCAGGATGTGGAAATCTTGCAAAAAGACCTGAACAAATTAATGGGGTGGGCGACTACATGGCAAATGAGGTTCAATGTAGAAAAATGTAAAATAATGCATTTGGGTGGCAAAAATATGAATGTAATCTATACACTGGGGGAAGAACCTCTGGGGGAATCTAGGATGGAAAAGGACCTGGGGGTCATAGTAGATGATAGGCTCAGCAATGGCATGCAATGCCAAGCTGCTGCTAATAAAGCAAACAGAATATTGGCATGCATTAAAAAGGGGATCAACTCCAGAGATAAAACGATAATTCTCCCGCTCTACAAGACTCTGGTCCGGCCGCACCTGGAGTATGCTGTCCAGTTCTGGGCACCAGTCCTCAGGAGGGATGTACTGGAAATGTAGCGAATACAAAGAAGGGGCAACAAAGCTAATAAAGGGTCTGGAGGATCTTAGTTATGAGTAAAGGTTGCGAGCACTGAACTTATTCTCTCTGGAGAAGAGACGCTTGAGAGGGGATATGATTTCAATTTACAAATACTGTACTGGTGACCCCACAATAGGGATAAAACTTTTTCGCAGAAGAGAGTTTAATAAGACTCGTGGCCACTCATTACAATTAGAAGAAAAGAGGTTTAACCTTAAACTACGTAGAGGGTTCTTTACTGTAAAAGCGGTAAGGATGTGGAATTCCCTTCCACAGGCGGTGGTCTCAGCGGGGAGCATTGATAGCTTCAAGAAACTATTAGATAATCACCTGAATGACCGCAACATACAGGGATATGTAATGTAATACTGACACATAATCACACACATAGGTTGGACTTGATGGACTTGTGTCTTTTTTTCAACCTCACCTACTATGTAACTATGTAAAAAGAAGAAGAACACCGAAAGAACAACAGAAGAAAGAAGATGGAAGAAGAAGCCGAAAGAAGAAGAAATTAATAAAGGACTTGTCAAAAACCGTCTCTTGTGTTTTTTAACCTTTTCGACACTTTTTTTGTGAAATGGTAGGGGTACATTTGTACTCCATTACAAATTTACATGGGGGGGCCGGGCTATGGGGGTCCCCTTGTTAAAGGGGGCTTCTAGATTCTGATAAGCCCCCCGCCCGCAGACCACCACAACCACCGGCCAAGGGTTGTGGGGATGAGGCCCTTCTCCCCATCAACATGGGGACAAGGTGCTTTGGGGGGCTACCTCAAAGCACCCTCCCAATGATGAGGGCATGTGGCCTGTTAAGGTTCAGGAGGGGGGGCGCTCTCTCGTCCCCCCTCTTTTCCTGCGGCCTGCCAGGGTGCATGCTTGGATAAAGGTCTGGTATGGATTTTTGGGGGGAACCCACGCCATTTTTAAAAAAATTTTGGCACGGGGATCCCCTTAAAATCCATACCAGACCTGAACGGTCTGGTATGGATTTTGAGGGGGACCCCCACGCCATTTTTTAAAAGATTTTGGCGCGGTGTTCCCCTTAATATCCATACCAGACCTGAAGGGCCTGGTATGGAATTTAGGGGGACCCCCACGCATTTTTTTAAAATTTTGGTTCGGGGTTCCCCTGTGGGGAAATCCCATGCAGTTTTTGTCAATGAACCTTTATGTGTATTGTCAGACTGACAATTCATTAATAGCCACGAGTAGTTTTAAATGACTTTTTTCCTTTGAAATGTCATTTTTCTGTCAGACTGTTCTAAACACGGGAAACATGCGCCCCTTTACAGGGATACTATAGACACCCCCAAGGTACGAAGTTTAAAGGAATATTACACTTTTATTGTTTCACTTTAAGCATTATTCAAATCACTGCTCCTGAAAAAATGTCTGTTTTCAAAAATTCTTTTTGCATTGATACATGTCCCCTGAGGCAGGACCCAGGTCCCCAAACACTTTTTATGGCAATAACTTGCATATAAGCCTTTAAAATGAGCACTTTTGATTATTCATGTTCCCATAGACTTTAACGGTGTTCGCTTGTTTGAACAAATTTTTTGCCTGTTCGCAAGGTCTGCTGTGAACCGAACCGGGGGGTGTTCGGCTCATCCCTACTGCTGAGTTTGAATGTTTTCAAGGGTGTGGGCGGAACTCCTCTTTAATGAGTTTGCATTGATTTCAGCATTGATGGAGCACTTTATTGCAATATCATGATCTGCATATTAATGCACTTTCACTAAATGTGGACAGTTTAATGGGTTTGCATTGATTTTAGCATGCATGAAACACTTTGCACATGCCAGTGGTGGCTGGTGTTTAACATTTTTGGGGGAGCGCAAACAAACTAATTTCAGAAAAAAAGACATCAATTGCAGCCTCACTGTGCCCCATCAAACGCAGCCACTGTGCCCATCAATTGTAGCCACTGTGCCATCAAATGCAGCCACTGTGCCATCAAACGCAGCTACTGTTCCATCAAACGCAGCCACTATGCCATCAAATGCAGCCACTGTGCCAATCAATTGTAGCCACTGTGCCATCAAACGCAACCACTGTGCCCTCAAACGCAGCCACTGTGCCCTCAAATGCAGCCACTGTGTCCTCCACTGTGCCCTCAAACGCAGCCACTGTGCCCATCAAACGCTGCCACTGTGCCCATCAAATGCAGCCACTGTGCCCATCAAACGTAACCACTGTGTCCATCAAACGCTGCCACTGTGCCCATCAAACGCAGCCACTGTGCCCTCAAACGCTGCCACTGTGCCCATCAAACGCTGCCACTGTGCCCATCAAACGCAGCCACTGTGCCCTCAAACGCAGCCACTGTGCCCATCAATTGTAGCCATTGTGCCATCAAATGTCACCATTGTACCCATCAAAAGCTGCTACTGTGCCCATAACACGGATATAATTTATTCAATAAATTTTACCTGCTGCTGTCCTGGGGGTTTCCCTCGTGCTCCTCTCTCTCTCTCCTCCTCCTGAAGTAACAGCCAGACTCCGCCCCGAGGTGCCAAGAAGAAGGAAAGCAGTGCGGAGGAGGGTAGGCGGAGCATAAGGCTTCACCTCCACCAGTCATTGGCCGCTTATGGGGGCGTGAGTCACACACCCCCCCACACTCTGCCAAGCATGCCCATACACAGCGACGCCACTACAGCAAGCCGGCCACCATGGGCTGCATGTGTGTGGGGGGCGGCCGCGGGAGCTGGGAATCGGGAAAATGGATGGGGGGGTTTCTCTCATGCGCCGCCCCCCGCAAAGTGCCGCCCTAGGCCTTGTTGGCCTAGGCCAAAAAACAGCCCTGAAGCACACAGTGGTGAAACACATCAAGAAAAAAAATTCTCAGGCGGGGACATGAAGTATACTGGCTTTGGCTGAATAAAGTTTTTACAAGGAAGTGACATCATCTTTCATTACACTGTTATTTTTTCAGGGGTAGACCCAAAGGACTCCTGCATGACACCAAAATCAATCTTTAGTCTAATATAGATAATTGCATGTAGCACAATGTGCCTGCACTTCTGCACTGTTTACCTTTAAAGCTGAGGTACACCCATCAATTTAACTGTTTAGAAAAAAACAGTTCCATTTCCAGAATGTCAGAAAAGTTAACTGTCACATTGGTTGTGCTCTCAACTAAACTGTCAAACCAACCAATGGCTGGTTCATAACTGATCACATGTGCAGCATCATGGCAGTTGAAGATCAAACAAAGACCAAGAGACCAAGGTGGCATCTTCCTTGGCTAAAAAACCATAGGAGGGTTTACTTCCACTTTAAAATGTAAGACAAGCCAAAATGTCTTGTTTTTTGGATAGAATGAGAAAGGATTAGAACCACTGTTTGGTTTTCACTACTATGGAGGACTTAATTAAGGAGATTACTTCTTACATACTGTTACTATGGCAATTATATTTCTAGACAGGAAGAAAAGTAGAATCCCCAATAAGGACACCGACGGCAATACAAGCTTTCAGGGGTTCCAGATTTCCTCTGCTCTACCAAAAAGTGTTTTAATTTGTATTCACTTTCTGTCTCTTTATACCATTGATGCAGGGATAGTAATTAAGGAGAAATCTCTTGAATAGAGCTCAAGAGAAAAGTTAAAACCTGACATGGGGTTCTACATCTTCCCACTCTATCCAAGATTTTGGCTAGGTACGCATTTTAATCATTTTACTGTTACAGCTGCATCTGATTTCCCTGCTGGTGAATGAACCCAAAAGCCACAAGCTATTTTTGGTCACTTCTGGGCTCAGAGTCATTATTTCCTAGGGCTGGCCAGAGAAGAAGCTGATAAAGCATGATCTTTGCTTGATCAGGTTCGGTGATGTCTAGAACTGTCATATATCAAGTTGATACTCACATCGTACCGTATATTTATATTTAGGGACCTACACTTCCCCCCCCTCCTTTCCTGCTGTTCCTTGTGGACTCTTGTGGTTTGGCATAACCGACGCATCTGCGGGGCTTTGCTGGTTCCCATCTAGACATACTGAAGGAATTCCAGACATTTTCAACCTATGGCTCTAAATAGATGAGCCCACATATTGTTCCACCTCGCAAAGATATATGTGACTGGTGTTATGGAGACTGGAACTTGGAGTACCATCTGATAAATCATCAAGTTTTGTTCTATCTAGGATATGCATACAATTCTGTGAACGAGTAAGTGCCCCCCTTTTTTTCATCATTGTTGGTTGCTTTTTTGTCCTTTACTTCCGAAGCTCCCATCCCCCACTACTTACACTTTATGATACATACTTTTTGTATATCTGTATTAATGATTGGTATGTTTTATTTATGTACTTCTTTAGATCATACAAACATATCCTCACAGGAAACCCCTGAAGAAGGAATTGTACTTTTAAATCCGAAACATGTTGGGTTTCTATTATATCATGTACATGAGTGCTTCTTTACCCTAGAACCTCTATTTACATGGCATAGGTATTTTGTATGAACTGTTCATTGTTTTTTAAATTACCCTATTTTGTATATTTCAAATAAAGATTATTTTTATTACTTTTGGGTACCTTGTCATACCAATCATATTATCTATTACTCCCCCTCTATACCCTACCCCCCCCTCACCCATACAATCCCGGGGTTTCTTCCTTTTCTCATTTTTCTCATTAGAACTGTCATAAGGGGTTTTATAGACATTTGAAGTCTCTTTAAAGTGGACCTGTCATTTCAATTATGCAATCATATAGGGGCTCCACTTCATGTAGTTGCATGTACAAAGATAAATACTCACATCAGGTGTGACTACTTACAAAAAATAACAATTGCACTACACAGTAGATATCATAGTAAATGCTGGAGTGATAAAAATAGTTCTAGGGCTGTCATTCAAGATTAACTCTAAACTGATGACCTGTAAAGGTTTTTTTAATTCATCACCTATGAACAATTGTGGGTACTGACATTTGCCCTCAAATAGTATACATTTTCTGAAAGAAAAATAAATAACATACTAAAGATAGAGCCCCCCTGCCCCAAAGATACAAACCACCCATGTTGTGGCTTGGTATGGTTCAGGAGGTGCTCGCTTGTCCCCCCCCCCCTTTTCCTGACCTGCCAGGATGCACGCTCGGATAAGGGTCTGGTATGGATTTTGGGGGGACCCCACAATGTTTTTTTTTTCATTTTGGCATGGGGTTCCCCTTAAAATACATACCAGACCCAAAGGGCCTGGTATGGACTGAGGGGGACCCCAAGTCATTTTTTTCTTAATTTTTTAAAAATAGCCGGCTGCCGGCAATTGCAACCATGGGACAATTTAAATGCAATTTGTTTTTTTCTTTAGAAAATGCCATTTTTGCTGCAGCAGGTTCTATACATGCTACAGATGTGTCACTTTACAGGCAGACTAAGGGGAACCCCAGGAACTATATTTAAAGGAATTTTTCATTTTTATTGCACTTTAAGCATTAATAAAATCACTGCTCCTTTAACAATGATAATTGCATTGATACATGTCCCCCAGGGCAGTACCCAGGCTCCCATACCATTTTTATGGCGAATTACTTGCATATAAGCCTTCAAAATGGGGACTGTTGGGGGGCGTGGCCAAGACCGGCATGTGAGAGGACGCACTTCTCACAGCTCCTGCCTGATCCGTTGTCTGATCCTTCCCCGGCATCCCTGATCCTGCTTTTTTTCGGCTCCCCAGCTGGCTACCAAGACCCTCCATCACCCGGACCCACCACCGGCCCTCTGCACACGGGGGAAGACCCGCCGAGGCCCGTTGGAGATGGTGGGACCGGACTCCCAAGACGGCACCACCGATGTGGCGGCCAAAGCACAGCGCACGCCGCGAACGACCGACAAACCCAGGGATAGTACCAGCAAAGAAACGCTGAAAGCACTGGGTAAGGAGCAGTACAGAGACATATTGTATTACACACAAAAACTGCAGGGTCCGGTGGATGATGATGCCGGGGGATGGCAAGCAGAGGGGAGGAAGCAGAACTGTTTACACAGGTGGATTGGGGCCATGATATAGACAGTACTCCTGGACATTTTCTGGACGACACTACTCACCCCCCCCCCTCGGATGATATACCAGAGAACCTGGAGCAGCCTACATTGGCGGACATTCTGAAGGCCGTTCATATGTGCACGGCTACAGTCACTGATATGAAGGAGCAGTTTGGGGGCCTGAGAGAAGAGGTGTTTCTACTTAGACAGGACCTTCAAAAGGTTAGAGAAAGAGCAACTGCAGTTGAGAGCAGAGTCTGTGATATAAAGGAGAAGTTACACAGCATATCGCATGGCCCAAGACACATACAACAGAGCAGAGGACACTGAAAACCGCTTGTGCAGAAACAATGTTCGTATTGTTGGTCTCCCTGAGAAAACTGAGGGCAAGGATCCCACATCGTTTGTGGAGAACTGGCTGGTAGAGATCTTCGGCCGTGAAGCTTTTTCCCCATTTTTTACAGTGGAGAGGGCCCATAGAGTGCTGGGTCGGCCTCCTCCACAGGGAGCTCCTCCCAGGTCAATGATGGCCAAGCTACTACATTATCGCGACAGAGAGGCAGTGTTACGCTGTGCGCGGGAGCAAGCCAATATTACGTTTAATGGAGTAAGAGTGTCTTTCTATCCAGATTTCTCTGCTGAGGTGCAGAGAAATAGAGCTAAGTTCAGTGAGGTAAAGAAACGCCTCAGAGCCTTACAACTACCATACGCCATGCTCTACCCAGCGAAGCTGCGAGTGACAGCGGAAGGGCATGCACAGTTCTTTGAATCTGCTAGAGATCACCGAGCGCCATCACCGAGCGGATGCAGAAGGTGACTGATCTGGACAATATATTGGTAACAATAGACTTGGCTATATGTCTGGATGTCACACTTTTTTGATTGCAACACAGCCGTTCTAACTCTGCTTTTGTTTATTCATCCTTTTTATAACCCGTCAACATATCCGGCTCTTTCCACGTTACCTAAATGCTGGGGATCATTATGTATCTCTCAAGTGAAAGGAAGTGAACTGTGACCCCCCTTTTTTATTTACTTATTTCTTCCCAATTGTTATTTAACTTGAGATGCACGAACTCTCAGTTGGCCTACTCTTAGGCCGGATTGCAACCAGAAGATTTGCCCTGTTGGCAAGGCCTATTTGGATGATCATACTTTTCAGTTTTGCATGGTCTCTCACTGAAGTGAGAGTGTCATACCGTACATGGAACTACCTAAGTGCAGTTGCACTATTGTTAATTGGCACCGTTGTGCCCTGTTGTTGTTTACAGCATAATCCATCCTGAAGTCCAGGAAACTTCTTTCCATTGATTGCATTGAACCCTGTTGCCACATAAGTCCACCATCACTCCTTCAGCCAAGTTCCCGGTGATCTCTTTACAAGGAGGCTGCTTAATAGCCCCACCTCGCTGTTGACTTTGCTCTTGAAATGGCGGGCTCTCCAGTGATCTCCTGGAATGTTAGGGGCATGAACTCCTCCCTTAAGCGCACTATGATTTTTTCATGTCTAAAAAAGTTTTATCCTGCTGTTATCTGCTTGCAGGAAACACATTTAACATCTGATTCTAAAAGTTGCATGAAATATGCATGGATTGGGTGGTCATATCATTCCACTCACACCTCCTTTTCTCGGGGGGTGAGTGTAGTGATACACAGGTCCTTGGATTATCATGAATTTGAATCTAAAATAGATCAGGAAGGTAGGTTTGTGTTTTTGCATTGTTGCATTGGCATTCTGAAGTGTGTCTTAGCTTGTGTTTATATACCTCCCCCGTTTGATGCTTGGGTACTCTGGCTCCTTCTGGAATTTCTAGAGGGGAAACCGGACCTCCTGCTGTTGCTAGTGGGAGACTTCAATAGTTGGCTAGCACCGGACCTGGATAAACACCCGGTCCCGAGCTCAACAGCTCCCCACAGGGCAACTCCTCTGGCTAGATTGTTGCAGGAGGTGGGTTGGTTAGATGTATGGAGACACCGAAATCCCACTGCTAAACAATTCTCCTGTTTCTCGAAAACACATAGGTCATTATCTAGGATAGATTTAGCAGTGGGAAACTCGGCTATGCTCCCCTCGGTTTCAGACATTTCTTATAAACCTCGGTGTGCATCTGATCACTACTATATAGTGATAAATCTTATTGTGTCCCAGCAATCTGCACTCCTAAAAGCACCCTGGAAATTTAACGCCTTTTTGCTATAGCTATTCACCTCCCCGGAGGGTATAGAGGGGAACATTAGGAAGTTTTTCTCCTGTCAACCGGACTCATTGTCTGTCCTTGCTAAATGGGAGGCTTTTAAAACTCATCCTAAGAGAATACTTAGAATGTTTTTTAATCTTGGTAACCTCATTACTGAGGCACTACGGGAAGCACTGGAATCACAGGTTCATTCTCTGGAGGCAAAATATGTCCAGGACCCCGCCGACTCCGCTAGGGAGGTCTGGCAGTCGGCTCAATCAGCGTACGAGCACCTGCTGGCCTCTTCGGCGGGCAAAAAGAGGTTTTTCTCAAAAACTGCCTTTTTTGAGGAGGGTGAGACGACAGGCCGCCTTTTGGCTAGAATAGCTAATTCCGAACAGAGATCCCCAGTAATTGGAACCATAAAGAATGCTGATGGGCGGCTGGTACATTCACCAGATCTGATACTGCAAACGCTGGCAGATTTTTATGAAACATTATACTGTTCCTCTTTGAGGTATAGTTCTGGGGAGTTGTCCAGTTACCTGGATGGAATTGCTTTTCCGACTCTCTCGGTCCCCCAGAGCGAGGAATTAGACGCCCCTTTGACTTTGGAGGAGTTACAGGCAGCGGTGGCAGAGTTCCCTAACTGTAAATCTCCAGGGGGGATGGCATCCCCATGGAAATTTATAAAAATTATTCTGAGATACTATTTCCCAAGCTACTGAATGTTTTTAAGGCTGCCAGGGAGCATAATACCCTACCACCCTCTATGTCTAAGGCCCAAATTGTGTTAATTCTAAAACCAGGCAAGGACCCAGTGGACCCGGCCTTGTACAGACCGATATCCCTACTACAGTCCGATATAAAAATATTAGCTAAAGTTCTGGCTCTCTGGTTAAATAGGGCTATTGCCTCAATTATACATCCTGATCAGGCGGGATTTATGCCCAACAAATCTACGGCAATAAACCTTAGAAGATTATTTCTTAATATGCAATCCCAGACGGATAATAAAGGTAAGAGGGCTCTTCTGTCACTAGATGCTATGAAAGCCTTTGACAGTGTGGAATTAGCCATATTTATGGGAGGTAATGATGCGATTCGGCTTTGGTGAAATGTACATTTCATGGGTGCATTTGTTGTATCATTGCCCTCAGGCGATAATTAGAGAAGCAGGTAGAATTTCGCTACCCTATACTTTGGGTCGGGGCACGCGGCAGTGGTGCCCTTTGTCCCCCCTGCTGTTTGCCCTGCCAATAGAGACACTGGCAATCCGGATTAGAGATCACAAGGATATCACCGGCTTCTGCTATGGAGATAGACAGGAGAAGGTGATGCTCTATGCCGACGATACCATGATTCTATTGGGCGATACGGATCAATCTCTACGTAACACAATGGATACAGTGGTTCGTTTTGGGGAATTTTCAGGCCTAAAAATAAACTGGACCAAATCAGCCCTAATGCCGATAGATGACATACAACTACAAACTGAAGAGAAGGTGGGGGATATACCTATAGCTGCCTCCTTTAGATATTTGGGAATACAGTCAGTTAAATATCTCCCCACTGTTGGTTAGATTTCGTTCACGAGTCAAGACCTAGAATGCTCTGTGTATGTCAGTTGCAGGCAAGGTGAATCTAATTAAAATGATTCTTATGCCTCAATTGCTATACATATTGCACAATTCACCTGTAGTGATTCCACTAAAGACTTTTAGGATAGTGAATGCCATTTTTCGTGAGCTGATATGGAAAAACCGACCACCTAGGATAAAACTAGAAAATCTCCAACGCCCCAAAGATGAAGGTGGTCTTGCATTGCTGAATCCATGGCTTTACTACTTGGCATCGCAAATGCAACATTTGATAGGTACCATGGTTATGGAGGGAGACCTTGCAGACAGAACTCCTAGTGCTTCAGAATATATAACGCTCCACACGATAGGTGGAAAATCTGTTTCAACCGCCCTAGAGGCATCAGCTTTCGGAAAACCTCACAAAAGTTTCCCCATATATGCCCTTATACAAAAGGTATGGAATAAAACTAAGTATTTACAGGAGGCGATAGGCATCAATGAGTATAGTCCTATTTGGGAAAATGACTCCTATCCAGAGCTGGCCAAATGACAACATGCAGAGAGGTGGAAGAGGTTTGGTGTTTTTTACCTAACGCAAATAATAAGTAAACGTGAATTGCGATCTTTTGATTCTCTGAGGGATCTTTACAGACTGCTAGCACACATGCTCTTCTATCATATGCGACTTAGACATGCTTTTATAGCTCAATCAAAAACCTCTGAATGGCATACAGACTTGACCCCTCTTATCGCTCTACTTAAAGCAGCAGAGGCCTCTAAAGGTTTCATTTCCCAGAGCTATAACACCTTACTCCACAAATACCTTACAAAACACCCCTTGACAGTGAAAAGAAAATGGGAGTTGGACGTAGGACCCTTAGATGAGGATCAATGGGAGGAAGCTCTACAGTCAGTTTCAGTATGTTCATTGAATGTAACGCAAAGGCTGACGCAACTAAATACACTCCTGAGAATATATTATACACCTCACAGGTTACATAATATGGGACTGCTGTCCACACCAACATGTACTAGATGTAAAAGAGACCATAGGGATTTAATACACATGCTATGGCGGTGCCCAGATTACATGTGTATTGGAAGGGGGTGATAGATATGCTGAGTGCGGTGTTTGGGGTGTCAATTCCATTGGATCCTAGACACTGCATTTTGAATTTGCTAGATGAATTGGAATGGGACCCTCACGCCAGAGAAGCCCTCCCCAGGGCCCTTTTTGTGGCCCGTAAGTTGATCATGGTGCACTGGAAGTCTGAGATGCCTCCTTCAGTTAAGGAATGGGTTACTGCACTAGGCAATACACTGAGAATGGAAAAAATCATATACCAACACAGGGGTTGTTCAAAAAAATTTGAAAAACTTTGGGAGCCATGGCTTGGCACTCCTGGGCTTGCCCCGGGTGACTTGGTCATGGACAGATTATTGAGCCTTAACAGTGGCTGAATGCATTTTGTACCCTGCATTAGCTTTAAGCTGTGCTTGATAGCCCAGCCTGTTATGGACAGTGGGTGGGGAACGCTGCGGAACCAGACATAGTAAACATATCGGTTGGTGATGGGGACTATATTAATATAAATATTCAAATGTATTATGTTATATCTTCACCTTTTCTGGAAACGTACCCATTTATTTTGTATATCTTAACTGAAGATATTTGGACTGTATGTACTCGTTTTTTAATAAACGTTTTTTGGATAAAAAAAAGAAAAAAGTAGGGGACTGTTGTTGATTCCTCATGTTTGGCTCATATAGACTTCAATGGAGTGTGCGGTTTGGGGCCAAACGTTTCAGCAGAACTCCCGAACAGGGGGGGGGGGTGTTCAGCCCATCTCTAATGGTGAACACTGGACAGTAGGGATGAGCCGAACACCCCCCGGTTCGGTTCGCACCAGAACCTGCGAACGGACCGAAAGTTCGCACGAACGTTAGAACCCCATTGACGTCTATGGGACTCGAACGTTCGAAATCAAAAGTGCTCATTTTAAAGGCTAATTTGCATGGTATTGTCCTAAAAAGGGTTTGGGGACCCGGGTCCTACCCCAGGGGACATGTATCAATGCAAAAAAAACTTTTAAAAACGGCCGTTTTTTCGGGAGCAGTGATTTAATGATGCTTAAAGTAAAAAAAAAAAAAGTGAAATATTCCTTTAAATATCGTACCTGGGGGGTGTCTATAGTATGCCTGTAAAGTGGCGTGTGTTTCCCGTGTTTAGAACAGTCCCTGCACCAAATGTCATTTTTAAAGGAAAAAATCTCATTTAAAACTGCTTGCGGGTTTAATGTCATGTCGGGTCATGGCAATATGGATGAAAATCAGTGAGACAAACGGCATGGGTACCCCCCCAGTCCATTACCAGGCCCTTTGGGTCTTGTATGTATATTAAGGGGAACCCCGCACCCAAATTAAAATAAGGAAAGGCCCTATATACTCTGAACAGCAGTATACAGGCGGTGCAAACAAGACAGGGACTGTAGGTTTGTTGTTAAGTAGAATCTCTTTGTAATTTTGAACGGGTACATTTTTAACGTGTTTAGCTCCAGCCAAAAAATCTTTTTTAAGCTTTTTGGAAAACATAGGGAAGGGTTATCACCCCTGTGACATTTGTTTTGCTGTCTTTCCTCCTCTTCAGAAGATTTCACCTCACTTTTTGTCCCAATGAAAAATGTTTTTTGAAAATTTGGGTTTTTTTGTGGAACAAGGATTGGAAAGCATCAGTGGAAAGGAGAAATTGTTTTCCCATATTAACTCTTACAGGAGAGAATTTCCCTTCCTAGGGGTAGATTTCATCTCACTTCCTGTTGTCTCCTTCCGTTTGCAAGTAGGAGTCGTTTGTAAGTTAGATGTTTGAAAGTAGGGTCCTGCCCTATATACTCAGCAGAAATTTGGGCCTTAGGTGTTGCTGTGGCCACAACACTGTAAGCCCTCACAGGGCCCTGCTGTGAAATATTAGATCAAGAATTGTAATTACATGCCCCTGTTGAACAGGAGCTGAAAAATTAGGCCTTAGGCACTGGTGCTGGTGCCACAACACTGCAACCCCTCACAGACACTCTAGTTGGAACGCAGGAACGAGCCCTGCTGCAAAGTATTGCATCAAAAATTGTAAATACACGCCCCTGTTAGACAGGGGCAGAAAAATTGGGCCTTAGGCACTGGTGCTGGTGCCACAACACTGCAACCCCTCACAGACACTCTAGTTGGAACGCAGGAAGGAGCCCTGCTGCAAAGTATTGCATCAAAAATTGTAATTACACGCCCCTGTTAGACAGGGGCAGAAAAATTGGGCCTTAGGCACTGGTGCTGGTGCCACAACACTGCAACCCCTCACAGACACTCTAGTTGGAATGCAGGAACGAGCCCTGCTGCAAAGTATTACATCAAAAATTGTAATTACACGCCCCTGTTAAACAGGGGCTGAAAAATTGTGCCTTAGGCACTGGTGGTGGCGCCCAGAACCAAAAATGTTCTTACAAGCTATCAGCGTGATGATTGAGGAGGAAGAGGATAATTACTCAGGGATAGTCACTCAGCATCAGCATAGGCAGTCTTTGAAGGGATCTGAGATTTCAAAAAAAATTATTCGGTTACATCAGCATCAGGTGCTTGGTAGCTGGTGGTGATCCAAGACTGATTCATTTTTATGAAGGTCAGCCGATCGACCGAGTCGGTGGACAGACGCACCCTGTGATCGGTTACCACGCCTCTAGCAGCACTGAATGTGCGTTCCGAAAGAACGCTGGATGCAGGACAGGCCAGTAGCTCAATTGCATACTGTGCAAGCTCTGGCCAGTGATCCATCCTCAAGACCCAGTAACCCAGAGGATTTTCGGTGGGAAAGGTTTCCAAGTCTGATCTTGCCCCTAGGTATTCCTGCACCATGTAAAACAGACGCTGGCGATGGTTGCTGGAACCGATCATACCTTGGGGCTGCGGACCAAAAAATTGTCTGAACGCATCGGTCAGACGGCCACCTTCTCCACCGCTCCTTCTTTGACTGACCGAAGCCTCCAGCAACACGTTGTCCAGAAACAGGAGTTTGTAACCTCCTAGTCTCTGGGAGCGCATTGTACAGACCTTTCTGCAAGGCCTCCCGAAGATGTTTCATCCTCTGCTCCCTCTGCGATGGCAAGATAAGGTCCGCAACCTTACCCTTGTAACGTGGATCAAGGAGGGTTGCCAGCCAGTATTGGTCCTTCTCCTTGATACCACGAATACGAGGATCCTTACGCAGGCTTTGCAGGATCAGGGAGGCCATGCAGCGTAGGTTTGCTGAGGCATTCGGTCCGGAGTCCTCTGGGTCACTAAGGACGACAACGTCCGCAGCCACCTCCTCCCAGCCACGTACAAGTCCATGTGTTTCTTGGGACTGATCCCTTAAAGACTGCTGCTGATGCTGAGTGCCAGGCTCCACCTCCATACTGACACAATCTTCCTCCTCCTCCTCCTCCTCCTCGTCCTCTTCCTGTGTGATCGGCGGGCACGCAGGAACACTGTCTGGATAAAGGGGGCCTTGAGAGCTAAGGAAGTCCTCCTCTTCCTGCCTCTGTTCTGCCTCAAGTGCCCTGTCCATTATTCCACGCAGCGTGTGCTCCAACAGGTGGACAAGGGGGATAGTGTCACTGATGCATGCACTGTCACTGCTCACCATCCTCGTGGCCTCCTCGAATGGTGACAGGACAGTGCATGCATCCCTGATCATGGCCCACTGGCGTGGGGAAAAAAAACCAAGCTCCCCTGACCCTGTCCTGGTGCCATAGTCGCACAGGTACTCATTGATGGCCCTCTGCTGTGTGTGCAGCCGCTGCAGCATGGCCAACGTTGAGTTCCACCTGGTGGGCATGTCACAGATTAGGCGGTTCTTGGGCAGGTTAAACTCCTTTTGGAGGTCCGTCAGCCGAGCACTGGCATTATATGACCAGCGGAAATGCACACAGACTTTCCTGGCCTGCCTCAGGACATCCTGTAAGCCCGGGTACCTGCCCAAGAACCGCTGCACCACCAAGTTAAGGACGTGAGCCAAACAGGGCACATGGGTGATTTGTCCCTGTCGGAGGGCAGAGAGGAGGTTGATGCCATTGTCGCAAACCACCATTCCTGCCTTAAGTTGGCGTGGCGTCAACCACCTCTGAACCTGCCCCTGCAGAGCTGACAGAACCTCTGCCCCAGTGTGGCTCCTGTCCCCCAAGCACACCAGCTCAAGCACCGCATGGCATCTTTTGGCCTGCGTACTTGCGTAGCCCCTTGAACGACTACGGAGCACCGCTGGTTCCGAGGAAGAGGCCATGGAGGAAGAAGAAGAGGAGGGGGTGGAGGAGAGAGGTGTGTCACAATCAGCATTTTGGAGGCGTGGTGGCGGAACAACCTCCAACACTACTGCACCTTGTCCTGCATCCTTCCCAGCTGCCAGCAGAGTCACCCAATGCGCCGTGAAACTTAGGTAACGTCCCTGTCCATGCCTGCTGGACCATGAGTCAGCGGTAATATGCACCTTACCGCTGACCGCCCTGTCCAGCGAGGCATGGACATTGCCTTCCACATGCCGGTAGAGAGCCGGAATCGCCTTCCGTGAGAAAAAGTGGCGTTTGGGTACCTGCCACTGAGGAACCGCACATTCCAAAAACTCACGGAAGGGGGCAGAGTCTACCAACTGAAAAGGCAGCAGTTGAAGTGCTAGCAATTTTGCCAAGCTAGCATTCAACCGCTGGGCATGTGGATGGCTGGGAGCAAACTTTTTTCGGCGGTGCAGCAGCTGGAGCAGGGAAATTTGCCTGGTACAATCTGACGTCGGTGTACCAAAAGCAGATTGCCCACAAGTACTTGGCTGTGACACACCTAATTCTACACCTTCATTCCTCTCACTGCAGGTCTCAGAGAGGACTGGAGGTCTAGTGGGGTTGGAAATCTCAGCTGATGAGGAGCAAGGAGAGATCCTCTTTGTTCTTTGGTGTGGGTCTTTTAGATACGCTTGCCAACGAACTGCATGGCAGGTCAACATATGTCTGGTCAAGCATGTGGTACCCAAGCGGGAGATGTTTTGGCCACGCGAGATACGCTTGAGACATATGTTGCAAATAGCAGCGGTGCGATCTGATGCACTGGTCTCAAAAAAGGCCCACACCAAAGAACTTTTTGAATAACGCGCAGAGACTGCAGCGCCCTGCACATGTGGAGCTTTGGGGTGTGATGCAGTCAATGTGCTGCCCTTAGGCTGGCCCCTGGAGGGCATCCTGCCTCGTTGGTGATGTGCCGCCTCCTCCTCCTCCTCCTCCTCTCTCCTATCAGGCACCCACGTTGAGTCAGTGACCTCATCATCCCCTCCCTCCTCATCACTGGAGCAAACCTGGCAGTATGCTGCAGCAGGGGGAGCATGACTGCCAGATTGCTGTCCTTCTTGGGCACCCCCTCTGTCCGTGCTCATGTTACTGCCTTCATCGAGCTCAGTATCATCATCAGAGCCTTCCAAACGCTGGGCATCCTCCTGGAGCATGTACCCAACACTGTGGTCAAACAGTTCGAGGGAATCCTCAGGAGGACATGGTGGAGCTAGAGAAGGAGTCACTGATGACATTGAGCTGAGGGAAGAGGCCGCTGCTTTGCCAGACAAAGCACCCTGGGTGAGAGAGGATGAGGAGGAGGAGGACGGCTTGGTCATCCACTCGACCAAGTCTTCCGCATGTTGCGGCTCAACACGGCCAGCTGCCGAAAAAAAGGCCAAGCGTGTCCCATGGCCACGTGCTGATGAGGATGCACCGTCTCCACGACCAGCACTAGACACAGAGCCTGCTTGCCCTCTCTTATTGGCTTGTGACTGTCTGCCTCTCTTTCTTGGCCTTCCAGACATACTAATGGCCTGTAGCTGCACTAAGCTGGGATAGAACACCAGTAATTTTCTTCAGGTAGCTTTATATACTGTAACCAGACAAGCCTGCCTGTCAGTAGGAAGATAACAGGAACGGATCTAGCTGAACACTGTGAGCAGGACGCACTGTACTAAATGTAAATAGTCTAGCTGCCTGACCGTGGTACTAATAGGATCAAATAGAACACCTGTAATTTTCTTCAGGTAGCTTTATATACTGTAACCAGACAAGCCTGCCTGTCAGTAGGAAGATAAAAGGAACGGATCTAGCTGAACACTGTGAGCAGGACGCACTGTACTAAATGTAAATAGTCTAGCTGCCTGACCGTGGTACTAATAGGATCAAATAGAACACCTGTAATTTTCTTCAGGTAGCTTTATATACTGTAACCAGACAAGCCTGCCTGTCAGTAGGAAGATAACAGGAACGGATCTAGCTGAACACTGTGAGCAGGACGCACTGTACTAAATGTAAATAGTCTAGCTGCCTGACCGTGGTACTAATAGGATCAAATAGAACACCTGTAATTTTCTTCAGGTAGCTTTATATACTGTAACCAGACCTGTCAGTAGGAAGATAACAGGAACGGATCTAGCTGAACACTGTGAGCAGGACGCACTGTACTAAATGTAAATAGTCTAGCTGCCTGACCGTGGTACTAATAGGATCAAATAGAACACCTGTAATTTTCTTCAGGTAGCTTTATATACTGTAACCAGACAAGCCTGCCTGTCAGTAGGAAGATAACAGGAACGGATCTAGCTGAACACTGTGAGCAGGACGCACTGTACTAAATGTAAATAGTCTAGCTGCCTGACCGTGGTACTAATAGGATCAAATAGAACACCTGTAATTTTCTTCAGGTAGCTTTATATACTGTAACCAGACAAGCCTGCCTGTCAGTAGGAAGATAACAGGAACGGATCTAGCTGAACACTGTGAGCAGGACGCACTGTACTAAATGTAAATAGTCTAGCTGCCTGACCGTGGTACTAATAGGATCAAATAGAACACCTGTAATTTTCTTCAGGTAGCTTTATATACTGTAACCAGACAAGCCTGCCTGTCAGTAGGAAGATAACAGGAACGGATCTAGCTGAACACTGTGAGCAGGACGCACTGTACTAAATGTAAATAGTCTAGCTGCCTGACCGTGGTACTAATAGGATCAAATAGAACACCTGTAATTTTCTTCAGGTAGCTTTATATACTGTAACCAGACAAGCCTGCCTGTCAGTAGGAAGATAACAGGAACGGATCTAGCTGAACACTGTGAGCAGGACGCACTGTACTAAATGTAAATAGTCTAGCTGCCTGACCGTGGTACTAATAGGATCAAATAGAACACCTGTAATTTTCTTCAGGTAGCTTTATATACTGTAACCAGACAAGCCTGCCTGTCAGTAGGAAGATAACAGGAACGGATCTAGCTGAACACTGTGAGCAGGACGCACTGCACTAAATGTAAATAGTCTAGAAGATAACAGGAACGGATCTAGCTGAACACTGTGAGCAGGACGCACTGCACTAAATGTAAATAGTCTAGAAGATAACAGGAACGGATCTAGCTGAACACTGTGGGCAGGACGCACTGCACTAAATGTAAATAGTCTAGAAGATAACAGGAACGGATCTAGCTGAACACTGTGAGCAGGACGCACTGCACTAAATGTAAATAGTCTAGAAGATAACAGGAACGGATCTAGCTGAACACTGTGAGCAGGACGCACTGCACTAAATGTAAATAGTCTAGAAGATAACAGGAACGGATCTAGCTGAACACTGTGAGCAGGACGCACTGCACTAAATGTAAATAGTCTAGAAGATAACAGGAACGGATCTAGCTGAACACTGTGAGCAGGACGCACTGCACTAAATGTAAATAGTCTAGAAGATAACAGGAACGGATCTAGCTAAACTGAATACAGTGTATATATATATATGCAACACCTGGGATGCATATATATATATACACAATACACTGTAAGTGCAGCTAACTGACTGACTGTTCTGCCTAATCTATCTAACTCAAATCAAATGACACTGTCTCTCTCTCTATCTCTCAGCACACCGGAACACACACTACACAGGGCCGCCGTGCAGGCGGCCTTATATAGTGTGGGGCGTGTACTAAATCCCCTGAGCCATAATTGGCCAAAGCCTCCTTGGCTTTGGCCAATTACGGCTCTCTGTTCAGGCGGCGCTGTGATTGGCCAAGCATGCAGGTCATAGTGCATGCTTGGCCAATCATCAGCCAGCAATGCACTGCGATGCCGCAGTGAATTATGGGCCGTGACGCGCCACACGAATTTGGCGCGAACGGCCCATATCGTTCGCAAATCGGCGAACGACCGAACAGCCGATGTTCGAGTCGAACATGGGTTCGACTCGAACACGAAGCTAATCCCTACTGGACAGTAATGTGAACTCTCCAGTCTCCCTAATGGCAAGAGGAAGCTGTCCTGTCCTATACAGCCTGAGAAAATGCAGCTCTTTTCCCTCCTTCTTGCAACCTCTCTCTGGGAAATGCAGTTCAAAAGCTTTTGATTGCAGTGGAGTCTCTCACTTTTGGACTACACTTGCCACAGTACAGTGCTGCCTGACTCAGTCTATTGACCTCTTCCTGCTCAGCAGCTCCCTCCCTTTGCTGATAGAGCTGTCAACCAGTTTAGCACCATATGGCAGCAGCTACAGCCAGTGTTTCTCTAACTCTCTATTCTTAGCCAAGCACCTGGCTACAAACATATCCCATAGGGTTGACAAGACAAAAACAGTATAATTCAAGATCCCCATAGGTGTTCTTGTTTTTATTAAGTGGTAACATTACAGTAGTCCACATAGTATAAAATCCCTTCTCTCTTTAGCAGTTTCCAAAACACAGCACAGCAGTATATTTCAAAGGCAAGTTATCTTCCATTTATTTATTGTTTAACAAACACTATTGTATATATATTTTGTGTTTTAAATGCCATCAGTTTGGGGTTGTTGGCGTAGCAGTGGTGATTTTTAGGGTAATTTTGTAAGTATCATAAAAAATCATTAATAAATCAACTGTCATTTTGCTTTGAAATTAGATGTACAGAGGAATACCTTATCAGTGTGCTGATGCTTCTTCATTGTCCATTCAGCAAGCTGGAGGTGTTTTGCCATGCTATTGATAAGCTATGTTGGTGCTGTAGTGTAAATAAAAGTCCTGACTGCTATTTGGGTAGGGTGTCTCTGTGTCTGCACCAAAACTGACTGCAATGGATGGGTAAGTCATTCCCATATGAGTATTTTAACTGCTTGTACAAGGTTTTTCAAATTCAAAATTCTATATTGTGTTTTTTTTTTAATTACATAAATTAACTATTTTTTTTATAACTAAATGAAAGTAAGTTACCAGTGATATACTCATTGTAATGTTTCATGTAAAATATTACTTTTTTTATTACAGTTGACCTTGTTATCTCTTATTGTTATGGTATTCTATAACTTCTCTTCTTGAGTCACAAGAGCTACAACTAACACAAAATTTTTTTTTTACTTTGCACGTAGACTAAAATGGTAAATGGCACATCCCAGAATGACTTCCAAATTGTGCCATTTTTCTACAAAACTGGTGATAGATCACTTGCGCTTAGCATTTTTTTCAGTATATATTTAATTGGTTTGCTATTGAATGTCCTCCTTTTGACTTTGATATACATCAATGATCACCTGCACACCCCTTTGTATATTTTTCTCTGCAATTTGTCCTTTGTAGATATATGTTCCATCACAGCCACTGTCCCTAAAATGCTGGGCATGCTTCTATCTGGAAACAACACAATATCCTTCATGCAATGCTTCTCTCAGACTTACTTTTTTCTCCTGGCTGCTAGCGCAGAGGATATTCTTCTATTCGTTATGGCATATGACCGATATGTTGCTATATGTAACCCATTGCACTATCAACATCTGTTAAGGAAGAACATTTGTATCTTCTTTATACTTGTAATTTGGCTATTGGCATCAATAAATTCTTTGTTAATGACCCTCCCAGTATCAATGATGTCCTTCTGCCAGTCCAACATAGTTCACCATTTCTTTTGTGAGGCTAAATCTCTCACAAAGATCTCATGTGCTGGCAAAGAAGTGTTTTACTACATTGTATATATGGAGTTAGTACTGTTTGGTCTTTTTCCCTTTTTGTGTAGCTTGACATCGTACATCAAAATTCTTAATGTCATTTTACAGATCAAATCAAGAGATGGGAAGAAGAAAGCATTCTCCACCTGCTCATCCCACCTAGCTGTCATCACGCTCTACTATACAACTGGCGCCTCGATGTATGTTATTCCACCCTCAAAATATTCAGATTTTATAGAACAAATCTCCACAGTGCTCTGCACAGCTATTACTCCAATGTTAAACCCTCTGATATACAGTTTACGCAATAAAGATGTGAAGAAAGCTTTGCATAATTTAGTGGTGGTACATTTTAAATTAAAAGCAAACAAGTTTAAAGTGTAAATAAAAAAAATGACAAATGCATTTAATGTTGAACTGTCCTAATTTTTAAATATTAATACAGTCTTAACTTGAGGTATTATACTTTTTTGACAAACACTATAACACACGATCTTTATTTTACAATTAAAAATGTAATATACAGAATAGCAAATGATTCCCTGATCACTATGGGTTATTTTGTTAAATCACAACAGTTGCTGTGTCTTTTCAGACAAGGTAATCAACATTAAACCTAATGCCGCGTACACACGACCGGACTTTATGGCATACTTTGCCCGGCGAACTTTTCAACGTACTTTACGACGGACTTTCCGAATGAACGGACTTGCCTACACACAATCAACCAAAGTCCGACGGATTCGTACGTGATGACATACGACTGGACTAAAACAAGGAAGTTCATAGCCAGTAGCCAATAGCTGCCCTAGCGTCGGTTTTTGTCCGTCGGACTAGCATACAGACGAGCGGACTCGAATCCGTCGGATAGATTTGAAACATGTTTCAAATCTAAGTCCGTCAAACTTTTATAAAACAAAGTCCGCTGGAGCCCACACACAATCAAATTGTCCGATGGAATCCAGTACGCCGGACCAAGTATACCGTAAAGTCCGATTGTTTGTACGCGGCATTAGATGGTGTTATACTCAGGGAGAGGGAGGGGGGATTTTTGCTCTTACTTATTCACTTGTGTGTTCATTTCAGCCTGAGTTACTGAGTTATGTAAATAATGAAATGCAGGTAGCAAAAGAATTGAAAAATATGAAAAGTAGTATTTAACGCCATCTGTTGAAATGCATAATATTATTTGCTTCTTATTTTCCTGACAAAATAAAAAGCATTAACAATTTTTATATTAGTCCAGTCATGGACATTGATTAATGCCAACAATAATGACTTACCCATTTTCTAGACTAAGCCTATCTCTGACACTTGTTGTTTAAAAGTTAAAATCAGTATTTTTTGCTAGAAAATTACTTAGAACCCCCAAACATTTTATATATTCTAGAAAAGACTCTGGAGAATGAAATGGCGGTCTTTGCTGTCATATTTGATGTCACACGGTATTTGCGCAGCGGTCTTTTTTTGGGAAAAAATACACTTTTTTAATAAAAAAATAAGAAAACAGTAAAGTTAGCCCATTTTTTTTTTGTATATTGTAAAAAGATGATGTTACGCGGAGTAAATAGATACATAACTCATTCTGAACTCTAAGGTCTTATTATAAGGTGACCTTTTTGGTCATTCAGTGGGAAATGCCCAGCTGAATGTAACAATGCATTGCAAAAAATCTTCATTAGCCAAAGTCTTGCACTAGCCATCTGGTCAGGTGCCAGCTTTGGGCAAATAATGGTTTTATGGCTAAAGTACCAGCTCATGAAAGGCCGCTCTCCTGTCAGTCCTTTGTCAATATATTTGAATTTAGTGAGAGTGAGAGACAGCTGACAGAGCTTTTAGGTAGAGAGAGGTTGCTAGTGTAGTTTGCTTTTACAGAGCTATACAGTGCTGCTATATAAGATATTATATTTAGTGTTGTATGTTGCCACTGATATGTTGCAGTGATTTGCAGTTTATGTGGCTAGGGATAGTGGAGTGTAAGTTCATCTGCATTCACTGTGATTTAATAAGACTCAACATTCCTTTTAACTACTTTATTTTCCTTTTTGTGTGTCAAAAGCAATTTTCTGTGTTACTGCTTCCCCTCTTTTTTGTTTTCTTTTGGGGCGTCTTTAACCACTTGCCGACCGCCTCACGACGATGTACGTCGGCAGAATGGCACGGGCAGGCAGAATCACGTACCCGAGGCGGTCGGCTTCTGACTGGGAGCGTTCAGAGATGAGGGGGAGGCCATCCATTCGTGTCCCCCCTTGCGATCGCTCCCAGCCAATGAGAATCTTCCTCTCTAATGTAAACAGAGGCAGAGGAAGTGATGTCATCACTCCTCGAGCCGGTCTTTTTCATTCCGGCGCCGAGGAGAGAAGACATCAAGTAAGTGCACCAACACTACACTTACAGTAGAACACGCAGGCACACTTTTCACCCCCCAGTCACCCCCTGATCACCCCCCGATCTCCCCCCTGTACTCCCTGTCACACTGACACCAATAGCAGTTTTTTTTTTGCATTGGTGTCAGTTTGTGACAGTTATAAGTGTTAGGGCAGTTAGGGTTAGCCCCCTTTAGGTCTGGGGTACCCCCTTTAGGTCCAGGGTACCCCCCTAACCCCCCCTAATAAAGGTTAACCCCCTTGAGCACCCCCCATCGCCAGTGTCACTAAGCGATCGTTTTTCTGATCGCTGTATTAGTGTCACTGGTGACGCTAGTTAGGGAGGTAAGTATATAGGTTTGCTGTCAGTGTTTTATAGCAACAGGGACCCCCATATACTACCTACTAAAGGTTTTAACCCCCTGATCGCCCCCTAGTTAACCCTTTCAACAGCGATCACCGTATACGTGTTACGGGTGACGCTGGTTAGTTAGTTTGTTTTTTATAGTTTATTATAGTTTTAGGGCAGCCGCCGTTTATTACCTTATAAAGGTTTAACCCCCTAATTGCCCGGCGGTGATGTAAGTTACGTTTTTAGGGTCAGATAAGGTCTGCATCGCCCCAGGCAGCGTCAGTTTAGCGCCAGTACCGCTAACACCCACGCACGCAGCATACACCTCCCTTAGTGCTATAGTATCTGAATGGATCGATGTCTGATCCGATCAGATCTATACTAGCATCCCCAGCCATTTAGGGTCCCCAAAAATGCAGTGGTAGCGGGATCAGCCCAGATACCTGCTAGCACCTGCGTTTTGCCCCTCGGCCCACGCCCTGCCCAGCCCACCCAAGTGCAGTATCGATCGATCACTGACACTTACAAAACACTAAGCGCACATAACTGCAGCGTTCGCAGAGTCAGGCCTAATTCCTGCGATCGCTAACAGTTTTTTGGTAGCGTTTTGAATCAGTCGCTAACAGTCAGGAGCTTTTTAGCCTGTGAGTCTCACTAGTGTACCCCTAAATTTAGAGCCCAAAATGGCAAATCGAAGGTACACTAGTGAAGAGGCCTACACGTTTCAGAGCATGACAGATAGTGAAGAGGAAGTCACTCATCTGTCAGATTCAGGCTCAGAATACGAACCTGTAGAGGACAGCGACTCCATGACAAATAGCTCTGACGACGGAGTTGTGGTCCCTGCTAAGGTCAGGCGTACCAGACCCCAATCTTCTTCTTCTGTCCTTGAAGTGCAAGAACCGCAGGTCCCTCGTATGGAGCAGAGAAGTACTAGCGCCGCTATTCCTTCTGGTGAACTGGCAAGCACCAGCGGTCTAGTACACCCTGGTCGTACATCCAGCACTGCAGTATCACGTGGTGACGTGGCGAGTCCCATAAGTGCAGTTCAAGCTGGCAAGGTGGCAAGCACTAGTAGTGTCCCGCTGCCACTAAGAAGACGAACACAGGCCCGTCGTGCCCATAGTGCCCTTCCTGCTGCATTCGCCAATCCGAATTGGGAACCCACCACTTCTGCAGCACCCATACTTCCTCCATTCACTGGCCAACCCGGAATTCAGGTGGAAACAGTTGATATTACGCCACTGGATTTTTATTCGCTGTTTTTCACCGAAGATCTCTATAGATCTATTGTGGACCAAAGCAATTTATACGCTGGTCAACACATCGCCGCTAATCCCCAGTCCCCCCTTGCCAAAGATTGGAGACCAATTACGGTCTCTGAATTTAAGATCTTTCTGGGCCTTTCCCTCAACATGGGCATAAATAAAAAGAGTGAGTTGCGGTCATATTGGTCCACTGACCCAATTTACCATATGCCCGTGTTCTCTGCTTCCATGGCCAGGGCACGATACGAGCAGATTTTGCGGTTCATGCACTTCAATGACAATGAACTCTGTCGTCCTCGTGGAGACCCTGGATACGATCGGCTCTACAAAATTCGGCCCCTCGTAAACCACTTCAACCAGCGTTTGTGCAGACTTGTTTACTCCCCATCAAGTTGTCTGCGTTGATGAGTCCCTGATTAAATTTTCTGGCCGCTTGTCATTCAAACAGTACCTTCCCAGCAAGCGTTCCAGATACGGGGTCAAGATGTATAAGCTCTGTGACAGGGCCACAAACTATACATGTAGATTTATGGTTTACGAGGGCAAAGATAGTCACGTAGAGCCGACAAACTGCCCTGACTACATAGGAAGCGCTGGCAAGATAGTGTGGGACTTGGTGTCACCCTTATTCGGAAAGGGGTACCACTTGTACGTGGACAATTATTACACGAGTGTGCCACTTTTTAGTCACCTTTTTGATCAACAGATTGGAGCATGTGGCACCTTGCGACCTAATCGCTGGGGCTTTCCCTAGCGGCTTGTAGATTCCCGTCTTAGGCTGGGAGAGAGAGCCTGCTTGCAGTGTAATAATTTGCTCGCTATGAAGTGGAGGGATAATAAGAATGTTTTCGTTCTTACCTCCCTTCATGCAGACACGGCGGCCCAAATTACTACGGCGACTGGTGTTGTGGAGAAACCCCTCTGTGTCCATGAATATAACCAAAATATGGGAGGGTGGACCTCAACGACCAGTTGTTGGCGCCGTACCTAGTTGCCCATAAGGCCAGATGCTGGTACAAAAAAGTGTCTGTTTATTTATTTCAATTGGCTTTGCTGAACGCTGATGTGCTATACAGAGCTTCAGGACAGACTGGATCCTTCCTTAAATTCCAGGAAGAGATCGTCAGAGCCCTTCTGTTTCCAGACGGTGCTCCACCTCACCTTCCCCAACCAAATGCAGAAAGCCGGCTGCATAAGAGGCATTTTCCTTATGTCCTCTCGAGTACCCCTACCCAACGAGCTCCCTAAAGAAGATGTCGTGTCTGTAGCAAGCGCGGATTTAGGCGTGACACCCGGTATTATTGTCCCTCCTGTCCTGACAATCCTGGTCTATGCATTGGTGAATGTTTTGAACGCTACCATACACTAGTTGAGTTTTAGCGTAGGGTACAGCATTGCACAGACTAGGACACACTTTCACAGGGTCTCCCAAGATGTCATCGCATTTTGAGAGACCCAAACCTGGTACCAGTTACATAAGTTAAAGTTACTAAAAAAAGTGTAAAAAAAAAAAACACAAAAAAATATAAAATGTAAAAAAACAAAAATAGTTGTCGTTTTATTGTTCTCTTTCTCTCTATTCTCTCTCTAGAATACAGTAAAAAAGAGCAGAACAATATTCTGCAATGTTTTATTGTTATTATGTTTTACCATATTTGCTTTTCAGATATGCAATTTTTTTATACTTTACTGTTTACTGTGTTTTGTTGGTAACCATTTTTTTGTTTTCAGGTACGCCATTCAGCTGCAGAGCGGATTTATTTATCTTGACAGCAACAGTGTTTGCTCCCACGATACATAAAGCCGTGACTGCAGCACTGTCGGAGGTGATTTCACCACCACAGTTACATACTTCAGCATATATGCTGAAACGAGGGGGCAGCAGTGGGTGGAGGAGCGATTTGCTCCTGCCTTTTGTGGGAGGATGCCCCCATGCTTCGGCATATATATACGGTGCATGTATGCCCATCATTAGAAGTGGGTGGATGAAGGGAGGTATTCTAATGGTGGGCATACCCACCGATCAATCTCTTTTTTTTGTTCAGCCCACAGGCTGCAGGAAAAAAAAGTTTACAATATATGCCCAACAAGGACCAGCAACGTACTGGTATGTTGCTGGATTTTGAGTGGTTATACCAGAATGATGCCTGCAGGTTTAGGTATCAACTTGGTATCATTCTTTTCAGCCAGCGGTCGGCTTTCATGTAAAAGCAATCCTAGCGGCTAATTAGCCTCTAGACTGCTTTTACAAGCAGTGGGAGGGAATCCCCCCCACCGTCTTCCATGTTTTTCTCTGGCTCTCCTGTCCCAACAGGGAACCTGAGAATGCAGCCGGTGATTCAGCCAGTTGACCATAGAGGTGATTAGAGACCAGAGTGGCTCCAAACATCTCTATGGCCTAAGAAACCGGAAGCTACGAGCATTCCATGACTTCGCCGGATGTAAACAGCGCCATTGGGAAATTGGGAAAGCATTTTATCACGCCGATCTTGGTGTGGTCAGATGCTTTGAGGGCAGAGGAGAGATCTAGGGTCTAATAGACCCCTATTTTTTCAAAAAAAGAGTACCTGTCACTACCTATTGCTATCATAGGGGATATTTACATTCCCTGAGATAACAATAAAAATGATTTTAAAAAAAATGAAAGGAACAGTTTAAAAATAAGATAAAAAAGCAAAAAAATAATAAAAGAAGAAAAAAAAAGCACCCCTGTCCCCCCCTGCTATCGCGCAAAGGCAAACGCAAGCGTCAGTCTGGCGTCAAATGTAAACAGCAATTGCACCATGCATGTGAGGTATCACCGCGAAGGTCAGATCGAGGGCAGTAATTTTAGCAGTAGACCTCCTCTGTAAATCTAAAGTGGTAACCTGTAAAGGCTTTTAAGGGCTTTTAAAAATGTATTTAGTTTGTCGCCACTGCACGTTTGTGCGCAATTTTAAAGCATGTCATGTTTGGTATCCATGTACTCGGCCTAAGATCATCTTTTTTATTTCATCAAACATTTGGGCAATATAGTGTGTTTTAGTGCATTAAAATTTAAAAAAGTGTGTTTTTTACCAAAAAAATGCGTTTGAAAAATCAATGCGCAAATACTGTGTGAAATAAAAAAAATTTAACACCCACCATTTTAATCTGTAGGGCATTTGCTTTAAAAAAATATATATAATGTTTGGGGGTTCAAAGTAATTTTCTTGCAAAAAAAATATTTTTTCATGTAAACAAAAAGTGTCAGAAAGGGCTTTGTCTTCAAGTGGTTAGAAGAGTGGGTGATGTGTGACATAAGCTTCTAAATGTTGTGCATAAAATGCCAGGACAGTTCAAACCTCCCCAAATGGCCCCATTTTGGAAAGTAGACACCCCAAGCTATTTGCTGAGAGGCATGTAGAGTCCATGAAATATTTTATATTGTGACACAAGTTGCGGGAAGACAAATTTTTTTTTTTGCACAAAGTTGTCACTAAATGATATATTGCTCAAACATGCCATGGGAATATGTTAAATTACACCCCAAAATATATTCTGTTGCTTCTCCTGAGTACGGGAATACCACATGTGAGATTTTTTGGGAGCCTAGCCGCGTACGGGACCCCGAAAACCAAGCACCGCCTTCAGGCTTTCTAAGGGCGTAAATGTTTGATTTCACTCTTCACTGCCTATCACAGTTTCGGAGGCCATGGAATACCCAGGTGGCACAAAACCCCCCCAAATGACCCTATTTTCAAAAGTAGACACCCAAAGGTATTTGCTGAGAGGTATAGTGAGTATTTTGCAGACCTCGCTTTTTGTCACAAAGTTTTGAAAATTTAAAAAAGGAAAAAAAAAAATTTTTTCTTGTCTTTCTTCATTTTCAAAAACAAACGAGAGCTGCAAAATACTCACCATGCCTCTCAGCAAATAGCTTGGGGTGTCTACTTTCCAAAATGGTGTCATTTGGGGGGGTTTTGTGGTATCTTGGCATTTTATGGCCTTCGAAACTGTGATAGGTAGTGAGGAGTGAAATCAAAACTTTACGCCCTTAGAAATCCTGAAGGCGGTGCTTTGTTTTCGGGGCCCTGTGCGCGGCTAGGCTCACAAAAAGTCCCACACATGTGGTATCCCCATACTCAGGAGAATCAGCAGAATGTATTTTGGGGTGCAATTCCACATATGCCCATGGCCTGTGTGAGCAATATATCATTTAGTGATAACTTTGCGCAAAAAAAAAAAAAATTGGTCACTTTCCCGCAACTTGTGTCAAAATATAAAATATTCCATGGACTCAACATGCCTCTCAGCAAATAGCTTGGGGTGTCTACTTTCCAAAATGGGGTCATTTGGGGGGGTTTGTGCCATCTTGGCATTTTATGGCCTTCAAAACTGTGATAGGTAGTGAGGAGTGAAATCAAAAATTTACGCCCTTAGAAATCCTGAAGGCGGTGCTTGGTTTTCGGGGCCCCGTACGCGGCTAGGCTCCCAAAAAGTTCCACACATGTGGTATCCCCATACTCAGGAGAAGCAGCTAAATGTATTTTGGGGCAATTCCACATATGCCCATGGCCTCTGTGAGCAATATATCATTTAGTAACAACTTTTTGTAATTTTTTTTTTTTTGTCATTATTCAATCACCTGGGACAAAAAAAATTAATATTCAATGGGCTCAACATGCCTCAGCAATTTCCTTGGGGTGTCTACTTTCCAAAATTGGGTCATTTGTGGGGGTTTTGTACTGCACTGCCATTTTAGCACCTCAAGAAATGACATAGGCAGTCATAAATTAAAGGCTGTGTAAATTCCAGAAAATGTACCCTAGTTTGTAGGAGCTATAACTTTTGCGCAAACCAATAAATATACACTTATTGACATTTTTTTTTACCAAAGACATGTGGCCGAATACATTTTTGGCCTAAATGTATGACTAAAATTGAGTTTATTGGTTTATTGGATTTTTTTTATAACAAAAAGTAGAAAATATCGTTTTTTTTCAAAATTTTCGGTCTTTTTCCGTTTATATCACAAAAAATAAAAACGGCAGAGGTGATCAAATACAATCAAAAGAAAGCTCTATTTGTGGGAAGAAAAGGACGCACATTTCGTTTGGGTACAGCATTGCATGACCGCGCAATTAGCAGTTAAAGTGACGCAGTGCCAAATTGTAAAAAGTGCTCTGGTCAGGAAGGGGGTAAATCCTTCCGGGGCTGAAGTGGTTAATTTTTTTTTTTTCTTTATGAGGTCAGCAGCAACAGTGTGAAGCTGTTAGTGACACTACAAAAGCTGCCATACCATTTTAATGAAGTAAAATGCTCTACAGCAACACAATGGCAAGTTCATATGAGTATTCACCAGATTGGTGGGAGCAGCACTTAAAGACTAGCGGTAGGCAGCAAAAGGGCCACACTCCTCCTTCTCCTTCCAATTCCTCCCTTTCCACTTCCTCCCACTATAGAAAATTCCCCATCAGCAGCCTCATGCAATAAGGATGAAAGTATTTCCAGAGGTGTCAGAGGTTTATCATTTGGCACTTCCAGCAGGGATGAGGTTCATCATGGGGACACGCAGAGTAGGGGCAAGCATAGGCTGTAACCATGCTCTAGTTCTGCCAACCCAATCCTTAAATCTCAAGCTTTAGTAGGCTGGTTTGCCCCAGCTGCTGGAACATAAGAAAAAGTACTCCTCCAGCCAACCCTAATGCTGAGTACACATGAGCGGACTTTCCGTCAGAAAAGGTCAGACGGAATGAATCCGTTGGACATTCCGATCGTGTGCGGGCTTCATTGGACCTTTTCTGTCAAAAAATCTGACGGACCTTAGGGAGTGAGAGGCGGAGCTTCGCAGTGGCGCGCTCGAGCAGGAGATCGGGTTCGGCGGGCTGAGTGAGAGACGCCAGGAGAACCACGAGTAGATGCAGGGGCGAGTATATGCCGGGACGCAGACGAGAGAAGGGCATAGGTCGGGCTGAAGCATCCAGATACCCGTCCATTACCAAGTACCTTGCCGCAAAGATAGAGCCAGCCATGTCAGTGGAGGCCGGGGCCGTTTCACAGCGTGCTGTCCGGGCCGCCCAGAGACAGCAAGCGGCCACGGAGGAACCAACTATCCCGCTCACCATAAGCGATTCAGCCGGGAGCATCCGCATGGAGCTGGCAGAAACCGCTGAAGTAAGCCCCCCAATCACGCCCCGGACCAGGGCTATTACAGAGACTCAGGTATGTTCTGTTAATAGGGGGGAAACTACTGCATTGGCTGCTGATGGCGAACAGGACATTAGGAAGCTCATACAGGCATTACCAACCAAAGAGGAATTACAAGCCCTATTGAGCGACCTAAAAATGGCGGTAAGGGAAGAAATGTGTGAAGTAACTGCTAAGCTAGAGGTAATGGATAAAAGACTGTGTAGCTGTGAGTCATCTCAGTCCTCGGCAGACGCCCATATAGATTTGCTGGAAAGGAAGTTTAAAACACAACATCAAAAATTGTTAATGTTGCAGCTACAAGCAGAGGAATCTGAGAATAGAAGCAGGAGAAATAATGTACGCATTAAAGGGATTCCAGAAATAATAAAACCACCCGAGCTGAGGGATACAGTAACCGATATCTTGAATAAATATCTAGGAAAAACACCTGATACCCATATTGAGTTGGACCGTGTTCATAGGAGTCCGGCAGGGCCTATGTTGGAACTAGGGCCCCCCAGAAATGTGCTATGCCGTGTTCATTTTTTCAGGGTGAAAGAGGATATAATGAGAGCAGCATGGCAGAAAGGGGTGTTGGGACACGCAGGCCAGGGGGTCCAGGTGTTCCCAGACCTTAGCTGGCAGACGAAAAGAAGGAGAAGGTTACTGAGACCACTTTTGGATCAAATACGGGCAAAAGGTGCAACTTATAGATGGGGGCACCCATTTTCATTAATAATAAAAACGGATGGCCATACCTTTGTCCTGATGGTGCCAGAGCAACTACCGGACTTATTTAAGTTCCTAGACTCAGAAGTAGTGGAGATCCCCGACTGGATTGATATTCCTATTGAGAATGTGGGAGAGTATACTCAACAGAAGAAACTGCAGAGGAGTAGAAATTAGGAGAAGGAAGCAGAACTATAACTCATTGGTGGACTTGTTTTTTTTTTTCTTGTTTAGTACCCTGTCTTTGATTTTCCTCAATTTCTCGCTACCCTGGTCTTGTTGGAAGGCTCCTAGGACTTTCCCCCCCCCAAGGGTACCCCCCCTCGCTCCGCCCCCTTAAAAGAAAAAAATTTTTTTTTTTTGTTCCTGCTTGTACTTTTTTTATTTTTTCATGTCTAACGGAAGGTATCCCATAGGATTGGGATGCATTATAGGCGATACCAATGGAAGGCTCGCTGCTACTCCCACTTCTTTTTTTTTTTTTTCCATTTGGGGTGTGCTGTGGTATGGGAAAATTGAATTGCTGTGTTATGGATATATAGCACGGGGACTTGGTGGAAACACATGATACACCGGCTGCACATGAAGAAAGAGAGGGGGAGGGCATAAAAGGGGGAGGGGAAGGAGGGAGGGGTGGGGGTGGTACACGTAGGGGAGAGGGGAAGGGGGGGTGGGTTGGGGGTACATTAAGGTGGGAAAGGGAGGGGAGTGGGGAGGTGGGGGGAGGGGCAATGAAGGAAGGGAGGGGGGAGGGAGAGGGGGGAGGGAATTAAGATACAATATCACATTTTTTGTCAGCACAAATATTCCTACACTAAGTGATAGGGGCATTCAGTGGCCCCTATGAATTAGAGGGAGATGAGTAGGGGGAGGACACGAGAAAATCGTATTTTATTTATTTTCTTATTTTTTTATTTTATTTTTTCTCTTCTCTTCCCCCCCCCCCCTTCCATCACCCCGTCATTCTGGGGATGGCGGGGGGTGGGGGCACTGGGGGAGGGGGATGGGGAGGATAGGGGTGGAGTGGGGGGATGCATGGGCTATTTAGGAGTAAGGGGTAGGAAAGGGGTTGGATGGGGGTGGGGGTGGGGTGGGGGGGGGTGGGGGGGGTGGGGGGGATAGATGGGGCTATATGTTAACAATTATAAAATATGTATGGAAATGTAAACATAACTGTATAAGGTAGATTTGATTTCATTATGTTGTGCAAAGGGAAGACACAGGGCGTTGTCCTGAGGATTGGGGAGAACAAACATGCCGAAGGAAGAGGTCTCCCTCACGTTTTTCCCTTCTCTCTTCCTGGTATTACCTTTGTTGTACTCTCCTTGGTTATTTCACTCTTATGCCGCGTACACACGGTCGTACTTTTCGTCTACAAAAGTCGGACAGCCTGTCGGACAGACTTCCGGCAGACTTTCGGTGGACTTGCCGCGGACTTGCGGCCTACTTTCTAACGACCGGACTTGCCTACACACGACCACACAAAAGTCGGTCGGATTCGTACGTGATGACGTACACCGGACTAAAATAAGGAAGTTCATAGCCAGTAGCCAATAGGTGCCCTAGCGTGGCTTTTTGTCCGTCGGACTAGCACACAGACGAGCGGATTTCGGGGTCCGTCGTAGGTACGAAGTAAAAGTTTTGAAGCATGTTTCAAATCTAAAGTACGTCGTATTTGAGGCTAAAAAAGTCGGTTGAAAGTCCGGAGAAGCCCACACACGATCGGATTACCAGCCAGCTTTAGTCCATCAGCGTCTGTTGGACTTTTGTAGACGAAAAGTACGACCGTGTGTACGCGGCATTAGTTATTATCAAAGGGCGTGCCACTGTTATTGTTATTTTTGATATATATATACACTCAAACTTTTCGTGTTCAGGGGCATTCCCCTACAAAAGACGTCTCCCCTCCGAGTGGAGGAAAAGTCGGAGGCGTGGTTTTTTTTTTTTTTCCAACGGCACCGAGGATCCGCGCCGCTTGGATCGTACCCCCTAATTGGTATAGGGGAACGGGGGGTAGGGGGAGGTGGGTGCTCCCTTTTTTTTTTTCTCTGGGGTGCTGGTTGGGGGGCCCCTCTCCTCGTAGTTTCCAATAGATCCCAAAAAATAT
Source organism: Lithobates septentrionalis (assembly GCA_037952835.1). Lineage (NCBI taxonomy): Eukaryota > Metazoa > Chordata > Amphibia > Anura > Ranidae > Lithobates > Lithobates septentrionalis. The sequence goes on from JBBDGP010000254.1 coordinate 1,787,253, forward strand.
GACTAGAATAAAATTCACCTCATACAATGTCAAGGGACTGAACATTCCGGAGAAACGGATCAGATTACTTGCGGAAATGGGAAGACTGGGGACGCAGATTGGCTTCTTCCAGGAGACACATTTTAGAAGGGACAGAATACCAAAACTTGTAAATCATAAATTCTCAATAGCTTATCACAGTGCATCTCCTAGTGCCAAAACCAATGGAGTATCAATCATTGTCTCAAAACAGATCCTATGGAAGGAATTAAAGGTAGTCACAGACGAGGAGGGCCGCCTTTTAATTGTAAAAGGACAAATTGGATTACAGAGGATCACATTGGTGAACCTATACCTCCCAAATGAAGAACAGGTCAGTTACCTCGAAACCTGTCTACAAATGATACATCAACACAAGGAGGGTATTCTAGTGATAGGAGGAGACCTAAATCTCGTATTAGACCCGCTCCTGGACACGTCCAGGGGAGCATCATATCTTTCACTGACAAAAATACGAAGAGTTAAGAAATTATTAAGTAATCTGCAAGTAATAGACACATGGAGGTCACTCCATGTCCAAGACAGAGACTATACGTTCTTTTCGCCAAAACACAAAACATATACTCGTATTGACTATGTCTTGATATCACAGACAGTCATAACATCACTGGTGAGTGCGGAAATAGGATCATTTACCTTGTCAGACCATGCTCCGACAGATTGCACGCTGGATTTAGGGGAGGAGGAACGCCGGGAATGGCATTGGAAGATTAATGAAACACTATTAAAAGACAAGGAGTATGAGCAAAAACTTAGTCAGGAATTAGATTCCTTCTTTCTGACAAACGAGTCGAATGAAGTTACCCCATTCTGTGTCTGGGAAACACACAAATGTGTGATGAGGGGAGCTTTGATATCATTAGGGGCGTATAGGAAAAAAAAGCTTAATGTACAGATTGAGGACTTGCTTAAAAAAATCCGGGAAGTAGAACTAAAACATAAAAAATCTCAGACACAGTCACTAGAGGAGAAACTAGGTGGCCTCCGAGGGGACCTGAACTCTCTTCTTATTGAACAGGCAAAAGCAAAATTGAAACGGGGAAGGCGGACACTATACGAATTTGGGAACAAACCAAGTAGGATGCTGGCAAAGGCCCTCAAGGATGCCTCAACACAACCTCATTTGTCGGGTATTAAAACACAGAGGGGTGAGGTGGCGAAGTCGTCACAGGAGATGGCACAGATTTTTAGAGAATATTATGAGGGTCTTTACCAGCTGGATGGTCACCAGCCCCCACATAGGTGCAGAAACAAACAAGAGAGGGCAAAAGAATACCTATGTAATTCAGAAATGCCAAGGTTAACGGAGGAGGTAGTACGAGATTTAGACGTACCAATCTCAATAGAAGAATTTAAGAAAGCAATAAATCTTCTAAAAGTAGGGAAAGCCCCGGGCCCAGATGGTTATACCCTGTTATACTATAAACTTTTTGCTGAGAAACTGGCCCCGAGATTTACAGCGGCTTTTAACTCCCTACGGGAAGGACGGAGGATACCTAGAGAGACTTTGATGGCACATATAGCAGTAATTCCGAAGGAGGGAAAGGATCCATCCCAATGTGCTAGTTACTGGCCAATTGCACTGCTGAACGTGGATTTAAAAATTTTCTCTAAGATTCTGGCGTTAAGATTAGAAGAGCATATTCCGGCACTGATTCACCCAGACCAGGTGGGATTCACGGCAGGAAGGGAAGGGAGGGAAAATACGCAGAGAGTAATAAATGCAATATACACTGCACAGAGCAGACAGGAACCCCTTATATTGTTCTCAGCGGATGCAGAAAAAGCTTTCGATAGGGTTGATTGGATTTTCCTTGAAACAACTTTACAACATATTGGACTGGGTGAAGGAATGCTGAGCTGGTTCTCAAACCTTTACTCAATTCCAAGTGCGAGGGTCAAGGTTAATGACAGACTGTCGGATCCTTTTGTGATACAAAATGGAACTCGGCAGGGATGCCCCCTATCACCAATTATCTTTATTCTCACACTGGAACCTTTCCTAAGGAAAATACGCGCTGATTGCAATATTAGGGGTATCAAGACAGAGAGAGAGGAACACAAGTTAGCAGCATATGCTGACGACTTGATCTTTTTTATAACCTCTCCAATTATATCCCTCCCTTCCCTTCTAAGTGAGATAAATAATTTTGGAGATTTAGCAAACTATAAGGTAAACTATACTAAGTCCGAAGCCATGGGGTTAGAAATGAAGACAACTGAAATACACCAGATAAAATCACAATTCAATTTTAGGTGGACAGACTCCCACATAAGTTATCTGGGGACCAAAATCCCAAAGAAGCTCAGTAGAGTGTTTGAACTAAATTATGCCCCGCTGTTAAGACAAATTAAACAAGATTTTAGGAGATGGGACAGGGAAACCTTTACCTGGTTTGGAAGGACAAACATTATAAAGATGAACGTGATGCCCAGAGTCCTCTACTTGTTTCAAACATTGCCAATAAAGATTCCATCAAACTTCTTAAAGGACCTTAGATCAAGGTTCCTGAGGTTCATTTGGGCAGGTAAACCAGCAAGGGTAAGGAGAAACATTTTAGCACTCCCAAAAGGAAAAGGAGGTATTGGTTTTCCAGACCCAGTACGATACAGGGAAGCCCTACAACTAGCGAGAGTGGTGGAGTGGTGTGCTTCCGCAAGGAAGCCACACGTACAGTTAGAACAGGCGACGACTAAAATTCCATTGGAAGGAATAGCATGGATAGGAAAATCAGAATTACCCACTATAGTGAAAAAACATCCTTTAACAGGGGCAACTATCTGCTCCATTTATATGATCTTTAAAAAAACAAATCTTTCACCAAATCCGAGCCCAATGACCCCGGTATTGGGCACCCCGGACTTCTTACCAGGCCTAATCGATCGGAGGTATGAGGTATTAAAACACAAAGGGAAAAGTAGGCTCATAGACTTTTCTAGGGATTGCCGTCTGATGACACGAGGTGAGATAGAGGGAGAAGTGACAGAAGACCTGGATTATTTCAGGTCCATGCAGCTAGGAGCGTATATCCGCTCAAAAATCAAAACATTCCCAGTAATACGGGAGCTAACTAGCTTTGAGCGGAACTGCTTAAATGGTGAAAGTATGAGGCACTCCCTATCACATTTTTACGAAACTTTAACAAGCCTGGAAGCCCCACAGGAGCTCAACTTTATGCAAGCCTGGGAGAGAGAGTTAGGAGTAACGTTTACTCAAAAACAGAAGGCTAAAATGCTAAAATCAGTACATAAAACATCGATTGCTAGCAGATATCAAGAGGGAGGATATAAAATCCTTACTAGATGGTACAGAACACCATCAGTTCTTCAAAAAAAATTTCCACAGGTATCAGACAGATGTTGGCGTTGTAAGAGAGGGGTGGGTACGATGTTACACATATTCTGGGTATGTGAGGAAATTAAGAGCTTCTGGGAAATGGTGGAGGAAACGATTAAGGATATTACAGGCGTGTCTCTTGGGAGCAATCCGGCTGCGTTCTTATTAAATGACGTTCCCCTATCGGTGGAAAAATATAGGAATTCCCTGCTTAAACACCTTCTCACTGCCGCAAAGGCTTGTATACCGGCTCTGTGGAAGAGTACAGTCCCTCCGACTAAATTCCAGTGGTGGGCTAGAATTACAGAAATTCAACAAATGGAAAACTTGACTATGATGCTGAAAGAACAAGATGAGAAATATCGGAGGATTTGGTCCCCTCTAGTAGAGTACAGAATCAGAGAACAGGAGAAGGGGGATAGGTAGGATCGAATGGAACTGAGGAGGGGGGGTCCCCCCCCCCCCTCTCCCTGGAGGGGTAATTTTTTTTTTCTTTCTATTTATCTGTGGGATGGGGGGGGGGGGGGGTATAAGGGCTATGGGAAATGAAAGGGGAAAAGATATGCTTGCCTTTGGAACAGAAGAGATTTAGATTTATTTTGTAAGGAAACGTGTTAAGTAGCTATAGTATGATAAAAAGAAGCTGTATATGTTGATATGATGTTTAAATGAAATGTTTCATGTGGCATGTGATATATGACTGTCAGAAAATAAAGAATTTATAAAAAAAAAAAAAATCTGACGGACCTTAGAAATAGAACATGTTTCAAATCTTTCCGACGGACTCGATTCCTATCGAAAAAAACGTTTGTCTGTATGCTAGTCCGATGGGCCGAAAACGATGCCAAGGCAGCTATTGGCTACTAGCTATTGAACTTCCTTTTCTAGTCCGGTTGTACGTCATCACGTTTATAAACAATCAGACTTTGGTGGGATTGTGTGTAGGCAAGTCCATTTTGTCGGAACTCCGTTGAAAAGTCCTTCGGAGTTCAGTCCGTCGAGAAGTCCACTCATGTGTACGCAGCATTATGCTAGCTTAGCAAAAGCTTTAAATCCAGCAATTTTGCAGTTTCCGCTGGTGAAGTCAGCCCTCTTTCTGTGGTTTTGTGGTCTGTGCAGTGCCACAGTGACACATTTCTGTAAGACAATCTCTGCTCTCCATGATCATGTGAAAGATAATGATTTCCATGTCACTGGACCATGCAGTCAGCTTCAGAGTCCATATGACTACAGAAATGTGGTCAAGAAAGTAAGGGCAGGGACATTAAATCTCATTCATGGCCCATTGGATCACTTTTCTAGCTGCATGGAAGCATGCAGGATAGGGCACACCACTAGATCTGGTTGAAAAGCTGCACATCCTAATACCTGGTGATGGTTACAGATAAGTTGCCTCATGTCTCTTCCTTCTCAATCCATTCTCCTGGTAAGTTGTCAGAACCAACAGTTTCACCCAAGCATTTAGGAGACTATGCAATGGCTCAGACGAAACCCTGTTATGCAGATTTTCTGCTGGTATGCCTAGGGGGCAGGAGCCACAATGGGGCAGATATTCTTTTGGCTCTGCAGGGGCAGGACCAGAGGTAGTTAACCCCACACCACCCTGAGCCAGGAAAGGTCATGTGTGGCAGCAATACCAATCTGTGGACCGCCATTCAGGAGGGAAAGTTCACATGCATGCCTTTCCTGGCACACATCCTCAACCTGATGATGCACCACTACCTGGTTAAGTACCATGGCTTACAGGATCTTCTGAGGCAAGAAGATCCTAATAAAATGTGCCTAATCTCTTCCTCTAACATAGCACAAAGTTCAAATACTTTCACAATATGCAACTAGTAGACATGTGCAATTCCTTTACTAACGAATCAAAATTCAGCCGAATTTTGCATCCGAATGTCTGGATAAAAAAATAATGAATTTCAACTAATACGAAATAAATTATACCGAAAATAACGAATGAATTTGACATGATTCATTAAATCGTTAAAGGTCTAATGAAATAAAAGGTCAACTCGTTGTTAATCTTACAGTCCAATCAGCTGATTCATTTTGTGCTGGAGTTTGGATTACTGGCAAAGTGCATTCCTGAGAACTGAGTGAAAAGGGTGTTGTATTATATTTGAGCATAGGAGAAGAGATATTGTCATTGTGTGTGTTAATGGATTCAATAAACAAATGACTTTTGGAACTACGAATCGTTAACTAGAATATTCAATATCTCACAAAAGTGAGTACACCCCTCACATTTTTTAAAATATTTTGTTATATATGTTCATGTGACAACACTGAAGAAATTACAGTTTGCTACAATGTAAAGTAGTGAGTGTACAGCTTGTATAACAGCGTAAATGTGCTATTCCCTTGAAATAACTCAATACACAGCCATTAATGTCTAAACCACTGGCAACAAAAGTGAGTACACCCCTAAGTGAAAATGTCCAAATTGGGCCCAATCAGCCATTTTCCCTCCCCGGTGTCATGTGACTTGTTAGTGTTACAAGGTCTCAGGTGTAAATGGGGAGCAGGTATGTACAAATTTTCCATCCTTGTTCTTTGATTCTTTTTTTCTTTCTGGTCAAAACTGTTTGTTGTATCACTCCTCATAACTTTTATATAATCGAACAAACTTTCTAAAAAACAACCATTTTCTAATGAAATTCTATGAGTGTAAGACCTGCTGAACATTCCCGGTTACCCCCAAACTGAACATCTACCCACCCTGCAACCCCAAACCTTACACTTCATGTTTATAGTAAAAGATTGGGAGGGTTATGGTACTTTAAATGCTTTAGATAATAGGAGATTGCATCCCATACATTAGGGCAGGTAGCAGCACCACAAATCTAGATATAAACATAAAGAAGGAAAACTGAATAAGGACACAACCACTATCCCAATATATATATATATATACACATTTATGTATACATATAACACCGCTGCCTGTGGGTTCCTCATGTGGTATTGGCGAGTGTGTTTATACGCCATTGCGTCTATGTGTGTATATATACGTCCCGACCGGATGTGCGTCATCACGAAACCCGGAAGTGACACAGTCCAGACCAGCCACAGGCTACTGCGCACGGGCCAGCACTGACGAGGAAGCCCAGGCTAATACAACGGGAGCAAGGAAGGACCAAACAAGGGAAAGCATTTCCCATCTGGTCCTCCAGTCGCCGCAACTCCAACCACACAGAGATTTTATCAGAAAATGCGGCGCTGGGTGGCCACACAAAACCAGGGGATAAAGCCTCTAAGACAGACAATGAATCACAGTGCGGGGCCACCATATGGAGAAAGGACAGTCATAAGAGTATGCAACCAAGATAGAAACAACAATTATAAACAGTCATAGCAATAACATTGTATAAATATAACATATTGTCCAGTACAAGAGCAGGGGGTAAACATTTTCCCACTAGATGAATAGTAAATAAGGTAATTTATCCTCTGTTTAAATTGTCTGCCTGTCTTCCCTACATAGAATGTTCCACATTTGCATAGCATAAGATATAGAATACCCTGAATTTCACAGTTTGCAAAAAAGAAAGTATAAAGTTAGTACCTGAATTATTCCAAGAGCAAAAGGCACATTTGCCACACCTGTGTATGCCATTGGATAGTGACTAGAAACAAGCCTAGAAACAACGTGACTAGAAAGTGACTAGAAACAACATCACAAAGTGATCTCGCTCATCTAAACACCATCTTTGGATGTTGACCAATATATTTTTTCAAAAATAGTATCCTCCTGTAAAAGGTGCCAATGATTAGTCATGATATTTCTCAGCTCAGAATGCTGAGAGGAAAATCTCGTGATATATTTTACTGTAGATTTACCATCAGAGATTTTCAGTTCATTACGTGTTTGTCGCACTGCTTTGTTATAATCTCTACGAAGTAGAGATTTACTGTAACCCCTCGCTAAAAGGCGTATACGTAGTAATTTGGCTTGATTTTGATTCCCTGCTGTCTGTGTCGAAGAACACAGCAATGGGGCTCAGGATCGAGTAAGCACGAGTGCCCCCATGGGAAGTGGCTTCCAGTGGGGGCACTGGACAGAGTGGAGGATTCACTAGCACCAGCAGGAGAACCCAAGAAGAGAGGAGGTTTGGGGGATGCTTTGTGCAATTCCATTGCACAGAGCAGGTAAGTATAAATACTTTTTTTTATATATATTTTTACAACCAATTTAAGCTGTATGTGGTGCCATAGAACAGTGTGATTCTCACAGAAAGCATCTGTGAAACCATATTCCATGCTGTAATAACATGAAAGATTGCAGGAGTTTTAAAATATTATTTGGTCCACTGTTTCTGAGATCCAAGAAACTCTTTGCCCTCTAGAAAAAAGAACCAAAAGTTTTTTGCCCTGGATATGTGGACTAAATAGGATTTGAAAAACTCCTACAATCCTGATTATCATTACTTCATTCCATTCTGGGATCAATGTGTAATTGTTTTTGTTTTTACTTTATTAATTTCCACATTAAAAAAAAGTTTTGGCTGCCTTACTTGATTTTTTTTTCAACCAGTGGTGAGTCAGAATTGAGCAATGGAAGTAGAAGGCACAACAGATATAAAGCTACCGGGAACTTAATTTTTTTGCGGCATCATACTGTATTGTCTTGAAAGTTTAATAAAATGTCAAACCAGATTGTGCAAAAACAGTTCAAAACCACAACCCCACACTCTAGAAACGAGGCATTTGTGATTCTAAAATACAAATTAGAGTGGTATATTTCAGAGATAATAGCCGCACATACTGTATAGTGCAGTGGCTGGATAGTATATAAGCAGCTTGATTGGGCTGTAATATACGAAGGAACGATGAGGCGGTTTTTATCATGAAATAATAATTAGAGTGTATTATTTCAGAGACAGCAGTCAGAGATATTGTATAGACTGAGTTCACATTAGTTAAGCAGTTTTACTAGGCCACAATTGAAGAGGGAGAGACAAGGCAGGTTTTATCATGAAACAAAAAAAAATCTGAGAAAAAAAACTGAAATATTGTACAGACGCCATACACACTATTCAGACTTTTTATTGGACTGCAGCTTTAAAAACTGGGCAGGTTTTATCATGAAAAAATACCCAGAGTGTATTATTTCAGAGACAACAGCTGGAAATATTGTACAAACTCCACAGTCAGCATTGAAGCAGTTGGAATAGGCTGCATTTTTAAAAGGACATACAGTATGCAGTTTTTCATTTCAAAATTCCACATTTAAGTGGATATATTTCTATGAAAAATATTGTACAGGCTCCATAGACATCATTGCAATTTTGATTTAGATGTTCTCTTGCAAGGGTAGTATTATTTTGGCTCAACTAATCTACTCCCATTCCTGAACCCCAAAAATGCTAAGATAGTGTCAGGAAGGCCAGAAGATGTCCTGAACCTTTAATTCCTGTTAGGAGAATGCTGCGGGTGCGCCTGCGCGCACCGGTGCGCACGCACCTTGTAACAGTTTATGGCACCAAAATAGGCTATTTAAACTGGGTCAGCACCCAGACCCAATGCTGTCTGCTCTACAGCATTCCCTATGTGTCACTGCTATCCAGTATCTGATATCTGTTCCTGTTGTTTGACCCGGCTTGTTTCTGACATTCCTGCCTTCTGCCTGCATCCGACCCCTGCTTGTCTCTGACTCTGCATCTGCCTGCTCTTTCTGCTACCTCGCTTCCAGCTCGTTGCCAATCCGGCCTGTACCCTGACTCCACTCCAGCCTCTGCATCAGTTCCTGACTTGTCCGCCTGTGTATGACCCAGCCTGCCTGTACCTGCCTTCTCTCCAGCCCTTTGGGTGCAGCCATCCCACCTGCAGCTGCATCTGCTCCTCAGCCTGTGGTGTTCCAGTGTCCTGCTTACTGCTGTTCCTGGTCTTCCGCTGTGTTGGTGTTCCTCCACAGTCCCACTAGGAGTTCCAGTCCAACTCAGATGTCAGCGATCCTGCCAGGCACTTGTGTGACTCTGCACTCCCACGCCTCCTGTCTGCTCTAGCAGGGGCCTTGAGTCAGAGGTGTAAGAGAAGCTGTCCTCTGCATATCAGGCTCTACCACCACTGCAACACTGTACCCATATGAAATTTAGATATTTTTTCCCCCACAAATAGAGCTTTCTTTTGGTGGTACTTGATCACCTCTGTGGTTTTTATTTTTTGCGCTATAAACAAAAAAAGAGCGACAAAAAAAAACCAAAACAAATTTCTTCCTCAGTTTAGGCCGATATATATTCTTCTACATATTTTTGGTAAAAAAATTATTGCAATAAGCGTATATTGATTGGTTCGCGCAAAAGTTATAGCACCTACAAAATAGGGGATAGATTTATGGCATTTTTATTATTTTTTAGTTTTTTTACTAGTAATGGTGGCAATCTGCGATTTTTGTCAGGACTATGATATTGCGATGGACAGATCAGACACTTTTGACACTATTTTGGGACCTTTGACATTTATACAGCAATCAGTGCTATAAAAATGCACTGATTACTGTGTAAATGTCACTGGAAGGGAAGGGGATAACACTAGGGGACGCTTCAAGCGATTAAATGTGTTACCTAGGGAGTGATTCTAACTGTGGGGGGAGGGGACTGACTGGGGGAGGTGACCGATCGGTGTTTCTATATACAAGAAACACACAATCTTTCTCCTCTCCCCTGGCAGGGCGTGGATCTGTGCGTTTACACACACAGATCCACGTCCCTGCTTTGTGACAAGCAATCGCGGGACATCGCAGCCACCGTGCACACGCATCGGCTCCCGTGTGACGGGGAGCCCCCTAGATGGCCGGGAAGCCTAGGACGTCATAAGACGGCCACCCGGGATGACAGCGCCACCTTGCAGCCGTCATATTACTATGTGAAGGATGGGAAGAGGTTAATCTAAAGGTAATGTACACTAGACCAAAAAGGAGGGACAGCTATATATATAAGATGTATTATATTTAAACTTACCAATTTAAGATATTGTTTTTCTGAAAAAGCAAGAGAATGGTGGTCCTGAAGATTAGTATCCCCAAAGAATCATCATGGTAGTTATACTGAGGAACCTGTAACACCCATCAAGACACAATTAATAAATCAAACACCATAGCTCTACCTACTTTATATATGTACCCAACAGCTAGCTGAGAGATCTCCATTCTCCTTACCTACAATACAATAGCAGTATTCCACAACCAACTGGATCAGAAAAAATATATCACGGGACTTCTCTAAGCCATATCACATATTGGAAGCAAGTGAGCTTCAGCCTATAAATACTGTATATAAAGGCACAGAAAAACCCATCAAAATTCATGCTATCCTTATAATGACATACCAAACCAAACTGTTAATTTCCCATACGGGGGGACATTCATATCATCATACTTAATGGTCAAGCACTTTTATGAACACCTAAAATAATGTTCGCCTTCAAGTAGCACCAGATATCTATTATTTTCCGTGTGTTAAACCGCCTTAATATACCAAACCATCTGTAACAATAAGGACTATTATTACTATGCTACTCACTCGGTGTATCCATAGACATTTTCAACACAAACACAAGACTATAAACAAAAGGGAAGGAAATCTTTTCATTGCTCACCTCTCCAGTGCACAGCCAAACTCACACAGCCTCCAGAATCACTCCTTTTCCAACCTACACCTCTTATAAGTACTGAATGGCGTCTAATCAATCCCAGGCTCCTCCAATTTGCAATCTCCACATACTTAAGTTAATAAATCCTCACCTGTGCTGTCTAAGAGTACGTCATCTCCTTCATATGGAGCAGACAGTTTCTTCTAGGGGGAGGCTATTCCTCCAATCTTGAGGCTATCCAGGTTCCATATGCTAGGACTCTGTCCTTTTATGCGCTACCAAAAACCCACAAAAGTTTGAACAGGCCACGTGGTCGCCCAATTATATCAGCAATAGGAGCCAAAACAGAAAAGGGGAGTCATTTGGTGGACGCATGGCTACAACCCCATGAAATCAGTCTGCCTTCGTATATCCAGAACACTGTGGACCTGTTAAGGAAGCTACATGACATTACCATACCCCCCCAACAGTATTTTGGTCTCCATCGATGTGGAGGCCTCATACTGTAGTATCCCTCACAGATTAGGAATATTGGTGATTGAAAGTTTCCTTGCTGAGATGGATCTATTAGCCAGGCCTTACAGTGCGTTCATTTTACGGTTGCTCTACCACATCCTTACCAAAAATGTGTTCACCTTTGATGATTCCCACTACCTCCAGGTGCAGGGGGACTTTTTGTGCCCCATCATATGCCAACCTGTACCTGGGGGGGTGGGAACGTACCATCTTTGCGGAGGAGGATTTCTCTATGTATCTGTCTAACATTTTATGTTGGTACAGGTACATAGATGAAATGTTTATGGTATGGGATGCCAGCGAGGAAGAACTAAGTAAATTTATGGATTATTTCTCGAACACATTTAATCTGAAATTTACCATGCTGAGTGACTACAAGTCAATATCCTTCTTGGATGTAGAAATCTACAAATAATCTGATGGAACACTAGGGACAACTCTGCTCACTGTCATACCCTCCACATTCCTCTCCTGTACATACTACCCACTGTCATACCCTCCACACTTCTCTCCTGTACATACTGCCCACTTTTATAAACTCCTCTACTGTACATAGTAGGAAATAATATAGCAGCGCTAAGGAATATATCAAAAACTAAGCGATTAGTGAATCAATAAAATAAATAATCAACAGTGATAATGATATAAAGTTCATCAAAGTAATATTGTTGAAACCAACAAAATCACAGTATATACATTTAGTTTATCAGAAATGAAACTTTTCTTCAGTAAAGAGCTATTCGTGAACAAAATCCAGACGACGTCATTATATGACGAAATGCGCATCGGGAGGAGCTGACGTGCTGACGTCATCACGTGTTGCAGTCCAAGTGGACGGGCGTTCGTACAAGCCGGCCAGCTGTTATGCTGTTTTTAATCCTTGATATTGTAAGTGTTACTCTATTTTTTAATTAAATGATGGTCCGTCAGAATTATGCTATGGTGAGTTCTTTTTATTCTGGGGAACATCTGAGCGACATCTGAAATTGACCACTTTATCTGAAACCGGGACCCAGGTGATCTGGGCTGTCTGCTGACCACATCCCTAGGATCCTGCTATGGCATTGGTCCCCTTTGTCTTTCCTGGATAAAGGCCCTGGCCGGGTAATTGGCCACAGGCTTCTACAGCTTGCCTTGCGGTAAGTGCGCATTTTGACACTTTGGTTGTTTTTGTTGATTTAGTTGGTCTAAATCATCTATTCACACCTGGTTTATGGATTTTGTTCACGAATAGCTCTTTACTGAAGAAAAGTTTCATTTCTGATAAACTATATGCATATACTGTGATTTTGTTGGTTTCAACAATATTACTTTGATGAACTTTATATCATTATCACTGTTGATTATTTATTTTATTGATTCACTAATCACTTAGTTTTTGATATATTCCTTAGCGCTGCTACATTTTTTTCCTAATATATCTGTGTGTGTATCTCACGTTAGTAGCTGCTTTAGTTTTAGTTTATGTGTTCCAATAGCGCGCTATAATTTTTCTGTTTTTCTACTGTACATAGTGCCAGCTGTCATACCTTCCACACTCCTCTCCTGTACATACTGCCCACTGTCATACCCTCCACACTCCTTTCCTGTACATATTGCCAGCTGTCTTTCTCTCCACACTCCTCTCCTGTACATACTGCCCCAAAATTACCTTCCACACTCCTCTCCTGTACATACTGCCCCCATCATACCCTCCACACCCCTCTCCTGTACACACTGCCCAGTGGCAAACCCTCCACACTCCTCTCCTGTACATAGTGCCCACTGTCAACCCACCACACTCCCCTTGCTGTGCATACTGCCCACTATCATACCCCCACACTCCTCTCCTGTACAAAGTGCCCACTGCCATACCCTCCACACTCCTCTCCTGTACATAGTGCCCACTGTTATACCCTCCACATTCTTCTCCCTCACCTTCACATACTTCCCACTTTCATACCATCCATACTTCTCCCCTATGCCTCTTACCCACAAAAACAGTTCTTTAAAATTATATTGAAAATCCTCAATGTTACCAGCTCTAGAATGGGCACACTTTTGTTAGTTCAACTAAAGAAAAACTTCTCGGTCCTCATATTTTTTCTGCCCATTATTAGTACTCATTTAATTTTCTGATTATTACTGTGATGTATAGAGGAACATAGGGAATGGCAGCTACTCTAAATATACCACTGGTAAAAAAAGTGTCCCTGAAAATATTTTTGAAATGTTGGCAACTATGCACTTGGGTACTGCCCAATGGCCATCGGGTCAGTAGGGGGCCCCATGAGAGGCTCCTGGGATCCTGTGATATTAAAGCGGTAGTAAACTTTGCTAACATTACTACTTTTTAGAGGCCTGAGGTAGGTTATGCCATAATTTAATAGTATGTACAGCATATTATCACATTAGGGTACACTTACCTGTCAGACTGAGCCCTCCAGCGCTGCGCTGTGATCAATGCGGCGGGTCTCGGGTGCTTCCATCTTCACCCTGTCTTCCTTCCAGGTTCTGTGCCTTTGGTCACTTGCCTTGGCCAGGCTGCGTTGCTGTAACTCCCACACATGCTCATGTGCATCCTCTCTCTCTCATCCCCCTCTCTCTCTCATCCTCCCTCCCTTACCCCTCACCCCTCTCTCATCCCTGTTCTCTCTCTTTCATCCTCCCTCTCTCTATGTAATTTAATTTGTTATAACAAAAAACTGTTAGGATTTTGGTGGGGCTTTTTATAAAAATAAATAAAAAAATAAAAATGCAAAACACCGGGCCCATGATGTTCTTAATCCGGCCCTGAACCATACAATGTCCTGGAACAGATCATCACTGTCCTGTATACAACAATAATATCCATGCTAAAACCTTTAATATACAGCTTAAAGAATGAGGATATAAAGAGGACAATGAAGAGGTTACTTGGGGTCAATATTCTGCAAATGAATGCATCCAAAGCAGATCTAAACCCAAACACTAAAATCACATATGTAATTTCTAAATCTGATAACTTAATTAAATCTGCTAATTTAAAATGTAATTCATTTCATTAAAATAATTCCTGGTGATTCTGCCATGATGGTCCTTGTTCGGACACTTAATTTTTGTTGGAGAGCACCATTACTTTAAGATTAAAATAATATTCCACCCAAAATAAATAAATTCAAAATGACTGCAGCTATTTAATAAAATAAATACATAATGCAGTGTACACTTATTAATGGTGTGGTGAACAGTGCTGTAAAACAAAAACAATACAAAAATACATTGAAGAAAACTCTTATTATACACTATACTTTGTAAACAAATGCAAATATAACTGAAGGGGTAAAGAACAAACTCTTTTTCCAGTAAGTGCCCAGAAAAAAACTCCACAGGTGTAGACTTCAGATATAACGAGCCAGTTCACCTTGTGCCTCCACTCACAAAAAAGTTCACCAAGTATAATTGACCTTTATGCTTATTTTATTTATGTTGCATTGATGCGTAGGTTAAACCTGGGTGGCTAAACTGTAACGTAAAAAGGCTTATTAAAGAGAGAAAATGGCCTTTAAAAATTAAAAAAGGGGATGGATCATCATCAGCATTTCAACACTACAAGGAATGCAATAATAAGTATAAGAACACAATCAGGGCTGACTATGAGACACACAAAGCGGAAGAGAGTGAAAAAAAATCCCTACTTTTTTTTAGATATATTAATAGTAAAAAAAGCGAGGTCAGAGCACATTGAAGGGAGGATGGTTATACAGTGGGGACGGAAAGTATTCAGACGCCCTTAAATTTTTCACTCTTTGTTATATTGCAGCCATTTGCTAAAATCATTTAAGCTCATTTTTTTTCTCATTAATGTACACACCCCATATTGACAGAAAAAACAGAATTGTTGACATTTTTGCAAATTTATTAAAAAAGAAAACCTGAAATATCACATGGTCCTAAGTATTCAGACCCTTTGCTCAGTATTTAGTAGAAGCACCCTTTTGATCTAATACAGCCATGAGTCTTTTTGGGAAAGATGCAATTAGTTTTTCACACCTGGATTTGGGGATCCTCTGCCATTCCTCCTTGCAGATCCTCTCCAGTTCTGTCAGGTTGGATGGTAAACATTGGTGGACAGCCAACAGAGTTGTTGTGAAGCCACTCCTTCGTTATTTTAGCTGTGTGTTTAGGGTCATTGTTTTGTTGGAAGGTAAACCTTCGGCCCAGTCTGAGGTCCTGAGCACTCTGGAGAAGGTTTTCGTCCAGGATATCCCTGTACTTGGCCGCATTCATCTTTCCCTCGATTGCAACCAGTCATCCTGTCCCTGCAGCTGAAAAACACCCCCACAGCATGATGCTGCCACCACCATGCTTCACTGCTGGGTCTGTTTTGGACAGGTGATGAGCAGTGCCTGGTTTTCTCCACACATACTGCTCAGAATTAAGGCCAAAAAGTTCTATCTTGGTCTCATCAGACCAAAGAATCTTATTTCTCACCATCTTGGAGTCCTTCAGGTGTTTTTTTTAGCAAACTCCATGCGGGCTTTCATGTGTCTTGCACTGAGGAGAGGTTTCCATCGGGCCACTCTGCCATAAAGCTCCAACTTGTGGAGGGCTGCAGTGATGGTTGACTTTCTACAACTTTCTCCCATCTCCCGACTGCATCTCTGGAGCTCAGCCACAGTGATCTTTAGGTTCTTCTTTACCTCTCTCACCAAGGTAGCTCAGTTTGGCCGGACGGCCAGCTCTAGGAAGGGTTCTGGTCGTCCCAAACGTCTTCCATTTAAGGATTATGGAGGCCACTGTGCTCTTAGGACCCTTAAGTGCAGCAGAAATTTTTTTGTAACCTTGGCCAGATCTGTGCCTTGGCACAATTTTTACTCTGAGCTCTTCGGGCAGTTCCTTTGACCTCATGATTCTCATTTGCTCTGACATGCACTGTGAGCTGTAAGGTCTCATATAGACAGGTGTGTGGCTTTCCTAATCAAGTCCAATCAGTATAATCAAACACAGCTGGACTCAAATGAAGGTGTACAACCATCTCAAGGATGATCAGAAGAAATAGACAGCACCCGAGTTAAATATATGAGTGTCACAGCAAAGGGTCTGAATACTTAGGACCATGTGATATTTCAGTTTTTCTTTTTAATAAATCTGCAAAAATGTCAACAATTCTGTGTTTTTCTGTCAATATGGGGTGCTGTGTGTACATTAATGAAGAAAAAAATGAACTTAAACGATTTTAGCAAATGGCTGCAATATAACAAAGAGTGAAAAATTTAAGGGGGTCTGAATATTTTCCGTCCCCACTGTAGATGACACAGAGAAGACAACTGTACTAAATGTTTTCTTCTCCTCGGTTTTTACACAGGAAAAGGAGGGGTATACAGACCATGACTGTATTGTTAGCCACAAGGGTACATACTGCAACGTGTTACTAACAGAAGCCATTGTCCTGAAGAGTAGAAAAGCTTAACACAAATAAATCACCAGGACCGGATGGCTTACACCTGAGAGTCCTCAAATAATTCAGTCAAGTTATAGCCAGACCATTGTTCCTAATTTTTATGAACAGCATATTGACAGGAATAGTACCAGATGATTGAAGGAAAGCCAATGTGGTACCAATATTCAAAAAAGGGCGGAGACATATACCTGGAAACTATAGGCCAGTCAGCCTTAAATCATGGAGGGGATGATAAGGGACTATATCCAAGAATTTGCTGATGAAAACAGTATCATCAGCAGAAATAAGCATGGGTTTATGGAGGGTCGTTCCTGCCAGACCAACCTGTTAACATTCTATGAGGAAGTGAGCTGCCATCTAGATAAGGGAAGGCCGGTGGATGTGGTGTATCTAGATTTTGCAAAAGCATTTGATACAGTTCCCTATACACACCTAATCTACAAACAGATCTGTAGACATAGACCATAGAGTTTTTTCATGGATAGAAAACTGGTTAGAGGGTAATGTACAAAGGGTGGTGATAAATAACGTGTACTCAGACTGGTCTGGAGTGGTAAGTGGGGTACCCCAAGGCTCTGTCTTAGGACAATTATATAGAGTTCGGTATATAGATAGCTCAATCTCAGCTTTTGCGGATGACACAAAAAAAGGGCAATAACTTCACATCAGGATATACAAATTTTACAGAAAGACCTGAATAAAATAATGGGATGGGCAACTACATGGCAAATGAGGTTTAATGTTGGAAAATGTAAAGTGATGCACTTGGGGGCTAGGAATATAAATGCAAACTATTCACTGGGGGGAGTGGAGAACCTCTGGGGAATCAAGGTTGGAGAAAGATCTGGGGGTCCTGACAGAAGATAGATTGAGCAATAGCAGGCAATGTCAAGCTGCAGCAAGCAAAGCCAGCAGACTATTAGCTTGTATAAAAAAGGGAATTTACTCCAGAGATAAAATGATTATCCTGCCACTTTATAAATCTCTGGTCCGGCCACAACTGGAGTATTCCGTCCAGTTCTGGTCACCAGTCCTCAAGAGGGACGTGGTGGAGCTGGAAAGAGTCCAGAGAAGGGCAACTAAATTGGTAGGCGGTGTCAGGTCACCTTGAGGCTAGGTGACAGATGCACTCTGTAGGAGTCAGAAGTGCACCGCTAGGTAGTGGACCCTAGGACTGACTGCTGTGGATTGAACCCTGGGAGGTTCAGGAAGCAGGTCTACTGGATCACTGACACAGATCCCACTGGGAGCTAGAGCATAGATTCCCCAGGGCGCGGAGTCTAAGAGCCAGCAGGTGTTCACCAGAGCCTTTAGTGGTAAGAATGGACTGCGCTGCAGTCTGGCTCCAGGTCGCGGCCCCCAGGGTCTCACAGCTCACGCTCACGGTAGACTACAGGAGTAGAGGAAGGAGGCAGCAGGCTGGAACATCAAGGAAAGTAAGGGACAAGTCAAGGTCGGGGCCACAAGCAGACAAGGACAACAGAGTTCACGCCAAGGTTCAGGGTCACAGGCAAACAGGGATGGTCAGGGACACGCCAAAGGTCAGGGTCACGAGCAGACAGGAATAGTTAAGAACAGGCCAAAGTCGGTAACAGGAATCAGACGTAGGAAACACAGCAAGTACACACGGAGGCTAACACACAATGGTTGATCAGCACTGCTAGCTTGCAGTGCACAGGTTAATATAGGGTTCACTGATAGGGCCTGGGGTGGGGCCATGCTTAGAGGAGAGGTTATAAAACTAGTCAGGTGAGAGGCAGCTGGTCTTAGAGTTGAACACATGGAGACAGGTAAGCTGACAAAGAAACTCTATTGCATAACCATGACAGGCGGATTGGAGGACCTCAATTACGGGGAAAGACTGCAAGCACTGAATTTGTCCTCCCTGGAGAAGAGACATTTGAGATATGATAGCGGTATACAAATACCTCAATTGTGATCTCAGTGTAGGAAGGAAACTTTTCAGTCTTAGGGAGTGTAAGAAGACATGGGGCCACGCAATGAGAGCCGTGTAGGGGATTTTTCACTGTCAGGGTGATAAGGATGTGGAACTCCACAATTGGTGTTGTCAGCACACAGAGGCACACCTCCAGCTCTGCAGCTCTCATTGGCCCTCTTATGACTCATCCCCCCTCCCTTCCTGGTAAACTCCCACGAGATTGAGAGAGAGCTGTGCATGATGTCATAAGCCTAGGCTAATGACCAGACAAGAAACAGGAAGTGGGCTGTATAAGGTAGATACTCCGAGTATGTGTGATACCATTCAAGTGAGTACCCATCTAAGCCAGGGGTTTTATTCGCAGCAAAGGTGGATATAGCCGCGACTATTTCTGCCACAGTAATGGGAAGATCCAAGTTAACAGCATCATCCTCAGACAATCCCACCAATGAAATGTAGCACTGCCCCCCAGGGTGGACTGACAACACTCAGGGCCCCCGAACCAAATAAAGCATGGGCCCCCTGTCAGCCCCCACCCATGACCCGGCCCTGACCCCGCTGCTACATTTTGCAAAAAAGTACAGCTTCTGACTTTTTTTAATGGGACCTAGAGGGGGGATCTCTCTAACAGTGTCCATTAGACAGTCTGTTAGAAAGCATCCCCTCCAGACCCCATTAGAGTCTACAACAGAGTCTAATGGGACCTGGAGGGGGGTCTCCATCTAACAGTGTCCAATAGAGGCTACAAAAGGAGTGTAATGGGACCTGGAGGGGGGCCACTTTCTAACAGAGTGTACAGTGAACACCTTCAATCATTCTGGTCCTCACAGGACCTCCTCCATGTGCCATGACTCTCACTTCTGCCCCAACCTCTTACAAAGTAGAAAAAAAATTGGCACTGTGTAGCGCTCCTCTTACCTTAACTATGGGTACTGTAGTTGTGGCTGGTCCCCACATCCTCTGTGGCTGGCTGGCCCCTGCATCCTCTGTGGCTGGCTGGTACACTGCTGTGGCTGACTGGCTCCCTGGTTTGGGTGGTTCACCGTGGGTGGCTGGCTAGCTGGCACCCTGGCCCTGGTGTGGGTGGGTCAACATGGGTGGCTTGCTGGCACCCTGGCCCTGCTGTGGGTGGGTCACCGTGGGTGGCTGGCTGGCACCCCGGCTGCTGTGGGTGGGTCACCGTGGATGGCTGGATGGCACCCTGGCCCTGGTGTGGGTGGGTCATTGTGTGTAGCTGGCTGGCTGGCTGGCACCCTGGCCCTGCTGTGGGTGGGTCACCATGGGTGAATGGCTGGCACCCTGGCCCTGCTGTGGCTGGCTGGTATGTCTTCTCCTCTTCTGCCATCTCGGGCACTGTTATTTACACTTCGCTTTGTACAGAGTGTGCAGTGTACAGAGTGCAGGGCTCAGGAGTGCACTGCATGCGCAGCACAGGGTTCAGAATTGTGCAATGTACAGAGTGCAGGGTTAAGGGGTACGCTATGTGCAGAGCCCAGGTGTACGTTACAATCAGAGTGCAGGTTCAGGAGTGCAATACGTAAAGAGTGCAGGGTTCAGGATTGTGCTACGTACAGAGTGTAGGGCTCAGGATTGTGCTACGTACAGAGGACAGGGTTCAGGATTGCGCTATGTACAGAGGATAGGGTTCAGGACTGCTCTACGTACAGAGGATATGGTTCAGGTCTGCGCTACATACAGAGTGCAGTGTTCAGGATTGCACTATGTACAGAGTGCAGGGCTCAGGATTGCGCTATGTACAGAGTGCAGGGTTCAGGATTGCGCTACATACAGAGTGCAGGGCTCAGGTTTGCGCTACCTATAGAGGACAGGGTTCAGGATTGCGCTATGTACCGGGTGCAGGGATCAGGATTGCGCTACGTACAGGGTGCAGAGCTCATGATTGCGCTACATACAGAGTGCAGAGCTCAGGACTCCGCTACGTACAGAGGACAGGGTTCAGGCTTGTGCTACATACAGAGGATAGGGTTCAGGAGTACATTACATGCAGAGTGCAGGGTTGATGATTGTGCTATGTAGAGAGTGCTGGTGTGCATATTTCACAGAACACCCCCCATAGTACAGAGCTCTCCCCCTAAATTTTTGACCCCCCCCTCTGTACAGATCTCTTCACTCCTGCCTTCCCAGTGCAGAGTGTTTCTCTCCTTTCCCAGTACAGAACTTTCCTCCCTATCTAGGATACAGCGCTCCACTGTCCCACAGGAAAGAGTGAACTTACAGGTCAGGCTGCCGCCTTTTGTGATGCTGCGGGCTCTAAGGATAGAGCTGTGTGCCCCACCCTGCCCCCTCCTCATCCCGCCCCCTCCTCTGTTAAATATGCAGGGAGATCAGGGAGGGTTTTGAGCGTGTCGCTTTGATCGATGTCACTTAAAAAAACATAAAACACAGAAGCCCGGCTTATGTAAGTGACTGTAGTGAGCGGCAATGCAAGGGGCCAGCGCCGAAGGTTCCGGCTGAAAAAACAAAGTCTTGAAACTGCTTCCTTGCCGGTAGTCCCCTGGGTGCCACTGCCGCCACCTCCTCCGCTCCTCTCACCGGCAGTCCCCTGCTCTCTGTGACACATGTGCTGCCTCTCATGGGGCCCTCTACTGATCCTGGTCCCCCGGACCATGGCCGAACTGCCTGACAAGTCAGTCCGCCCCTGCTGTCCCCGTAGGGCTTGCTGAGTGCTGACTTCATAGGCCTCTCTCTGGGTACCTGCAGCTGGTTGCTAAAGGTTTCCACTTGGTTCCAAGGGGTTTCCACTTGTCCCACCCTTACTCCCGCTTGCTTGTTACTTAATGACCAGTCCAGGGTATTTGGGATTTTGTACTTTATTTTAGAACTTGGATGGGAGAAGAGATTAGTGGGATACTCCAACTGGAACTATTCACAATCTATAAGGACAACTCTCACTTGGCCTCACCGGATTATTTGTGGAAGCAGTCACACTGCTTTAACCATACAGCCACAGGTATGGAGGAATAAAGTCTTCTTGCTCTCACTAACAGCAGACTTGATGCACTACATTATCTTCAGGACACTCTCTAGCAACCCATTTACTGACACCCGTCCACTGACTCTTCTAGCTGAAGGGGTGGCCCTCACTTGACAAGCCCCAAAGACACAGATCTGTACCCACAGTAGGCAGAATCAGATCCTTCCTGGTGTCTCCCTTCCAGTCAGCTCTGCAGGACCTCTGGGTTCAGCTTCTCTCTCTCTCTAGTCCCTTGGGTCGACCACTCAAGGCCGCACGACCACCTCCGCAGAGGAGAGGGCAGCCGTCCCCCTCCCTCCTGGACTCTGTTCCCCCCGGCTTATATACAGTATCCCAACATGCAATGCAGCACTTTTCCTCTGCCAATTGCCAGGACTGTAACAAAGCCTGTGCACTCATCTGTCAGATCCCCTCCCACTGTCCAATATGCCTTCCTATTGGACCAGTGAGGGACAGTCAAACAAGCTGAGCTGCACTTCAGTACAATTAGCAGACCTAACCAATAGATCCTGCTATCTGGTAGGCAGAGAACACTTTAAGTTTTACCTGGCCATCTTCCTGGTAAGAAGAAAGACCAAAAACTATACTCTCTTCTAGCACCTACCTAGGAGGGGGCTACAGAAATATCATTCAGAAATGATACCAGCTTTTCCTGAATTCACATACTTCTAGAACTATATAAGTTGGTATAAAAATCAGTAAAAACCCTGATAATCTCTTCTGCCTGCATTTGGAATACTAAAGAGCTATCATATACCACAGAGATGGAGGTAGGGTGACACTCAGTCTGAGAGAGATATGCCAGAATTTTACTATTTTTATCCCCATACTCGAAAAGACGTCTTTCTGGTATAATAATTTCTTATTTTTTTTTCTAACAGAACCAAGTCTACTTGCCTGGAGCAATCTCTCCACAAGCGATAATTGGAGGAGTGATTTAGTCCTATTGTTTAGTTTAACCTACATCCTGCTAATATTTCCAAATCCACCCCTCCACGAAAAAAATCTTAAAATTATAGCAACAGTAAGACAAAAAGTTCTAAAAAAATTAATATACCCTTGTTCATGTAAAACAACAATTTTTTCACTAGTGTACGCACAGATTGAGGTAACACTATAAGCATACACAATGACCTATATTTATAGATGCACCATAGGCTTACTAAGAGTATTTCATCACTTTATTTTTTAAATAAGAATCTAGACAGATTGAAAATCTCTCTCTCTCTCTCTCTCTCTCTCTCTCTCTCTCTCTCTATATATATATATATATATATATTAGGGCTGGGAAAATTAAAGATTAATTCCTCGATTAATCGTTAATTTTTTTGATCGATCAAAATTATTTTGATTGGTACTCACCTCCCCGCCGGCTTCCAGGTCTTCAGGGAGTTCCGTCAGAGATCTGGTGACGTCACGGACATCAACGTCACTGGACTCCTCCCCCCTTCCCCAAGTGCCTCCGTCTGCTAACAAAGGGAAGGGGGAGGAGTCCGGTGATGTCGATATCCGTGAAATAATAAATTGAGGAAGACAGATCCTAACAATTTGATTGATCTCACTGATTAAAGTATTCAGATAAACATCTATGTAAATCCTGGACTTGGCTATGAAAATCAACATATCTGAGGGCTTTCCTAGCTGTAAGTCAGTTTGACGATGAACTGACATTGATTGGTTATCCAGCAATCATGAAACATTTATGATAAAGGCACTTTTTTTTCCCAAAGAGCTGACACTTTGCTGTCTCAGCAGGTGATGGATGTCTCTGGCTTTCCATCAGTCCCCCTGATGCACAACTGTGCTATTTAAATAGCTGTAGGGTGACGCCGTAGCCCCACCCCACTGAGGAAGTTCTGAGGAAGTTCTGATTGAACGTAACGCGTACGGGGGGGGGGGGGAGGAGCTACGTATGACGTCAGCTAAAAGTAGTTGGATCTGTATGTGCGTTATAATTAATCAAAATTAGTCGATTAAAAAAAAAATCTATTAATCGAACACGAAAAATTTTAATCAGTAACAGCCCTAATATATATATCTATATATGTATATATATAGATATATCTATATAAATATAGATATAGAGATATATCTATATATATATAGATATATCTCTATATCAATATTTATATATATACACATGTGTTAGTTGCATCATTTTACAAAATTATTTGCTGGTTTAACTCTTGGGACAGAGATTTGTTTACATCTGGCTCTTTAGAGAGTGTACAAACCACAGTGGGATTTAAAAGAAAACACACAAATTAAGTACATATAAATGTAAACGCATATTCACCAAGGTTTTTTTGAATTGAGACGTTAACTATAAATAAAAAGGTTCACTGCTGCAGACCTTTAGATGATTATTATGGTAACAATGTTTGAAATGACTGAAATTATAATGAAGCTATCGTGTGTATGTGTTTTTTACCAAGTAACAAATCTCCTTAGGTGATCTGCACAATATAAATTCTGAGACATGCTTTCTTTCAGCATGAATTTTTAATATACTTTATCAGTTTGCAGGTGGGTTCTTTGCTTTTCCAAAATGTAAAAATAAAATTGTATTCCCTTTGCTTTACAAGTTTTTTTGTAAATATTTTATGTTTCAGCTATGAGTCAATTGATTTGGCCATAACTTAGCTATCCTAATAAATGACAATGTAATACATATATTTTTGTTGGTGCAAACACGGCTTCATGGTGGTAATAGTGTTTCCCAAAAATTATTTTATTTTTAACTATAGACAAAAGTCATGAGAAATCTAAATAATGCAGTTTTTTTCTAGTTTGACCAGTGTTAGTTTTAAAACAACTATTACTATAGATAAAAACTGCACATTTTATTTTACAAATTGTCCTTTGTGTAATGACACTAAAAGCATGGCAATGTTATTTACAAAATATATATATATATTTTTTTACTTTTTTTCACTTTTTTAAAGGTGTCGCTAAAGAAAACCTTTACAAAAAAATTAACAAAATGAAAAAATAAATATTATTGGTAAAAATAAAAACTGCAGTAAAATAAGGAATGAGAGGAATAAGGAACAAGTTAATTGTGCTTGAAAAGTGTTAACTATGGGTAAATAGAGGGTTAAATAGGAAGACACCTTGTTTAAAATTAACTTTCAATAGTGCTTTAGCTGACATTGTATGCAGATCTACGGTCACCAATAAGAGCAATAATAGCCTTGCCACATTGTAATGCTTGTTGACACTGCAGACACTGTTCTGTGAGCTGGTCCTCTGATACAGAACAAGTCCCAGCTGTCAAAATGATTAAAAAACTTCACCTAAATATTTTGGAAAAGTATGGTACATTACTCCACCCGCACAGCTTCCTAGTTACATTTTTTTGAGTATGTGTGACACCCTGAAGTCTAGAACTAGTCTAAATAATACTACTGTTTATGTCTTAAAATATGATTGCATTTCTCAAAAAATACTAAAACACTAAATGTAATTTTATAATTTGCAGTCAAATTGGGATACCACATACTTTATTTCTTACATATTCCCATAGCATAACTTAAAGAAAAAAGAATACACACACTCCCAGCTGCTATGTTTAAATCTGACAATTCAACTGTAATGCCCTGTACACATGATCGCACATTCCGACAACAAAATCCATGCTTTTTCCAACGGATGTTGGCTCAAACTTGTCTTGCATAAACACGGTCACGCAAAGTTGGTCGGAAATTCCGAACGTCAAGAATGCGGTGACGTACAATACGTATGATGAGCTGAGAAGAATGAAGTTCAATAGCCAGTGCAGCTCTTCTGCTTGATTCCGAGCATGCGTGAAACTTTGTGCGTCAGAATTGTGTACACAAGATCAGAATTTCCGACAACGGATTTTGTTGTCGGAAAATTTGAGATCCAGATCTCAAATTTTGTGTCACGGAAATTCCTATGGAAAATGTCCGATGGAGCCTACACACGGGCGGAATTTCCGACATCAATGTCTCATCGAACATTTTCCGTAGGAAAATCCGACCGTGTGTAAATTTGAGAGCTGCTCGACTGCTTCAACACAACCCTGGTATGTTGCCTTCCCACCCATGGGCCCCTCCATGTTTTTTGCTTTACACTATCCCACCTGGCAGGAGCCACCAGGTAGAAGGGAGACCAGTGAAAGTCCATTTGCAGATCTTCCCTACCTAGTAGAAACCCAGAAGCACTGTGTATTACATCACTTCTGGATTTATTGTTGTCACTTTCTGCTCCATTAACTTCAATGGAGGGCAGATGAGACAGCAATGCTGTAATAGTCCCCTGATGTCTCATTAAAGAGAACCTGTCACAACAAAATAGTATCACCTAGGGGATGTTTGTTCAGCATAGTTTGAAAGCTACTTATGGAGGATTGTATGCAGACCTGCTCCAATGAAATAACTACAAAGGTAAGAAATATCTGTATATATATATTTTAATTTGCATTAGGTTTAATGTGTGAATGGGAACTCATATTTGACTTCAAAAGTAGAAATAAACTTAAACTGTTACTCAAGGAAAATGTGTTTTTGTTGAAATTTCCATTGTTCAGTAGCTGCCTTTGTATCAATTGCGGACTAAAAATCCAAGTAAACCATCTCCTTCTTATCCATTGATCCTGCCATTCATCAAATTACCTTATTTTTAGAAGAGGCATGACAACAAAGCAAGACCTGTGCTTATAAAGTAGCAGCAGAGTTGTCACATTTTCTTGGCACTACAATAGACTGCAATCATTGTGTTTACATTAATGCTTCCTAGGATTTGTGTAAAGTTCAATACAAAAAGACTATGTTATACTATGCTATCGTACTAGCACCTTTTTAATTATTCATTTATTTATTTGTTTATTCTCCACATTTGCAAATCAATTTGTTCAAAATCATATTCAAATAATATTCAAATCCATATTAAACTGGTCCTAGGTGGATTTACGTATTCAGAACTGAGACAATCCATCAATAGAAAATCCTGCCAATTCTTTAGTATTTTTGTATACACAACCCAGAGAAGGGTACTTACGGTACCATGCATGCTATTGTTGTGCAGTTTATTTTTTTATCAATTTGGCAAAGGGCATTTTTCAGAAACACTGGGAATCAATGGCCTGTCAAGAATTATTCATTTTTGATTTGGCTAGATTTCATGATCTAACACCCATGTAGCAGGATATGACAGCCACAAAGAAGCACTCTTTGGAAACAAAGCGATCAGGTAAGTAAAAAAAAAAGTATAGTGAATACAAAAAAAAAGTGTACAAGTACACAGTACATATGGCACTCTAGGAGAAGTGCAAAGTTACATAGTCCATTGTAATCTTCATCTTTATCTGTAGACCTTTTAACAGGATAGAGGAATAGATGAGACAACTGGATGGATGGATGGATGGATGGATGGATGGATGGATGGGAGACTAATCGATGGATGGCTGAGCAGGAGAAGGGACTGACACTGGAACCTCTGACTCTCCCACAAAATATCTGGGTAGGATCACCTCAATGCAGAAGAAAATTAACAGCAGGGCGCTGAGGTCAGTATCAAATAAAAAAAATCACTTTATTAAAATAAGCAGCACACTTACATTGAAGTTAGCATGAAACATCATGGATAGGGAACACCTGAGACCAAGCAGCTGTGATCAGTGTGAGGCTGTAGGCATCACTGAGCAAACAGAAACCAGGGATGACAGAGCATCAGGTATGGATATTAGTGGCGGCATTCTCAGCCGCACACAAGGTGTCAAAATGCCTGGTGGGTGCCGGGAGAAGGAATGTGCATGACACGTTTCCAGGGACTTAGCCCTCTTTTTCAAATGCCTATGTTGTCCTTGGTTTCTGTTTGCTCAGTGATCCCTACAGCCTCACACTGATCACAGCTGCTTGGTCTCAGGTCTTCCCTAACCATGCTGTTTTATGCTAACTTCATTGTAAGTGTGCTGCTTATTTTAATAAAGTGATTTTTTATTTGATACTGACCTTAAAGCCCCGATGTTTATTTTCTTCTGCATTGAAGTAAAAAGACTGAGCATCGTTTACACCTCTCTCTCTGCCAATACCCTAAGCAAGAGCACTCACAAAACTGGAGCTCTCCTGTTTAGAGGAGAAGATAAAAAGAAGACTTGATTGGATAGACTGAGAGCAGCACAGCCACTGGAGAGAGCATTAATCAGAGCCAGCCAAGAGGCCCATGGTAACTCTGGAGGAGCTGCAGGGACCCACAGCTTAGGTGGGAGAATCTGTCCACAGGACAACTATTAGTCGGGCACGCCACAAATCTGGCCTTTATGGAAGAGTGACAAGAAGAAAGCCATTGTTGAAAGAAAGCCATAAGAAGTCCCGTTTGCAGTTTGCGAGAAGCCATGTGGGGGACACAGCAAACATGTTGAAGAAGGTTCTCTGGCCAGATGAGACCAAAATTTAACTTTTTGGCCTTAAAGCAAAATGCTATGTGTGGTGGAAAACTAACACCGCACATCACCCTGAACACACCATCCTCACCATGAAACATGGTGGTGGCAGCATCATATTGTGGGGATGTTTCCTTCAGGGACAGGAAAGCTGGTCAGAATTGATGGGAAGATGGATGGAGCCAAATACAGGGCAATCTTAGAAGAAAATCTTTTAGAATCTGCAAAAAACATGAGACTGGGGCGGAGGTTCACCTTTTAGCAGGACAACAACCCTAAACATACAGCCAGAGCTACAATAGAATGGTTTAGATCAAAGCATATTCATGTGTTAGAATGGCCCAGTCAAAGTCCAGATCTAAATCCAATTGAGAATCTGTGGCAAGACTTGAAAATTGCTGTTCACAGACACTCTCCATCCAATCTGAGCTTGAGCTATTTTGCAAGGAAGAATGAGCAAAAATGTCACTCTCTAGATGCGCAAAGCTGGTAGAGACATCCCCAAAAAGACTTGTAGCTGTAATTGCAGTGAAAGGTGGTTCTACAAAGTATTGACTCAGGGGGGCTGAATACAAATGCACGCCACACTTTTTACATATTTATTTATAAACAAATTGAAAACCATTTATAATTTTCCATCTACTTAACAATTATGTGCCACTTTGTGTTGGTCTATCACATAAAATCCCAAAAAATACATTTACGTTTTTGGTTGTAACACGACAAAATGTGGAAAATGTCAAGGGGTGTGAATACTTTTTCAAGGCACTGTATATGCTACCTTCCCTGGCTACATCTATTATTTTATAGTACAGTACCTCAAAATACTTTATTTTGATGTTTGGTAAAAAAAATAAAAAATAAAAATAAAGAAGATACATGACCTAAGAAGTGTAATTGACATCAGATGTGGTGGCTAAGCTCCAGTGATTTGATTTGTACACTTTACAGTATTGGTGCCCTACCATTGGCCCAAAGGCCACATGCAGTTTTTTGGTGCTTGTGGTGAGGCTTGGGCTTCAGGCAGGGCAGAGGAGCAGGGGTTGGTGGTTGCTGAAAAGAATGAAAATAAGTTATCATTCATGCACAGGATTAAAAAAAACATATTTTTTTTATTGTTTATATTCCTAATAGTTAAAAATAATGTGAAGAAGTTAAACAAAGTTTTTTTAAACATGTAATTTTTTTTCAGAAAGTCAATGGAAAACCAAACATTGCTTAAAGATTTTTACTTGCTACCATTTTCTATTGAATCTGATTATAAGTCATTAATTATTGGTCTATATTTCATTTTGTATTTGTCTGGAGTATTTGTCAATTCCTTCATAATGGTTCTTATTTTTATTTCCAGTAACTTGCACACCCCCATGTACATGTTCCTTTGCAGCTTGTCTTTCACTGACATCAGTTACACTACAACAGTAGCCCCCAAACATCTGGACATATTAATATCTGGGAATAACTCTATATCCTTTAATCAATGCTTCACACAAATGTACTTCTACACATTAGTTGGCATTACAGAAAATATGGTTATACTTGCAATGGCCTTTGACCGATATGTGGCTATTTGTAATCCTTTACGATATCACTCCATATTAGGATCCAAAAACTGCATCTCTATTATCACAGGAATTTGGATTTCAGGATGCCTAAATTCATTGGTAATCACAGTTCCATTATCATACTTGTCCTTTTGCATTTCAGACACTATTCATCAGTTTTTCTGTGATGGGAAAGCTCTCATTGACATTGCTTGTGCTGGTGTAAATGAATTTTATATAGTCATCTATATAGAGACATTTTTCTTTAGCTTTTGTCCATGTATTTGCAGTTTGATATCATATGTAAAAATCATCAAGGTAATTCTTCAAATTCAAACTAGGGAAGGGCGTAAGAAAGCCTTCTCCACCTGTTCTTCCCACCTTATTGTCATCATAATGTATTATACTACAGCTATTTTAGTGTACATGATGCCAGAAAGCTATGATAGCCTGCAACAAGTCTGTCTGGTGCTCTTCACAGCTGTTACACCCATTTTAAACCCTCTCATATACAGTCTGCGTAATAATGATGTAAAATTGGCACTTCTGAGGCTAATGGCAACTAAAATTTACTTCCAAGCTTGAAAGGATTTTATAAAGCAGTTTAAAAACACCCATAAACATTATAAAGTATAAGGTTGACCAAAGATTTCTGATAGAGAGATCTTGCTAATGAAGCCTTCAAGGTATCAACATTTAATGTAAGATTCAATTCACCATTGCCTTCCAAAAAGTTTTGGTTGGCCTTTTTTCGTTTTTTACACAACAGTTTTAAAGAACATGAGAAGTGGTAATTGATGCCATTTGATAAAAATATTAGCTAGCATACTACAATAATAATATTAATACTACTACTACTAATAATAATTATTATTAGTATTAATAGTATTATTATTTAATAGGAATGTTTTTAAGTACCTAAGTATGATAGTTAAATAAAATAATAATTTTCCTTATATAATTTTCATTCTGTAGCCAGGTGCCGGACTACAGAAACATGGGGAAGGAGACATTTCCTCCTTTACAATCAGTTTACTTTTATTTTTTACTGAGCTACTGATGTTATGCTGCACCATTCTCCTCTGGCCAGCAGGGGGAGAGCTAAAGTCAAGGAAACCCATACACTTCTATGCAGAGCTCCAAGAATCCTGGGAGTTGTGGTTTGGGACAGCATTCATATCATGGGATCCATAGAGGTTATTTTACAAAAACTTGAATGCAAAATCTGGTGCAGCTGTGCATGGTAGCCAATCAGCTTGTTCATTTAAGCTTGGATAAAAAAAACTGGAAGCTGATTGGTTTCTAAGCAGAACTGCACCGGATTTTGCACTCTCCAGTTTTGGTAAATCAATCCCATAGACTCTTTGGACTATAGATACCAATAGACACTGTGGAGTGGGAGGAGTGGAGAGAAGATTTTTATTATTATAAATATGGAGTGTGGAATGAGCCCTACATTTCAACCCTATTTAGACACTGTCACCAACAAATAGTACACAAAAGAAAATGAAGGTGTTCACCAACTCTGTGAGATAAATCCCAGGGTAAGGAGGAAACTCCAAAAGCAGGACTTTAAATTGTGCCAAATAGGAGAAAAAATATACAAACATACAATAAAATCACAGAACTTTATTACAAAGTTTAAAATATCACATTAAAAACCATATATAGGTCTGTCATGAGTAGGGATGAGCTTCGAGTTCGAGTCGAACTCATGTTCGACTCGAACATTGGCTGTTCGCAAGTTCGCCGAACAGCGAACGATTTGGGGTGTTCGCGGCAAATTTGAATGCCGCGGAACACCCTTTAAAAGTCTATGGGAGAAATCTAAAGTGCTAATTTTAAAGGCTTATATGCAAGTTATTGTCATAAAAAGTGTTTGAGGACCCGGGTCCTGCCCCAGGGGACATGGATCAATGCAAAAAAAAGTTTTAAAAACGGACGTTTTTTCAGGAGCAGTGATTTTAATAATGCTTAAAGTCAAACAATAAAAGTGTAATATCCCTTTAAATTTCATACCTGGGGGGTGTCTATAGTATGCCTGTAAAGGGGCGCATGTTTCCTGTGTTTAGAACAGTCTGACAGCAAAATGACATTTCGAAGGAAAAAAAGCCATTTAAAACTACCCGCGGCTATTGCATTGCCGACAATACACATAGAAGTTCATTGATAAAAACGGCATTGGAATTCCCCACAGGGCAACCCCGAACCAAAATTAAAAAAAAAAAGACGTGGGAGACCCCCTAAATTCCATACCAGACCCTTCAGGTCTGGTATGGATTTTAAGGGGAACCCCGCGCCAAAAAAAAAAAAATAAACGGCGTGGGGTCCCCCCAAAAATCCATACCAGACCCTTATCCGAGCACGCAACCTGGCAGGCCGCAGGAAAAGAGGGGGGGACGAGAGTGCAGCCCCCCCCTCCTGAACCGTACCAGGCCACATGCCCTCAACATTGGGAGGGTGTTTTGGGGTAGCCCCCCAAAACACCTTGTCCCCATGTTGATGAGGACAAGGGCCTCATCCCCACAACCCTGGCCGGTGGTTGTGGGGGTCTGCGGGCGGGGGGCTTATCAGAATCTGGAAGCCCCCTTTAACAAGGGGACCCCCAGATCCCGCCCCCCCCCTGTGTGAAATGGTAAGGGGGTACTTACCCCTACCATTTCACTAAAAAACTGTCAAAAATGTTAAAATTGACAAGAGACAGTTTTTGACAATTCCTTTATTTAAATGCTTCTTCTTTCTTCCTTCATCTTCTTCTGGTTCTTCTGGCTCTTCTGGTTCTTCCTCCGGTGTTCTCGTCCAGCATCTCCTCCGCGGCGTCTTCTATCTTCTTCTCCTCGGGCCGCTCCGCACCCATGGCATGGAGGGGAGGCTCCCGCTCTTCTCTTCATCTTCTTCTTCATCCTCTTCTCTTCTTCCTTCTTCTCTTCTTCTCTTCTTCATTTTCTTCTCTGGGCCGCTCCGCATCCATGCTGTCATGGAGGGAGGCTCCCGCTGTGTGACGGCGTCTCTTCGTCTGACGGCTCTTAAATAATGGGGGGCGGGGCCACCCGGTGACCCCGCCCCCCTCTGACGCACGGGACATGACGGGACTTCCCTGTGGCATTCCCCGTGACATCACAGGGAAGTCCCGTCAAGTCACCGTGCGTCAGAGGGGGGCGGGGTCACCGGGTGGCCCCGCCCCCCGTTATTTAAGAGCCGTCAGACGAAGAGACGCCGTCACACAGCGGGAGCCTCCCTCCATGACAGCATGGATGCGGAGCGGCCCGGAGAAGAAAATGAAGAAGAGAAGAAGAGAAGAAGGAAGAAGAGAAGAGGATGAAGAAGAAGATGAAGAGAAGAGCGGGAGCCTCTCCTCATGCCATGGGTGCGGAGCAGCCCGAGGAGAAGAAGATAGAAGATGCCGTGGAGGAGATGCTGGACGAGAACACCGGAGGAAGAACCAGAAGAGCCAGAAGAACCAGAAGAAGATGAAGGAAGAAGCATTTAAATAAAGGAATTGTCAAAAAACTGTCTCTTGTCATTTTTAACATTTTTGACAGTTTTTTAGTGAAATGGTAGGGGTAAGTACCCCCTTAACATTTCACACAGGGGGGGGCTGGGATCTGGGGGTCCCCTTGTTAAAGGGGGCTTCCAGATTCCGATAAGCCCCCTGCCCGCAGACCCCCACAACCACCGGCCAGGGTTGTGGGGATGAGGCCCTTGTCCTCATCAACATGGGGACAAGGTGTTTTGGGGGGCTACCCCAAAGCACCCTCCCAATGTTGAGGGCATGTGGCCTGGTATGGTTCAGGAGGGGGGGCGCACTCTCGTCCCCCCCTCTTTTCCTGCGGCCTGCCAGGTTGCGTGCTCGGATAAGGGTCTGGTATGGATTTTTGGGGGAACCCCACGCCGTTTTTTTTTTTTTTTTGGCGCGGGGTTCCCCTTAAAATCCATACCAGACCTGAAGGGTCTGGTATGAAATTTAGGGGGAACCCCACGTCATTTTTTTTTTTTAATTTTGGCCGGGGTTCCCCTTAATATCCATACCAGACCTAAAGGGCCTTGTATGGAATTTAGGGGGACTCCCACGTCATTTTTTTTTTAAATTTTGGTTCGGGGTTTCCCTGTGGGGAATTCCCATGCCATTTTTATCAATGAACTTCTATGTGTATTGTCGGCAATGCAATAGCCGCGGGTAGTTTTAAATGTTTTTTCCTTCGAAATGTCATTTTGCTGTCAGACTGTTCTAAACACAGGAAACATGCGCCCCTTTACAGGCATACTATAGACACCCCCCAGGTACGAAATTTAAAGGGATATTACGCTTTTATTGTTTGACTTTAAGCATTATTAAAATCACTGCTCCTGAAAAAACGTCAGTTTTTAAAACTTTTTTTTGCATTGATCCATGTCCCCTGGGGCAGGACCCGGGTCCCCAAACACTTTTTATGACAATAACTTGCATATTAGCCTTTAAAATTAGCACTTTTGATTATTCATGTTCGTGTCACATAGACTTTAACGGTGTTCGCGTGTTCGAGCGAACTTTTTTCCTGTTCGTATGTTCTGGTGCGAACCGAACAGGGGGGTGTTCGGCTCATCCCTAGTCATGAGCCATATCCAGACTTATTAACAGTCACATATAGTTAACATCTTGTAAAAGCATAAGGCATTGAAGCAACTCACATGATTTGCTTCCTCAGCATCCCCGCTTGTACACAAACAGTTAATATGGCTAAACAAACAAATACAAAAAATAAATAAAGATCATACATATAATAAAAAAATGTGTTATTCAATTATTTATACTTTAGCAAATGAGTGGTTAAGAGGAGAAGAGAGGAAAAACACACATAAGAAATATATATATAAAAATATTACATCCATACCCTACCACCCCCATACCCCCCACCCCCCAAAGGTCCCCACAACACTCCATCCACCCATACCCTCATGCCCCCAGGGGGCCAGCCAAGAAAGGACATCAAAATGGGTGGACCACGGGGGGGGGGACAACTCAAAGTGGGACTAGACTAATGTGTCTATATGCTAGACTAAGTGCACAGTAGGAATCTTACCTAGATGACAAGTATAAAAACATATGGAGGAGATAGCAGAGAGCACTAGTGGGCAGAACCTTATGAATAATTTACAAAGAGATGTCTAAAAAAAAAAAAGAGGAGAGGGGAGAAAGAAATATAAATTAACATGAATAACTAATTCACGAACACCAGACAGATAGCGCATGATGATTGATATCTAAGAGTCTCCTCCAATGTTCCTAGGCACTCATACCTTATCATGGTTCTATCCAACAGAGTGCACATTTGCTAATGCTATCAGTGTGTGATCATCACAAGTTAACAACATCCCGATAAATTGAGTCCACTATTTTTAAGACAACAAAGGAAAAGCAAAACACACAAACTAAAAAATCAAACAAAGGGGGACCAGTATTGAAAGCAAAAGGAAGCCATGTGCTATGCAAATGTTCTAGCATTATTGTGCAGCAAAACTTCTATATGTCCAAGGGCTGTGAAAGCAGCATTCACATCCTCTGCATGTCTGCCCATTATTTTTACCACTAGGGAAATGGGATGCCCCGGCCAAGCTCACCATCCCTCATGCCCCACCAAAAACTATTACGTCAGCTGACGCGGGTAACTGGGAGGGACACTCTGGATGTACTGGTGCATCCCCCGGTGTCTACACCAGAGGCAGCAACTACATATCTGGTGTCATCATGTCCTGGCAGACCTGGAAGCTCGGCGGGCGTCATCTTAGGACTCACTTCCGCAGACTCAGAGCTCCTGGAAAGGTGCCCAGACCAGGCAAAGCTCAATAAATAATTTAAAGGGCCATACTCTCAAAAGTGAGTAAGCCCATTAAAATTAAAACAAACAAAACAAAAGAAGAAAGGTAATCTTAGTAATAGGATTAATTCATGTAGGACATCATCATTAGTAAAAATGTGCCAATGTTTCTTGAAAACCTCCTTGACTTGCTCTGATTGACAATTAAAGTGGTTGTAAACCCTGTTACTCCACTTTTACCTAGAGGTAAGCCTATAACAAGGCTTACCTGTAGGTACCTTGAATATCTCCCAAATTTGAACAGTTTAGGAGATATTCAGTATATGCGCTACTGCCAACATCATCGGCGCATGTGCACTGAAGAATCGGGCCAATGGTGCCTCTTTCTTCAGGAGTCGTGCCTTGACTGACGGCTCTCGTGTGCAAGCGCAGTAGTGATGTCATCGTGGCTCTGGCCAATCACAGCACTGGAGCCGCGAACCTGGAAGTAACTGCGGTGGAAGAGGTCTGTGATGTACTTGGAGGGCCGACGCTGAATCAGGGCATTGTTCTAAGGTAAGTATTTCATAATGAGCTAGTATGCAATGCATACTAGCTCATTATGCCTTTGTTATGCAGGGTTTGTTTCTTTGTTTTGTTTTTTCCCGAGGTTTACAACCTCTTTAAATGGAATTATGAACCTGGTCTTATATGGGGGCCTCGTATCTTCCCCGAAACAAAAGAAGATCCCTTGGGCTTCCTTTTGTTCTCTAATATTTCTTTTTTTATGATTTCTTACTGTAACCCCTATTTAGAAATCAAACTCCTATTTTTGCAGTTTATTTCTCAAATACATCTTGATTGGAACAAGTTTTCCTTTTCTGGCATATTGTCCCTTTGGGATGCCTTCAATCAAGTGGTGCATAGAAACAATTTGCGAGTGAAGCAGGGCATTACTTGCCATGAGTTTACTGAAAAGTTTGGTAGCTAATTCAAACCCTGCTTCTTTGTATATATACAAATCAAGGAATGGAAGGATGGTCCTATCCATGGCAAAAGTGAAAAAAATTTAAATTAGTGTTCCTGTTCAAGAGTTGAAATCATGTAACATCACCTCAGGTCCTGTTCAAAAAATTAATATATCATCTACGTACCTCCCCCCTAAATCCATGTGAAGAGTATTTTTATTAAACTGCCCTAGAAAGTTCTTTCTCTTGACACCAAGGAGTGAGAGAGACAGCACCTCTGTAATAATACCACGTCCAAGGAAAACAGACACTGAGCCAGTTAGTAAAGGCAAACTTAATATATTGCCCCTTGATATGGTAGGTAAAGCAAACAAAGGCCTCCTGGCCAGACTAGGATCATATGCAATAGGGGGTACGTTCATCCTAATAGCTATAATGTATTAAAAGGAGACAATTCCCCTAATAGTCCATTCTTTCCTTTTTTGGAGACTATCTCGGTACCTTGAACAAATTACACATAGAATAAAATACAAGGTTTTTTATTTATGCCAAGAAATTTAATGATAAAAAAGACAAAGTATCCACATACAAAAAAGACAACAGTATCAATTTACATGCAGGTTCTGTTAAAAATGTGCTATACATATGTTGCACTGGCACTTAGTGACCTCCAAGATGGAAATCGGAGATACAGTGGGTCTTCAGTAAACATAAACAGAGACTCCTCTACATGTTTTGTGGCAATCTACCACTTCTTCAGGAGGAATTCATTTACAAAGGATCTGGTAGGTAACGGGGCAAACATCTTTCTTAGATGCTCCCTGAGGATGTCCTACTGCAGGCAAAATGCATGTAAGAGCAGGACTTGCAACTTATGACTTTATAGTTTGCCTGGCAGTGTACAACGGTGAGGCATTTGACATTTTTAACCTGTGATATTTGTGACCACCTTCTCTTACTTAATAAAGAAGTTTTTTAACACTATTACCCTATGTTAATTTGCATTTCTTATTATTATTCCTGAGGTAAGCTGTGTGTCCTAGAGTATTGGCTGTGTTCCAAAAGGAAACGTGGAAAAAAACACGTGGAAGCATACAGTATATCCTGTGGGGCTTAAGCCTCTTCACAAGTGCATTTGATCTCTTTATACCCTGTTTCCCCAAAAATAAGATGTAGCGTGATTGTCGTTGATGGCTGCAATATAAGCCCTACCCCCCAAATAAGCCCTGGTTAAAGTCCTTGTAGATCTTATTTTCAGGGTAGGGCTTATTTTCGGGGAAAAAGGGTAGGGCTTATATTGCAGCCATCACGGACAATCACGCTAGGTCTTATTTTCGGGGAAACAGGGTAGTATGGAAATCATATATATCTGGTAAGAAGCTGGCACTTTTGGTGGTTTCTTGGAAGCACTAAATGTTTGACTTCAATGCCCAAGTGCTATATTATGTTTTAGCATTATTACCATAATGTTAGTCCCTTTTTTCTCCTATTACATCTTGGGGGATCTGTCTGTTCTAGGATATTGGCTACATACAGTGGAGAAATACGTGGAAACATACAGTGTATGCGGCAGGGTTTAACCCTTTTCACAGGCACATTTGATCTCTATAATGCAGAGATCATATTAATCTGGTAAAAAGTTAGCATTATTGGTGGTCTGGAAAAGCAGAAATATATTTTGTTGTGCATAGGTATATTCAGTCACAGATTGGTTTTTACATGGTTTTGTACACTGTTTTGGTTATATAATTACGTAAAGTACAGTGGCTGGAGAATATGTAAGTGAATTGATAAAGCCACAATGTAAAATGTAAAATGTAGGATGTAAGATGAGGCGGGATTTATCATGAAATAAAAATGACAGACTTACATACTTTTAATAAAATGTAGAATAGAATGTAAGCAGGGAATATATTTTATGTTCTTTTATAGGTTAGTTCACATGTTTGCTACATCAGGTATACATTATGCTGATGACCGTCTTGTATGTCTATATGTTTATGTAAATGATACTGTAACTTATTCACCCACAATTGTAAGCCCTGTAAATGTTATTGATCCATGTTTGGTAAAAAAAAAAAAAAAAAAGCATAAAGGAAAATTGTATTCTGAGGCTCCCCACAGGAGAGAACTATTTAACCACTTCACCCCCGGATGTTTTTCCCCTTAATGGCCAGGCCATTTTTTGCGATTTGGTACTGCGTCGCTTTAACTAACAATTGCGTGGTTGTGTGACGCTGTATCCAAACAAAATTGATGTCCTTTTTTCCACACAAATAGAGCTTTCTTTTGGTGATATTAGATTACCTCTGCGGTTTTTATTTTTTGCACTATAAACAAAAAAGAATACAATTTTGAAAAAAAAAAACAATATTTTATACTTTTTGCTATAATAAATATCCCCAAAAAATTTTAAAAAATTAATTTCTTCATCAGTTTAGGCCAATATATATTCTTCTACATAATTTTTGGTAAAAAAAAAAATCACAATAAGCGTATATTGATTGGTTTAGCTTCTGCAAAATAAGGGAAAGATTTATGGAATTTTTATGTATTTAATTTTTTTTACTAGTAATGGTGGCAATCTGAGATTTTTAGCTGGACTGCAACATTGCAGCGGGCAGATCGGACACTTTTGACACATTTTTGGGACCACTGACATTTATACAGCGATCAGTGCTATAAAAATGCACTGATTACTGTGTAAATGTCACTGGTAGGGAAGGGGTTAACACCAGGGGGGATCAAGGGGTTAAATGTGTTTCTAACTGTGGGCGGATGGGACTGACTAGAGGAGGAGACAGATCGCTGTTCCTAATTAGTATTAACAGACTATCTGTCTCTCCTCTCCTGTCAGAACAGGGATTTGTGTGTTTACACACACAAATCCCCGTTCTGGCTCTCGTTCCTGCAATCGCGGATGGCCGCCGAACATCTCGATTGCCGACCACACACATCGGGTCCCCCGCTTGCCTGCTGTCACCCTTAAAGGTGCCGATGTACACCTATGACGATTTGTGAGAATGAGCTGACCTGCCACAGTATAATGATGGCGGCTGGTCAGCTAGTGGTTACATTTTTTTCCTTTTTTGCACACATGATATAATCTTCATTTTCAGCAATAAAATTACTTAAACCCCCAGAACATTATATATTATCTGAAAGCAGAGGCTCTGCAGAGTTAAAAGATGACAGTTGCAATTTTTTATGTCACGTAATATTATGGCATTTTAAAATGGCTTTCTACCCAATGGAAACAGCCAGCAAATGGTTAAAAAGGCCAGAAAAATATCAAGATTTGCCTCACATAGACTTCAACAGGATTTGGGTGCTATGTTTGGGGTTTGTGGATTTCCTGCTAAGAAAATCCAGTGAACCGAACTTTGTGAACAAGATGTTTTCATGGTTAATATGGTAAAAATAATTATATAAATTTACAGTGCCTTGCGAAAGTATTCGGCCCCCTTGAACTTTTCAACCTTTTGCCACATTTCAGGCTTCAAACATAAAGATATAAAATTTTTATTTTTTGTGAAGAATCACCAACAAGTGGGACACAATTGTGAAGTGGAACGAAATCTATTGGATTGTTGAAACTTTTTTAACTAATAAAAAAATGAAAAGTGGGGCGTGCAAAATTATTCGGCCCCCTTGCGTTAATACTTTGTAGAGCCACCTTTTGCTGCGATTACAGCTGCAAGTCGCTTGGGGTATGTCTCTATCAGTTTTGCACATCGAGAGACTGAAATTCTTGCCCATTCTTCCTTGCAAAACAGCTCGAGCTCAGTGAGGTTGGATGGAGAGCGTTTGTGAACAGCAGTTTTCAGCTCTTTCCACAGATTCTCGATTGGATTCAGGTCTGGACTTTGACTTGGCCATTCTAACACCTGGATACGTTTATTTGTGAACCATTCCTTTGTAGATTTTGCTGTATGTTGGGGATCATTGTCTTGTTGGAAGATAAATCTCCGTCCCAGTTTCAGGTCTTTTGCAGACTCCAACAGGTTTTCATCCAGAATGGTCCTGTATTTGGCTGCATCTATCTTCCTCTCAATTTTAACCATCTTCCCCGTCCCTGCTGAAGAAAAGCAGGCCCAAACCATGATGCTGCCACCACCATGTTTGACAGTGGGGATGGTGTGTTGAGGGTGATGAGCTGTGTTGCTTTTACGCCAAACATATCGTTTTGCATTGTGGCCAAAAAGTTCGATTTTGGTTTCATCGGACCAGAGCACCTTCTTCCACATGTTTGGTGTGTCTCCCAGGTGGCTTGTGGCAAACTTTAGACGAAACTTTTTATGGATATTTTTGAGAAATGGCTTTCTTCTTGCCACTCTTCCATAAAGGCCAGATTTGTGCAGTGTACGACTGATTGTTGTCCTATGGACAGACTCTCCCACCTCAGCTGTAGTTCTCTGCAGTTCATCCAGAGTGATCATGGGCCTCTTGGCTGCATCTCTGATCAGTCTTCTCCTTGTCTGAGCTGAAAGTTTAGAGCAGGGGTCTCAAACTGGTGGCCCTCCAGCTGTTGCGAAACTACAAGTCCCATGAGGCATTGCAAGGCTGATAGTTACAAACATGACTCCCATAGGCAGAGGCATGATGGGACTTGTAGTTTTGCAACAGCTGGAGGGCCGCCAGTTTGAGACCCCTGGTTTAGAGGGTCAGCCAGGTCTTGGTAGATTTGCAGTGGTCTGATACTCCTTCCATTTCAAAATGATCGCTTGCACAGTGCTCCTTGGGATGTTTAAAGCTTGGGAAATCTTTTTGTATCCAAATCTGGCTTTAAACTTCTCCACAACAGTATTACGGACCTGCCTGGTGTGTTCCTTGGTCTTCATGATGCTATCTGCGCTTTCAACAGAACCCTGAGACTATCACAGAGCAGGTGCATTTATACAGAGACTTGATTACACACACGTGGATTCTATTTATCACCATCAGTCATTTAGGACAACATTGGATCATTCAGAGATCCTCGCTGAACTTCTGGAGTGAGTTTGCTGCACTGCAAGTAAAGGGGCCGAATAATTTTGCACGCACCACTTTTCAGTTTTTTATTTGCTAAAAAAGTTTAAAATTTCCAATAGATTTCGTTCCACTTCACAATTGTGTCCCACTTGTTGGTGATTCTTCACAAAAAATTAAAATTTTATATCTTTATGTTTGAAGCCTGAAATGTGGCAAAAGGTTGAAAAGTTCAAGGGGGCCGAATACTTTTGCAAGGCACTGTAGCTTTTACTCCTTCCTTTAAGTTTAGTAGCTTTATTCCAAATCGCATTTCAGCATTTTTCCCTACAATATAGCACTTTTTTCAGAGAATATGGCAAGTTTGCTAGTTTTCTACTATGACACTTTAGGCACTCAGTCCTTTATAAATATGCAGGGAAAAGGTTGATGTATAGTCTCCTAAAAGTGTCATAAGAGAAAATGTTACATACATTTCGGCATGTAGGCAGTGGATCAGCTGCAGTATATTCACCGGCTTGAGAGAGGCACTAATTGTTTTTTCAGGCTGACAGGAGACAATTGAGGACAAATTTTTTTCCTGCTATGGACTCTATGAAGACATTTTGGGACATATTTTATTGAGTAGCAAAATCCCACAAGATTTGGCAGCTATCTTGACAGAGAATTCCTTAAATGGGGGGCTCTTGTGTTATTTGGTGTTCCCGCTGTTTAGAAGTAAGATAGGGACAGAACCCCACTGATTAGGGAGAGATAAGGAGTAGCATTAGGGAGAGTTACCTGTCAAGGAGGGAATTAAAAGAGAAGTATGGGATTTTTTTTCCCAATCGTACCTAGGTCTGATGCTGCATCTGTCCCCGCCGCATCTAACATTGAAATCGGAGTAATTGATGCCACCGATCGATTGGTTCTTAGGGCTCCCTGTCACAGAGCTGGTGCTGTCAGTCACCACTCTCTGCTCTGCTCCCCCATACTCACTGGAGCGCTGGGCTGTGGAGGGAGTGGCTGGTTTAGGCACTCATTTCCCACTGAGAGGCTGAGCCGGGTGCCTGTCCAGGCATGTGGGCAGATTCTGACCATATGGTCGCAATCTTGTCTGAGCCTGGACCAGCTCTGTGATGTCAACTGACAGTGGGCTTCAGCCTGCTGTCTGCTGAAAATGGGTAACGAGTGCAGAACAAACTACACTCCTGTGATCCATAGGAGAAGTACAGCCAGACAAGCTTTGGCTGTACTTCTCTTTTAATTGGGTTCCCATTACAGTGTGTCTCCTCTTTTAGCTTCTTAGAACAGTCTTCTACTGGCAGTTGGATATCTGCAGGGACTTTCAGGGATTGCACTGTGATGCGATAATACCATAACACCTCCAAGGGAAGTGTTTCTCTGGCATTCTGTGGTCCATAAGTGCATGTTATATTACTATTGGAAAGTGCCTTATGGATAAGCATTACCCACCTGAAGAACCGTATAGTCTGCAACATAAGTACTACCACTACTATGAGTGCCTTGTTTGTGCCTATTCAATTTCTATATTATGAACAACATTTAATTATGGTGATTCCTCCAAATCTTTGAGTAGACTGATTATGCCACCCACAAGCATGCAACTGTCAATAGACCCCACTACTTATTTGGCCCTCTTATGGAACTTTTTATAGTTCATCACTTTTTGACTGAATTCCAAGATATTTTCTTTTAACTTATAATAGACTGGGGCAGCTTGCGTAGGGTAGACCTATAATTAATTGACTTGATAAAATGATAGTGGTCTATAATGGTATCATTCACTGAGCACTTTGATACAACTCCTTCTGCTGCCAATGTTTGTTGGTGGAAATTGCATTGTTCCAGGCTTGATTCAGGGCAGGTCAAATACAGGTCAGAAAATGGTCAACTGCAGGTTGAATGGACCTTTCAACGAATACTGAATGAACCCAGAAGCTTCTCAAATTGGTGTTGAACGATTTTCACTGACACAAATCCGTACTCCTTTGTCAGAAATGTTTGTGTACTAAATGGCTATTGTACTGCAAAGGGTGTCCAGTGGATATAGTATAAAGTTTTAATCAGTAATTATAACAAAGGTTTGATTATTTCATACATTTTCCTTTAGGTATAAAAGTGTGAGGAGGAAAAATTATTAGAATTGTAATGATTAAAAATGTTAGCTGAAATTTCTTATATAAACTTTACCAGCTGTTGAAAATATATAACAGTTCATAATGAACTTTCTCACAGTTTTGTTGGATTCGTTTTTGATGGTTGATATCTGAAAATAGTTTTTTTGCATACTTTATATCAAAAGAGTCAAGTAAATTGCATGAAAAAACATATACAATTTACTACTTCAAATTAATTATTCTGAATATAATTATGCCATTTTATCTTTAAAACCCAGAGGGCAGAGTTAGTAGCAATGAAGCATGAGTTTCGTTGCTTTCCCTAAAGATTTTTATGAATACTTCATCTCTTTTAATGGAATATGTTCTTTATAAATTCTCAGTGGTGCCTCATCTCTGTAAAAAAATATTCTGCTTTATGTTGAAAGATACTGTTTTTTCCACTTTAATGTTATGTTAATTTTCAGGTGATACTCCAGTTGGGGTGCATTGTACCACTTTACATTTACATTTTTTTCCCTAAAAAATTTGGAAACATATGACGTATTTTGATAATGTGGGTACGAGCTACATGTGTGACCAGTGGTCCTTAAATGTTTGATGCAGATCATATCCAAAGTTGATAAAGTATATTCGATAATGGTCCAAAATTACCAAATCTAAACGGATGGCCTTATGTGAACAAGTAGATTTATCCACAGGAAAAGCAGCAATGAGAATGCTTTATATTGGTTAACAAAACTTTTTGGTTTGGCATGGTGTCTAACTTGGTGTTTTACTACATTACTTGCTAAGCTGAGTGTCCTGGTGAAACTGAAGCATTTTTAGGAGATGCTAGAGAGTGAAAACTGAAATGAAATTCTTCTCCTAAACTAACAGTGTGCACATCAAAACACAGCGTATTCCCTTTTTACCAAGATAACTAAAATGCTTATGTTTATATTGGTTAAAAAAATGTTTTTTTTAATATAATAAGTTTGGTTTATTTTAGTATTTTTTACAAAGCTTAATGAGTTACTGAAATTGTAAATAATTAGAAGAGGCTAGAGAATGAAACCTTGAGAACAAATTCTTCTCTCAAGCTAAGTGTGCACATTTAAAAAAATATTGTATTACCTTTTTATAAACAATTTAAAATGTTAAGCATTTTGTTTAGAGGTAATGCTTGTAGTTTATGGTAAGCTTATTGTGGGACTAACTGAGTGGCATACTGTATGCCATACAATGTGGAAATGTGGAAAAAGAACAC
Source organism: Lithobates septentrionalis (assembly GCA_037952835.1). Classification (NCBI taxonomy): domain Eukaryota; kingdom Metazoa; phylum Chordata; class Amphibia; order Anura; family Ranidae; genus Lithobates; species Lithobates septentrionalis. The sequence goes on from JBBDGP010000254.1 coordinate 1,832,123, forward strand.
GCACAGCATAGTCGTGTGCAGGGGGTGTGCCAGGTGTTCCTGGGCACACCCTAATCATTATGTGCGATGCTGATTCCCCCGTGTTGCCCCCCCCCTGCAGTGCTGCTGGCTTCCATTCTCTGCTCTCCTCCAGCTGCTGTGGGGGATGTTTCAGGATGGAAAGTGGGGGAAGGGACTAGTAAATATGTAATTTACCAGCGCCTTCCTTTTCTAAATGAAAACAGTGAACACACTTACTCTGTGTTTATTCATAACTGAAGCATCGTAAGCAGTGTTTACTATGCTTCCATTTGTGAATGAACAGGAAGCCACTCAGCACAGAGCACTTTTCATATTTATATAGTTTGGTATCTTTATATATATACTATATACTTATTTGATGTCAATATTTTTTTCTTTATGGTACAATTCAATTATTTTGCACTAGCTACGTGGGAGTTTGTTTATTATAGCTATTGATGTCATCCAATAAACACAGCAACTGCAAACAAGTTCAGAAAAATTACCTTAGGAGTCATTTATGCCATGTGCGAAGACCTGTGCATTTTGCATCTGATCAATGCAAGTCTCCACATGGAACACAGTTATTTTCTATATGCCTCATTCACTACACAATGGAATAGAGAGGTGCAGAGTGGAGAGGTGTAGAAAAATGCAGACATCCAGACATGCTGACATTTTCACAACAAATTGGAGCTCAACTGAAATCTCTGTACATTGCTATACCACATCTCTACCGTGCATAGAAATTAATTCAATTTTGCTTTGTAACATTTCAGTAAAGTTAATAAAAAATAAAACAAGCCCTTAATGTTAATTCTGTGTAATCAGACAGAATGAACACACACATTCTATACAGTAACAGGAGGGTAGTAAGAGTTTACTTTATGTTTCCTGTGCTGTGTAATTTTCTTCCTGCTCATAAATCAGATTTCACAAGGTGGGTATGCACCTGATTGATAAACAAAAACTGGACTGGTAGAAACCCAAAAGGAAGTTACTAACTGGACCATGCAACATATGTAGTACAAGGTTTTTTTAACCACTTCCGGACCGCCCACCTTCGTTATACGTCGGTACTTTGAAGGGGGATATCGTTGTTATGACAGCAGCTAGCTGCCATAACCCCGGTATCCTCGTCTTCAGTGGGCGGTCTGGTTTAAGACAAAAGTGGTCTCTGCCGCGGATTCACCGCAAGATCGCTTTTACCTGCGGCGGAAGAGGGCCCCCCTCCCGCCGCGATCCAGTGCCCTCCGCTGCTTATCGGAGCCGTCGGCAGCGGCGGAGGCTATCGCGTCTGTCCCCTTGCTGGGTATGGAGACCAGTGAGGGGAAGATGGACCCCACACGTCTCCATGACACTGCAGGCCGGAAGCAGCGTCAAAACGTCACTTCCGCCCATAGCTCTCAGAGGGCCATTTTTTTTTTTCATTTTTTAAAATGACAACATTTTTTTTTTTAATTGCATTTTAATGTAAATATGAGATCTGAGGTGTTTTTGACCCCAGATCTCATATTTAAGAGGTCCTGTCATGCTTTTCTCTATTACAAGGGATGTTTTCATTCCTTGTAATAGGAATAAAAGAGACACATTTTTTTTAAACAGTGTAAAAATTAAAAAAAAGGTAAAATAAATAAGAAAAATTTTTTTTTCTTTAAACGCGCCATGTCCCGACGAGCTCGCGTGCAGAAGCGAACGCATACGTGACTAGCGCCTGCATATGAAAACGTTGTGTTCGAACCACACATGTGAGGTATTGCCGCGATCAGTAAGGTAAGAGCAGTAATTCTAGCCCTAGATCTCCTCTGTAACTTAAAACATCCAACCTGTAGAATTTTCTAAATGTCGCCTAGAGAGATTTTTAAGGGTAAAAGTTTGTCGCCATTCCACGAGCGGGCGCAATTTTGAAGTGTGACATGTTGGGTATCAATTTACTCAGCGTAACATTATCTTTCACGATATTAAAAAATTGGGGCTAACTTTACAGTTGTCTTATTTTTTAATTCAAAAAAGTGTATCTTTTCCAAAAAAAGTGCACTTGTAAGACCGCTGCACAAATACGGTGTGACAGAAAGTATTGCAACGACCGCTATTTTATTCTCTAGGGTGTTAGGAAACTAAAAAGTATAATGTTTGGGGGTTCTAAGTAATTTTCTAGCAAAAAAAAACAGTTTTTAACTTGTAAACAACAAATCTTTGAAAGAGGCTCAGTTAAAGAGCATAAAAAACACGATCCATGACCACACAAAAAATAAAAAGACAATGTTGTCTCATCAACACAGCAGCGTAGGGGTCACCTAGGACTCGATTCAGTAGGTTCATGCAGATCACATAAGGAGTCTCCTTTCAGCCTAGAAGCTGAGACACACAGTCCAGCCGAATAGAGCAATGGACAATTCCATTGGTGAAAGTAGACCGATGTAACTCCTAAACTGCTGAGAAGCATCAAGTGTACAGTAACAGGACAGTAATTCTCCCAGACTAATGTATGAAGGAGAGAATGCCAAAATATGCTATACATGGTGGAGTCAAGACCGCAGCTCACCCAGTCCTATGGAGTCCAGCCATCTTTCATCGGCATCAGCAGGGGGATAGTTTATTAGATCTAGTTCTTGATGAGATATATGTGCATGTGTGAACCGGTTGAGAAGGTGCTGTGGTGATGAGACAACGTTGACTTTTTATTATTCTGTATTATTCTGTGGTGGTGGATTGTGTTTTTTTATGCTCTTTTTTTGTATGGCAATTTTTGTGTTTAAATCTTTTTCAATAAAGCCTTATACTGCATATGCTGTATGGTGCAATTAGCAACTTCCTTTCCGCTTTTTGCAAGCCCGGTTTTTGTTTAAATTGGTGTGATCCACATAACTAAACAGAAATGTATAGTGTGCTGAGCGGTAGAGTGGTTGATGGTAAAATGGCTTTCTCATAATTTTGCCATCCCTTGTCGAAATACTAAGTGTGGTCATTGGCATGTTTTAGTTTTTTTATTGAATCTGATTGATGTCAACATCAAACTTTTTATTATTGTCATTCTATTCACACCCACCATTACTAGTCAGTCCTACATTGTTGCCCACTATTTTATAATTATACAACATGTATCATTTGACTTAATTTTTTTACTATTGTTTCATTGTTGTTTCCAAATATATTTAATTGTTCAATACCTTCATGCAAAGATCCCCCCCCCCCCCAAGCCATTCATGAGAATATCCTTAGCATTGTATTTTTATTTCTTGTAGGATTTGAATTTTTATTATTCTTTATAATGTTTTCATGTATTTATTTGTTCCATAGCACAATATATCCTGTTTGGGTCTCTCTCAATATTATAAATAGCATTGGTTTTATTTGATTTTACCCAATTTTAGGTATTTGTGTCCCTTGATCACGGTTTATATATGATGGTTATGAATTATTATAATGGGCCACAAGCTATTTATTAAACCTAATAGTTTCTTCTCACTATCTACTGCATGACGTAATTTTATTATTGCTTTTCTTATTTTGATTATTGGAAGAGATTTTTACCTGTTGTTCCCACTTTCTATTGTTCCACCACATGCTAGCCCTGGTGAAGGGGGAGGCATTTCCCCCAAAATGTGTTGGCTCTACCTTTGACCTGTGAATTGTGAACTACAATAAACTTCTTGAAAATACCCTCGAGTGTAAAAAACTTTTTTACTGAGCTCGCCTCTGTACCCATCGACAAGTATCTTAAGGTGTGTCTTTTCCATCGCTTTCAGACAAGCAGCAGTCCAAGATCTCAATGAGGTCCACCAACATCACACCAACATCACACCCACATCGGGTGTAAAACCTGATCTTGTGGTGTTGCGTACACACACTGAATTTTTTTAAAATTAGGATTTTTGATGAGAGAATCAGCCAAGAGAGAGTTTCAAGATCATCAAATTGCAGACATGTGGAGATGGAATGGAAATATGGAAAACAACAGTTCCTAGATGTAAACCTAAAATAATGAGTTGTAGACCGCTAATCTAAAGGGTCAATATTCGGTTATGACTGAAGTGTACGTTTATGTTTTTCAGTTTGCTTATCAGAAACTATGCTGACATTACCTAGATAACCATGGAAAATCAGACATCTACAAATGAGTTTTACATCTTGCCATTTTCTATTAAATCCAGTTTCATATCTTTTTACCTTGCTTTGTTTTTCTTAATATACTTATGTGGTGTATTTACCAATGCATTTATAATAATGCTGATATTTTCTTCTAGGAACATATACACCCCAATGTACTTCTTTATCTGTAACTTGTCCATTGTTGACATTTGCTATACAACAATTACTGTTCCTAAACTTCTGTACATGCTTATATCCAGAAATAACACAGTGTCCTACAGGGAGTGCTTCATCCAGATGTATTTCTATTTTTTTGATGGAAGTGCAGAGGATATTTTAGTACTTGCAATGGCATGTGATCAGTATGTTGCAATTTGTCACCCTTTACACTACCATCTTATTTTAAATAAGAAGAATTGCATCATTTTAGTGGCTGGGATTTGGATGCTAGGAAGTTTCAATTCATTCGTAATTACTTTCCCAGCATCAAAAATGATTTTTTGCCAGTCAAGGATCATCCACCAGTTTTTCTGTGATGGGAAAGCTCTCATGAATATTGCCTGTGCTGGTCTGAATTATTTGTATACCATCATATATATAGAAATTTTTATGTTTGGGTTTTTACCATTTTTTTGCAGTTTAATGTCTTATGTAAAAATTATTAAAGTTGTTTTGAAAATTAATTCCAAGGAAGGACGTAAGAAAACCTTTGCCACCTGCTCCTCCCACCTCATTGTCATCATCGTGTACTATACAACTGCTGTGTCTGTCTACATGATGCCAAAATATTCAGTTGTTCTAGAACAAATTGGCTCCGTTCTCTACGCTGTGGTTGCACCCATGATCAACCCTCTTATTTACAGTTTGAGAAATAATGACGTAAAAAGGGCTTTGAAAAAACTGTTGTGACCACAAAACTAATGGTTCAAGTGACCAAAAAAAAAAAATATAATATATATAAATATAATATATATATATATATAAATAGAAATATAAAACAGTCAATGGGTGAGGTGTACTGAACTGTCTCTTGGAGGTATTGTGCAAGCAATCTAGTCCTTCCCAGGGACTAAAATATAAAAATTGAAAGAGGATTGCTGCACAAAAGATGAAAATTTATTTGTAAAAAATTACATCAAACATCAGGCATTTTTAGGTGACGTTTCGGGCTAGCAATGATATCGCCCTTCTTCACAACCACATACCTACAACTGATCATACACGAGAGTCTATATATATGTAGCTTGTGGGAGCTACTAATCAATCAATTAAAGTCAGCTGGAATCAATTGCATTATACAAAAAACACATTCCTTATCATTAGTTATTCAATCAATTACATAAATTGGAACGACTTTTGGGAACAAGTGGAAAAAATCCTTCACTACATGATAATATGCTTGATAGAATAGTTCATCTACAGAATAAAAAATATATACATTATCCATCATTGATTGGTATTTAATATCAAAACAACTACAGAGAATCTTACAACATAATACTGGATCGGTCAATATAAAGTTGACTGGTCTATTGACCGATCGACTGTCAAGTGACTGAGCTCCTAAAAGAACACAACAAAAAGCGCACATTTTAAAGGAACAAATACACATCAAAGTCTGTGTTTACCCCTTAGGTTGTAAAATATCTAAATGGTTTATCCAATAAGCTTCCCTCTTTCTTAGTTCCAGCTCTCACCTCCTCGCCTATTATTTGGGATACCATCTATTACCATATACCTAAGTTGTGAAACAGTATGGTTCATTTCTACCAAGTGCCTAGACAATGGTAACTTATCAATTTTGTCACGAATAGAATATTTATGTCTTGCAATCCTGTCCTTTACTTTCTGTGTAGTTTCACCTACATAAACCAATCCATATGGACATTTGATAATATATACCACATAGGCTGATTGACAAGTAAAATGATCTTTAATAGTGATATTATATCCTTTATGTGGATGGCTAAAACTTTTACCCTTTATCATGCTGGTACATTGAATACAGGAAAGGCATGGAAACAAACCAAAATTTGGTGGACCCAAAAATGTGACGCGGGGAGTGGGGGTGCTGAATTGGTCAGATTTAACCAATCTGCTGTGTATGGTTCTTCCCTTACCATATGATGGTAATGGTGAATGCTGGAATTCAGGGACAGCAGGATAATGTGTTTAATTTAGCCCAATGTTTTCTAATAATGTTATTAACCCTATTAGAAAAGGGATGATACTGGGAAATGAAAGGCAATCTGTGATCCGTGTTTTTTTCTTTATCTTTGTGTAAATTAATACGCTCTTGATGTATCACATCACCAGGGTAACCACGTTGACGGAGTCTACCTTCCTCTTCATCCAGTCTAACCTCCTTATGAATGGATTTGTTGGTAATTCTTGATACTCATTTTAACTGACTCCTCGGTACTGATTTAAACACACCCGGGGGGTGAAAGCTAGAAAAATGTAGCAATCGGTTGCAATCTGACATTTTTCGGTAGAGATCACTAACAATCTGACCGTCCTGTATGTATAATAATGTATCTAAAAACGGTGTCATCTCAATTGAAACTGACATAATAAATGTTAAACCAGGAACCAACCGGTTCAAATATTCATTAAATAACCATAATGAGTTTTGGTCGCCCACCCATATGCCAAATGCGTCATCAATAAATCTAAACCATGCCATGCAATTATCTTCAAATAATCTGCAATGATAGATGAATGCATGTTCCAGCATGTCCATGAATGAGTTGGAATATGGGGGGTGACATTAGAACCCATCGCTGTACCAGTCAGCTGTAAGTAGTACGTGTCTTTAAAAAGAAAAAACAAATATTTTGAAACTATTTTAAGTAATTCTAAAATGAATGCAACTTGAGTTGGGTCATATTATTTAGAATTATTTAATAGATGTCAACAGGCTTCGATACCTAGTGTGTGAGGAATAGCTGTGTAAAGGTTTGCTACATCCCAGGTGATTAATATAGCCCCTGGTGGTAAGATAAATTTCTCTATTTTTTCCAAAAAATCTTGGGTGTCACGGATGTATGAGCGTGTATTTAGAACTAAAGGAGTCAGTTTATCTAGATATTTCGCTATTGGCATAGTCACAGAATTGATACTAGAAATGATTGGGCGACCTGGGTTGATTTTTAGGGTCTTTATGTATTTTAGGTACCACATAAAAAATAGGGGTGGTGGGAAAATCTGAAATTAAAAATGTTTGAGTGTTATTGTCTATTATTCCTGTCTGAACAGCCTGCTTAATCACTTTTTTTATTTTATTGGGAACCCGTATGGTAGGATTACTATCCAACCGCTTATAGATCTGAGTATCAACTAACTGTCTGTATATCTCTCCTTCATATTGGGCAGTATCCATAATACCTATGGAACCGCCTTTGTCCGGTTCCATACAGGATGGTCAGATTGTTAGTGCTCTCTACTGAAAAACATCAGATTGCAACCAATTGCTACATTTTTCTACCTTTTACCCTCCGGGTGTGTTTAAATCGATACCAAGGAGTCCGTTAAAATGAGTATCAAGAATTACCAACAAATCCATTCATAAGGAGGTTAGACTGGATGAAATGGAAGGTAGACACGATCAACATGGTTACCCTGGTGATGTGATACATCAAGAGTGTATTAATTTACACAAAGATAATGAAAAAAACATGGATCGCAGAATGCCTTTCATTTCCCAGTATCATCCCTTTTCTAATAGGGTTAATAATATTATTAGAAAACATTGGCCTATATTAAACAAAAATTATCCTACTGTCCCTGAATTCCAGCATTTACCATTACCATCATATGGTAAGGTGAGAACCATACACAGCAGATTTGTTAAATCTGACCAATTCAGCACCTCCACTCCTTACGTGACATTTTTGGGTCCACCAAATTTTGGTTCGTTTCCATGCCTTTCCTGTATTCAATGTACCAGCATGATAAAGGGTAAAAGTTTTAGCCATCCACATAAAGGATATAATATCACTATTAAAGATCATTTTACTTGCCAATCAGCCTATGTGGTATATATTATCAAATGTCCACGTGGATTGGTTTATGTAGGTGAAACTACACAGAAAGTAAAGGACAGGATTGCAAGACATAAATATTCTATTTGTGACAATATTGATAAGTTACCATTGTAGTCAGAGTCTTCGAATGAGAAAGTGATACTCCTAAGCACCAAGGCCTGAGGTGTGCCTTGGCCTGGCTGGTCAGTATGCCTGAAAGAGGGCATACCCTGAATGTAAGAATAAGAAAAAGTTCAATGATTATGTATGAAGGCTGGGGAAAACAGGTGGGTGGGAACCCAGAAACACTGACGACACCTGGCCTTGACAGAGGAGGAGACTTAAATAGCCCTCTCGGAATCCTCACACAAATACAGGCTAGCCTCCAGCCAGCCTTACACTTGTAGTCAGAATCTTCGAGTGAGAAAGTGATACTCCTAAGCACCAAGGCCTGAGGTGTGCCTTGACCTGGCTGGTCAGTATGCCTGAAAGAGGGCAAAAAGACACAAATTTAGGTGACGAAGGGAAGGTAACAATCCATCAAGTGGAGTAGCGCGCGCCCAGATGGCAGCAGTATGTATCCGGTAAGTATCCGCTATGACAGGAGAAACCCCCCCAACTCCTGACTTGGTGATGAGACAGAACTCCCTATAGAACCTGCAAAGCTACCCAGAACCCAACTAAATGTCCCGTGAAAGATTGGATTGAGCCTGAAGCCCGAGACAACCCAGACATGAGAATGAACTGCTTGTGAATGAGAGGATACGTGGGGGAAGGGGAGCAATGGCTGGCCTGAGGAGCCCCTGCAAAATGATGGCCGAGAAGATCGAAACTTTAAACGGACACCAGTGAAGTGCTTAGTGAAAAGCCCCCAACACCTGGCCTACCCATACTTGGTATGGGGAAGTGCGAGGGTGAGTGCAGAAGGACAACTGGCAGGAGTTCAAAATGCTGAATACCTGAAGGATGTGATGGAGTAGGCGGATGAGGTCCATGCACTATGGCAATAAGCATTGTCAACAAGGAGAAACCCTGCCAGACACAGAACACTGGTCCCACCTGATTCGATCGGGTCATGCTTCAGCCTGTGACCTGACAACCAAGTCTGAATCCTGAACTGAGGAAGGAGGGCCAGACTCCACCCTGGGGAAATAAGTCCCATGGCATGATACAGTCATACCCAAAGTGACTGAATCTCCCCTACTTGGAACAGGCTGGGGATCGGAAAAGATGACTGGACTGATGTCCCTGAGCAGTTCTCCAGGCAACGTCCTAGATAAGAGATCAGAGCCGAGAGTGGAATCCAGAATCATGATGACGTTTGCCCAAACCTACCACTTAAGGACCGTCAAGGGGACGTGGCTCAGCACACACCCTGAGAGAGACTATGAATCCCTGGCGGTAACCAGGGCCTCTAAGCAACAGGACATCAACTGAAAGAAGATTGATGACTGCTTCTGACCCAAGGGTGAGCCCAGTGGCGAAACGACATCTGCACCAATAAATTAGCCCTAACAACGGGCAGGACTGATGAAAGTGACTGCAAGCATGGTTGATAACGGTATGGATGCCAATGCAGCCCAACCTGAGAACACAAACTAGAGAAATGACAAACAACTAGACATGAGAACAACAACGCCCCTCTGTGCCTACCTAAGTATGGGAACATGAGCAGAATTTTCAAGACCACTGCGTGTAAAATTAACCTGATGCCGGACCCCCCCACCCTCGTGTAAGTAGTGAGTGAGCCCGAGTAACCTGCAGTGCAGAGACAGGTAATTAACTGAAAACTCAGGGCTAGTGTACCCACAGACCGTGGTGGGTAGTCGTACAGGTGTGGTGAATGAACGCGCATCGTATGACGTATGGTATACGGGCGAGAAGATTGTGGTCAACAATCATTAACAAACAAAACCTCAGCCCGTATGGATCTGTAGACGTGACAGATCCTGACATGTGAGCCCTAGCTAACTGACCCAGGTACAAACATCAACAAAGAAACGATGAGACATGACAACCAACGAAGATGAAAACAGCTACCAGAGTATATGCCGTGACTGAACAACAATGCCTTCTGATAAACGCTGAGGCTGAAACGCTATGACAGAAATGCTGAGACTGAATGCTGAGGCAGAAACGCTATGACAGAAATCTTGGGGCAGAAACGCAAGGACAGCAACGCTATGACAGAAAATGCTATGACAGAAATGCTGAAACTGAATGCTGAGGCAGAAACATAATGAGAGAAAACCTGGGGCAGAAACGCAATGACAGAAACACTGAGACTGAAACGCTGAGGCAGAAATGCAATGACAGAAATCCTGGGGCAGAAACGCTGAGGCAGAAATGCCATGACAGAAATCCTGGGGCAGAAACGCTATGACCGAACGCTGAGGCAGAAATGCAATGACAGAAAACCTGGGGCAGAAATGCTGAGGCAGAAATGCCATGACAGAAATCCTGAGCAGAAACGCTATGACAGAACGCTGAGACTGAAACGCTGAGGCAGAAAGGCAAAGACAGAATCTTGGGGCAGAAACGCTATGACAGAAATGCTGAGACTGAATGCCGAGACAGAAAAGTTGAGACTGAACACCGAGCCAGAAATGCTGGGGCAGAACACTATGACAGAAATGCTATGACAGAAAACGCCATGACCGAAAACACCATGACTGAAAAAATGCCATGACAGAAAAACGCCATGACAGAAATCCTGGGGCAGAGACGCAATGACAGAAATCCTGGGGCAGAAATGCTATGACAGAAATGCCGTGGCAGAACGCTATGACAGAAATGCCGGGGCAGAACGCTATGACAGAAATGCCGGGGCAGAACGCTATGACAGAAATGCCGGGGCAGAACGTTATGACAGAAATGCCGGGGCAGAACGCTATGACAGAAATGCCGGGGCAAAACGCTATGACAGAAATGCTGGGGCAGAACACTATGACAGAAATGCTGTGGCAGAACGCTATGGTAGAAATGCTGGGGCAGTACGCTATGACAGAAATGCTGGGGCAGAACGCTATGACAAAAATCCTGGGGCAGAAACGCTATGACAGAAATGCCGAGACTGAACGCTGAGACAGATCTGCCCCAGCATTTCCGTCATAAGCGTTCTGCCCCAGCATATCTGTCTCGGCGTTCAGTCTCGGCATTTCTGTCATAACGTTTCTGCCCCAGGATTTTTGTCATAGCGTTCTGCCCCAGCATTTCTATCATAGTGTTCTGCCCCAGCATTTCTGTCATAGCGTTCTGTCCCAGCATTTCTGTCATAGCGTTCTGCCCCAGCATTTCTGTCATAGAGTTCTGCTCCAGCATTTCCGTCATAAGCGTTCTGCCCCGGCATAATGCTATGACAGAAATGCTAGGGCAGAACGCTAAGACAGAAATGTTGAACGCTATGACAGAAATGCTAGGGCAGAACGCTAAGACAAAAATTCTGAATGCTTCAACAGAAATGCTGGGGCCGAACGCTACGACAGAAAAGCTGGGGCAGAAACGCCATGACAGAAACACTGGGGCCGAACGCCATGACAGAAATGCTGGGGCAGAATGCTACAACAGAAATGCTGAGGCAGAAACGCTATGACAGGAACGCTATGACAGAAAAATGCTATGACAGAAAAAACGCTGAGACTAAACGCCTAGACAGAAACGCTATGACAGAAACCTGGGCCAAAACACTATGACAAAAATACTGGGGTCGAAACACCACTACATAAACACTTGTGACTGAAGTGGTGGATGCCTGGGAGGCATGCGGGGATCCCCCCATGATGCCCCATGTGAATACCAGGAGGTGAGCAGGTGGGTGAGCGCCCCCCCATGAGAACTGGGAGGCATGTGGGCATCCCCTCCATGATGCACGGTGTGGTTCCAGGGAGGTGAACTGGTGGGTGAGTGGCAAGTGGGTATGTTGAGGATGGATGCCCCCCGCCCCCCGGCATGAGCACCAGGGGAAGCGGGCAGGCGGCCCCACAGTGCTGGCAGGAATGCAGGGATGAAAGGAAGAAGTGCGCGGCGGCCCCACGACCATGTGTGATTGAGCCCAGCTAAGGTGATGGATGGATGGATGAATGGATGGACGGCCCCCCGGCATGAGTGCCGGAAGAAGCGAGCTGGCGGGCGGCACCCTGGCCAGGTGGAGCCATGGGGAAAGTGGGTGGTTGGAGGATAGATGGATGGACAGAGGCCCCCCCACTCCCCCCTGGCATGAGCGCTGAGAGAAGCGGGAGGGCGGCCCCCACGGCACTGGCAGGAACACAGGGATGAAAGGGAGAAGTGGGCGATGGCCCCCCCGACCATGCGGGATTGAGCCCAGCTAAGGTCATGGATGGACGGACGCCCCCCGCTCCCCCCAGCATGAGCGCCAGGAGAAGCGGGCGGGCAGCACACTGACCAGATGGAGCTGTGGGGAAAGAGGGTGCATGGAGGATGGATGGACGCTCCCCTGGCTTCCCCCGGATTGAGCGCCGGGAGAAGCGGGCGGGCGCCCCCCTCATGATGCTGGATGGAACATGGGGCTGAAAGGGAGGACAGGCGGGGTGGCCCCCACGATGCTGGTGGAACCCAGGGATGACAGGGGGGACGGGTGGGCGGTGGTGCCTGGGAAAGGATCAGACACCATTGCTGCGGCCAACCGCAGGAGGCCGGAACGAGGCCGGAAGTGATGGGTGTCCACCCAGAAATGCCGATGACACCTGGCCTTGACAGAGGAGGAGGCTTAAATAGCCCTCTTGGACTCCTTCCACAAATACAGGCTAGCCTCCGGCCAGCCTTACACTTGTCTAAGCACTTTGCAGAAATGAACCATACTGTTTCACAACTTAGGTATATGGTAATAGATGGTATCCCAAATAACAGGCGAGGAGGTAATAGAGAGCTGGAACTAAGAAAGAGGGTGGCTTATTGGATAAACCGTTTAGATACTTTACAACCTAAGGGGTTAAACACAGACTGATTTGTATTTGTTCCTTTAAAATGTGCGCTGTTTGTTGTGTTCTTTTAGGAGCTCAGTCACCTGACAGTCGATCGGTCAATAGACCGATCCAGTATTATGTTGTAAGATTCTCTGTAGTTGTTTTAAATACCAATCAATGATGGATAATGTATATATTTTTTATTCTGTAGATGAACTATTCTATCAAGCATATTAACATGTAGTGAAGGATTTTTTCCACTTGTTCCCAAAAGTCGTTCCAATTTATGTAATTGATTGAATAACTAATGATAAGAAATTTGTTTTTTGTATAATGCTGATTCCAGCTGACTTTGATTGATAGCTCCCACAGGCTACATATATATGGACTCTGGTGTATGATCAGTAGGGATGAGCTTCGAGTTCGAGTCGAACTCATGTTCGATTCGAACATTGGCTGTTCGCAAGTTCGCCGAACAGCGAAGAATTTGGGGTGTTCCCGGCAAATTAGAATGCCGGGGAACATCCTTTAAAAGTCTATGGGAGAAATCAAAAGTGCTAATTTTTAAGGCTTATATGCAAGTTATTGTCATAAAAAGTGTTTGGGGACCCGGGTCCTGCCCCAGGGGACATGGATCAATGCAAAAAAAAGTTTTAAAAACGGACGTTTTTTCAGGAGCAGTGATTTTAATAATGCTTAAAGTCAAACAATAAAAGTGTAATATCCCTTTAAATTTCGTAGCTGGGGGGTGTCTATAGTATGCCTGTAAAGGGGCGCATGTTTCCCGTGTTTAGAACAATCTGACAGCAAAATTACATTTCGAAGGAAAAAACCCATTTAAATCTACTCGCGGCTATTGCATTGCCGACAATACACATAGAAGTTCATTGATTAAAACGGCATGGGAATTCCGCACAGGGGAACCCCGAACCAAAATTAAAAAAAAAAAAATGTGGGATTCCCCCTAAATTCCATACCAGGCCCTTCAGGTCTGGTATGGATATTAAGGGGAACCCCGGCCAAAATTTAAAAAAAAAATTACGTGGGGTTCCCTCTAATTTCCATACCAGACCCTTCAGGTCTGGTATGGATTTTAAGGGGAACCCCGCGCTTAAAAAAAAAAGGCGTGGGGTCCCCCCAAAAATCCATACCAGACCCTTATCCGAGCATGCAACCTGGCAGGCCGCAGGAAAAGAGGGGGGACGAGAGTGGGCCCCCCCTCCTGAACCGTACCAGGCCACATGCCCTCAACATTGGGAGGGTGCTTTGGGGTAGCCCCCCAAAACACCTTGTCCCCATGTTGATGAGGACAAGGGCCTCATCCCCACAACCCTGGCCGGTGGTTGTGGGGGTCTGCGGGCGGGGGGCTTATCGGAATCTGGAAGCCCCCTTTAACAAGGGGACCCCCAGATCCCGGCCCCCCCGTGTGAAATGGTAAGAGGGTACTTACCCCTACCATTTCACTAAAAAACTGTCAAAAATGTTAAAAATGACAAGAGACAGTTTTTGACAATTCCTTTATTTAAATGCTTTCTTTTTTTTTTTAAATTTTGGTTCGGGGTTCCCCTGTGGGGAATTCCCATGCCGTTTTTATCAATGAACTTCTATGTGTATTGTCGGCAATGCAATAGCCGCGAGTAGTTTTAAATGGGTTTTTTCCTTCGAAATGTCATTTTGCTGTCAGACTGTTCTAAACACGGGAAACATGCGCCCCTTTACAGGCATACTATAGACACCCCCCAGCTACAAAATTTAAAGGGATATTACACTTTTATTGTTTGACTTTAAGCATGATTAAAATCACTGCTCCTGAAAAAACGTCCGTTTTTAAAACTTTTTTTTGCATTGATCCATGTCCCCTGGGGCAGGACCCAGGTCCCCAAACACTTTTTATGATAATAACTTGCCTATAAGCCTTTTAAATTAGCACTTTTGATTATTCATGTTCGTGTCCCATAGACTTTAACGGTGTTCGCGTGTTCGAACAAACTTTTTTCCTGTTCACATGCTCTGGTGCGAACCGAACAGGGGGGTGTTCGGCTCATCCCTAATGATCAGTTGCAGGTATGTGGTCGTGAAGAAGGGCGATATCATTGCTAGCCCGAAACGTCACCTAAAAATGCCTGATGTTTGATGTAACTTTTTACAAATAAATTTTCATCTTTTGTGCAGCAATCCTCTTTCAATTTATATATATATATATATATAGCAACACATTTTTCGTTTGTAGCGAGACAAACTATAGCCAACTCTTGAAAAAAAAGTGCAGTAAGCCTAGTGAAAGTCAAAAACTGCATGAACGTGTTCCATATGAACCACTTGCCCACTGCAAGATTTACCCCCCTTCATGACCAGGCCATTTTTAGCAGTACGGCACTGTGTTACTTTAACTGGCAATTGCAGGGTCATGCAACGCTGTACTCAAATAAAATGTATGTACTTTTCTCCCACAAATAGAGATTTTTTTGGTGGTATTTGATCACTTAACTATAACCAAAAAAACCCCACAAAATAATTTTTACTTTCTGCTATAAAACACATCCAATTGAAGAAATCAGTTTAAATCAATATGTATTCTGCTACACATTTTTAGCGTATATTGTTTGATTTGCGGTAAATTTATGGTGTCTACAAACTATGGGATATATTTATGGAATTTTTTCTTTCTTCTTTTTTTTTCTTTACTAGTAATGGCGGAGATCAGTGGCTTATAGCAGGACTGGGACATTGTGGCCCGACAAATCAGACACTAAGTGACACTTTTTGGGGACCAGAGACACTAATACAGTGATCAGTGCTATAAATATGTACTGTCACTGTACTAATGACTAGGGATGAGCCCGATGTTCGAGTCGAACGTAAGTTTGACTCAAACATCCGGTGTTCGCCTATTTGCCGAATAGCGCACAATTTGGGGTGTTCGCGGCAAATTCGAAAGCCACGGAACACCCTTTAAAAGTCTATGGGAGAAATCAAAAGTGCTAATTTTAAAGGCTTATATGCAAGTTATTGTCATAAAAAGTGTTTTGGGGACCTGGATCCTGCCCCAGGGGACATGTAGCAATTAAAAAAAAAGTTTAAAAAACGAACGTTTTTTCGGGAGCAGTGATTATAATAATGCTTAAAGTGAAACAATAAAAGTGAAATATTCCTTTACATTTTGTACCTGGGGGGTGTCTATAGTATGCCTGTAAAGTGGCGCATGTTTCCCGTGTTTAGAACAGTCCGAGAGCAAAGTGACATTTCTAAAGGAAAAAGTCATTTAAAACTACTCGCGGCTATAATAAATTGTCGGTCTCGGTAATACAGATAAAAGAAGTAATTGAAAAAAACTGCATGGGATCCCCCCAGTCCATTACCAGTCCCTTTGGGTCTGGTATGAATATTAAGGGTAACCCCGAACAAAAAAAATAAAAAAAAATTGCTTGGGGGCCCCCCAAATTCCATACCAGGCCCTTCAGGTCTGGTATGGATATTAAGGGGAACCCCGCACCAAAATTAAAAAAATGGCGTGGGGGTCACCCCAAAAATCCATATCAGATCCTTATCCAAGCACGCAACCTGGCAGGTCGCAGGAAAAGAGGGGGGACGAGAGAGCGCCCCCCCGAACGGTACCAGGCCTCATGCCCTCAACATGGGGAGGGTGCTTTGGGGTAGCCCCCCAAAGCACCTTGTCCCCATGTTGATGGGGACAAGGGCCTCATCCCCACAACCCTTGCCCTGTGGTTGTGGGGATCTCTGCGGGTGGGGGGCTTATGGGAATCTGAAAGGGCCCTTTAACAAGGGGACACCCAGATCCCGGCCTCCCCCTGTGTGAAATGGTAACGGGGTTCAAATGTACCCCTACCATTTCACAAAAAAAGAGTCAAAATGGTAAAAGTGACAAGGCACGGCTTGAGACAAGTCCTTTATTAAAAAATTAAAAAAATTAAAATGTCCCACAAAGTCTTTTTCTTCTTCTCTTGCTCTGCCGACGGATCGAAAAAGAAAAAAACCCGCGACCGACACGCCTCCAGGGGAGGCTCCCACCGTATAATGTATCTTCACTTTGACAGTTCTTTTATAACTGAGGGCAGGGCCACCCGTTTACATAACCGGGTGGCCCCGCCCCCTCTGACGCCTCGGGAAAGCCACAGAGATCGCAGTGCATTGCTGTATGATGATTGGCCAAAGCATGCACTTAACCTGCATGCTTTGGCCAATCCCAGCGTCCTCTGCTAAGAGAGCCATAATTGGCCAAAGGCAGGGTGCCTTTGGCCAAATATGGCTCAGGGTCCAGTCCACGCCCCACACTATATAAGGCAGCTGACACGGTGGCCGTGTGTAGTGTTGTTGGTGTGGATAGAGAGATAGCTTGAGTTAGATTAAGCAGGCAGGTTATTCAGTTAGTGGCAGTGTATTTGATTGTATATATATATATATATATATATATATATATATATATATATATATATATATATATATATATATATATATATATATATATATATATATATATACAGTCAGTCTAATATATATATATATATACACACAGTATCTCACAAAAGTGAGTACACCCCTCACATTTTTGTAAATATTTTATTCTATCTTAACATTGTAGCAAAGTGTCATTTCTTCAGTGTTGTCACATGTAAAGTAGTGAGTGTACAACTTGTATAACAGTGTAAATTTGCATTCCCTTCAAAATAACTCAACACACAGCCATTAATGTCTAAACCGATGGCAACAAAAGTGAGTACACCCCTAAGTGAAAATGTCCAAATTAGGACCAATTAGCCATTTTCCCTCCCGGTGTCATGTGACTCGTTAGTGTTACAAGGTCTCAGGTCTGAATGGGGAGCAGGTGTGTTAAATTTGGTGTTATCGCTCTTACTCTCTCATACTGGCCACTGGAAGTTCATCATGGCACCTCATGGCAAAGAACTGTCTGAGGATCTGAAAAAAAAAGAATTGTTGCTCTACATAAACATGGCCTAGGCTATAAGAAGATTGCCAAGATCCTGAAACTGAGCTGCAGCATGGTGGCCAAGACCATACAGCAGTTTAACAGGACAGGTTCCACTCAGAACAGGCCTCGCCATGGTCAGCCAAAGAAGTTGAGTGCACGTGCTCATCGTCATATCCAGAGGTTGTCTTTGGGAAATAGACGTAGTGCTGCCAGCATTGCTGCCGAGGTTGAAGGGGTGGGGGGTCAGCCTGTCAGCCTGTCAGTGCTCAGACCATACGTCGCACACTGCATCAAATTGGTCTGCATGGCTGTCGTCCCAGAAGGAAGCCTCTTCTAAAGATGATGCACAAGATAGCCTGCAAACAGTTTGCTGAAGACAAGCAGACTAAGGACATGGATTACTGGAACCATGTCCTGTGGTCTGATGAGACCAAGATAAACGTATTTGGTTCAGATAGTGTCAAGCGTGTGTGGTGGCAACCAGGTGAGGAGTACAAAGACAAGTGTGTCTTGTCTACAGTCAAGCATGGTGGTGGGAGTGTCATGGTCTGGGACTGCATGACTGCTACCGGCACTGGGGAGCTACAGTTCATTGAGGGAACCATGAATGCCAACATGTACTGTGACATACTAAAGCAGAGCATGATCCCCTCCCTTCAGAGACTGGGCCGCAGAGCAGTATTCCAACATGATAACGACCCCAAACACCTCCAAGATGACCAATGCCTTGCTAAAGAAGCCGAGGGTAAAGGTGATGAACTAACCAAGCATGTCTCCAGACCTAAACCCTATTGAGCATCTGTGGGGCATCCTCAAATGGAGGGTGGAGGAGCACAAGGTCTCTAACATCCACCATCTCCATGATGTCATCATGGAGGAGTGGAAGAGGACTCCAGTGGCAACCTGTGAAGCTCTGGTGAACTCCATGCCCAAGAGGGTTAAGGCAGTGCTGGAAAATAATGGTGGCCACACAAAATATTGACACTTTGGGCCCAATTTGGACATTTTCACTTAGGGGTGTACTCACTTTTGTTTCCAGTAGTTTAGACATTAATGGCTGTGTGTTGAATTATTTTGAGAGGACAGCAAATTTACAGTGTTATACAAGTTGTACACTCACTACTTTACATTGTAGCAAAGTGTCATTTCTTCAGTGTTGTTACATGAAAATATACAGTATAATAAAATATTTACAAAAATGTGAGGGGTGCACTCACTTTTGTGAGATACTGTATATATATATATATATATATATATATATATATATATATATATATATATATATATATATATATATGTATTCTGCATTTAGCATAGACTATAAATTCAGTGTTTACTCTATACCCAGTAAGTGCAGGCAGTGTATTAAAATATATATATATATATATATATATATATATATATATATATATATATATATATATATATATATATATAAATACAGAGTCTAAAATAAATATATATACTCTGCATCCAGTGTAGCCTATATCTACAGTGCATTTTGTGGTGTACTGTTTCTTATACACTGCAGGCGGTGTACACAGTAACTAATACAGTGTGTATAGTCTTTAGTATACTTCTGGTGGTGTCCACAGTATAAAATATAGTGCAGCCATAGTACAGTTGCTAATACAGTGCAGGCGGTGTACCCAGTATCTAATACAGTGTGTACAGTTTCTACTACACTTTCTACTACACTTCTCTACACAATATATTGTGTACAGTGTCTACTACACTTCTGGTGGTTTACACAGTACACAATACAGTGCAGCCATAGTACAGTTTCTACTACTTTTCTGGCGGTGTACACAGCATCTAATACAGTGTGTACAGTTTCTACTATACTTCTGGTGGTGTACACAGTACACAATACAGTGCAGCCGTAGTACAGTTTCTACTACTTTTCTGGTGGTGTACACAGTATCTAATACAGTGTGAACAGTTTCTACTACACTTCTGGTGGTGTACCCAGTACACAATACAGTGCAGCCATAGTACAGTTGCTAATACAGTGCAGGCTGTGTACACAGTACCTAATACAGTGTGTACAGTGTCTACTACACTTCTGGTGGTGTACACAGTATAAAATACAGTGCAGCCTTAGTACAGTTGCTAATACAGTGCAGGTGTTGTACACAGTATCTAATACAATGTGTACAGTTTCTACTACACTTCTGGTGGTGTACACAGCACACGATACAGTGCAGCCATAGTACAGTTGCTAATACAGTGCAGGCGGTGTACACAGTATCTAATAAAGTGTGTACAGTTTCTACTACACTTCTGGTGGTGTACACAGTACACAATACAGTGCAGCCATAGTACATTTGCTAATACAGTGCAGGCGGTGTACACAGTATCTAATACAGTGTGTACAGTTTCTACTACACTTCTGGTGGTTTACACAGTACATAATACAGTGCAGCCGTAGTACAGTTTCTACTACTTTTCTGGTGGTGTACACAGTATCTAATACAGTGTGCACAGTGTCTACTACACTTCTGGTGGTGTACACAGTACACAATACAGTACAGCCATAGTACAGTTACTAATACAGTGCAAGCGGTGTACACAGTATCTAATACAGTGTGTACAGTTTCTACTACACTTCCGATGGTGAACACAGTATCTAATACAGTGTAGTCTGGTCTTGCAAAACAAAATATACATCATGTCCGGAAGGCCACTAAAAGAGGGCACGCAGCCTCTGTGTCTACAATCAACAGTGCTGGTCGTGGACATGGTGCATCCTCTGCAGGTGGCCGTGGGGCACGCTTGTCCTTTTTTCTGCTGCTGGCTGTGTTATTGGGCCAGAACATGCAGAAGAGTTGGTGGAGTGGATAACAAAGCCATCCTCATCCTCCTCATCTTCTGTCACCCAGGCTCAGAGTAGTTTACCTCCCAACACAGCTGCCAAAGCGGCCTATTCCACCGGCTCCTTGTCCACAGTCTCTCCTTCCGTAGCCCCACCATCACGCACGGAGGAGTCCCCAGAATGATTCGACCACAGTGTCGGGTACATGCTGCTGGAGGATGCGCAGCGATTTGAAGGCTCTGATGTTGGTTCGCAAGTTGAGGAAGGGAGTAATGAAAGCCTAGAGTGAGGGGGTGCCCAAGAAGCACAAGAAACTGGCAGTCATGTTCCTCCAGCTGCAGCATACTGCCAAGTTTGCTCCAGTGATGAGGAGGGAGGGGATGATGAGGTTACTGACTGTACTTGGGTGCCTGAGAGAAGAGAGGAGGAGGCACAACTCCAAAGAGGCAGGAAGTCCTCTAGGAGGCAACTTAAGGGCAGCCACCCTATTGCATCACACCACAGAGCTCTGCAGGTGCAGGGCGCTGCTGACCCCCTACTGACTTTTAAAAGTTCCTTGGTGTGGGCCTTTTTCGACATATGTGCAGCAGATCGCACCATTGCTGTTTGCAACCTATGTCTGAAGCGGATCAAGCGTGGCCAGAACAGAAACTGCTGGGGCACCACATGCTTGACCAGACATATGATGTCCTGCCATGCAGTCCATTGGCAACAGCACTTGAAAGACCCACATCAAAGAAAAAGGCGGACTTCTCCTTGCTCCTCATCTGGGATCTCCAACCCCACTATACCTCCAGTCCTCTCAAAAACCTGCACTGAGAGGATCGAAGGTATAGCAATAGGTGTCCCAAGTACTTGCAGTCAATCTGCTAGCAGTACACCACCATCTGATTTTAGCAGGCCCAGTTGCTGAACCGTAAAAAGAAATTTGGTCCACATGCTCAGCGTCTAAATGCTAGCCTGGCCAAATTGCTAGCACTGCTGCCTTTTCAGCTGATAGACTCTGCCCCCTTTCGTGAATTTGTGGAATGTGCTGTACCTCAGTGGCAGGTTCCAAAACGCCAT
Source organism: Lithobates septentrionalis (assembly GCA_037952835.1). Taxonomy (NCBI): domain Eukaryota; kingdom Metazoa; phylum Chordata; class Amphibia; order Anura; family Ranidae; genus Lithobates; species Lithobates septentrionalis. Next base: position 1,853,990 of record JBBDGP010000254.1, read on the forward strand.
TTCTTTTCACGGAAGGCCATTCCGGCTCTCTACCGGCATGTGGAAGGCAATGTTTTGGCCTCGTTGGACAGGGCAGTCAGCAGTAAGGTGAATATTACCGCTGACTCATGGTCCAGCAGGCATGGGCAGGGACGTTACCTTTCCTTCACGGCGCACTGGGTAACTCTGCTGGCAGCTGGGAAGGATGCAGGACAGGGTTCTGTATTGTTGGAGCTTGTTCCGCCACCACGCCTCCAAAATGCTAGTGGTGATTCTGCCACAGTTCTCTCCTCCACCCCCTCCTCTTCTTCTTCCTCTATGGCCTCTTCTGCAGCTTTGTCCTCTGAACCAGCGGTGCTCCGTAAGCGTTCAAGGGGCTACGCAAGCAGTCAGGCAAAAAGATGCCATGCAGTGAGTCTGCTTAGGGGACAGGAGCCACACTGGGGCAGAGATTCTTTCAGCTCTGCAGGGGCAGGCTCAGAGGTGGTTGACGCCACGCCAGCTTCAGCCAGGAATGGTTGTATGCGACAATGGCACCAACCTTCTCTCCACCCTCCAACAGGGACACTTGACCCATGTTCCATGTTTGGCACACATCCTGAATTTGGTGGTGCAGCAGTTCTTAAGCAGGTGCCCAGGCTTACAGGATCTCCTGAGGCAGGCCAGAAAAGTCTGTGGTCATTTCAACCGGTCATACAATGCCAGTGCTCGGCTGGCTGACATTCAAAGGGAATGCAACCTGCCCACCAACCGCCTCATTTGTGACATGCCCACCAGGTGGAACTCAACGTTGGCAATGCTACAGCGGCTGCACACACAGCAGAGGGCTATCAGTGAGTACCTGTGCAAGTATGGCACCAGGACAGGGTCAGGGGAGCTTGGCTTCTTTTCGCCATGCCAGTGCCTACTGATTAAGGATGCATGCACTGTCCTGTCACCATTTCAGGAGGCCACAAGGATGGTGAGCAGCAACAATGCATGCATCAGTGACTCTGTCCCTCTAGTCTTCCTGTTGAAGTCCACGCTTCGTAGAATAATGAACAGGGCACTTGAGGCAGAACAGCGGGAGGAAGAAGAGGACTTCCTTACCTCTCAAGGCCCCCTTTATCCAGATAGCATTCCCGACAAACACACAGGAAGAAGAAGAGGAGGATTGTGTCAGCATGGATGTAGAGGATAACACTCAGCAGCAGTCTTCAAGGGATGGTTTTCAGTCCCCAGAAAGCCAAGGAGTTGTACCTGGCTGGGAGGAGGTAGTTATGAATCATGTGATCCTGAGTGACCCAGAATCGAATGCCTCTGCAACTTACGCTGCATGACCTCCCTGATTCCTCAAAGCCTGCGAAAGGACCCTAGGATTTGTGGTATCAAGGAGAGGGATCATTACTGGCTGGCAACCCTTCTTGATCCACGTTACAAGGGTAAGGTTGCAGAACTCATCCTGCCTTCGCAGAGGGAGCAGAGGATGAAACATCTTCAGGAGAACTTGAAGAAAGGTTTGTGCAATGCATTTCCGGACCCTGGGAGGTTACAATTTCCTGGTGCTGGACAACGTGTTGCTGAGGCTTTGTTCAGTCAGAGGAAGAACAGTGGAGAAGGTGGCCAACTGACCGATGCCTTTAAACAATTTTACAGTCCTCAGCGCCAAGGTCTGATGGGTTCAAGCAACCATCGCCAGTATCTGCATTACATGGTGCAGGAATATCTAGGGGAAAGAGCAGACTTGGAGACCTTTCCAACAGAGCATCCGCTGGGTTACTGGGTCCTGAGGATGGACGACTGGCCAGAACTTGCTCGATATGCAATTGAGCTACTGGCCTGTCCTGCATCCAGCGTGCTTTTTGAAGTACATTCAGTGCTGCTGGAGGGTTTGTAACATTGGATCATAGAGTGCGCCTGTCCAAAGACTCCGTTGATAGGCTCACATTCATAAAAATGAATCAGTCTTGGATCAGCAGCTTTCAAGCACCTGATGCTGATGTAACTGATTGCATTTTTTAAGGATGTGGGATCCCTTGAAGACTGCCTATGCTGACTATCCTATTCCTCCTCAAGCTTGATGATGCTAGCTTCCAACAATATTTTTGGTTTAGGGCACCACCACCATCACCCAAGGCCCATTTTTTCTGCCCCAGTTTAACAGGGGCATGTAATTAAATTTTTTGATCTAATATTTCACAGCAGGGCTTGTTCCTGTGCCCAACAAGAGTATCTGTGAGGGGTTACAGTGTTGTGGCACCACCACAGCCGAAGGCCCAATTTTTCTGCACCTGTTTAACAGGGGTAAGTAATTACAATTTTTGATATAGTATTTCACAGCAGGGCCCATTCCTGTGCTCACAAAGAGTAACTGTGAGGGCTTACAGTGTTCTGGGCCCACCAACACCTAAGGCCCAATTTTCTGCAAAGTAAATAGGGCAGGCCATATATTATATATACTGCCGTTCAGAGTATATAGTGCATGGGGGCCTGGGGAACCCCCACACCATTTTTTTTTACATTTGGGTGCGGGGTTCCCCTTAATATCCATACCAGACCCAAAGGGCCTGGTAATGGACTGGGGGTGAGCCCATGTTTTTTTCAATGATTTTCATCTATATTGCCGGGACCCGACAATACATTACAGCCGCGATTAGTTTTAAATTACATTTTTTCCTTTAGAAATGCAACTTTGCTGTGGTATTGTTCTAAACATGGGAAAAATGCGCTACTTTACAGGCATACCAAGGACACCCCCCAGGCATGATATTTAAATATTTCATTTTTATTGTTTCACTTTAAGCATTATTAAAATCACTGCTCCCGAAAAAAATTGACATTTTTAAAACTTTTTTTGCATTGATACATGTCCCCTGGGGCAGGACCTGGGTCCCCAAACACTTTTTATGGCAATAACTTGCATATAAGCCTTTAAAATTAGCACTTTGATTTTTCACGTTCATGTCCCATAGACTTTAACTTGTTTGCGTGTTCGAACACATTTTTTGCCGCATGTTCTGGTGCGAACCGAACTGGGGGGTGTTTGGCTCATCCCTACTGCAGAGGTTGAAGGAGTGGGGGGTCAGCCTGTCAGTGCTCAGACCATACGCCGCACACTGCATTAAATTGGTCTGCATGGCTGTCATCCCAGAAGAAAGCCTCTTCTAAAGATGATGCACAAGAAAGCCTGCAAACAGTTTGCTGAAGACAAAGGACATGGATTACTGGAACCATGAGATGAGATCAAGATTAACCTATTTTGGTTCAGATGATGTCAAGCATGTGTGGGGGCAACCATGTCAGGAGTACAAAGACAAGTGTGTCTTGCCTACAGTCAAGCATGGTGGTGGGAGTGTCATGGTCTGGGGCTGCATGAGTGCTGTCGGCACTGGGGAGCTACAATTCATTGAGGGAACCATTAATGCCAATATGTACTGTGACATATTGAAGCAGAGCATGATCCCCTCCTTCCAGGGACAGGGTTGCAGGGCAGTATTCCAACATGATAATGACCCCAAACACACCTCCAAGATGACCACTGGCTTGCTAAAGAAGCTGTGGGTAAAGGTGATGGACTAGCAAGCATGTGAGGGGTGTACTCACTTTTGTGAGATATTGTATGTCTATTTTTTGAAGATGAAGGGTAATTGTTCACCAAGGGGAATATTCTAATAATTACTACTTTATGTGAGAGGGATTTTCACAGATAATTCAGTATCTGAGCAGTGTTGCCAACCACTCCTATATTTACAGGCAGTCTGTAAAAACAAGGCACTTTCCCACTGTCTGTAAATGTCCATGATAAGACAAAAGTGCCCGTAAAAAATAGCTGTGACTGGGTCGACTTGGGATTGTGCATGCGCAGTTCCAGAGAGCTGCCCGAGCCGATCCGATCATGTATTCGGCTAGCTCTGGTGGGCCCAGGTGGCAGATTTGACAGAGGCTGTGTGGTGCGATACTGGCAGCAATGCGAGTGATGTCATGGCGCATCCCACCAGGCGCGCCAGCCTTTAAAAACATTCACTAGGAGCTGAGCAGGCAGAATAGAGGAGCCTTGCCTTTGTGGTGCTGGTGGTGGTCTGTCCAGACAATCCAGTGACAGCACAGCAGCTGCCCAGGCATCCAGAGCACAACCGGACCAGCCCAGAACAAGCCAGTTCTCAGACTTCCTTGCTTTAAGGTAATAAATAGAGCAGGTGATGGGGGCAGGAGCTGGTGGGGGCAGGAAGTTGCGGCGGCAGGAGCTGGTGGGGGCAGGAGCTGGTACGGGCAGGAGGTGGTGGTGGCAAGAGCTGGTGGCAGCAGGAGCTGGTGGCGACAGGAGCTGGTGTTGACAGGAGCTGGTGGTGGCAGGGACTGGTGGCGACAGGAGCTGGTGGTGGCAGGAGGTGATGGTGACAGGAGCTGGTTGCAGCAGGAACTAGTGGCAGCAGGAGATAATGGCAACAAGAGCTGGTGGCGGCAGGAGCTAGTGGCAGCAGGAGTTGATGGCGGCAGGAGCTGATGGGGAAGTAGGTGATGGTGGCAGGAGCTGGTGGGGCAGAAGGTGATGGCGGCAGGAGCTGGTGGCGGCAAGAGGCTGGTGGCAGCAGGAGCTGGTGGGGGCAGGAGCTGGTAGGGGCAGGAGGTGGTGGCGGCAGGAGGTGGTGGTGGCAGGGGCTGGTGGTGACAGGGGCTGGTGGCAGAAGGAGGTGATGGCAATAGAAGCTGGTGGCAGCAGGAGCTGATGGTGACAGGAGTGGGTGGGGGCAGGAGGTGATGGTGGCAGGAGCTGATGGGGCAGGAGGTGATGGTGGCAGGAGCTGATGGGAACAGGAGGTGATGGGAGCAGGAGCTGGTGGCAACAGAAGCTGATGGGGCAGGAGCTGATGGGGACAGGAGCTGGTGGGGGCAGAAGCTGGTGGGGGCAGGAGCTGATGGTGGCAGGAGCTGAAGGGGGCAGGAGGTGGTGGCAGCAGTGGGTGGTGGCAGCAGGAGGTGGTGGTGGCAGCAGGTGATGGGGCAGGAGCTGGTGCTGGCAGGAGGTGATATCGATATCAATGTTTTTTTACCTTAATATTAGTGTACTTGTCCAAATACTGAAATTTGCACTTAAAACTGTAATTCTGTAACTTTTGTAAAATGCCAGTAAAAATGCTAGTAAATTTTGGGAGTCGTGCCAATAAATTTCAATCTGGTAGGTTGGCAACATTGTACATGAATTCGTTTATCTGAACAATTAGACCCAAACCTCTTTGTTTTACAAATATCCACTTCAAATGAACCCTTATTTAGATATGCAATGTACAGAGCAAAAAGTCCAATGCCAAGCTTAATTTTAACACAGGTTTACTTGAAGTCCTAATAAGAAATTCATTTAAATAAGTCTACTGTATATAAGGGCAACAACTGGTAAGGTTTCCAAATATATTAAAAACACACTGTGGGATACCAAGCTAGTGGTGCCAGAGCATGTGTAACTCACTGGTGGCTTTTGGGTGGAATTTTCCATTTTCAAAATTATAGTTTAAAAAGTACATGAGCAGCAGTACTATTTGTATAAAAATAAATATTATAGTTAGTGATTTTCTTTTTGAAGGAATATTTTTTTGTAAAGCCATCTAGATATGTTAAAGATTAAGATTGAGTAAATATGGGAATTGTCATTTTCACAAGCATTTTGCCAAATCAGGAAATTTCTGCTACTTTTTTGCCTTTTGGTTAAATGCATTGAAATCAACAGAAAAAAAGGCAAAAATTAAGGTGGTTTAGGTTTTTCAACTATTCTGGACCTATTCTCATGCCATAATAAATTTCCCCATATTAGTCTATTATTTGTTTTTTTTCTTTCTATGAAAAAATTGTAAAAGGTGAAAAAGAAAATAAGAAAATAAAGAGAGAATATGTGATCAAATAATAAAAAAATTAAAACTGCAAAAACAAAAACTACTGAATGTAATAAATGTAACTACTCTTAGTACACCCCAAAGAAAGCACCTTCTAATCTAAGAAAAAAGGGCTTTTTTTAAGCAAATATGACCTAAGCGGCTTAGTGTCCAAAACTGTCTGTATACAGAGTTTTTACTTCTGTCAAGCAATATCCACCCCCCCCCCCCCCCTTCCTCTTCAACGCTATGAATCTCATGCCCTGACCTTCAACTGTGAAATGTCAGAGCCCTTACCGTCTTTTGGTAATTTGCTATATAAGAAAAAAAAAAATAAATTAAAAGAGTTTAAGTAGAAAACAACAGGAAAATACAGCTCCTGTTATATCATATTTTCTTAGCAACTTTTTTAGTGTGATTTAAAAACATATACAGATATAACAACATATTATGATGTGCAATGCTATCTCCTAAACCCAAAGGACTGAGTTAGTAGCAATGAGTCTTGGGATTCATTTTTTCCCCAAAGACATTTTTTTTAGTAAGCAATTTCTTATGATGGAATATGTTCTTTATAAATTCTCAGAGCTCATTGCTTTGTGTAGAAATGCCTGCTACATGTAGAGGGTTCATTTTCTCCATTTTTTTTCTATTGAATATTTATTTTACAACTGCATTTAAGGTGTATTGTAACATTTTTAAATTTGTGTCTTTAAAAAGTTGGAAAATTATGACATTTTGATAATGTAGGTAAGTACCACAACAGTGACCAGTGGTCCTCATGTTGAGATCCAGACCATACTCAAAGTTTCCTAAAACATATTAAATAATTTCCCAAAATTACCAAACCTGAACTGAATCTAGTTGCGTGTAGATTTATCCAAATGAAAAGAAGCATTGCAGATTATTCATATTAATCTCTCCAGGTGTTAAAGGGGGGGGGGGGGGTGAGAGCTCCTTTAAGCTTAATTATTTCTAGACTGGAATGTCACTTTATTTACATTGACCCTAATTCTATGCAATAACAACATAATAAAAAACAAACCTAATTCTATGCAATAACAACATATTAAAAAACAAACCAAAAATGTAAATATATATATATATATGATCTATAAGATTAAGAAGTTGCTTTAGCAAAGGTAAATAGACTGTTCAGTTTACACTGGATTTTTCACATTGCAAGAGAATTTCCATTTAGCTGGGAGAATGGGATGAAGATCTGCTAACTTCCATCATCTTTTTTTTTTCTACTTTGACTGGATTTAGTATTCTTTGCTAATTGAAGTTTCAGGACATTCAATAACCCAAGAGAAAATTCCCTTGCAAAGTAAACAGGCTATTTGTATATAATAAATCAAGCCCTAATAGTTAAAGCTGTCCATACATTAGTCAGCTTTTTTTGTTCAACCAGCGGATTGAACAAAAAAAACTTACCTGTATTCCCCCATCCACAAATATGAGATGGATGAGGGAATCCTCCCTGCTGTAACATTGTATTCTGACAGTGAGGAGGCTTCCCACTGTCAGAATACACAGATCAGTGCTCTATAGCCTGCAGCACTGATTGAGTGGCTAAAATCCAACAAGGCAGTTGAACAGAAGTTGATAGTTAGATCAACTTCTGTTATACCACAGTGGTTATACTTGGATTGAAATTTGACCAGTTCAGTAGGGACTGGCCAAATTTTGATCCATGTATGGCCAACTTAAATTTATGCTGGTTGTGATGTGTAATTTTTACTCTGCTGATGCTTGTAAATCACATTCAGACTTCAAAGGTGGGTTGGAACCTAAACTATGAGGAACTTCTCATTATTGACTTTTTTTTGTATTAGGATTTCCTTATGTGAGGAATAGCCTGCGAGTGTTCTAGCATCATCAGCAGATGTGTTTCAGGATCTCCAGGTCACAGGCATATTGGAGTGGAGAGATGAGATGCAGTACAGCAGTACCTGGATGTAAAACTACAAAGAAAGAGCAGGTAGGCTGTGCTAATTTCAAAGTTTAATTATCAGTTATGACTGAAGTGTACCTTTATGCTTGGATTTTGCTTACATTGTATTCATGTTGATATTTCCTACAAAACCATGGAGAATCAAACATCTACAAAGGAGTTTTACATCCTGCCATTTTCCATTAAATCCAGTTTATTAACCTTTTATCTTAATTTATTTTTTTTCATCTATTTATTTACTGTGTTCACCAATGGATTCATAATAATGCTGATATTATCTTCTAAGTGCCTACATACCCCAATGTACTTCTTTATCTGTAACTTGTCCATTGTTGACATTTGCTATACCACAATCACTGTTCCTAAACTTCTGTACATGCTTATATTAAAGACAAACACAGTGTCTTACAGTGAGTGCTTCACCCAGATGTATTTCTATTTCTTAGATGCAAGTGCAGAGGATATTTTCATTCTTGCAATGGCATTTGATCGGTATGTTGCAATTTGTCACCCTTTACACTATCATCTTATTTTAAATAAGAAGAATTGCATCTTTCTAGTGGCTGGGATCTGGATACTAGGAAGTTTCAATTCATTTGTAATCACTTTCCAGGCATCAAAAATGACTTTTTGCCAATCAAAGATCATCCACCAGTTTTTCTGCGATGGGAAAGCTCTCATGAACATTGCTTGTGCTGGACTGAATTATTTGTATACTGTCATATATGTAGACGTTTTCATGTTTGGGTTTTTACCATTCTTTTGCAGTTTAATGTCTTATGTAAAAATTATTAAAGTTGTTTTGCAAATTAATTCCAAGGAAGGACGTAAGAAAGCCTTTGCCACCTGCTCTTCTCACCTCATTGTCATTATCATGTACTATACTACTGCTGTGTCTGTCTACATGGTGCCAAAGTCTTCAATTGTCCTAGAACAAATCTGTTCTGTTCTCTACACTATGATTATACCCATGATAAACCCTCTTATTTACAGTTTGAGAAATAATGATGTAAAAATGGCTTTGAAAAAACATTCAAGACAATAAAATCAATGGCCCAACAAGAAACCAACAAATACTAGTGACAAATCTTTTCCTTGCTACTAGACAACTCTTGGGAAAAAAAGCAAATGAAACTGGTGAAAGTCAAAAACTGCATGAGCATGTTCCTGGTCAATAAAATCTAACCAGCATCCAAAATTTTATGTCACACAGTATTTGCACACTTATTTTGGAAAAAATACACTTTTATGAATTTAAAAAAAAATAAAACAGTAAAGTTAGTGCCTTTTTTTTGTATAATGTGAAAGGTGATGTTACACCAAGTAAATAGATTTCTAACATGTCAAGCTTTAAAAAAGCAAATGAAACTGGTGAAAGTCAAAAACTGCATGAGCATGTTCCTGGTCAATAAAATCTAACCAGCATCCAAAATTTTATGTCACACAGTATTTGCACACTTATTTTGGAAAAAATACACTTTCATGAATTTAAAAAAAAATAAAACAGTAAAGTTAGTGCCTTTTTTTTGTATAATGTGAAAGGTGATGTTACACCGAGTAAATAGATTTCTAACATGTCAAGCTTTAAAATTGCACACACTCGTGGAATGGCGACAAATTACAGTACTTGAAAATCTCCACAGGTGATGCTTTAAAAATGTCTATAGGTTACCAGTTTAGAGTTAGAGTGAGAGAAATAATTCTAGTACTAGACCTCCTCTCTAACGATCGCAGTGATAACTCGCATGCATGGTTTCAACACTGTTTGCATACGTAAGTCGCGACTGCAAATGTACTCGCTTCTGTGGGCGAGCACGGAGGGATGGGGTGCTTTACTTTTTTCCTCATTTTTTTTTTTTTTTTATGTTTACATGTGTAAACATCCCTTGTGACAGTAATAGGCAGTGACAGGTACGCTTTTGGGTTACTAGATCGGAGACCCGATCAAAGCCAATTCCGGCTTTGTTCAGGTCTCCGGCCAGCAGGTGGATGTGCCGGCTGGTCGCTCGGGCCTCCCGGTGGGACAGGAGAGCCCGGGTGAGCCACGGAAGGTGGCGGGAGGAGAGGACGTCTCATCCCGCTGCTTGGTATAACAGCCAAGTGGCTTCTTAGCATTGGTTGTTATCCCAAGAAAGCCAACCGCCGCCTCTGCAGCTGCAGGCATCACCCCGGTACAACCCGGTCAAGCCGAGGCTGCATTTTTGCGTATGGTCGACATGAACTGGTTAAGATACCTATAGCTGGGCAATTAAACATCAATGTGGGGGAGAAACCCAACTTCCCCTCATCCATTTCACTATTGCCTTTTTAGTCACACAAGTTTCTCTCATTATTCTTCCTCTCCTTAGACCAGAATAGCTCATAGCTCATTAACTCTCTGATTTACCCTATGATTTAAAGTATACATGCAATACCTTGATTTGGTATGTCAGTGTTGTCCTTATGTGCTGTATATTTTCTATATTGTAAATAGTAATCGTGTGTACATATAATTACACTGTAAGCAGCTCCCCGCACTGCTTACACTTTTTACTTTACCTATTGCAATAATATTTTTGCAAAAGTACAAAACAAATAAAAGTAGCAACACAGAAAGACTGCTGGGTGTTAAAATACAGCTAAAGGCAACCCGCTAAATACAAGTCTACAATTCAACATTTCCAGAACCTTAAAGCAGACCTTAAGTAATTTTTTCATTTTTCCATCTATTTAATCTTCTGCCCTTGTTGTTTCAACATTGGATAGGAATTTTTTTTTTCTGTTAGTAAATAACTTATACAACCCACTTCCTCTTTCTTGTATGGTAATAAGCCTAGGTTAATGACATCATGCACAACTCTCTCTCTCTCTCTCTCACTCTCATGAGAGTTTGCCAGCAGGTGGGGGCAGGAGAGTGGAGGAGGGATGAGTCATATGAGAGCTAAGGAGAGCTGCAGAGCTGGAGGGGGCTGGATGAGGGTGGAGATAGGAGGAGACTGCAGAGATCCATGTGTATTCATTGAGAGAGAAGAAATGTGCAGGCAATCAGTGGTGTGAGTTTGTGTGTCTGTATATACTGTATGTGTATATGTGTGTCTGTATACTTCAGTATATCTGTGTCTGTAAATCCAGGAAGTGAACAGGCAGCAACTTTAGCTGCCCACAGTTAAAATGGCTTCAGCCAGACTTATTGGAGGGAGATTTCTGCAGCTTATTTTACAAGTACAGAATAACAGTATATATACAATAGTATGCAAAGTGGTTGGAGGGAAGCTTCAGAATGGCAAAGAAGTTTTTATTACAATTTATGTGAACAGAATGCAGTTCCTCTTTAAAGTCTAGCTCTATGTTTACTATTACGTTAAATTGTCTGTTTAGGCCAGCTGGAGATTGTGACTTCATCCACCCACCTTTCCACCTAGGCCAATCAGAGTCAACCCTGCATTTGCTTATAACAAATAAAACTTCCTGTGAATGGCCATTATGGGAATGGGTTAGGAAGTTCCTATAGCTAATTCTACATACAGTTTATACAGCACAGACAGTGGGCACATCCCCTTGTGAAAAAATAGTTTATTTGCGTCAGCTTGGTCCAAACTACCTATTTGGATAGCAGCAAAGAGCACAGCGTGAGTACAACATCCTCCTCCGATCACAAAGATCAGAGTGAATGAGCTGGCGTATTTAACTATGCTGGGTGCGCTGCCAGCTGATTGCAAAAGCAATCAGCTGTGCGCACCGAGTCTACCCTACGTTACCTCCTCCTATTTTCCCCCAGCTGACAAACAGTCAGCCTCTAAGCATGTGTCCTGTGACCCTGGTCCAATGATGGACCCCCTGACCAAACTCTTGGACGTGGCGCTTTTCAGCAATTTTTTGGGGACTGTACTCCTTATATCAATCACCTATAGTGTTTCACTTACCCACAATTGGATTTTCGCTATATGCACATGGCCTGGGATACCACAGCAGAGCTGATTCTATGTCTTGAATGCTTTTACAACACTTGCATTGGGTAAGAGAGTTTATTCTCACACAGACCCTCACGGGATGTGGGGGTATATTTTCTCATATATGTATGTGATGTTAACCATTTGTCTTTTGCTTTTGTAATATTCAATAGATGATAATTCTCACTTATCAAACCTTGATGAAGGATTTTCCGAAACGCGTCGGTTTAGTGAGACTTCCCTCATTCAATACCTTGGTCTGTTTCCTTTTTGTTTTGTGATATTCTGTATCTCATACATGTTATCCTTGATGCAATTGTTTGTATGTATCATTTGTATCTGATTCAATTATTTTATATGGCGTATTTTCTGTCATGTGTTTGTACTTTGCAATAAAAATTTCTTCTTTTTTACCTATTATGTATTTTCTATGGTAATGCCTTTAAAATCCCACCTCAGGGGAACCCCTTGTTCTTTTTCTTTGTTATGGGATGTGGCATACCTTTTTTGTTTGCTACTTCTGGTCAGAGCCCTCTCGATTTTTATCATTTCAAAAGTATTTCTTAGAAAAATGTATAGAAAACATAAAAAAATGTTTAAACACATCTAAAACTTACGCACCGTCATAAACAAAGTAATGCAATACAGTCTATACTTCTTGCACCTGACGTGTTTCAGAGTACTAAGTTGTCTCCTTCTTCAGGGATATTTAGCAAGAAGAAACTATGTTTCTAGAGAAAAACAATAAGTGAATGAGTACATAGTGTTGACATTGATATCTAGTGATATACATTATTATTAAAGTGCAATATTGAAAAACACTTACAAATGTTGTGACGGTATAGTTAGCATTCCAGTAATTGTCTCTTGAAAGCATTTGCACTCTCATATGTTTTAAAGTTCTCATCCAAGAAATCCTTAGTGGTACATGTGTATGCAGGTATCAATGTCAGACCCAGGGAGAATTGTAACTTGCCGTTGACCCAACACCCCCTCCTCCACAGAGGGAGGGAAGAATGAGGGGCAAGAAAGGCCTGAAGATACTTGCTTACTGGGCACTTAAACCCCCCTCCAATCCAGACCAATTTTCAGCTTTCAGCGCTGATGCACATTGAATGACAATTGCACGGTCATACAACACTGTACCCAAATGACATTTTTATCATTTTTTCCCCACAAATAGAGCTTTCTTTTGGTGGTATTTGATCACCTCTGCGGTTTTAATTCTTTGTTATAAAAAAAAAATTAAAAATTCAGTCTTTTTACATTTTTTTAAAATTTTGTTATAAAAATGTTAAAACAGGTAATTTTTCTCCTTCATTGATGTACGCTGATGAGGCGGCACTGATAGGCACCAATAGGTGGCAGTGATAGGCACTGATGGGTGGCAGTGATGGGCACTGATTGGTTACACTGATAGGCAGCACTGCTAGGTGGCACTGATTGGCACCACTGGTGGGCATTGATAGGTGGAACTTGTGGGTATTGATAGGTGGCACTTGTGGGCATTGATAGGTGGCACTCGTGGGCATTGATAGGTGGCACTCGTGGGCACTGTCAGGTGGCAATGGCAGGTGGCACAGATGAGGCATAATTGCCTCTTCCTCTTCGGGACTGATGTCCCTTGCAGATGAGCCGGTGATCTGCTTTTTTCTCTCCTCAGGCTATCAACGTGAGGAGAAAAAAATGATTACCAAGCTTTTGTTTACCCTTACTCGGATCAGTGATCACCCGAGTCTCAGTGGCTCGGTGATCACAGCGTGCTCTGCACGCGCCCTGCAGGGCACGTGCACAGGGGAGGCGGTCATACAACGGCCTCCCGGAAATTCAGGTCTGCGCTGTGGCCGTCATTCAGCTATAGCGCGGATGTCAAGGAGGTTAAAAACATACAAGAGTGCAAATGCTTTCAAGTTCTCATCCAAGAAATCCTTAGTGGTACATGTGTATGCAGGTATCAATGTCAGACCCAGGGGGGAATTGTAACTTGCCGTTGACCCAACACCCCCTCCTCCGCAGAGGGAGGGAAGACCGAGGGGCAAGAAAGGCCTGAAGACCCACTGGAGCCGAGAAAGAAAAAGCCCTGTGGAGTGTAGACAGACAGTCTGTGAGTATAAAAATAGCCATAGTTTCTTCGTATAAATGAAAGCATAACTGAAAAATGCTTGGTACCTGTTGATGGTAAAAATTGTTCCCACAAGGTAGGAGCACGTGTGTTGTAGGAGAATGTTGAACCACAGCTATAAAATAAATAACAATAATAAATATAGGTGTCTATCTATAGCCTGTATAGTGTAAGCAAGATCTTTATTAAAACAAAATGTAATTTCAATGTATATACAGAGAGTGTAGATATGTATAAAGTAATAGGTGTTATTGAATGCACCATTATGTTTCATCAATAAAGTGTTTTTAATTAAGAAACTTTTTATATATAGTTGTGATTTTAATTTCTTGTTTTTCATTTTTCAAAAAATCACTGTATACTAGATGTTAAATTAGAGGTGCCCGTATGCCCAGAAAGTATAGAGGATGACCCAAAACATACTTTCCATTTAGGCCCCTTTCACACTTATATGACTTTTCCCACAATTTTGTATTGCAAAATCGTATGACAAGTCATTCTCCATGATTTTCAATGACTACCATTCATATTGGCACAACTTTAAGTAGTGCCGACTTCAAAGTAGTCCCTGCACTACTTTGGTCCAACCTACATACGATTTGTACTCCATAGACCTCAATGTTAAACCCTCAAGTAGCATGCAAATCGTACCTGAATAATATAGACACAATTTCAGCACTACTTTGTAAGTACAACCTGAGAATGGTTAATGCCAAAGTTGTGGCAAAGTCGTACAAAGTAGTACTGCTCCCAAATCGTGGCAAAATCGCTGCAAAGTCACAGTAAAATCGCGCGACTTTGAAGTCGTATATGGTGTATGGCCAGTATGGTGTATGGTCAATTAGCTCAGTTCTCCCTCCTATCTCCTTACTATCAGCTGTGCCCTTGACAGCTGATTGGTGAAGGAGGGAGTTATATACCCAGCAATGTCCGCTCGTTCTCACATCCTTCTTATTTGTTTGCTGGATGTCGAGACGAGTGGTCACAAATCCCTGCTGTTAAAGGTAAAAAACTCTACCCTTCCTTTAACCCTTTCACCAGCCTGTGATTCAACTTTTTCTAGCTGGCCAAACACCATATAGTGTGGATCACTGTTCATTTTTCTGTGTGCTTGAATGGAAGTATGTTTTGGGTCATCCTCTATACTTTCTGGGCATATGGGCACCTGTAATTTAACATCTAATATATAGTGATTTTTTGAAAAATGAAAAAACAAGAAATTAAAATCACAACTATATATAAAAAGTTTCTTAATTAAAAACACTTTATTGATGAAACATAATGGTGCATTCAATAACACCTATTACTTTATACATATGTACACTCTCTGTATATACATTGAAATTAAGTTTTGTTTTAATAAGATCTTGCTTACACTATACAGGCTATAGATAGACACCTATATTTATTATTGCTATTTATTTTATAGCTGTGGTTCAACATTCTCCTTCAACACATCTGCTCCTACCTTGTGGGAACAATTTTTACCATCAACAGGTACCAAGCATTTTTCAGTTATGTTTTAATTTATACGAAGAAACTATGGCTATTATTATACTCACAGACTTCACAGACTGTCTGTCTACACTCCACAGGGCTTTTCCTTTCTTGGCCCCCGGGGGTCTTCAGGCCTTTCTTGCCCCTCAGTCTTCCCTCCCTCTGTGGAGGAGGGGGTGTTGGGTCAACGGCAAGTTACAATTCCCCCCTGGGTCTGACATTGATACCTGCATACACATGTACCACTAAGGATTTCTTGGATAAGAACTTTAAAAATATACGAGAGTGCAAATGCTTTCAAGAGACAACTACTGGAATGTTAACTATACCATCACAACATTTGTAAGTGTTTTTCCACATTGCACTTTGATATCTAGTGATATACATTATTATTAATGTCAACACTATGTACTCATTCACTTATTGTTTTATTCTAGAAACAGTTTCTTCTTGCTAAATATCTCTAAAGAAGGAGACAACTTAGTACTCTGAAACGTGTCGGGTGCAGGAAGTATAGACTGCATTGTATTACATTGTTTATGATGGTGCATACATTTTAGATGTGTTTAAACATTCCATTTTTTTATGTTTTCTATACATTTTTCTAATAAATACTTTTGAAATTATAAAAACACTCTGCTAAAATCTTCTTAAAAAATGATCGTGCCTTAAAAGTCCACCACATAGGGGATTTTTCTTTTTCTTCTGAAGGGCACTGATGGGTGGCACTGATAGCTGGCACTGATGGGTGGCACCGATGGGCACTGGTAGGTGACACTGATAGGCAGCACTGATGAGGCACTGATTGGCATCACTGGTGGGCATTGATAGGTGGCACTGATATTAACTGGTGGGCACTGATTGATGGCACTGTGGGCCCTGGCAGGTGGCAATGGCAGGCGGTACTGGTTGGCACAGATGAGGCGGCTATGCCTCTTCCTCTTTGGGACCTATGTCCCTTCAACAGAAGCCGGTGATCAGCTTTTTTCTCCTCACGCTGTCAGTGATTTAGCAAGGGGGTCCCCAGATTCTGCCTCCCCCCATGTGGATGGGTATCAGGTAAATTGTACCCCTACCCATTCACCAAAAAAGTATCAAAAGGTAAAAACCACACTAGCCAGTTTTTGACAATTCCTTTATCAAACAAAAAAAAAGTGTCCCACAATGTACATCCATTGTCAATGACGCTGCCCAACGGATGCAAAAAAAAAAAAAGAAAAACTCAGCAGTCCCTGGGAGGCCTCCCATAGAGGCAATCTTTTGGCTTTGACAGCTGTTATATAGGCAAGGGCGGGGCCACCCACTGATGTAACTGGATGACCCTGTCCCGTCTAATGTCACCTGACATCAGAAGGGGGCGGGGTCACTCGGTTATGTCACCGGGTGGCCCCGCCCTTGCCTATATAACAGCTGCCACAGCCAAGAGACAGCAGTCGCTGGGAGTCCTCCCATGGAAGCGGAGCTTTTTGTTTTTACTATTTTCTACTATTTTTCGGGTCCGTCGGGCAGTGTGATTGAAGATGGATGGACATCACGGGACACTTTTTCTTTTTTTTTTTTTTTATTAAAGGAATTGTCCAAAACCGTCTGTTATGGTTTTTACTTTTTGACACTTTTTTTGGTGAATGGGTAGGGTTACAATGTACCCGATACCCATTTACATGGAGGGGATGGGACCTGGGGGCCCCTTGTTAAAGGGGGCTTCCAGATTTGGATAAGAACCCTGCCCACAGACCCCGACAACCAATGGCCAGGGTTGTTGAGAAGAGGCCCTTGTCCCCATAAACATGTTGAGGGCAAGCGGCCTGCTATAGTTCAGGAGGGGGGGTGCTCGCTCGTCCCCCTTTTCTGGCCTGCCAGGCTGCTTGCTCGGATAAGGGTCTGGTATGTATTTTGGGGGTACCCCCACGCCAATTTTTTTTTACATTTTGGTATGGAGTTCCCCTTAAAATCCATTGCAGAACCAAAGGGCCTGCTATGGATTTTGGGGGGGGACCCCATGCCGTTTTTTTCCTAATTTTAATTTTGTCATAGTGTTCCCCTTAACCATATATAGTCTACACTGAATGCACTGTATATATATATATATATATATATATTGTAATAGTGAGAGTCCCTGTCTCTGGAAAAAGGGGGTTAAAAAGGGACACAGAGTTTGCATATCTGTGGATTGCAGAGCTACAGAGCATAGGTTTGAAAAGGAGAGGACTGCTCGGGCAGCTTTCTCTAGATCTAGCTATTTCCGGATGGGGCTGTGTAGTTTGGAGATGCCTCAGAGTCTTGGGTGGGATGGGATCTCCAACCCTGTGTCTGGGTCTTGTAGATAGCCAGCAGGGTGTGTGCCCAGGTGCACACAGCCCATATAATGAGGGACTGGTGAGAGAAGGAAGGTGGAGTGTGAGCAGCTTGCTGCTACTGTTTGAAGACAAACCTGTGTTTGGAGAGTGTCTGCTCTGTGGGAGACTGTAGCCCGTGTAAGGGAGACTCTTTGCCCAGGGACTGAGAAAGGCTGGCCAGCCTTGAGAGTCGGGAAGACTACGGAAGCCAGTGAGTCCAGGGGGCTGGAAAGAATCAACTCTGTTGAGAGCAAGCAGAGGAACTGCTGACAAGAGAGAGACAGGTGGCTTGGTATATTTTTATTTGAGTGCTTAATGAAGTTAAACCCCTGCGTGGGATTTCTGGATGGACTTTTGTTTTGTTTTTTCCCTTTAATAAACGTGGGCTACCAGGCCCTTAACTATAAATGCCTGTCTGATATGGACCCACTGCACAAAAATGCATCTATCCAATTGAGCTAAACACCCCAATATCACGATATTGATATAGTGATATTAATATCAATATATATATATATATATATAATGTTGCCTGCACTGTGTGTGTATATATATATATATATATATATATATATATATATATATATATATATATATATATATATACTAAACTGCCTGCACGCCACTAACTAATCAGCCTAATCTAGCTCAATTTCCATGTATCTCACTACATACGGCTGCCGTGTAAGCAGCCTTATATAGTGTGGGGCGTGCACTTAACCCCCTGAGCCATGATTGGCCAAAGGCACCCTACCTTTGGCCAATCATGGATCTCACAGCAGAGTGCGCTGTGATTGGCCAAAGCATGCAGGTCAGGTGCATGCTTTGGCCAATCAGCAGCCGTCTATGCACTGTGCTCTTGCAGTGCATTATGGGGCGCTCTGCGGTATTCGAATTTGCTGTGAACGCCCCATATTTTTGGTTCCTTTGCGAACAATCACCCGATGTTCGAGTCAAACTTACCTTTTATTCAAACATCGGGACCATCCTTACTGATCTTCTTGTAGCCTTCACCTTTCTTGTGTCAAGAAATTATTTTCTTTCTCAGGCCTTCAGACATTTCTCTACCATGTGGTGCCATTGCTGACAGCATGAAATGGGAAGGGATTTTCTTTGTAACGTCCTTTTATAATCAACTGTCTGCTAGACACCTGTTCAATGAATAGTTACACTCACCTGTAGGGATAAGCCAAACACCCCCTGGTTCAGTTCACAGCAGAACTTGCGAACAGGCAAAAAATTAACGCGAACACCGTTAAAGTCTATGGGACACGAACTTGAAAAATCAAAAGTACTAATTTTAAAGGCCTATATGCATGTTATTGCCGTAAAAAGTGTTTGGGGGCCCAGGTCCTGCCCCAGGGGACATGTATCAATGCAAAAAAAGTTTTAAAGTTTCAGGAGCAGTGATTTTAATAATGCTTAAAGTGAAACAATAAAAATGAAATATTCCTTTAAATATCGTGCCTGGTGGGTGTCCTTAGTATGCCTGTGAAGTAGCGCATCTTTCCCGTGTTTAGTTTAGAACAGTACCACAGCAAAATGACATTTCCCAAGGAAAAAATGTAATTTAAAACTGCTCGTGGCTGTAATGAATATAGAATCGTTGGACAAAATGGCATGGGTTCCCCGACCCAATCCATTACTAGGCCCTTTGGATCTGGTATGAATATTAAGGGGAACTCCGCACCAAAATTTAAAAAAAAAATTGCGTGGGGGTCCCCTCAAAATCAATACCAGGCCCTCAGGCCCCCCTGAGCCATGCTCTCACAGCAGAGCGCGCTGTGATTGGCCAAAGCATGCAGGTCAGGTGCATGTTTTGGCCAATCAGCACCCGTCAATGCACTGCGATCTCGCAATGCATTGATGGTCTCGCCTCATAATGACAGTCTCGCCATTCATTATGGGGCATTCCGCGGGTGTTCAAATTTCCCCCTAACGCCCCATAATGTTCGATATTCGGCGAACACCCGATGAACATCGGGCTCATCCCTACTAACCTGTAGTTGAACTCTTGTTCATTAGAATTTTGTGGTCTAAAAGGTAGCTTTGCTCCTAAGACTTTCATTGGGGTGTATTCATTTTTTGCAACATGGTCTTGAATGAATTTGTTAGGAAAAATTATTTTTTGTGTGTGCAAATTAACAAATCTTGGTTGCAATCCACGGCCCACATTTGTGGGAGTATTTTGTAGTATAGTGTCCCATAGAGAATGTTGATTCTGAAAGGAAAGTAAAGGTTTCCTGACAAATCTGTTGGGATGTACTCATTTATGCTGGGCACTGTATAGTGCACAGTACTAATAATAAAAACCCAGAGGGCTCAGTTAATAGAGAAAAGACTGTGAACAATTTCTTCCCCAAAGAATTTTTTTAATGAATGAAGTCTTTCAAAGGTATATATTCTTTATAAATTCTCAGTTCAGTGGTGTAAGAATTGACTACTATTAGTCAAAATGTTCTGATCATCATACAGTGGGATACATCACAGATCTTCTTTTTTTTTTTTTTGTTTACAGCTATTTAGCTTATTTTGCTAGTTTACAATGCTTCTTAAATTTAAATCATATCCATCTAAACTCCCTCTGTATTTTACATTCTGATCAGAAGTCAAGCCCAATATGTTATTTTTCACATAATAAGCAACTAAAGACTAAGCCCGGGTTCACACTGCAACGGGCTGCGGATCGCACAGGAGCGCTGTGCGTCGCTGTGCGTCCCTGTTCCCCGTTTCAGGGTCGAATCAGGGCCGATTCTATGCCTGAATTCGGCCCTGAAACGCAGCCAAAGACGCACAGCGTTTTTGTGCAGTGCGCTCCGCAGCCGCCCCGGAGATATGTGAACCGGCTCCATAGGGAGCCAGTCACATTCTCCTGCTATGTCAATTAGATGTGCGGAAACGCACATCTAATTCGCATAGGTGTGAACCCGAGCTAAATCTTTAACTGGAAATTATTTATATTTGGCTTTGACAGAATTTTTTATCTGAAATATTGTACAATTCATATTACGCTTGGTCTTTTTATGCATGCTTGTATTAACTGAAAGAAAAAGGTACATCTAATAATAGGAAATCTCTATGCCAAAATTTGACATGTAATATCTGATATAACAGAAAGCAAAACTTAAGCACTGGGAAATATATTTTCCAATATCAGTCCATCCTACATTCATCAGATTAAATGTCAAGATATTTGGAGAATGTAAATATTGAGACATGCTTCTTGATATTAAAGTACGGTAAATGAACCATGACATTCCTGCATGCAAGTAGAAATGGTTGTTGCATTATTGTATGCATGGTTGGGTTTTCATATGTGATCAGCATTTTGTCATTTTTTATTATAATTTGATGTGAATAATTATTACATGCTGCTAGCCTGTTCAAAATAGGCCAGTCTATTTAAACATATACCTGTATATTTTTTATTCTGAATGCTCTATTTTCAGAGCTAGCTTGAATATACATCTTTATGTATATGGCAGCTACATATAACTCATATTAATAAGGAGTTTCTTGCTATTGGGAATGATTAAGCATCTTGGGTCCATGAACTGTTTAGTGAACGTGACTTTGTTTTTTTTTGTTTGTTATATTTTTGACTGAGTTTCAAGAAAATTACCAAATTAGTAATTTATGTTCATTGTGCCCTGGTGCACACCCTAGTTTAAAACAATGACATTTACAATATATCTTATACATTTTGCTGGTAATTTTTATGCACTTTTTATGATGGCCAATGATTGTGAAATTACTTTTTTCATGGAGAACCAAACATCTGCGAAGGAATTCCACATATTACCGTTTGCCGTTGTATCTGAATTCACATCTGTGGTTACTGTCATATTTTTCTTCATATATCTGTTTGGTGTATTCATAAATGTAGTAATAATAATGCTGATATATGCTTCTAATCACTTACACACACCAATGTATCTGTTTCTCTGTAACCTCTCCATTCTTGACATTTGCTACACCACAGTCACTGTTCCTAAATTTCTGCACATGTGTATATCCAGGAATAACATAATATCCTACAGTCAGTGTTTCATGCAGATGTATTTTTATATGTTAGCTGGGAGTACAGAGAATATTTTGATACTCACAATGGCATTCGATCGGTATGTTGCAATTTGTTACCCTTTACACTATAATATTATTCTTAATAAGAAATATTGCACCTTACTAACTGTCAGAATCTGGTTTGTGGGCAGTTTTAATTCATTCATAATTACTTTTCAGGCATCAAAAATGACCTTTTGCCAGTCAAAGACCATCCACCAGTTTTTCTGTGATGGCAAAGCTCTGATGAACATTGTGTGTGCTGGTTTAAATCATTTTTATGCTGTTATATATTCAGAAATCTTCATATTTGGGTTTTGCACATTCTTTGGCATTCTGGTATCTTATGTAAAAATCATAAAAGTTATTCTACAGATTAAATCTAAAGAAGGATGTAAAAAAGCCTTCTCCACCTGTTTATCCCACCTTACTGTCATCATAATATACTATACTACCAGTGTGTTTGCCTATATGATTCCAAAATATTTCAATATCCTGGAACAAGTATGCACTGTTCTTTATACTGTAGTTACACCCATGATAAACCCTCTAATCTACAGTTTGAGAAATGATGATGTGAAAAAAGCTTTGAAAAGTCTGTTAAAGCCTACAAAGGAGACAATGTTAAACAATAAATAGCCATGCTAAATATCCATGTATATGAAGTGTTTTATGTGCAAAAAGGTTTGTAAAGTAATGTACATACTCCTGTCATTAATTTACCTAAACACCAACCTGTACATTCACAGAACAGTGATATGTGTCATCACAAAGTGTGACACTGAGAAAGGGGGGAACCAAATAAATGATAACATAATAACACCATATCGGTGTGGGTCGGCGTACCCCAAGCTACCACCAAAAGCAAACTAAGGGGAAGAGAGCCCAAAAGACAAAATGTGGGTACTAAATGCAACCATAAGATTATACTGCTATAAAAATGTTATGCTTTATTGGGGACTACAAATGTGGAAAAAATTAGCAAATGCAAAATAGACACCTCCACCCACCACTAAAAATGACAACCTTGTCAATATTAAAATATAAAATAGAGTCTGGACTCTTATTTTAGGTCACTAAAGCTTCATACCCAACAGCAGCATTCCAAGGCTCACAATAGAGCATACATGAATATTACAAAGAAAGGGGGTGCATGCACGAAGTCTCCTCAGATGGCCGCGTAAGCCCGGAGCTCCGCACTGCACCGACCACACAGCTCACATTGCAGCAGAACGGGACCTGCAGACGCCCACAAACCACAGAAGAGCACAGGGGGGATCCCTGCGCACCACTACATGCTGGGAGGGTAGGGGCCAGATGAACCCAAGGGCCCCAGTTTAAGTCAGTCGAGAACCATACAAATTCAATATGGCGGCCACGTCACAGACACGAGACCAGGCCACAGAGGACCCCACGGCATCCAGGCAAGTGCTGACACCAGCGGCCCTCTCCTATACTCCCCGATGCCAGGCACCAAGCCAAACACCCATACTCCATCCCCAGCTTCCAGTGTCGCTCATAGAGCGCTCCATGGGGTCATATAGACTGTCCCTGCTGGAATTAACCCCTGTACACCCAGACCCCAGCTCAGCTCCAGGTGACTCAGCCCTAGATGTCACATTTAATGTCTCTGACCTCTTCACTAAAACTTAGGAACTGCTGTATAAAGGGCTGACACAAACTGCTGACAGAATCACTGGAGATATTCAGTCAGATTTTCACAACCTGGGCTCGAGAATACAAAACTATCGAACATAAACTGGACATCACTATCTCCAGAGCCAACCAAAATACGGATCATA
Organism: Lithobates septentrionalis; assembly: GCA_037952835.1. Lineage (NCBI taxonomy): Eukaryota > Metazoa > Chordata > Amphibia > Anura > Ranidae > Lithobates > Lithobates septentrionalis. The sequence goes on from JBBDGP010000254.1 coordinate 1,877,517, forward strand.
TCCATTTTCTCCAGGAACAACTTGACACGGCCCATGCTAGGATCGACGACCTTGAGAATCGATCGAGGAGAGACAATATTAGGATCAGGGGGCTCCCTGAATATATTACAGATATCTTGTCAGCGGTACAGGACATTATCAAAACCCTCATCCCTTCCATTCCAGCACACAAACTGGAACTAGACAGGGCCCACAGATCTCTTGGCCCAACCAGGAAAGACGGGTCCCACAGGGACATAGTGGTAAAACCCCATTTTTATTCCATCAAGGAGGAAGTGATGAAGAGATCTCGCTAGCAAGACCAGTTAAAGTTCCAGGGACATACCATCCAGATTTTTGACGATATATCCCCATTCACTATAAAAAAACGGAGGTCCCTAAAGCCCCTCCTCGTCACCCTTAATAAGAGGGACATTAAATACAGATGGGCATTTCCCTTTGCCCTAAAATTCACCTACAAGGGTAAACAACACACAGTTTCCAGCTTCCCAGATGGAGAACGACTGCTGCTGGATCAAACTCAGCTCCCAGGAGTCCGCGATGGACACTTTAAATATACAGCAGGGGTCAGCCAAACGTCCCATCCCAACGAGCACCACCTCACCACTATGGGAAAAAGTCAAGACCAAGAGAGTCAAGGACAACCTACCCCCCTGACTAGAGTGCCTACCAGCTAAATGATTACTCCCAGCCTGAGGACTCTAGTTTTTGAGGGTGAACCTCGACATCCATTCATACTCTTTTTTATTAACAGGTTTAGGGGTGTTTGCCCCAGTTTACCCTCAAATAATAGGTCACTACCCCATACCCCCCCTTCTCAGCTACATTACCCCCCACCCACCCCACATTTTCCCTAGCCTTTCAAGTTTGAACAACAGATGGTTTCGATTCTGCACATGAATATGTTTATGTTTTTTACAGAGCTGCCCAGGGCCGGGGCATTTGCCTCGCGCCTCCTCCGCCACTCGGATATGATGTTTCCGAACCTAAGTGGTGCTATAATAGCAAGATGTTTGTTTTGAATGAAAGGAGGGAGCCTCTCCCCTCCTTTCATTCAAGGCCAGTAATAGGCCTCACTGTTCTAATATTGTTAATCATACTTTCTCTTTTCTAAACTCTTCTTTCTTTCAGCCAGCCTGCAGATGCTACCTCATTGAGAAATGACCATGGGTGCCCCGACAACCCCGCCACAGACCAGCTATCCCACAACTCCCCTCCGGGACAAAGTAGGTGATGATAGAACGAATAGTTATCATCTCTTTCTGCTCCATGGCCAATGACAAAATAGCCACTCCTCCCCTACGAATTATCTCCCATAACGCACAAGGGTTAAATTCACTCTTGAAAAGGCAGAAAGCTTTTCAGGTATACCGTTCCTGTCACATTGAAGGGGTCCTACTTTAGGAAACCCATTTCCCGGCGTGGTACTCCCCCTCATTCCTTCATGCACACTACCCACAGTTTTTTCTGGGAAATGCCGAAGACAAAACGAGGGGGGTAGCGATCTTAATATCCAAACACTGCAAATTTACCCCACAACTGGAACACAGAGACCCGGAGGGAAGGTTCCTCCTGGTAAAGGGAGCTTTGGAAGATCACCAATACTCTTTCATATCCTACTACACCCCTAACAGAGGGCAGACAAAATTCTTTCAGCAGATGCTTCAAACCCTAGGGCCTCTAGTGGAGGGCATCCCAATTCTCGGAGGTAACTCCAATATGGCCTTCGACTCAGGCCTTGATAAAACCAAACCCCTTAAAACACAACTTATTAGACCCAGTAAGGTTAGTGTCAAGATAGCGAAATTGATCTTCCAATACGGTTTAGCGGACATATGGAGGGAACTGAACTCACAATCGAGACTTTACACACTTCTCAAACCCACACCAGTCATATTCAAGTATAGACCTTATCCTGCTCTCTATGCACAACATCCCATTAGCCATTAAATCCTCTTTCATAGACGCGGCCTGGTAGGACCACTCTATGGTCCTACTGGCACTGCGCAGAGACACACCTAGACAGAATACATCCCACTGGAAACTAAACCAATCAATCCTGAGCGACCCCATCAGAGTCACAGAATGGCAACAAGCTCTGCAGGAATATATTTCCACCTTAATGATGTGGAGGACATTTCAGCAGAGACACTCTGGGTGGCCCACAAGGTGACAATTTGGGGCAAGTTCATGCAGATAGCCTCCCTACTGAAAAGGGAGAGGCTGGGAGAAATAGAGAGGCTTGAGAAAGAATTTACTAGTGCAAACAGCACAAAAAAGACCCCACGAGTACTCCTATTAGCTACCCTGGATGCGGTCCGAGTAGCCCTAAATTTAGCACTAACAGCGAAAGCTGATAAGAACATTAGATGGACTGGGGCTAAGTTCTACCAGCGTAGGGACAAAATAGGACCCATACTTGCCTCAAAACTCTCCCCAAAATATAAATCTTACTCACTCCCGAAAATTAGACAGGCAGATGGCAGCTTCAGCCTAAATCCACAGCGCATAATGCAGACTTTACAGGATTATTACACTGACCTATACAGGGCAGATACAAATACGAATTTGACGCAAATAGAAACATTCCTGGATGGTTTACACCTCCCATCTTTGGGAGAAGACCACAGAGCGGAACTAGAAGCACCCATCACATCTGAGGAGGTAGCAGAGGTTATCAAAAATCTAAAAGAGGGAACAGCACCGGGGCCAGATGGATTCCCAACACCTTACTATAAAGCATTTGCAGAAACCCTAACCCCATACCTAACTAGATTCTTCAACTCTAAAAAGAATGGAGCCGACTGGGAAACCAACTAAATTCAGCATACATCTCGGTAATACCCAAACCCGAAAAAGATGCAGGGATAGTAGGGAACTACAGACCCATTTCATTAATTGATAATGATTTAAAAATCGTAACCAAAGTCTTAGCAAACCGCCTAGCAGCATTTATAGGTCAATATATTCATAAGGACCAGGTAGGATTCATACTGGGTCGGCAGGGCCCTGACCAGGTGCGAAGAGCAGTACACCTAATCTCAATACTGCAATCGGGTTGGGAGGGAGGACCCAGGCAAGAGGGCATGCTCTTATCACTAGACCCCCAGAAGGCCTTCAATTCGGTCTCATGGACGTATCTATTTGCGGTACTACGACGCTGGGGTTTCAGTCCGAACTTTATAGGGATCCTAGAGGCCCTGTACTCTGCACCGGAAGCTAAAGTCAGACTACAAGGGTGCCATTCAAACCCGATTAAGCCAGGGGCACACGCCAGGGTTGCGCGCTCTCTTCCCTGACATTTGCCATGATGATTGAATCACTAGCGATGGCTATCCACACTCATCCAGATATCAGGGGAGTACAGTGTGGTCAAACAACCCATAAGTGCGCCCTGTTCGCTGATGATTTGTTACTGTTCATAACCTCTCCATCCACCTCGCTCCCAAATTTGCCAAAATATCAGGCCTACAAGTGAATATGACTAAATAACAAGCACTGAATGTCTCCCTACCACACTCCCTTATATCTCCCTACCACACTCCCTTATATCTCAACTGAAGACCTCCTTCAAATTTGAATGGAGTAACATCTTTATCAAATACTTAGAGGTGTTCAACCTTAGGTGTGAGGTTGAGCCCTATCAGGCAAACTACCCCCCAATCTACAGAAAGCTGGAATCCGATCTTAGCAGCTGAGCCTCATATAAAATGGCATGGATGGGCAGAATTAACTGTCAAGATGACCCTCCTCCCTAGGTTGCTATACGTATTTTGCTCCCTGCCTATCCTGATCATAAAAGACCACCTTAAAACCTTTCAGGGAAAGATCACCAGATTCATTTTGGACAAGAAAGGCCCCCGCTTCTCACAATGTAACCTCTTCAACCTCTCCACAAAAGGAGGACTAGGCCTCCCAAACTTAATATGGTACTACCAAGCTGCAAGATTAGCACAATTATCCACCTTCTACCTCAGAGTTGAAAAACCGGATTGGGTGGCCATAGAGAGACAGGCAGTACCTAAATTCACTCTAGACTTCCTACTATGGTGCCCACCCAAGAGCAGACCCCCAATTCTATCCCTGACTCTTTCACACTCATTCTCCCTGTGAGACTCCTTGAGAAAATTTCCCTCCCTAGTCTCTGATATCCAACCATTAGCCCACATTTTTAATAACCCTCTATTTAAACCAGGCATGAACATCAAAGCCTTCAAATGGTGGCTAGACAAGGGGGTGTACCGCATCAGACACTTTTATTCCTGCACAGGCCCGTTGTCCCTTAAACACTTTGAAAAGGAACTAGAGCTCCCCATCACCGAAAAATTCAGGTTCCACTAAATTTCACATTTCACTCACTCCATATGGAAAAAGAAACCAAACTCGCCTACGTTTACAGATTACGAACGTTGGTGCGGTCAGGCCATGGAGCAGAGGGGAGGTATTTCTATAATCTATGCGTCACTTGCGAGGAACTCCAACAAACTACCTTATATGCTAGCTTGGGAAAAAGATCTCCAAAACACATGGGACTTGGAGGACTGGCACAAGTCATTCTCCAGCTCTCTAAAAGGCATTTTCAATGCCTCACTCATGGAAGCCAACATTAAACTCTTTATGAGATGGTACTTGGTCCCTACCAGATTAGCAAAATGGGAAAAGGTCCCCCGAGCGGGGTTTTTAGGCAGCCAACTATAGATGTGAGCAAGGCAGTAAATAAAATATTAAAATGCTTTATTGAAGGGTAATGAATGAATGTAACAACATATAAATATAAGTTAGGAGCTCCAGTGGGAAAATACCCATACCAAATACATACAATAGCAAACATAGGTTATACACAGCATATGATAAGGCTATTGCATAACAATCCTGACGCGTTTCGACCCATGAATTTTGGGGTCTCTTCAGAGGATGAGTTTGCTACAGAAAAAAGAAAAATTTATAACAGTATGTCCAGCTTATTTAAAAGAATTACAGCATAGGCAAGTTTGTTTAGCAACATGTTTAGTAACACTTTGCACATAATTACCACTGAGTTTGGATGTACCCCTCGATCAGAGCCTCCCCACATAGCAGCCCAACCATCCAGTGTGCCCGCACGCAGCAGCACCCCGGAAGAAGGGGGAACAGGAATCCACTTGATATGGCTTGCAAGGAGTCACACGTATAATTGCCCCCCCACCAACACGCCACTGGGGGGTGGGGCCGGAACCTACGAAAATTGTCAGAGCGTTAGCTCATGAATATACCCATATAGGTTAATGGTTAGATTTAACTGTTGGGCGGTCAGAAAGTGTTGTAATAATCTATTACAGCTTGAATTGATCATATGAAGGATTAGGGATGAGCTTCGTGTTCGAGTCGAACCCATGTTCGACTCGAACATCGGCTGTTCGACCGTCCGTCGAATTGCGAACGTTATGGGCCGTTCGCGCCAAATTCGTGTGGCGCGTCACGGCCCATAATTCACTGCGGCATCGCAGTGCATTGCTGGCTGATGATTGGCCAAGCATGCACTATGACCCGCATGCTTGGCCAATCACAGCGCCGTCAGTAGAGAGAGCTGTAATTGGCCAAAGCCAGGGTGGCTTTGGCCAATTATGGCTCAGGGGATTTAGTACACACCCCACACTATATAAGGCCGCCTGCACGGCGGCCCTGTGTAGTGTGTGTTCCGGTGTGCTGAGAGATAGAGAGAGAGAGAGACAGTGTCATTTGATTTGAGTTAGATAGATTAGGCAGAACAGTCAGTTAGCTGCACTTACAGTGTATTGTGTATATATATGCATCCCAGGTGTTGCATATATATATATATATACACTGTATTCAGTTTAGCTAGATCCGTTCCTGTTATCTTCTATCTAGACTATTTACATTTAGTGCAGTGTGTCCTGCTCACAGTGTTCAGCTAGATCCGTTCCTGCTATTTACATTCAGTGCAGTGCGTCCTGCTCACAGTGTTCAGCTAGATCCGTTCCTGGTATTTACATTTAGTGCAGTGCGTCCTGCTCACAGTGTTCAGCTAGATCCGTTCCTGCTATTTACATTCAGTGCAGTGCGTCCTGCTCACAGTGTTCAGCTAGATCCGTTCCTGCTATTTACATTCAGTGCAGTGCGTCCTGCTCACAGTGTTCAGCTAGATCCGTTCCTGCTATTTACATTCAGTGCAGTGCGTCCTGCTCACAGTGTTCAGCTAGATCCGTTCCTGCTATTTACATTCAGTGCAGTGCGTCCTGCTCACAGTGTTCAGCTAGATCCGTTCCTGCTATTTACATTCAGTGCAGTGCGTCCTGCTCACAGTGTTCAGCTAGATCCGTTCCTGCTATTTACATTCAGTGCAGTGCGTCCTGCTCACAGTGTTCAGCTAGATCCGTTCCTGGTATTTACATTTAGTGCAGTGCGTCCTGCTCACAGTGTTCAGCTACATCCGTTCCTGCTATTTACATTCAGTGCAGTGCGTCCTGCTCACAGTGTTCAGCTAGATCCGTTCCTGCTATTTACATTCAGTGCAGTGCGTCCTGCTCACAGTGTTCAGCTAGATCCGTTCCTGCTATTTACATTTAGTGCAGTGCGTCCTGCTCACAGTGTTCAGCTACATCCGTTCCTGCTATTTACATTCAGTGCAGTGCGTCCTGCTCACAGTGTTCAGCTAGATCCGTTCCTGCTATTTACATTCAGTGCAGTGCGTCCTGCTCACAGTGTTCAGCTAGATCCGTTCCTGCTATTTACATTCAGTGCAGTGCGTCCTGCTCACAGTGTTCAGCTAGATCCGTTCCTGCTATTTACATTCAGTGCAGTGCGTCCTGCTCACAGTGTTCAGCTAGATCCGTTCCTGGTATTTACATTTAGTGCAGTGCGTCCTGCTCACAGTGTTCAGCTAGATCCGTTCCTGCTATTTACATTCAGTGCAGTGCGTCCTGCTCACAGTGTTCAGCTAGATCCGTTCCTGGTATTTACATTTAGTGCAGTGCGTCCTGCTCACAGTGTTCAGCTAGATCCGTTCCTGCTATTTACATTCAGTGCAGTGCGTCCTGCTCACAGTGTTCAGCTAGATCCGTTCCTGCTATTTACATTCAGTGCAGTGCGTCCTGCTCACAGTGTTCAGCTAGATCCGTTCCTGCTATTTACATTCAGTGCAGTGCGTCCTGCTCACAGTGTTCAGCTAGATCCGTTCCTGCTATTTACATTCAGTGCAGTGCGTCCTGCTCACAGTGTTCAGCTAGATCCGTTCCTGCTATTTACATTCAGTGCAGTGCGTCCTGCTCACAGTGTTCAGCTAGATCCGTTCCTGCTATTTACATTCAGTGCAGTGCGTCCTGCTCACAGTGTTCAGCTAGATCCGTTCCTGCTATTTACATTCAGTGCAGTGCGTCCTGCTCACAGTGTTCAGCTAGATCCGTTCCTGGTATTTACATTTAGTGCAGTGCGTCCTGCTCAGTGTTCAGCTAGATCCGTTCCTGCTATTTACATTCAGTGCAGTGCATCCTGCTCACAGTGTTCAGCTAGATCCGTTCCTGCTATTTACATTCAGTGCAGTGCGTCCTGCTCACAGTGTTCAGCTAGATCCGTTCCTGCTATTTACATTCAGTGCAGTGCGTCCTGCTCACAGTGTGCAGCTAGATCCGTTCCTGCTATTTACATTCAGTGCAGTGCGTCCTGCTCACAGTGTTCAGCTAGATCCGTTCCTGCTATTTACATTCAGTGCAGTGCGTCCTGCTCACAGTGTTCAGCTAGATCCGTTCCTGGTATTTACATTTAGTGCAGTGCGTCCTGCTCACAGTGTTCAGCTAGATCCGTTCCTGCTATTTACATTCAGTGCAGTGCGTCCTGCTCACAGTGTTCAGCTAGATCCGTTCCTGCTATATACATTTAGTGCAGTACGTCCTGCTCACAGTGTTCAGCTAGATCCGTTCCTGTTATCTTCCTACTGACAGGCAGGCTTGTCTGGTTACAGTATATAAAGCTACCTGAAGAAAATTACAGGTGTTCTATCCCAGCTTAGTGCAGCTACAGGCCATTAGTATGTCTGGAAGGCCAAGAAGGAGAGGCAGACAGTCACAAGCCAATAAGAGAGGGCAAGCAGGCTCTGTGTCTAGTGCTGGTCGTGGAGACGGTGCATCCTCATCAGCACGTGGCCATGGGACACGCTTGGCCTTTTTTTCGGCAGCTGGCCGTGTTGAGCCGCAACATGCGGAAGACTTGGTCGAGTGGATGACCAAGCCGTCCTCATCCTCCTCATCCTCTCTCACCCATGCCCAGGGTGCTTTGTCTGGCAAAGCAGCGGCCTCTTCCCTCAGCTCAATGTCATCAGTGACTCCTTCCCTAGCTCCACCATGTCCTCATGAGGATTCCCTCGAACTGTTTGACCACAGTGTTGGGTACATGCTCCAGGAGGATGCCCAGCGTTTGGAAGGCTCTGATGATGATACTGAGCTCAATGAAGGCAGTAACATGAGCACGGACAGAGGGGGTGCCCAAGAAGGACAGCAATCTGGCAGTCATGCTCCCCCTGCTGCAGCATACTGCCAGGTTTGCTCCAGTGATGAGGAGGGAGGGGATGATGAGGTCACTGACTCAACGTGGGTGCCTGATAGGAGAGAGGAGGAGGAGGAGGAGGAGGTGGCACATCACCAACTAGGCAGGATGCCCTCCAGGGGCCAGCCTAAGGGCAGCACATTGACTGCATCACACCCCAAAGCTCCACATGTGCAGGGCGCTGCAGTCTCTGCGCGTTATTCAAAAAGTTCTTTGGTGTGGGCCTTTTTTGAGACGAGTGCATCAGATCGCACCGCTGCTATTTGCAACATATGTCTCAAGCGTATCTCGCGTGGCCAAAACATCTCCCGCTTGGGTACCACATGCTTGACCAGACATATGTTGACCTGCCATGCAGTTCGTTGGCAAGCGTATCTGAAAGACCCACACCAAAGAACAAAGACGATCTCTCCTTGCTCCTCATCAGCTGAGATTTCCAACCCCACTAGACCTTCAGTCCTCTCTGAGACCTGCAGTGAGAGGAATGAAGGTGTAGAATTAGGTGTGTCACAGCCAAGTACTTGTGGGCAATCTGCTTTTGGTACACCGACGTCAGATTGTACCAGGCAAATTTCCCTGCCCCAGCTGCTGCACCGCCGAAAGAAGTTTGCTCCCAGCCATCCACATGCCCAGCGGTTGAATGCTAGCTTGGCAAAATTGCTAGCACTTCAACTGCTGCCTTTTCAGTTGGTAGACTCTGCCCCCTTCCGTGAGTTTGTGGAATGTGCGGTTCCTCAGTGGCAGGTACCCAAACGCCACTTTTTCTCATGGAAGGCGATTCCGGCTCTCTACCGGCATGTGGAAGGCAATGTCCATGCCTCGCTGGACAGGGCGGTCAGCGGTAAGGTGCATATTACCGCTGACTCATGGTCCAGCAGGCATGGACAGGGACGTTACCTAAGTTTCACGGCGCATTGGGTGACTCTGCTGGCAGCTGGGAAGGATGCAGGACAAGGTGCTGTAGTGTTGGAGGTTGTTCCGCCACCACGCCTCCAAAATGCTGATTGTGACACACCTCTCTCCTCCACCCCCTCCTCTTCTTCTTCCTCCATGGCCTCTTCCTCGGAACCAGCGGTGCTCCGTAGGCGTTCAAGGGGCTACGCAAGTACGCAGGCCAAAAGATGCCATGCGGTGCTTGAGCTGGTGTGCTTGGGGGACAGGAGCCACACTGGGGCAGAGGTTCTGTCAGCTCTGCAGGGGCAGGTTCAGAGGTGGTTGACGCCACGCCAACTTAAGGCAGGAATGGTGGTTTGCGACAATGGCACCAACCTCCTCTCTGCCCTCCGACAGGGACAACTGACCCATGTGCCCTGTTTGGCTCACGTCCTTAACTTGGTGGTGCAGCGGTTCTTGGGCAGGTACCCGGGCTTACAGGATGTCCTGAGGCAGGCCAGGAAAGTCTCTGTGCATTTCCGTCATATAATGCCAGTGCTCGGCTGACGGACCTCCAAAAGGAGTTTAACCTGCCCAAGAACCGCCTAATCTGTGACATGCCCACCAGGTGGAACTCGACGTTGGCCATGCTGCAGCGGCTGCACACGCAGCAGAGGGCCATCAATGAGTACCTGTGCGACTATGGCACCAGGACAGGGTCAGGGGACCTTGGTTTTTTTTCCCCACGCCAGTGGGCCATGATCAGGGATGCATGCACTGTCCTGTCACCATTCGAGGAGGCCACGAGGATGGTGAGCACTGACAGTGCATGCATCAGTGACACTGTCCCCCTTGTCCACCTGTTGGAGCACACGCTGCGTGGAATAATGGACAGGGCACTTGAGGCAGAACAGAGGCAGGAAGAGGAGGACTTCCTTAGCTCTCAAGGCCCCCTTTATCCAGACAGTGTTCCTGCGTGCCCGCCGATCACACAGGAAGAGGACGAGGAGGAGGAGGAGGAGGAGGAGGAAGATTGTGTCAGTATGGAGGTGGAGCCTGGCACTCAGCATCAGCAGTCTTTAAGGGATCAGTCCCAAGGAACACATGGACTTGTACGTGGCTGGGAGGAGGTGGCTGCGGACGTTGTTGTCCTTAGTGACCCAGAGGACTCCGGACCGAATGCCTCAGCAAACCTACGCTGCATGGCCTCCCTGATCCTGCAAAGCCTGCGTAAGGATCCTCGTATTCGTGGTATCAAGGAGAAGGACCAATACTGGCTGGCAACCCTCCTTGATCCACGTTACAAGGGTAAGGTTGCGGACCTTATCTTGCCATCGCAGAGGGAGCAGAGGATGAAACATCTTGGGGAGGCCTTGCAGAAAGGTCTGTGCAACGCGTTCCCAGAGACTGGGAGGTTACAAACTCCTGTTTCTGGACAACGTGTTGCTGAGGCTTCGGTCAGTCAAAGAAGGAGCGGTGGAGAAGGTGGCCGTCTGACCGATGCGTTCAGACAATTTTTTGGTCCGCAGCCCCAAGGTATGATCGGTTCCAGCAACCATCGCCAGCGTCTGTTTTACATGGTGCAGGAATACCTAGGGGCAAGATCAGACTTGGACACCTTTCCCACCGAAAATCCTCTGGGTTACTGGGTCTTGAGGATGGATCACTGGCCAGAGCTTGCACAGTATGCAATTGAGCTACTGGCCTGTCCTGCATCCAGCGTTCTTTCGGAACGCACATTCAGTGCTGCTGGAGGCGTGGTAACCGATCACAGGGTGCGTCTGTCCACCGACTCGGTCGATCGGCTGACCTTCATAAAAATGAATCAGTCTTGGATCACCACCAGCTACCAAGCACCTGATGCAGATGTAACCGAATAATTTTTTTTGAAATCTCAGATCCCTTCAAAGACTGCCTATGCTGATGCTGAGTGACTATCCCTGAGTAATTATCCTCTTCCTCCTCAATCATCACGCTGATAGCTTGTAAGAACATTTTTGGTTCTGGGCGCCACCACCAGTGCCTAAGGCACAATTTTTCAGCCCCTGTTTAACAGGGGCGTGTAATTACAATTTTTGATGCAATACTTTGCAGCAGGGCTTGTTCCTGCGTTTCAACTAGAGTGTCTGTGAGGGGTTGCAGTGTTGTGGCACCAGCACCAGTGCCTAAGACCCAATTTTTCTGCCCCTGTCTAACAGGGGCGTGTAATTACAATTTTTGATGCAATACTTTGCAGCAGGGCTCGTTCCTGCGTTCCAACTAGAGTGTCTGTGAGGGGTTGCAGTGTTGTGGCACCAGCACCAGTGCCTAAGACCCAATTTTTCTGCCCCTGTCTAACAGGGGCGTGTAATTACAATTTTTGATGCAATACTTTGCAGCAGTGCTCGTTCCTGCGTTCCAACTAGAGTGTCTGTGAGGGGTTGCAGTGTTGTGGCACCAGCACCAGTGCCTAAGGCCCAATTTTTCTGCCCCTGTCTAACAGGGGCGTGTAATTACAATTTTTGATGCAATACTTTGCAGCAGGGCTCGTTCCTGCGTTCCAACTAGAGTGTCTGTGAGGGGTTGCAGTGTTGTGGCACCAGCACCAGTGCCTAAGGCCTAATTTTTCAGCTCCTGTTCAACAGGGGCATGTAATTACAATTCTTGATCTAATATTTCACAGCAGGGCCCTGTGAGGGCTTACAGTGTTTTGGCCACAGCAACACCTAAGGCCCAAATTTCTGCTGAGTATATAGGGCAGGACCCTACCTTCAAACATCTAACTTACAAACGACTCCTACTTGCAAACGGTAGGAGACAACAGGAAGTGAGATGAAATCTACCCCTAAGGAAGGGAAATTCTCTCCTGTAAGAGTTAATATGGGAAAACAATTTCTCCTTTCCACTGATGCTTTCCAATCCTTGTTCCACAAAAAAACCCAAATTTTCAAAAAACATTTTTCATTGGGACAAAAAAGTGAGGTGAAATCTTCTGAAGAGGAGGAAAGACGCAAAACAAATGTCACAGGGGTGATAACCCTTCCCTATGTTTTCCAAAAAGCTTAGAAAAGATTTTTTGGCTGGAGCTAAACACATTAAAAATGTTCAAAATTACAAACAGATTCTACTTAACAACAAACCTACAGTCCCTGTCTTGTTTGCACCGCCTGTATACTGCTGTTCAGAGTATATAGGGCCTGGTGGCCCCACACCTTTCCTTATTTTAATTTGGGTGTGGGGTTCCCCTTAATATCCATACAAGACCCAAAGGGCCTGGTAATGGACTGGGGGGTACCCATGCCGTTTGTCTCACTGATTTTCATCCATATTGCCATGACCCGACATGACATTAAACCCGCAAGCAGTTTTAAATGAGATTTTTTCCTTTAAAAATGACATTTGGTGCAGGGACTGTTCTAAACATGGGAAACACGCGTCACTTTACAGGCATACTATAGACACCCCCCAGGTACGATATTTAAAGGAATATTTCACTTTTTTTTTTTTACTTTAAGCATCATTAAAATCACTGCTCCCGAAAAAACGGCCGTTTTTAAAAGTTTTTTTTGCATTGATACATGTCCCCTGGGGTAGGACCCGGGTCCCCAAACCCTTTTTAGGACAATACCATGCAAATTAGCCTTTAAAATGAGCACTTTTGATTTCGAACGTTCGAGTCCCATAGACGTCAATGGGGTTCTAACGTTCGTGCGAACTTTCGGTCCGTTCGCGGGTTCTGGTGCGAACCGAACCGGGGGGTGTTCGGCTCATCCCTATGAAGGATAATAAAATGAGTAAAGTGACTATATTGGTATAACTAATATAATATATGTCAGGGATGACCTTGTCTTTAAATGCTGACAATGGCAGTGATAGGAAGAGAAGTGAGGGATGTGCACAGTGAATAATGACATGTAAAATATATGTGAAAAAAGGAATGTGCATGAAAATGATGCGAGTGAGTGTTTTAAACAGCAAAAAAAAAAGGAAAAAAAAAGGAAAAAAAAAAAACACAAATGAGTGTATGTGTGATGTGTGAATTTGAGGAAAAAGTGCATGATATTGCCAAGTATCTAAGTCTATGTGAAAAAAGGAATGTGCATAAAAATGATGCGAGTGAGTGTTTAAACAGCAGAAAAGAAAAAAAAAATGAATAAATAAAAACCAACACAAAACAAATGAGTGTATGTGTGATGTGTGAATTTAAGGAAAAAGTGCATGATATTGCCAAGTATCTAAGTCTACGGCATCCAGAGCTGGTGTGCACATAAATCAAGAATTAAATATAAGTAAAATATTATTCTATGGGGTCTGACAAAGCATTGATAATCAGATGTATCATAAGTTCTTACTCACTCCTACTGTTGAGGAAAAAGAGTCTGGCCGTCCAAGGAGGAAGTGGAGGGATCACACCCAAATCCACCCTCATTAAATAGTGTCCTTAATTAGTACTGAAATTGACAACAGGTATCATTTCTTCCGCCCCTTAACCCCGGAGTGTAGAGGGAGGCTGTGGCCGCCATTGGCAGGCCTCGTGTGGCTCCCTCGGCGTCCATCAAGGCGAAGCCCCGACATCTGTCGTCACCTTCGCCGTAAAATACGTGACATCATGAGGCCGCACGCACACGCGACCCGCACGTGTGCGCACACCGCACGCAACGTCCAAAGGTGATGGGGGATGCCGCCGGCAGGGTAATCACACCCATGGGCGGCCGATCCGAGAATCCGGCCATCCAAGGGGAGAGTCAAGGGGAGCGCAGGTAACTGAGCTCCCCACCCTGCCGGGAAGACACATCAGGGAACATGATCCCCGACCCAGGGAGCACGCGGCAATGCAGGCATCACAGGGGCCCCGATGGCGCAAGCTGCAAGCGGGGAGGCGCCGATCGAGAGGCACACAAACGAGCTCACATATACGATTTATGAAAAACAACAAATAACAAAAGTTTTCTACATAATTGCTTATTGATAATACAAAGTAAACAATGGAAACTGTGCACTGACAATTCTAACAATATTCCTAAAAATATGTAAAAACCACAACAACCCAGAAGTGGCAACATAATTTCAACGTTTAAATAGATTTGTTTGAAAGGAAATAACTCTCAAATACACAAAAATAACTCCCAGATACACAAAATAGTAAATGTATAGCAACCCAAATAAGGAAATTTGCATCGGATCCAGTGGATCCCTCATTGCTCATGGTTGCGATGCGATTTTACTCTATTCGCAACCACGAACAAGGCTATGGATTATAGACTCGATTAAGTATAATAATAATACAGACTCACAATACAAGAGCGTAACTGATTTAGTGAGCTCAAGGGAAGAAATATAATTCCGATTTAGTCCTCTTATTGAGAGTCTACTTAATATCCTAATATGCGATTTAACATGCGATTTAACACATTTTTGGAAAATATATGGATATGATCTAATGTGGTATCTAGGATTAACACAGAGGGATATATACAGGAGAACAGACAGTGCACAGCTCATGTCTAACTCCCATGTGTCAAATGGGGGAAGGGGTGTTTAACCACCCAAATTTGTATAGCAAAGAGGGAAGACACATTAAGGAGTCAATGCTGCTCACCCCAATATGGACAAGAAAAATGGGAAAAGGTCCCCCGAGCGGGGTTTTTAGGCAGCCAACTATAGATGTGAGCAAGGCAGTAAATAAAATATTAAAATGCTTTATTGAAGGGTAATGAATGAATGTAACAACATATAAATATAAGTTAGGAGCTCCAGTGGGAAAATACCCATACCAAATACATACAATAGCAAACATAGGTTATACACAGCATATGATAAGGCTATTGCATAACAATCCTGACGCGTTTCGACCCATGAATTTTGGGGTCTCTTCAGAGGATGAGTTTGCTACAGAAAAAAGAAAAAATTATAACAGTATGTCCAGCTTATTTAAAAGAATTACAGCATAGGCAAGTTTGTTTAGCAACATGTTTAGTAACACTTTGCACATAATTACCACTGAGTTTGGATGTACCCCTCGATCAGAGCCTCCCCACATAGCAGCCCAACCATCCAGTGTGCCCGCACGCAGCAGCACCCCGGAAGAAGGGGGAACAGGAATCCACTTGATATGGAACCTACGAAAATTGTCAGAGCGTTAGCTCATGAATATACCCATATAGGTTAATGGTTAGATTTATAGTTACTTTACTCATTTTATTATCCTTCATATGATCAATTCAAGCTGTAATAGATTATTACAACACTTTCTGACCGCCCAACAGTTAAATCTAACCATTAACCTATATGGGTATATTCATGAGCTAACGCTCTGACAATTTTCGTAGGTTCCGGCCCCACCCCCCAGTGGCGTGTTGGTGGGGGGGCAATTATACGTGTGACTCCTTGCAAGCCATATCAAGTGGATTCCTGTTCCCCCTTCTTCCGGGGTGCTGCTGCGTGCGGGCACACTGGATGGTTGGGCTGCTATGTGGGGAGGCTCTGATCGAGGGGTACATCCAAACTCAGTGATAATTATGTGCAAAGTGTTACTAAACATGTTGCTAAACAAACTTGCCTATGCTGTACTTCTTTTAAATAAGCTGGACATACTGTTATAAATTTTTCTTTTTTCTGTAGCAAACTCATCCTCTGAAGAGACCCCAAAATTCATGGGTCGAAACGCGTCAGGATTGTTATGCAATAGCCTTATCATATGCTGTGTATAACCTATGTTTGCTATTGTATGTATTTGGTATGGGTATTTTCCCACTGGAGCTCCTAACTTATATTTATATGTTGTTACATTCATTCATTACCCTTCAATAAAGCATTTTAATATTTTATTTACTGCCTTGCTCACATCTATAGTTGGCTGCCTAAAAATCCCGCTCGGGGGACCTTTTCCCATTTTTCTTGTCCATATTGGGGTGAGCAGCATTGACTCCTTAATGTGTCTTCCCTCTTTCCTACCAGATTAGCATCCATGTTCCCCTCCTCCTCACCATTGTGCTTCAGGGGCTGTCAGAGCTTGGGAACTATGTTACATGTCTTGTGTGAATGCCCAAAACTCAGAGGGTCCTGGAGTAATATTTTCCACCTCATTCGCAAGGTCACGGGCTGCGCGGTCAACCAAACACCATCCTTATCCTCGCTCAATGGATTCATCCAGAGTATCCCCAAACTCACTCGCAAATTGATTCTTTTTATCCTGACAAGGGCAAAAATCTCTATAGCCAAGGCCTGGAAAAGAACCAAGGTCTCGCTATTATCCATGTAAAGGAAAATTTCCTGGATAATGGCCCAGGAAAAAATAGTAAGCACCATCTTGGACACAACCAAACAGTTCAAAGCAACATGGGAACCATGGGCCTCTCGCTGCTACCTGGTAATAACGGTTCCTGAACACTGGGGCTGACATCTCACAGGCTGGCAACTCTCTCATCTCTTCTCTATCCTCTTCCTATTCTTTTCTTTCTTCATCCTGTGTACTCTACACTCCACAATATCGTTTAATTACCTCATAATAGGGTCCTTATGACCTACAGAGGTCCAAAACATATCCAGGTTCAGAATTAATATTGAGGTTGAGGTGCTTTACGGGACTGGTCCCTTTGTGGACCTAAGACACCTAAGACTCTATGCTATGAAAGATCTTATAGGATTGGGTATGGTATGGGCTGGAGGTGCACCGCCTTGACCCGGACACAGTGTGATCCCATTGGGGGTGTCCGGAGTGAGGCGAGGCACCCAAATTCTCCTAATTTAGACTATATACAAAGCACCAAATAGTTACTAACGGAAAGCAAAATTGTCTCTTATCTAAATGCTGTAATCCTGGATGTTTTAACCATATGTCAATATGATGATCAAGGTTTAACAATGTGACCTCTATGTTGAAATCTCTTTTATGTTGATTTATTGAAAACCAATACAACTTTAAATGAGAATATTACAAAGAACATTTCAAGAAATAAAGGAATTCTGTTAGGCAGAGGGGCAGAAGTGACCACATCCATACGCTCATAGTATATTGATGGACATCAGTCTATGTATTTTCTATCTTAAGCAGTGGCGGAATTACCAGGGTCGCAACAGTCGCACTTGCGATAGGGCCGCCACTGTATTCCACCACTGTCGGGGGGCCCAGCGGGGTTGCTATTCACGGCTCTGAGATGAGATCGTGTCTGTCATGAAACAGTAGCACAGAGACACCGGCGGCATTAACGTTCTATTTGCCCGTCCATCCTCTCTGGCAGGGGATGAGAGAGGACACACAGCTGATCTCACTGCTCCCCCTTATCCCCCCTCCCCTCTCCTGTGTGCTCCGCGGGAAATGTGAGCTCTTTAGCTTCACACTTTACTGCCCGCGGAGCACACAGGAAGGGGGAGCAGTGAGATCAACTGTGTGTCCTCTCTCATACCCTGCCAGAGAGGACGGACGGGCAAATAGAACGCTAATGTCGCTGGTGTCTCTGTGCTACTGTTTCGTAACAGACACCGATCTCGGCTCAGAGCCATGCTGTCCTGAGAAGGCAGACGACACTGATGGAAATGAATAGCATTCACTGAAGAGCACTGATAGAAGGCACTGATGAGCACTAATAGAAGGCACTGATGTGCACTGATAGAAGGCACTGATGGGCACTGATAGAAGGCACTGATGAGCACTGATAGAAGACACTGATGGGCACTGATAGAAGGCACTGATGGAAATTAATAGCATTCACTGAAGAGCATTGATAGAAGGCACTGATGATCACTGATAGAAGGCACTGATGGGCACTGATAGAAGGCACTGATGGGCACTGATAGGAGGCACTAATGGGCAGAGCCGGTACAAGGCAGGGGCGGAAGGGGCGGATGCCCTGGGCGATAGAATTTGCTGAAGGGAGGGGGGCGCAGATGAAGTGCTGGCAGTGTGCTTCATCATAGTAGTACATACACACCAGCCGGCGCTGCTAATAGCTGTACTGTAACTATGTGCCGAGTGCACTCCTGCACCCGGCACAAGCCTAAACAGACTGCACAAGCCCCTTCCCTGTCAGCGCTTCTCTCCCCCTATGAAGGCGATTCGTAGTCCCGTCCCGGCGGCGTGACATCACTGATGGCCAGAGGCGGGATGGGAGGAGATAGAGAGCTGCTGCAGAAGCTGCAACCTAGAGGAGCCACCGAGGAGGAACCAACAAAGCAGTGGCGGAATTTTCAGGGTCGCAACAGTCGCACTTGCGACTGGGCCCTGGAATTCTGCCAGTGTGGGGGGGCCCCAAGACGCCGCACCTCCCCTGGCTGGCATCTAACTATACAGGAGAGGGGGGCGTAAGGGGGCGATCGGCAGCTATGTGATGTCTGCGCTCTGCGGGATGTCCCTCCAGGCAGCACACAGTTCACTTCCCGAATATCAGTGAGTACAATGGAGAGGGGAGGGGCCTCTGACCAGCAGATTGAGTGCACAAGTTTCTCCCTCTGCTTGTACACTCTGAGTCTTGCTAATACACGCTCAGGTCAGAGGCCCCTCCCCTCTCCATTGGATACAATGATATTCGGGAAGTGAACTGTGTGCTGCCTGGAGGGACATCCTGCAGAGTGCAGACATGACAAGGAAGCATGCTGCTTCTCATGTAAGTAAAGCACAACACTGGCCACCCACCTCTCCCCTCTCACACTGTCCCCTCTCACACTGTCCCCTCTCACACTGTCCCCCCACACACTGTCCCCTCTCACACTGTCCCCCCACACACTGTCCCCTCTCACACTGTCCCCTCTCACACTGTCCCCCCACACACTGTCCCCCCACACACTGTCCCCTCTCACACTGTCCCCTCTCACACTGTCCCCCCACACACTGTCCCCTCTCACACTGTCCCCTCTCACACTGTCCCCTCACACACTGTCCCCTCACACACTGTCCCCTCTCACACTGTCCCCCCACACACTGTCCCCCCACACACTGTCCCCCCTCACACTGTCCCCCCACACACTGTCCCCTCTCACACTGTCCCCTCTCACACTGTCCCCTCTCACACTGTCCCCTCTCACACTGTCCCCCCACACACTGTCCCCCCACACACTGTCCCCTCTCACACTGTCCCCTCTCACACTGTCCCCCCACACACTGTCCCCTCTCACACTGTCCCCCCACACACTGTCCCCTCTCACACTGTCCCCCCACACACTGTCCCCTCTCACACTGTCCCCCCACACACTGTCCCCTCTCACACTGTCCCCTCTCACACTGTCCCCCCACACACTGTCCCCTCTCACACTGTCCCCCCACACACTGCCCCCTCTCACACTGTCCCCTCTCACACTGTCCCCCCACACACTGTCCCCCCACACACTGTCCCCCCACACACTGTCCCCTCTCACACTGTCCCCCCACACACTGCCCCCTCTCACACTGTCCCCCACACACTGTCCCCTCTCACACTGTCCCCCACACACTGTCCCCCCACACACTGTCCCCTCTCACACTGTCCCCCCACACACTGTCCCCCCACACACTGTCCCCTCTCACACTGTCCCCTCTCACACTGTCCCCCCACACACTGTCCCCTCTCACACTGTCCCCCCACACACTGTCCCCCCACACACTGTCCCCTCTCACACTGTCCCCCTCTCACACTGTCCCCCCACACACTGTCCCCCCACACACTGTCCCCTCTCACACTGTCCCCTCTCACACTGTCCCCTCTCACACTGTCCCCCCACACACTGTCCCCCCACACACTGTCCCCTCTCACACTGTCCCCCCACACACTGTCCCCCCACACACTGTCCCCCCACACACTGTCCCCTCTCACACTGTCCCCCCACACACTGTCCCCCCACACACTGTCCCCTCTCACACTGTCCCCTCTCACACTGTCCCCTCTCACACTGTCCCCCCACACACTGTCCCCCCACACACTGTCCCCTCTCACACTGTCCCCTCTCACACTGTCCCCTCTCACACTGTCCCCCCACACACTGTCCCCTCTCACACTGTCCCCCCACACACTGTCCCCTCTCACACACAGTGTGTGGGGGGCACACACTGTCCCCTCTCACACTGTCCCCCCACACACTGTCCCCTCTCACACTGCCCCCTCTCACACTGTCCCCCCACACACTGCCCCCCCCCCCCACACACTGTCCGCTCTCACACTGTCCGCTCTCACACTGTCCCCTCTCACACTGTCCTCTCTCACACTGTCCCCCCACACACTGTCCCCCCACACACTGTCCCCCCACACACTGTCCCCCCACACACTGTCCCCTCTCTCACACTGTCCCCTCTCACACTGTCCCCTCTCACACTGTCCCCTCTCACACTGTCCCCTCTCACACTGTCCCCTCTCACACTGTCCCCCCACACACTGCCCCCTTTCACACTGTCCCCCCCCACACTGTCCCCTCTAACACTGCCCCCCCCACACTGTCCCCCCCCCCACATTGTCCCCTCTAACACTGTCCCCTCTAACACTCTCCCCTCTAACACTGTCCCCCCCACACACTGTCCCCCCCACACACTGTCCCCCCCACACACTGTCCCCCTCTCACACTGTCCCCTCTCACACTGTGCCCCCCACACACTGTCCCCTCTCACACTGTGCCCCCCACACACTGTCCCCCTTCTGTCATATCTACCCCCCTCTTGTTAAACAGTCCCCCTCCTTTCACAGTGCTCCCTCATTACACTGCCCCCCTCTTGTAATACTTCCCAGGTATCCTTTTCCTGTCACACTGCCCCCCTCTTGTCACAATATCCCCCTGTCATACTGCCCCCTCCTGTCACACTGCCCCTTCTTGTCACACTGCCCCCCTTCTTTCACAGTGCCCCCTCTTATCACACTCCCCCCTCTGGTCACACTTTCCAGATACCCTTCTTTGGTCACACTGCCCCCTCCTGTCAAAATACCCCGTCATACTGCCCCTCATTCTTTCACAATACCCCCCCCCCCTCCCCCATCATAGTGCGGGTCAGGGGCCCTTCATGGTTTCTTGCACTGGGGCCCTGAAGGTTATAGTTACGCCTCTGCAACAAAGTGTGTATATCACACAACGGACACAAGACAAGACACAAAAGTAAGCACTAAACAGATAATAACAAATGCAATGCCATCTGCAGATATTAAAATAAAGTGTCTGAATCCGATGAGGGGAGGGGAGGAGGCTGAGGAGAGGTTAATTACCAATGCTACCTATTTTTTAATTTCTGTAATATGCAGCATGGGAGGGGGGGGGGGTTAATGTACTGCCACTGGTCACTGATGCATCAGTGACCAATGGCAATACATTACCCCCCCCCCCCATGCTGCATATTACAGAAATTAAAAAATAGGTAGCATTGGTAATTAACATCCCCTCAGCCTCCCCCCCTCCCCCAATCGTATTCAGACAGTTCATTTATTAATCTGCAGCAGAATAATACATGAATGGGGGAGGGGGGGAGGCTGAGGGGAGGTTAATTAGCAATGCTAGTTTTAATTTCTGTAGTATGCAGCATGGGGGGGGGGGGTTAATGTATTGCCATTGTTCACTGATGCATTTGTGACCAGTCACAGTTAATTAAGCCCTTTGTGCATTAGTTGCACCAGGCTCTACATTAAAAACCTTAAGCCCCCTTTCACACTGGGGCAGGGGCGGCATCGGTGGTAAAACTGAGCTATTTTTAGCGCTGCTTTACCATCATTACACACCACTCCTTCACTCCAAAGATGCTGCTAGCAGGACTTTTTTTACCGTCCTGCCAGCGCACCGCTCCAGTGTGAAAGTTCTCGGGGCTTTCACATTGGAGACACAGTAGCGGCTCTTTCAGGGCGTTTTGCAGGTGCTGTTTTTAGCGCAGTAGCGCCTGCAAAGTGCCCCAATGTGAAAGGGGTATAAGTGTAAACATCTAAGATAAAAGTTTTTGTCCTCCTATTTAATTCCTCCCCGCGCGCCGCCGCAGGTGCACATCGGGGAAAATCTGTGAAAAACAGGGGTCGGGGGGGGGGGGGGGCGCAGTTTGCCATCTCCGCCCTGGGCACCAAATGACCTTGTCCCAGCACTGCTAATGGGCACTGATAGGAGGCACTAATGGGCACTGATAGAAGGCACTGATGGACACTGATAGAAGGCACTGATGGGCACTGATAGGAGGCACTAATGGGCACTGATAGAAGGCATTTATTGGCACTGATAGGAGGCACTGATGGGCACTGATAGGAGGCACTGATGGGCACTGATAGGCTGCACTGATAGGTGGAATTGATGGGCACTGATAGGTGGTACTGATGGGCACTGAGGAACACTGATAGACAGAACTCAGGCAGTATTGATGGGATTTGATGAGGCAGAATTGAAGAGTACTGATAGGTGGCACTAATGGATGCTGTTAGGCGGCATTAATGAGCACTGATAGGTGGTGCTGATAGGCAGAATTGATGGGCACTAATAGGCGGCATTAATGAGCACTGATAGGTAACACTTGTAGGTGGAAGTGATGGGCACTGATAGGCGGCATTGATGAGCACTGATAGGCAGCATTGATGGGCACTGATAGATGGCACTGATGATTGGGGCACTGATTATCAGTGTAAACAATTTACTGACATTCTTGACAGTTAACAGCAGTCCTTTCCTAACACAGACACAGCATTGGAGGAAAGGGCTGTGGATAACCGGCAAGTCTGTTTACATGTGATCAGCTGATCACATGGTAAAGGGCCGCTGTGATTGCGCTGGATGCATGTCCCAGGGGTCATTCCTTTCTCCCCAGGTATAGCTGAATGCCAATTCTGATACAGTACATAGCCAGCTGGATGGCAATATAGTGAATGTATGCGCTGCAGTGCAGATAGAGACCCCCCCCCCAAAAAAAGACAAAAACAAATAAAAACCTTCCCCCTGCAAGTTTAAGTGGTTGTAAATGTTAGTTTAGTTTTACAAATAAAAATAACAAACATGCCTATACTTTCCTGCTCTGTACAATGGTTTTGCACAGAGCACCCCCGATCATCTTGTTCTGGGGACCTCCATTGGCACTCCAGGCCCCTTCTGTTTATCGGGTGCCCCCACAGAAAGCCGCTTTCCTTGGGGGCACCTGTGCGTGCTCGCTCCTGCTCCTTCTGCTGCTGTGTTCATTGACACAGACAGCTGTACTCAGCCCCATCCACTGCTCCCGTATCACAGTTTTGATTGACAGCTAAGGGAGTCAATGGCTCCTGCTGCTATCAAACTGTCCAATGAGGAGAGAAAAGGCTCAGGAAGGATCTCAGGAAGGCAGCAGACTCTTGTTGCAAATTTTGGAACTATAGCTTTTAAGCCCATAAAGCATTTTTTTGTTTACAATGAAATTTGGACAAAAGTCCTGCAAGCCCCCTACTTATTGCTGGGGTAATTCCACAGAGAAGCCCAATACTTCTGCATGAGGTTTTTCCTGAACTTTTCACCACAGGGTAGGAGGGGGGGCTGCTAGAATTCGCTGACTATTGGCTAACTCACATGTTGGAAAATGGGTTCCCAAATTGGCAGCATCAGACTACAAAATAGAATATTGCACACCCCCTCAGCAGAGGTTGTTTGCCTCCAACCTCCGCCTCTCTACTCAGTGACTGTGGGAATTACGTCTGGACATTGAGGAACTTATTGGCCTAGGGGCTGTTGATTCCAGTTCTGGCTGCAGAAAGGTTCACAGATTTCTATGCAAACCTCTTAACAGTGTTCAAGAAGGGCAAAATATGACCTGTCTTGGATCTCAAAACATTGAAGTTTTTATCAAAATCTGCAGACTAAAGACAGAGTTGATCCATTTGGTAATGGCATTCTTGCATCAAGGGAACTTTTTGGAATCCATAGAAATCATTACCTGAATAGAGTTTTTATATTCTCCCTGTTCTTGTCTGGGTTTCCTCTGGATTCTTCAGTTTCCGCACACACTCCAAAGACATGCGGATAAGTTAATTGTCTCTTGACTAAATTTGTGTAAATTGTCAGCACTATATCAACACCTCTGAAAAATATCAAGGATGCATACCTCCATGTACCCACTTACCAGGGGAACCTGGGTGTCTTGTGCTTAAAGGTAGGGAAGGAGTATTATCAGATGGCAGCCTTGCCCTTCAACCTAGCAACCTCCAGAGTTCACCAAGACACTGGTACCAATGTTAGCTGCCTTGAAGCCATGAGGGATACCAATCAAGGGAGGACCTGGTTGGTCTGTTATTGTTTGGTGATGGATTAGTTGGATTCCCGTTCCAAGAAAGAATCACATTCAGACTCTGGAGCAGTTCCAGTGGACTTTAAATCCTGAGAAGTCCTTGCACTTCATCTGGAATACATGGGACTGGTTTTGGATATGAATCAGGCCAAGGTATTCCCTTTGTGAGAAAAACTATGAAAACTGCAACTTCAGGTCCACTTACTGCATGCTCAGGGTTGGTTGTCCATGGGCCACTGCAGGCGAGTTTTGGATCTCATGATAAGTCTTTAAAGTGATTCGATATGTGCAACACCACACATGTTGGAGCATGAGCTCCTGTTGAAGTGGAACAGGTCTCCTCTGTCTCTGGACAGGGAGGTCAAGGAAAGTCTCCTGACAAAGTCATCTTTAGCTTGGTGCTCCACTTTCCCCAGCTGCTGGTCAGGAAGTGTTTTCTCTCTCTGCACTGGAAATTAGTACTGAGCCTGGAGAAGTCCTTGTTTAGCAATAATGAGCAAGCAGACAACACCATAGCAGTGGCATACATAAACCCGGGGGGGGGGGGCAAGAGCATTGTGGCAGCATGGGAATTGTCTTGCCTTCTGAGTTGGGCAGAGAGTCATGCGCAGGCCCTGTCCACAGTACATATAGCAGAGGTAGAGAATGGGCAAGCTAACTACCTGTGGCAAAGGTCTGGGTGGGCCTTTAACCAGAAGTCTTGTAACAGATCTGGGAAAAAGGTCCCTTCACCAAGAAGTCCTCCAAAAATCTGCCAGCAATAGGAAAGCCAGATGTTGACCTTCTGACATTAATCCTTAATCAAAAGGTGAGCAAAGGACCCTTCGGCAGATGCAGTGGGTGCATTTCTAGCTCTGCGGGATCACTAGAATCTAATAAATGCTTGTCAGATGATAAAACTGTTGAAAAAGATTCCAGTGATTCTAGTGGCTCTGAATTGGCCCCACAGACCTTTGTGCATCGATCTGGTAGTGGATGCTACTTAGTGTCTACTACTTCAAGAAAACCTGTTATTGCAAGGACCCATTTACCATCCTTCTTTACAGCTATTGGCTTTAATGGATTGGTACAGGGGGTTATCAGACGCATGCCATGCTTAGTACTCACAGGCTACATCTCAAAATATTTATTGCTGTTCTTGGAAAATGTTTTTTCTCTGTTGCGAATCTCCTGGCTTTTCTACAGTGAAGGGCGGAACATCTTTCGGCTTTAAAGTAATTGTAAAGTCAGAATAAGCAATAACTGGCATCCCCTCTGTTCTATCAAGATTCTAAAAATTCTAGTCTTACAAACCTTTTCTCACAGCACCTCTGTCCTGTGTCCTCCTTCGCTCTCCTTCCCCGATTTAAGGAGAGAGGTGGAAGGGGGTGAGCTTCCCCTCTGATGTCAGCAGAGGGAGGTCATTTGACCGCACATCGGAGCTGTGCAGAAAGGTATTTAGGACTAGAATTAAAAAAAAAAAAAAAAAACAGACACAGTATTTTATATCTTGATAAAACAGGGGATGGCAGTTATTGTTTTTTCTGATTTTACATCCACTTTAATGCCCCGTACACACGTTCGGATTTTCCGACGGGAAATGTGTGATAGGACCTTGTTGTCGGAAATTCCGACCGTATGTAGGCTCCATCACACATTTTCCATCGGAATTTCCGACACACAAAGTTTGAGAGCAGGCTATAAAATTTTCCGACAACAAAATCCGTTGTCGGAAATTCCGATCGTGTGTACACAAATCCGACGCACAAAGTGCTGCGCATGCTCAGAATAAATTAAGAAACTAAAGCTATTGGCTACTGCCCCGTTTATAGTCCTGACGTACGTGTTTTACATCACCGTGTTCAGAATGATCGGATTTTCCGACAACTTTGTGTGACCGTGTGTATGCAAGACAAGTTTGAGCCAACATCCATCGGAAAAAATCCATGGATTTTGTTGTCGGAATGTCCGATCAATGTCCGACCGTGTGTACAGGGCATAAGGCCAAATGGTGCTCCACCCTGCACTGGAGAAAAGTAAGGAACAATGCATTTAATATTGTTCATTTAAAGGGTAAATCCACATTTGTGGGGAAAAAAAATAGCAAATAAAAAATAATAATAATATGGCATATACAATTATGACTCAAGTCATAATGTAATTGAATGTTATTAAAAATTACCTTTCTTTTTCAATATGCAGCTCTGTAATTTTCTGTAAAATGCAATGCAATATGGTTACCTGGAGGTGTTCTGGAGGTGTTCCGTACACAGAACACACCCCAGATACATCATTTCCTGCTTGTGTGCTTGGCTCAATGATTACCCCAGAAGTCTGCACTAAGATACAGGTCTGATTTCAAGCATCCCCTACAACAAAAATGTCATTTTTGGTGAGATACTCCCAATAGGAGATCACATTCAAAGGAATGCAGACCTTGACAATTCCCTCATTAGAGCCCTGCAGGTGCAACCGCTGATTAATAATTCTGAAACCACTCCCATTAGATTCACTTTCCACATGGACACTCCTTCCAAACACCTATGTTTACTAACCTGTGCTAGAAAGATGTGTCTACTTTGCCATTATCAGACCAGTCTGGTCACATGATCCCTCTCCCCTGTGTCAGTCAGCATTGTTTCAGGGGAGAGGAGGCAGCCCCAACAATGGATAGGTCATCAAAGCCTATGGGTGACGTCCCTTTCTCAGGCTTTACTAGCCATTGTCGGAGTGCTCTTTCCTCTACCTTGCAGCCCACGATGACTGGCACGGGAGATCACATGACTGGACCAGGGCACCCTGAAAATAAGTAGGTATCTACATCTTACACAGGTTAGTTAGTATAGGTGTTAAAGCATTAGTATACCGCAGGTGATTAAAAAGAAAAATTCCTGCAAAGCAATGTCATAATGTGCTAATATGCATCGCATACTAACACATTATTATAGACTTACCTTAGAACAAAGCCATCCCGTGCCACAATGTCACTGCTGAGATTGCTGACATCTTCCCCATCTTCCTTCAGGGTTCGCGGTCCCCGGCTACATGAGTGGCTGGGGGCGCAATGATGTCACTCCCGTGCATGCGGAGAAGCCGCCATTTCCAGCAGGGCTCTGAAGGTCAGGCACTGTAAACAGGACCTTCAGAGCACATGCACTGGTGATATCATCGGCTGCATGCACTCTGAATATCTTCTAAACTGTGCAAGTTTAGGAGATATTTACAGTACCTACAGGTAAGCCTTATTATAGGCTTGCCTGTAGGTACAAGTAGTAGTTCAGAGTTTACTACCACTTTAAGAGGGGGAGGGGACAGTTTTCGGAGTAGTTAGGGTTAAGCTGGAATTCCACTTAAAGTGAGTTTGTGTTAAAATAAATGTGTCATGATAATAATAATAATAGTAATTATAAGATAAACAATTACAGAGTTGGTAAGGTCTACCAACTACATCATTTGATTTGACAGTGTTTAGAATAAGATGATCTGGGGACAAATAACTGCAGATAAAATAGATGGTGTCACACTTCACAGGGTTAAAGTGTTTGTAAACCCATGCTTTTTTTTCATATATAAATAGCAAACATGCCTATACTTGCCCTGTGCAATGGTCTTGCACAGAGAAGCTCTGATCCTCTTCTTCTGGGAATGCTGCTTTCCATGGGGGCACCCATACGGACTCGCTCCCAAGTCCCGCTGCTGCGTCTGTTGACACAGACAGTGGGAATCGGCCCCACCCCCCCGCTCCAGTGTCGCATGCTTTTGATTGACAACAGTGGGAGCCAATGGCTCCTGCTGCTATCAATTTGTCCAATGAGGAGAGTGACAGTGGCTGGAGCTACTGCACTCATGCACATCACTGGATCGGATCGGGCTCAGGTAAGAAAAAAGGAGGGTCTGTGGAGAGCTGCAGCACAGAAGGTTTTTCACCCTAATGCATGCATTAAGGTGAAAAACCTTAAGGCTTTACAACCACTCTAACCACTTAAGGGCCGAGCCTATTTTTGACACTTGTTTACAAGTTAACCACTTGCCGACCGCTGCACGCCGATATACGTCAGCACAATGGCAGCGGTGGGCAAATGGGCGTACCTGTACGTCCCCTTTAAAAGCCAGGGATAGCAGGCACGCGTGCCCGCCGCATACAGCGTGACCGTGCCCGCGGGACTGGCAGACTCGATGTCCACCGGTCTCCCGGTGATCGTGTCACGGAGCCTCAGAACGGGAAAGTGCCTATGTAAACAAAGCATTTCCCCCTTCTGGCTTGTGTCATAAAGAGGTAATTGTAACTGTAAGCGCAGATACCCAAGTGCATACAATACTTGGGGTGTTAGGTAGCTAGGCAATTAGTCCATAGCATTACATATAACAGTTCAAGAGTTAAGCAGGTATCTGGCAGTTCAGGGGTTAAACAGATAAATATCGTGGCTGGTTAAAGAGGCGGGTGCTGTCCTCAGAAAGCTGGCTCTGTAGTAGGCAAAAGAGGGTAGAGAAAGGAAGCGCCACCTAAGTGTAGTATTAGAGGGTAGTTTAATGACCCAATAAAAGGTCACAGTTACAGGAAACAAAGGGTTAAAAGCGCTCATCTGCATTAAGAGGATGGTCCATGGTGTGGTCCTCAGTTCAGGGTCCGGTGGTACTCGTCCGGTGGTGCTGCAGAGATGTTTCTCAGCCCTAGAGACGTCCTGTGGCCGTCAGGAAGTGGCTGTCACAGGACATGCAATGTCTTCCGGAAGCACTTCCGAGGGAGGGCTTCAACCGAGGAGAGAAACTTGATAGGCTACGCGCTCGGAGTCACTGCTCCTTCAAAGGATAACCCCTTCACTGCCAGTGTCATTTACACAGTAATCAGTGCATTTTTATAGCACTGATCGCTGTATAAATGACAATGGTCCCAAAATAGTGTCAAAGTGTCCGATGTGTCCGCCATAATGTCACAGTCCTGATAAAATTGCAAATCGCCGCCATCACTAATAAAAAAAAATTAAAAATAAAAATGCCATAAAACTATCCCCTATTTTGTAGACGCTATAACTTTTGCGCAAACCAATCAATATACGCTTATTGCAATTTTTTTACCAAAAATATTTAGAAGAATACATATTGGCCTAAACTGAGGGAAAATTTTTTTATTATTATTTATTTTTGGGGGGTATTTATTATAGCAAAAAGTAAAAAATAATGCGATTTTTTCAAAATTGACGCTCTTTTTTTAAATAAAATAAAAACCGCAGAGGTAATCAAATACCACCAAAAGAAAGCTCTATTTGTGGGAAAAAAAGGACGCCAATTTTGTTTGGGTGCAACATCGCACGACCGCGCAATTGTCAGTTAAACAACGCAGTGCCGAATCGCAAAAAGTGCTCTGGTCAGGAAGGGGGTAAAATCTTCCGGGGCTGAAGTGGTTAAAATCAGTATTTTTTGCTGGAAACTTACTTAGAACCTCAAAACATCATATATATTTTTTAGAAAAGACTCTGGAGATTAAAATAGCGGTCGTTGCAATATTTTATGTCACATGGTATTTGTGCAGCAGTCTTTTAATCATGGCGATAACTCACATGTGTGCTTTGAACATATATGGGTGTGACTTGCGTATGCGTTCGCTTCTGTGGGCGAGCATCGAGGGACTGGGTGCTTTAAATTTATTTTTTTTCATCTCTTATTTATTTTACATTATATTTTTTATTTTTACACTGTCCCTTGTAATAGAAATAGATGTAAACATCCCTTGTAATAGAAAAAATGCAGGACAGGGCCTCTTTAATGTGAGATCTGGGGTCAAAAAGACCTCAGATCTCTCATTTACACTTAAAAGCAATAAAAAAAAATGTCCCTTTAAGGCCGCAGAGGAAGTGACGTTTGACGTTGCTCAGGTCCTCCAAGGGCATAGAGTTGAGTGGGTGCCATCTTGCCCTCACTTGACTTCCTGCCCATCCATCCATCCCAATGATTGGATCGTTTCCACCACTGGGACTGGGGGCACCTCTCCCGCCGCCCATAAAAGTGATCTTGCGGCGAATCTGCTGCTGAGACCATTTTTATGTTCAAGCGAACCACCCGCCGTTTAAAAAAATACCAGGGTTATGGCAGCGATCTGCTACCATAACCCCGCAATTTAAAGGCAAAGTAGTGATGTGTATCCATGGTGGGCGGTCCGGAAGTGGCTAAGACCTACTATATGTAGCACAAGGGACAAACACGACAATGGACTGCCTGCACAAGTAAAGATTTTAGGGAGTCAGCAACTATTATAACTGCTTGAAGAGAGTTTTTTCATAAGATGGGACAAATAAATATTTTATTTTCTCCACAATGTACTTTTATCTCTCTTTATATTTTGCTTTGCACACTAAGAAACAAAGAAGTTCCAGGGGACATTCAGAAGCAGCAGATGCTGTATAATTAAATCCTTAGAGACAATAATTAATGTCATTCCATTATGTCACATAATTCCCTACATAAAGGTTATTTTTGCAATACAATGCAGTCTATAGAGAGGCAAGCTCAGTATAAATACAACACTCTATGATGTGTCTAAATCTAGCACATGGTATATCAGATTAAGCCATATGACTGAAACAACATGAGTCATAAGGTGCATAAAGTTCCTAATTCATACTTATAAATGGTACAGAGTCAGTTTTTAGGTAAAGATGAAACTTAAATAAGAAATATGGTCTTGTGCGTAGGTTGGCACATGTGATTTGTAAGTATGGCATTATCCTTAGGAATATAAAATGTGTCAATATATATTTGAAAAAGACATATTATATTATTATTTTTCATGATTTTTCTAATGACATGGTTTGTTCATGGACATCTCGTCAGTTACTTTTCTCCTGATGAAGTAAACTAGGATTCACGAAACGCATTGAGAGATTTAAGGCTTGACCCAGCCATTTTTTCTTTCATTATATCACCTTGTTGTTGCAAATATGCTTATTGATGTAAACATGTATTTATTGGAAGTATTCCAATTGTGCTCTTACTGATGTACATTCTATATATCATTCAGAATGTCTTTTAAGATTTTTTTGTACTTGTCAAATAAAAAATGAATCATTTTAAATACTTTGGTGTTTCTATGCATACCTCATGAGAATCCCAAGGAAACTTAAATAACTGCAGGGAAAAAGGGGAATATGCCAGAGTAAGTACATTATATACTGTATATGTAAAATGGTAAACTATTTGCCTGTGTGTGTTCTCTTTTTTTTTGGAAGTACTGCAGATAATAAAAAAAAGGAATTTGCAGTTTAAAAAGAAAAAAAGCAAGTAGATGTAAACTGATGTTCATGTTTAATGGTGAAATTTGCTGTGCAGAGTATTGCAGAGTATTGAAATCATGCACTGGACGCTTCTTGTTTGCAGCAATAGCTTTGCTTTTATGGAGGATTAGCAATGGATGTCTTACAGCATGAGAAACATGAAACAGGAACTAACCACAAACAAGTGCACTGAACTTAGATAGACGGTACATCCTGTTAAAGCATAGAATACATGAACTTTACACTATAATACAACAGTGCCACCTGCTGCATTGATATGTATAATGCATACAGTATTGTCAGTTTATTAGCTGTTCTTTCCAACAAAATTTAGCCGGAGCACTGCTCTCCTTAATCCTTTCATAACCATGGATCATTGAAACCTAGGCCACATTTTGCAGTTATAGTATGAATTAGTTAACCTCATAAATCATTTTTTTTACTTCTCAAAATGTAGTTTTTAACATAAACAGACAAGAAATACAGGCAGTACAGAGTTGCGTATGTGGATAGAATGTACATTCCAAGCGTATGTGAAAGACCATTATAGCAATGAATAACAAATGCTGTGTAAAAAAGAAAGACAACAATATCAACTATAATAGATTATGAGTTAACACTGTAGAAATGTATATTTTTCACTATTTAGGAAAGCAATACCAATCCATTTTTTTAAAATTATAAGATAAAATTAACTAAAATGTAAAAAAAATGCAGGTGTAGATTGTTTGCTAGGTAAGATATTTTGTATAATTAATACTATTCCAAATGTTTGCACAAAATTATCTTCTAGTCTAGTAGAGAAACCCCAAAATATGTGAAAGTATTAATACTGTACATTTGTCTGTGCATATGGCCATTGGTCAATAAACAAGTGCTTGTATTTTAGATTTCTATACATTTTCCAGTACAATGGCTGTTATTCAATGGCCAGCCTGGAACATAATTAATTTACAGGGAATCTAATGCTATAAGATTAAATAAAAAAAATAGACTGGGTCAGATTAATAAATAAAAAATATTTCCTGGCTAAAAATAATGTTTTGAAAATGGTAAAATATGGATTTAGCAAAAAGTGTAAATAAGTGATGCATTTAAACTCTTACAACCCACCAATTCAGGATTAAACTAAAATAACAGTCTTTTTTGAAATTATGTTTTATATCTTTTTTTTAATATATAGTGCTTATTCTAACAAGTTAATAATTAAAACAAGTTTTACATTTAGAACATAACAAATGAGTCCAAGAGCTCTGTGATTTTTCTAAAGGGAGACTACAGCAATAGTTATATTTTTCTGGAATAAAGTATCCCATTAAACTTTTAAATGGAGACATTTTTTACAAAGGAGTTAGGAGAAAGTGGCTTTAAAAGGGGATTATAACATTTCTTTGCAATATTTCGTATTTATGGTAAATAAAATTAAGTCAGCGCAAAAAATCCAATATTAAGAAACACAAGCAGCTGAACACTGAAGGTAAACATAAAAAACCTCAAAGTACATAAGATGAAATAAAGCAGTGCAACGCTATACCCAGAAGTTCAAATGTTACTAATAAAAGTCCCTTTAAATTAAAAAGTTGATAGAGAGAAGGTCTCCTCTGTAATGGTCTAAGTGCTCATGACAGTCCATGCAGTGCTATACTTCTGTCATTCCACCACCAGCTAGCCAAACCGCTCACCTCAGCATATGGACCCCTGAGCTAACAGACGGGTCAAAACAGCATTTACCACTCTCAGTGGATAAAGATGGAGACTTGCATAGGCAGATGGTCACACGATATAAAGGCAGCACTCAGTAATTGATGATCATGTTCACATGCAATAAAAATAAGAGTACATAGTGCACACTGTGTGGCTTAAGAAGATCACATTTATTAAAAGTCAAGTACTCACATACACAGCACTACACCCTAGTGCTGGGATAAAGGTAAAATGGCATCAAACGATAACGTCAAGTAGTAATGCTGTTTTGACCCGTCTGTTAGCTCAGGGGTCCATATGCTGAGGTGAGCGGTTTGGCTAGCTGGTGGTGGAATCACGGATGTATAGCACTGCATGGACTGGCATGAGCACTTAGAGAGAAGGTCTCCTCTGTAATGGTCTAAGTGCTCATGACAGTCCATGCAGTGCTATACATCCGTGATTCCACCACCAGCTAGCCAAACCGCTCACCTCAGCATATGGACCCCTGAGCTAACAGACGGGTCAAAACAGCATTACTACTTGACGTTATCGTTTGATGCCATTTTACCTTTATCCCAGCACTAGGGTGTAGTGCTGTGTATGTGAGTACTTGACTTTTAATAAATGTGATCTTCTTAAGCCACACAGTGTGCACTATGTACTCTTATTTTTATTGCATGTGAACATGATCATCAATTACTGAGTGCTGCCTTTATATCGTGTGACCATCTGCCTATGCAAGTCTCCATCTTTATCCACTGAGAGTGGTAAATGCTGTTTTGACCCGTCTGTTAGCTCAGGGGTCCATATGCTGAGGTGAGCGGTTTGGCTAGCTGGTGGTGGAATGACAGAAGTATAGCACTGCATGGACTGTCATGAGCACTTAGACCATTACAGAGGAGACCTTCTCTCTATCAACTTTTTAATTTAAAGGGACTTTTATTAGTAACATTTGAACTTCTGGGTATAGCGCTGCACTGCTTTATTTCATCTAATATTTCGTATTTAGCTAAACTAACAATCCACTCAATGAGAGAACCAAGAGTATTTTCCATTTAACCTAACCCCTTATGCATTTATGAAATAAAAATGAAACTACCATTCTGATAATCTGATAATTGTACGCTATTTATAAAACATTTATTTAAAAAAAAATTTAAAATTTAAAATCAAACACTTTGAATAGTAGTGTACATGTAGGAATGTCTATATGCTTTGTATGCCAACAATATCTTGCTATCTTGCAGCATCAGGACATTATGCCTAAGGAAGAACTACACATCCTTTTTGGAATTCTGTATTGTGCCATTTTCCTCTAATTTGGAGGATGACATGTTCATTTCAAATCTCTTTGTCCTAATATATGTCATTGGACTTCTAATAAACTTAGCCATCATAATAGTAATATATAAAAATGATCACTTACATAATCCCATGTACTTCTTTCTCTGCAATCTGTCTGTTGTGGATATGTGCTACACAACAGTAATTGTTCCTAAACTTCTCTACATACTGATTTCAGGGGATAATATTGTATCCTTCACCCAATGCTCCATCCAGATGTTCTTCTTCTTCTTAGTAGGCAGCACAGAAGACCTTCTGTTGTTTATTATGGCATACGACCGGTATGTTGCCATTTGTGACCCTTTACATTACCACTATGTCCTGAGTATGAAAGTCTGTATCCTACTTATTGCTTTTATTTGGGCTTCTGGTTGTATAAATTCACTATTGATTTCAATATCTGTCTCAAAAATGTCCTTCTGCCATTCTATAATTCATCATTTCTTCTGTGATGCAAAAGCACTGACCAAGATCTCCTGTGGGGGCACGGAGCTATTCTACATTGTCATGTACATTGAATTAGTGATATTAGGATTAATACCATTTGCATGCACTTTGGCATCCTATATAAAAATAATCAGGGTTATCTTATGCATTAAGTCATCTGATGGAAGGAGAAAGACTTTCTCCACTTGCTCATCCCACCTCATTGTACTCTTAATTTATTATGTTACAATTGCAACTGTGGTCATGATGCCTTCATCAAAGTACTCTGATCTCTTGGAACAAATTTTTACAATGTTGTATTCTACTGTTGCACCTATGGTCAACCCTTTGATATACAGTCTTCGGAATAAAGATATTAAAAAGGGTCTGCTGGGTTTAGTAGGGGTAAAGAAAACTTTTCATTGGGTTTTTTCTAAATAAAAGGATAGAGTCATTTGTGCTTTATTCCAGCCCAGCTTTGTGATTTTTAAAAGATTTTAAGCCTTAACTTTCACCTGGTAACCCTCCAAAAAAAAAACACTTCCTGGCCTGGGGGGAGCAATGGTTGCTACCCTGGTGGCCTTTAAACATGTAGGTTTTTTTTTATCCCTATTACACAGTGGGTGGGGAGATTATGAAGAATGAAGAACGTGCCATCAGTTCAGCTCTCAAGAAGTGACAAGCAGATAGCATTTCTGGCAAGATCAACGGGTACTTTCTTGGATTTAGTTATCCTTTAAACCCATTACTGCCATGGACATACAGTGTACCACTAATGTAAAACAACCATATGTTGTATAATGTAAAGAGCAATGGATTCTTCAGATACACATATCTCACATATGAAAAAGGACATGGAAAAATGGAAAAGTTCAAAAAGTCCACAGGGGATGTGTCCTGCGAATTGATAGTGGTCCTCAATATGTATATGGCTTCATATTGCATGTATCCACAAGCAAAGAGACAGCTGGTTCAAAATACATCACCACCAACATTAAGAAGGCTTACCGGAAGGTATGGACCCAATAAAACCTACGTTAAACTGGGTCAAATGAGCTTAGGTCCACAACGGCTGATGGACTTCCGTGGAGGGTGAAAGAAGATGGACAAAGAAGTTATGATGGACAAAGAAAAACATCATAACCAACCTACTGAGGACATCAACCCTGAGGCTTACACTGCTCCATACACCATCTTTGGATCTTCTTTCACCCTCCACGGAAGTCCATCAGCCGTTGTGGACCTAAGCTTGTTTGACCCAGTTTAACGTAGGTTTTATTGGGTCCATACCTTCCGGTAAGCCTTCTTAATGTTGGTGGTGATGTATTTTGAACCAGCTGTCTCTTTGTGGATACGTGCAATATGAAGTCATATACATATTGAGGATCACTATCAATTCGCAGGACACATCCCCTGTGGAGTTTTTGAACTTTTCCATTTTTCCATGTCCTTTTTCATATGTGAGATATGTGTATCTGAAGAATCCATTGCTCTTTACATTATACAACATATGGTTGTTTTACATTAGCGCTACACAATTTTTTGTTATTTTGTTTTTGCTTACATCCTACTAGCTGTGTTAGCTGCTTGTGGTTTGGGTAGCGTAGAATTATTCGTTATACATGGACATACAGTGGGGATGGAAAATATTCAGACCCCCTTAAATTTTTCACTCTTTGTTATATTGCAGCCATTTGCTAAAATAATTTAAGTTTATTTTTTTTCTCATTAATGTACACACAGCACCCCATATTGACAGAAAAACACAGAATTATTGACATTTTTGCAGATTTATTAAAAAAGAAAAACTGAAATATCACATGGTCTTAAGTATTCAGACCCTTTGCGCAGTATTTAGTAGAAGCACCCTTTTGATCTAATACAGCCATGAGTTTTTTTGGGAAAGATGCAACAAGTTTTTCACACCTGGATTTGGGGATCCTCTACCATCCAACCTGACAGAACTGGAGAGGATCTGCAAGGAGGAATGGCAAACGTTGGTGGACAGCCATTTTTAGGTCTCTCCAGAGATGCTCAATTGGGTTTAAGTCAGGGCTCTGGCTGGGCCATTCAAGAACAGTCACAGAGTTGTTGTGAAGCCACTCCTTTGTTATTTTAGCTGTGTGCTTAGGGTCATTGTCTTGTTGGAAGGTAAACCTTCGGCCCAGTCTGAGGTCCTGAGCACTCTGGAGAAGGTTTCGTCCAGGATATCCCTGTACTTGGCCGCATTCATCTTTCCCTCGTCCTGTCCCTGCAGCTGAAAAACACCCCCACAGCATGATGCTGCCACCACCATGCTTCACTGTTGGGACTGTATTGGACTGTTGATGAGCAGTGCCTGGTTTTCTCCACACATACTGCTTAGAATTAAGGCCAAAAAGTTCTATCTTGGTCTCATCAGACCAGAGAATCTTATTTCTCACCATCTTGGAGTCCTTCAGGTGTTTTTTTAGCAAACTCCATGCAGGCTTTCATGTGTCTTGCACTGAGGAGAGGCTTCCGTTGGGCCACTCTGCCATAAAGCTCCGACTGGTGGAGGGCTGCACTGATGGTTGACTTTCTACAACTTTCTCCAATCTCCCGACTGCATCTCTGGAGCTCAGCCACAGTGATCTTTGGGTTCTTCTTTACCTCTCTCACCAAGGCTCTACTCCCCAGATAGCTCAGTTTGGCCAGACGGCCAGCTCTAGAAAGGGTTCTGGTCATCCCAAACATCTTCCATTTAAGGATTATGGAGGCCACTGTGCTCTTAAGAACCTTAAGTGCAGCAGAAATTTTTTTGTAACCTTGGCCAGATCTGTGCCTTGCCACAATTCTGTCTTTGAGCTCTTCAGGCAGTTCCTTTGACCTCATGATTCTAATTTGCTCTGACATGCACTGTGAGCTGTAAGGTCTTATATAGACAGGTGTGTGGGTTTCCTAATCAAGTCCAATCAGTACAATCAAACACAGCTGAATGAAGGTGTAGAACCATCCCAAGGATGATCAGAAGAAATGGACAGCAGCTGAGTTAAATATGAGTGTCACAGCAAAGGGTCTGAATACTTAGGACCATGTGATATTTCAGTTTTTCTTTTTTAATAAATCTGCAAAAATGTCAACAATTCTGTGTTTTTCTGTCAATATGGGGTGCTGTGTGTACATTAATGAGGAAAAAAAATAACTTAAATGTTTCACTCTTTGTTATATTGCAGCCATTTGCTAAAATCATTTAAGGGGGTCTGAATACTTTCTGTCCCCACTGTATGTACTACATTCATGGCTCATCATAAATAAACAGACTCCTGGCTAAGTAGAAGACTTTTGGTGGCTGTAAATGTCTACATACACTAGAAAGGTAACACCCCTGCCATGTATCCATAAATTACCTGACCCTCCTGGGTGCCCAGGATCGTCATGGCATGTGTCAACGAGGAGAGTGGAGGAATATCTGTGAAAATTTGTTTGTTACGCATGATAAATTTCTACAAGTCTGGCAACCTTGGTTAGATTAATTACCAACTATGCAACCACCTACTTGATTATTAGATCTATAACTCACAGTGGCAACCCCTCCCTCACCCCTGCAACTTTCCTTTCTCCTCAACTTACATAACTTCCTCAAATTTTCTCAGGATTTTTTCCTATGTAGACCAATCTGTCCCATCTAGCATCCTGGTCCATGTTTACTGCTGGGCAGGGCAAATCCTTTTCTTTATAAAGGTAACATTGAACCCCCACATATTGAGATTTAGGTAACTTGACAGTAAATGCTGCTTTAGATCTATTTATGGTCTGGTATTTCATTTTGTAAGAAAGACCATGGCTGCGTGAGGTATTTTGACAGCTTCTTTTTTAATTATTATATTTTTAATAATTTTCTGGTAAATAAAATGTAAACACATAATGTGTTATCCCTCCTTCCCTTTAAAAAAACTTATACCTTCGTAGACAGAAGCTGTCAACATTTTTTTTTTTATAATGTTACAAGTTGCCCTCAGTTTCTTGTGATGGAGGGACCTCATACCTGTACGCTTAACTGTTGTTCCTGCTAATTGTATATTGTTTCCGATTGTTTCCGTAACATGAAATTGTATGCCTTGCAGAATTGTACCTGTACCCTTTTTGTACATTGTATACAAATCCTTTATTCTCAAAAAAAAAAAAAAAATATTGTCTAATGAACAGTATCAATCATTCTTTGGACTAAATACAGCTTTGATGTCTTTTATTACAGCAGTGTAACAAAGAACACTAATGCTCTGATTATGATCCACATCGACTCTCGCTTCCAAACCAAAACTTGCCTATTGAAAACATCCCAATATCAAAGTACTGCACTATAAGGCTTTTTGCCTGTTTGTATTTAAACATAATATGGTGGAATGAGCTGATTTGGGTAGAGGCTAAGACGAGCATCTCAGGTGTGGGGACATCACTACTGTATCTTACCAATAGGGTCATAGAGCTATGGGAAAGTTTGATGGTGAGAGTGTCGGCCTTCCATTTGGATATAAAGCAGTTAAAATCTTTGTAATTGAAGATCATTCCTGTCTGGTAAGAGGCCTCAATATCTGGAGAACTTTCAGCACTGAAGCACTTTTGTCATTTATTTGAGCACTGGGCAAAGAGCCCAAAAATAATTCATAAATGTGAATGCTCAGTTTATGAATTATTTTTATTGATTGACATAATTTTCTGATATTTAATTTTATTTTAGTTTGCTCGATATTTAAAGTGACAGCTCATTTTTTCATGTAGTTCTTACTACCGTCACTTTAAGGGGGTTGTAAACCGCCTTGTATTTTCACCTTAATGCATCCTATGCATTAAGGTGAAAAAACTTCTTCTAGTGACTGGCCCCCCAGCCCCCCAGTTTTACTCATCTGAGCCCTGGAATTTCCCATGGTGGAGACACGTGCTTCCTCTGCCTGGGGTTCTCGGTTCTTGATTGGATAGATTGATAGCAGCACAGCCATTGGCTCCAGCTGCTGTCAATCAAATCCAATGATGCAGCGCCGGGGGGCGAGGTCGAGTCCGTGATTCTGCATCTATGGACGCAAATGCTGGACTCGGGAGCGCGCTCGCAAGGTAAGAGCCCCGGGAAAGCACTTCTCTTAGGGGGTCATATGATGCGGGGAGGAGCTACCAGCACCGTTGGGGGACCGCAGACCAGGATGATCGGGGTTGTTCTGTGCAAAACAAACTGCACAGTGGAGGTACTGTAAGTATGATATGTTTGTTATTTAACCACTTAAAGACCAGCCTCGTTTTGGATTTTAGGTGTTTACAAGTTTAAAACAGGTTTTTTATGCTAGAAAATTACTTAGAACCCCCAAACATTATATATTGTTTTTTTTCTAACATCCTAGAGAATACAATAGCGGTCATTGCAATACTTTTTTTTGCACCGTATTTGCGCAGCGGTCTTCTAAGCGCACTTTTTTTGGAAAAAATTCACTTTTTTGAAAAAAAAAATAAGACAACAGTAAAGTTAGCCCAATTTTTTTTTATATTGTGAAATATAATGTTACGCCAAGTAAATTGATACCCAACATGTCACGCTTCAAAATTGCGCCCGCTCGTGGAATAGCGTCAAACTTTTACCCTTAAAAATCTCCATAGGCGACGTTTAAAAAATTCTACAGATTGCATGTTTTGCGTTACAGAGGAGGTCTAGGGCTAGAATTATTGCTCTCACTCTACCGGTCGCGGCACTACTCAAGTATGCGTTCGCTTCTGCGTGCGAGCTCGTCGGGACAGGACGCTTTAAAAAAATTTTTTTTTTTTTTTATTATTTATTTTATTTTATTTTATTTATTTTTTCACTGTTTTTTTTTTAAAAAAAAATTTGGATCACTTTTATTCCTATTACAAGGAATGTAAACATCCCTTGTAATAGAAAAAAGCATGACAGGTCCTCTTAAATATGAGATCTGGGGTCAAAAAGTCCTCAGATCTCATATTTAGACTAAAATGCAAAAAAAAAAAAAAAAAAAAAAAAAAGTCGTTTAAAAAAATGACACTAAAAAAATTTGTGCCTTTAAGAGAGTGGGCGGAGCCGTCGAATGACGTCGCTCCGGCCGTCACATGGTATGGAGACGGGTGGGGGCCATCTTGGCCTCACTTGTCTCCATACCTCAGCAGGGAAAGGACCCGATCGCCTCCGCCGCTACCGACGGCTCCGGTAAGCGGCGGAAGGCGCGGGAGAGCGGCGGGAGGGGGGGTGGCACCTCTCCCGCCGCCGATAACGGTGATCTCGCGGCGAACCCGCCGCAGAGACCACCATTATCGTGTACAGAATCGCTCACTGTAAAGATGGATATCTCGGTTGTGGCAGCAGCTGCTGCCGTTACCGAGATATCCATCTCCAAATAAATGACGTATATATACAGTGAGAAAACACGAAGCTTTACAATCACTTTAACAATGTGTTACTGTCAAAGCAATTGTTTCTTAAAGAGTTAAGACTTAAGACCAACACTGAGCTGGTGTACATATGTAGGCCAGTACACAGTGTGGGCCATGTTTGTGTTGGAAAGCTGTCATTATTTATGACAGCCTTCCACACAGTGCTGTATCCTTGGCCTTGTTGAGCTGTCACCTAAATGCTAAATGTAAACAAAGGTGATATAATTAAAAAATATGGGAAATCTCTATATTTGGAAAATGACTTGTCACTGGGTGGGTGGAGCCTGATGGGCAACTGAGAGACTAGTTCATCCTCAGGTCCACCTCACTTTTGCGTGACAGCGCACAGCAGTGGATGGATTAGAAGGTCGTTATTGGATTGAATAGCAGCTATGGGTCCACCCACCTCTGTGCACTATCAATCAAAAGTAGATCTGATGGGGAACTTGTCTCTCTGTTTCCCATCAACTCCACTCACCCCAAGTATAAAACTCCTCGGCCATGTGCTTGTCAGTCTGACAGATACAATGGCCAGGAAGGGAGGTTGGGAGTGAACTGAGGAAGGAGTGTCCAGTGTACATACTCATTCAACAGTGCAGACAGGGACAAATTCATGTACCTGTCTGACCCAAACAAACAAAACTGACTCTAAACATTCTGAATGAACCCTCTGCTCACTGGTAAACCTTCTTTCTTTGAGCAAACTTTGCTCTAAAACAGGGATTTTTTGTTCACTTACATTGCAATACACATTTAAGCTACCCAACTAAGTCAAAGTAATTGCACTCTGGCCAGAGTCTCTACTCTGCTCTGCAAAGTGCAAATGCTCCAGTAGATATAGTGCTAACGTGGAGCAGATAGACACGAGGAGGAGGAGGCCGGCAGTGATGGGCCCTGCATTGTAATGGTGGCGGTAGTGGCAGCGGCGGTGACAGTGCGGTCTAAAACCGCCTTACAGCATACCCAAAGCCTCCCCCTAGCCTGGGGGGAACATCCCAGATAAGAAAAAAACCCCACTACCCTACCTGGAGCCAGCGGAAGAGCCTGTGCAGCGAACGCTGAGACAGAATCAGCATGACAAGGTTTGTGCTCTTGGCAGCCCCCGGTGGTCACAATAGGCATAGCATGCATTTACCTTAAAGGAGAAAACCCACTAGAATTCAAAAATTCTGTGGAATCTCCTCTTACCTTATCCAGCCGCAGGATTCTGTATACACAGACCCAATCTTCACCTCTCACGGTGGGCTCCATTTGTAAAAAACGCCAGAGACTGGGGCCCCCTACGTGTAGGGGGATCCTGCAGTTCTGGCCCTGTAAAGCACCCAGCCAGAAATTAGGAGGTTTAAAGCCATTTTCTGATCTGTGGGGTCCAGCTCTCTAAAAAGAGAAGCGTTACAGGTAAAACCTTGTTTCTTCGGACACGAGGCCCGGGTACCATCCAATTCGGCCCTGAAAGGACACTTTGAATGGATTCGGTTCGCCTGGCTTGCCCCAGTATAGGATATCAGGATATTCCCTTTGGAGCTTCAGCACAGGACATCTTTGCACGTCCAACACCTAAGACACTGATGTAAAAACTGAGGTATCCCTGGAAGGTGAGGGATTATATAGGGGGTTGAACTTCTTGATTAGGGTGTGACCAGTGTCCAATACCTAGTGGTACCTACATAACCCATCAGTTATTACTGTGGCTCTGTGTCCCGTGATGTCCGAGAAAGAAATAGAAAAATTATTGGTATATTATTATTAAATTAAATTATTATTATAACCACTATAATTGATCATTCTGCTGATGATGTGAAAGGGAGGTAGACATCTACCTTCTTGCTAAATAGAAGAATAAATAATATTACCATAAACATGTACAGTATGTAGTGTCCAATTGATTTCTATTGTGTGTATATATGACTTTGTCTCTATTATAGTCTCTTGACTAGAGGTGGTCTGCAAATCCTCAGAAGAAGCCAACCCTGGTGAAACATGTTGGGATTAGACACTACCTCATGACCATCCACACAAAAGAAACTAAAGACCAATTAAGTGATATGTGTAAATTCACTTGAGTAAAAACTAGCACAAGTGGATCAATCAACCTTGGTTAACAGATACCTCTCTCCCAGCGCACATAGAAATTGTGACTTGTAAAAAAATGTTTTAAATGGACACAATAGCAGCTACTATTAATTATACAATACTAAAAAACATATGCTTTAAAATACATATGCTTGAATAAAATATACTATAGCATTAACAGCACTTAATGGGTAAAATCCATCCAATGTGTCTCCAATTAATGTGTTTTACAAAAATGTCCAAACAAATTAAGACTCAGTCCAAAAAAATGTGATTCTTAGAGGAACATCCAAATATATCCATGGATCCTGTCACCACACCTCGTGAAACCTCTCCCCTAAGGTATTAGACTCACCAGAAGGACTGTGTAAATACGCCTGTATTATAATCCGTTCTTGGATCCGGGACCATCATTCCATCTAAATGTCACTCATGACAAAGATAGTGCACATAGCATAATACCATTTAAAATCTATTGAAAACCCACCCCCCTACAGATGCTAAACTTACAAAAGTAAGTTTAGCAAGTATGTCTGTCTCTCAAGCAGGTGTTGTCTCAACCCGGGTAAAACCGCTCTCTGAGAGATATGTGGAGCGGTGAGAGGTAGACATACTAGCTGAAATGGATCAAGTTTTATGCTTTTTATATTGCTACTTTTGTAAGTTTACATCTGTAAACTCAAGGACTGCCCACCACATATATACTGCGGCAGGGCGGCCCTATTGCACTTAATGGCGTACCCGTACATCACTTTATGCATGAGACACTGTAAGCGCGTGCACCCGCAGACCGGCAGGGGAGCCGATGTGCAGGTCGGGCTGCCGCGATACCTGCTGGCCACCCGCGAATGCTCCACAGAGAGACAGAATATGGATTTGTCTATGTAAACAAAGC
Organism: Lithobates septentrionalis; assembly: GCA_037952835.1. Taxonomy (NCBI): domain Eukaryota; kingdom Metazoa; phylum Chordata; class Amphibia; order Anura; family Ranidae; genus Lithobates; species Lithobates septentrionalis. The sequence goes on from JBBDGP010000254.1 coordinate 1,922,131, forward strand.
AGATCCCCGTTCTGACTGGGAAATACAGAGAAATTGTCTGTTCCTAGTGATCAGGAACAGTGATCTCTCTGTACTCCCAATCAGCCCACTCCCCCCACAATTAGAAACACCTCCCTAGGACACACTTAACCCTTTGATCGCCCCTGGTGCTAACCCTTTCCTTGCCAGTGTCATTTATACAGTGATCAGTGCATATTTTTAGCTCTGATTGCTGTAATAATGTCACTGGTCCCAAAAAAGTGTCAAAAGTGTCCGCCACAATGTTGCAGTCCAGCCAAAAATCGATGATTACCGTTATTACCAGTAAAAAAAATAAAATAATAAAAATGCCATAATCTATCCCCGATTTTGTAGATGCAATAACTTTTGCGCAAACCAATCAATTTATGCTTATTGCGGTTTTTTTTTTACCAAAAATATATAGAAGAATACACATTGGCTTAAACTGATGAATACATTTGTTTTTTTGCATTTTTTATTGGATATGTATTATAGCAAAAAGTAAAAAATATTTTAATAAAATAAAAATATTTTTTTCAAAATTGTCGGTCTTTGTTCTTTTTATTTTTTGCCCTATAAACAACAAAAGGTGATCAAATACCACCAAAAGAAAGCTCTATTTGTGGGAAAAAAGGACATCAATTTTATTTGGGTACAGTGTCGCGCGCCCATGCAATTGTCAGTTAAAGTAACGCAGCGCCGTATCGCAAAAAAATGGCCTGGTCATTAAGGGAGCAAATCAGTGTTTCTCAATCCCTGGAAGGATTTACCCCAGTGTTTCTCAATTCAAGTCCTCAAGGCGCACCAAGAGGTCATGTTTTCAGGATTTCCCTCAGATGAAACAGCTGTAGTAATTACTAAGGCAGTGAAACTGATCAAATCACCTGTGCAAAATAATGGGAAGCCTGAAAACATGACCTGTTGGTGTGTATTGAGGACTGGAATTGAGAAACACTGGGGTAAATCCTTCCAGGGTTGAAGTTGTTAAAACCAAAAGCAAGCTTTTTGACCATCATACTAAACTCAATGTTGGCATAAGCAAACCCCTGCATATAATCATAACCACACAATCCCCACTGTGAAGCATGATGGTGGCAGCATTATGTTTTTGGTAATTTGGTTTTGTAGCAGTGTAGAGGGTAGAATTAATATAGCAAAAAAAAGTGAGGAGGAAAGTCTGATGCAGTCTGCATAAAATATAAGCATTGAAGGTGTATGTTTTGGCAAGGCATTGCCCCCCCCCCAAACTAATTGTTTAGAATAAACATTCATTATCATCATTACAGACACACCATCCCATTGTGAAGTGTAGTGGTGGCAGCATCATGCTGTGGGGATAGTTCTCTGCATCACGCTCTAGAAGGCTTGTAGGGGTAGAGGGTAGAATGAAGGCAGCAACATATTGAGAAATCCTACTGAAAAATCTGATGCAGTCTGCATGAAACCTGAGCCTTGGGAGGAGATCTGTCTTCTAGAAAGACAATGAACCCAAACATAAATCCAAACACGACAAAAAAATATTATACAAAGAACAAGAATTGTTAACACTCGCGAATGACAAAGTCAGAGTCCAGATCTCAGTCCAATAGATAATTTGTGTCTTGACATAAAAAAGGCTGTTCGCTTAAAATCCCCTTGACACCTGACAAACTTTGAGAAGAGAAGTCACATTGTCCAGATGTGCAAAGCAAATAGAGACCTAGCTACAGACTCGTGGAGTAATAAATGCCAATAAAGCCCAGCGCTCAGGATATATTAGAAGCAAACTGCAACAGTCATAAATCAATAAAAATTCCTCCCTCCACTCTTTTGTATAGGTTATGTTTTATGTATACAAAATGTCTGAGTACATGGCATGGTAAATATATACAAGTCATATACCACATGTCCTGTTTAGAGCTCTCCAGGTAGTCCACCATTGGCGCTGGGTTATTGCTTTGTGTTTTTTTTGAGTATTAAATGCCAAAAGGTATACCTACAGAATTCAATGAATGTATACTTATGCAATAAATTACATTTTCATCGTCATTTATTTAAATAATTTTGCAGAAATCTGTGTAAACTCTGGTATGGCTGGGTATATTTCAGCTGATCTGTGTCAAAAACAAAGATAAACCCATTCTACATCAATGTTTTAAGAGAAAATAATGTGAAAATTTGCAAAGGGGTGAATACTTTAATAGGCTCTGTATTCTTATAGTCAGTAAATATAAAAGGGGGACATGGCCTGATACTTTCTGCTTCCTGTTTAATCAGGATCTTATGGTGGAATTCAGAGATGGAGAAAACATGAAGGTTAAAAATATAATAATAATTTGGTATTGCAAACATTTAATGTTGTAATCAGCCCCACAGGACACGATGAATTAGCTGTGTGGCTTTAACTGTAAATCTGTCCCTTAGGTGGATTTTTTTTTAGTGTACTAATATCATAAGCAGCACCGACACATTATAAATATTCCAACAATTCTAACACATAAGATGTCTTTCGGTGCACCACACTGCATGTCCTACCTGATGTAAGTGTCTTTACTATCCAAAATAATGGACAAAAATGATAACAACATCCCATGCTGAAGGGACCACGGCTGCTTCCTTCCTGATCTGCATCTGATCATTCTGGATGGTTGATTCCAGAATTGTATTGTCTTCAAAGCCAAATATGCTAAAGATTGGTTCATTCTTTGGGTGCATGTACAGTGTGGTCAGTCTTTGGGACAGCATGGTTATATATATACACACCTAAATGATTTCACTGTTGCGGTATACTAATGCTGGTAGATGTGTGAACAAACCCTGAAAGAGGACCTGTCACATTTAAATCGTTATTAACCAGCCAGCTTAATGGCACTTTGTATTATACTTTAAATAGGTATTTTCATAACTTCTTTTTTTTTTTTTTAGGAGAAGACAATTGGCTGAAAATACTATTTCGGATTAAAGTAGGTGTATGTGCTCCCTACACCAGAACACAGCAACCACAAGACTTTTCATGACACAAACACATTATTTGATTAGAGAATTAATCTGCACTGCAATTACATGTACACAGCCAGGGTAATATATAAACACAGGATAGTCTGTGAAATCCAGAATGTGTCCAGGATGCACATACATACGTACACCTACCTTATTCTAAAATAGAAAGTATTCTCAGATAATGTCCAGCCAATTGTCTCTACTTAATAAGGCAGCTCTGAAAATAACCAACAGTCCAGATGGTGTCACATCCAGTTGAAATTATTAACCGCTTCCCGACCAGCGCACGATGATGTATGTCGGCACAATGGCATGGGTGAGCAAAAGGGCGTACGGGTATGTCCCCTTTAAGAAGCGCCTGCCGCGTTCTCCGTGACCTTGGGTCCCGCGGACTCGATGTCCGCCAGATGCCCGCGATCATGTCACAGAGAGGTAGAATGGGGAGATGCTTTTGTAAACAAAGCATTTCCCCGTTCTGCCTAGTGTCATGACAGAGATCACTGCTCTCTGTCATCGTGAGCAGTGATAGCTGTCATGTGTGTTGAAGCCCATCCCCCCCACAGTTAGAATCACTCCCTAGGACACACTTAACCCCTTCATCGCCCCCTAGTGGTTAACCCCTTCACTGCCAGTGTCATTTACACAGTAATCAATGCATTTTTATAGCACTGATCGCTGTATAAATGCCAATGGTCCCAAAATAGCGTAAAAAATGTCTGATGTGTCCGCCATAATGTCGCAGTCCCGATAAAAATTGCAGATCGCTGCCATTACTAATAAAAAAGAATTAATAATTTATGGCATAAAACGCTATAAATTTTGCGCAAAACAATCAATTATTGCGATTTTTTTTAATCAAAAATATGTAGAAGAATACATATCTGCCTAAACTGAGGAAAAAACATTTTTTTTATATATTTTTGGGGGATATTTATTATAGCAAAAAGTAAAAATTAGTGCTTTTTTTTTCAACATTGCAGTTTTTATTTTTTGCGCTATAAACAAAAAAGAAAAGACAGAGATGATCACATCCCACCAAAAGAAAGCTCTATTTGTGGGAAAAAAAGGACGTCAATTTTGTTTGGGTACAACGTCGCACGGCCACACAATTGTCAGTTAAAGCGACGCAGTGCCGAATCGCAAAAAGTGCTCTGGTCAGGAAGGGGGCAAATCCTTCCGGGGCTGAAGTGTGTGTGTGTGTGTATGATATATATATATATATATATATATATATATATATATATATATATATATATATATATATATATATATATATATATATATATATGTATATAGATAGATAGATAGATAGATAGATAGATAGATAGATAGATAGATAGATAGATAGATAGATAGATAGATAGATATAGATATAGATATCTACAGTGGCTTGCGAAAGTATTCGGCCCCCTTGAACTTTTAAACCTTTTGCCACATTTCAGGCTTCAAACATAAAGATATCAATTTTTTATTTTTTGTGAAGAATCACCAACAAGTGGGACACAATTGTGAAGTGGAACGAAATCTTTTGGATTTTTGAAACTTTTTTAACTAATAAAAAAATGAAAAGTGGGGCGTGCAAAATTATTCGGCCCCCTTGCGTTAATACTTTGTAAAGCCTCTTTGGGTTCTTCTTTAGCTCTCTCACCGAGGCTCTTCTCCCCCGATAGCTTAGTTTGGCCGGACGGCCAGCTCTAGGAAGGGTTCTGTTTGTCCCAAACTTCTTCGATTTAAGGATTATGGAGGCCACTGTGCTCTTAAGAACCTTAAGTGCAGCAGAAATTTTTTGTAACCTTGGCCAGATCTGTGCCTTGCTACAATTCTGTCTCTGAGCTCTTCAGGCAGTTCTTTTGACCTCATGATTCTCATTTGCTCTGACATCACTGTGAGCTGTAAGGTCTTATATAGATAGGTGGGTGGCTTTCCTAATCAAGTCCAATCAGTATAATCAAACACAGCTGGACTCAAATGAAGGTGTAGAACCATCTCAAGGATGATCAGAAGAAATGGACAGCACCTGAGTTAAATACATGAGTGTCACAGCAAAGGGTCTAAATACTTAGGACCATGTGATATTTCAGTTTTTCTTTTTTAATAAATCTGCAAAAAAGTCAACAATTCTGTGTTTTTCTGTCAATATGGGGTGCTGTGTGCACATTAATGAGGAAAAAAATGAACTTAAATGATTTTATCAAATGGCTGCAATATAACAAAGAGTGAAAAATGTAAGGGGGTCTGAATACTTCCCGTCCCCACTGTATATATATCTATATATAGATACAGTGGCTTGCGAAAGTATTCGGCCCCCTTGAACTTTTCAACCTTTTGCCACATTTCAGGCTTCAAACATAAAGATATAAATTTTTTTTTTTTTTGTGAAGAATCACCAACAAGTGGGACACAATTGTGAAGTCGAACGAAATCTTTTGGATTTTTGAAACTTTTTTAACTAATAAAAAAATGAAAAGTGGGGCGTGCAAAATTATTCGGCCCCCTTGCGTTAATACTTTGTAGAGCCAACTTTTGCTGCGATTACAGCTGCAAGTCACTTGGGGTATGTCTCTATCAGTTTTGCACATCGAGAGACTGAAATTCTTGCCCATTCTTCCTTGCAAAACAGCTCGAGCTCAGTGAGGTTGGATGGAGAGCGTTTGTGAACAGCAGTTTTCAGCTCTTTCCACAGATTCTCGATTGGATTCAGGTCTGGACTTTGACTTGGCCATTCTAACAGCTGGATACGTTTATTTGTGAACCATTCCTTTGTAGATTTTGCTGTATGTTTGGGATCATTGTCTTGTTGGAAGATAAATCTCCGTCCCAGTTTCAGGTCTTTTGCAGACTCCAACAGGTTTTCATCCAGAATGGTCCTGTATTTGGCTGCAGGGCCGGGACAAGGGGTGGGCGGAAGGGGCGGATGCCCTGGGCGGATCAATTTATTGCAGGAAGGGGGGCGCAGCAGTGGAGTACTAACTAGGGGGGGGGTGTCAGGCAGCTCCCTCATCCTCCCCTGTATGAAACAGTGAGAGCGGGACAGGCTTGCTTGTGCAGCGGCGATTTGACATGCTGACAGCGCTGGGAGAGCTCAGGCGGACTGTCCCATTGTCACAATGCTGTGTGTCTCACTCTCTGTTAAATTCTAATAGCCCAGTGAGTTCAACTCCCCCCTCCCTCCACAGAGGTGGAAGAGGCTCTGCCCCTCCCTCCCCTCTGTTTCTGTGTCCCGTCCATGCTCCGTGCAGCCCGTGTGCTGCCTCTGAAAGGAATGTGGGGGCGGGAACATTTAAACAAGTAGCCGCCGATGGAACTAGTTTTAGCAACCTGGGAACATCCAAGTGAGTTATCAGAGCTGTCACTGTGTCCAGACTCTGCTCTCTCTTTCCCAAATCTTTCACTCCCCCTCTTTCCTCTGTTGTCCTCCAGCAGAGTCTTTCATTAACTCTATGCTAATAGTTGGCCCCATCATGTTCCCATCATGTTCCTTTAGCCAGGGTTTTCACTAGTATGATCATAGACATTGCATGTGATTCGCACCGCATTGCTGTACAAATCACATGCAATGTCTGTGCAATGCGAATTCAGCCATACAAACTGTATGGCTGAAATCGCATTTGCACCAAAACTGTGCAGGACCCTTTTTTTGGTCTGCACTGGAATCGGATTGGATGGGTGTTTACACCTATGCAATCCGATTCCTGCACCATTTTACAGTTCTCACTGCAATCTGCAAACTGATCTGGGGGTGTCATTAATTTTACATTGACACTCATAGAAGTTTGCAAAGGGCAACATGGACGGCCGACAAGCAACATGCAATGCAGGAATCCGCACTGGAATCGGTCGGATTCCTGCATCGCATATATGTGAACCAGGACTAAGGATGATCTCTGGCGTGTTCGCATGCTGCACATGCCGAGCCCGCCAGGAAGTCGGCAATGCTCTAATCACAGGCAGTGAGACATTTCCTGATCTCTGCAGCCGCACATCGGGAAATGTCTCACTGCTTGTGATTAGCGCCGTGCAATGCCGACTTCCTAGCGGGCTCGGCGCGTGCAGCATGCGAACCCCCCGGAGATCATCCTTAACCAGGACTCAAGTGGGTTCAAACTAAGGCTGGATTCACACCTATGCATTTTTAGTGCTTTTTGCATTTTGCAGATTTGCACTACAGCCCATTAAACATGGTTTCCTATGGAACACTTTCTGTAGAGCAAATCTGCAAAATGCAAAAAGCACTAAAAATGCATAGGTGTGAATCAAGCCTGATACCCTGTGGTTCAGTTGCAGTGCTGGTGTATACACAGTTTTCCTGAATTTACCTTAATTTTCACTACAGTCCCACAGACTTCTATTAGGTTGCATATTTTTACAACATTTTCTGAAAGTGCACCAAATGTCCTCTATACTGAATCTTTGGTGTGCTTTCAGAAAACACAGTAAAATTACACAAGCTAATAGAATTCTGTGGAACAGCAGCTAAAAGTAGGGATACAATGCAAAAAAAAACTGCGTATATGCCAGCACTGCGACAAACTCCAGGACACCAGTGTGAACCCAAAGGCTTCAGGGTGCTGTGTAATGTAAAGGAGTCCAGAGGTGCAGGGTGCTGTGTAATGTAAAGGAGTCCAGAGGTGCAGGGTGCTGTGTAATGTAAAGGGGTCCAGAGGTGCAGGGTGCTGTGTAATGTAAAGGGGTCCAGGAGGTGCAGGGAGTTGTGTAATGTAAAGGAGTCCAGAGGTGCATGGTGCTGTGTAATGTAAAGGGGTCCAGAGGTGCAGGGTGCTGTGTAATGTGAAGAGGCCCAGAGGTGCAGGGTGCTGTGTAATGTGAAGAGGCCCAGAGGTGCAGGGTGCTGTGTAATGTGAAGAGGCCCAGAGGTGCATGGTGCTGTGTAATGTAAAGGGGTCCAGAGGTGCAGGGTGCTGTGTAATGTGAAGAGGCGCAGAGGTGCAGGGTGCTGTGTAATGTAAATGGGCCCAGAGGTGCAGGGTGCTGTGTAATGTAAAGGGGTCCAGAGGTACAGGGTGCTGTGTAATGTAAAGGGGTCCAGAATTGCAGGGTGCTGTGTAATGTGAAGAGGCCCAGAGGTGCAGGGTGCTGTGTAATGTAAATGGGCCCAGAGGTGCAGGGTGCTGTGTAATGTAAAGGGGTCCAGAGGTACAGGGTGCTGTGTAATGTAAAGGGGTCCAGAATTGCAGGGTGCTGTGTAATGTAAAGGGGTCCAAAAATGCAGGGTGCTGTGTAATGTAAAGGGGTCCAGAGGTGCAGGGTGCTGTGTAATGTAAATGGGTCCAGCGGTGCAGGGTGCTGTGTAATGTAAAGGGGTCCAGAGGTGCAGGGTGCTGTGTACTGCAAAGGGGTCCAGAGGTGCAGGGTGCTGTGTAATGTAAAGGGGTCCAGAGGTACAGGGTGCTGTGTAATGTAAAGGGGTCCAGAATTGCAGGGTGCTGTGTAATGTAAAGGGGTCCAGTGGTGCAGGGAGTTGTGTAATGTAAAGTAGTCCAGAGGTGAAGGGTGCTGTGTAATGTAAAGGGGTCCAGAGGTGCGGTGAACTTACAATTTAACCATTTGCCGACCCGTCGCAGTACATATACTGCGACAGGGCTGCAGCTACAGTATTGTATTGTTGTATTGTAATGTTGTATTGTTTTAAGTGTTTTCTGGTTTTGAAAGTCACTGACTCTTTCTTTATACCCGGGGGGGGGGGGGGCGCAGTTTGCCATCTTCGCCCTGGGCACCAGATGGCCTTGTCCCAGCACTGTTTGGCTGCATCCATCTTCCCCTCAATTTTAACCATCTTCCCTGTCCCTGCTGAAGAAAAGCAGGCCCAAACCATGATGCTGCCACCACCATGTTTGACAGTGGGGATGGTGTGTTGAGTGTGATGAGCTGTGTTGCTTTTACGCCAAACATATCGTTTTGCATTGTGGCAAAAAAGTTTGATTTTGGTTTCATCGGACCAGAGCACCTTCTTCCACATGTTTGGTGTGTCTCCCAGGTGGCTTGTGGCAAACTTTAGACAAGACTTTTTATGGATATCTTTGAGAAATGGCTTTCTTCTTGCCACTCTTCCATAAAGGCCAGATTTGTGCAGTGTACGACTGATTGTTGTCCTATGGACAGACTCTCCCACCTCAGCTGTAGTTCTCTGCAATTCATCCAGAGTGATCATGGGCCTCTTGGCTGCATCTCTGATCAGTCTTCTCCTTGTCTGAGCTGAAAGTTTAGAGGGACAGCCAGGTCTTGGTAGATTTGCAGTGGTCTGATACTCCTTCCATTTCAAAATGATCGCTTGCACAGAGCTCCTTGGGATGTTTAAAGCTTGGGAAATCTTTTTGTATCCAAATCCGGCTTTAAACTTCTCCACAACAGTATTACAGACCTGCCTGGTGTGTTCCTTGGTCTTCATGATGCTCTCTGCGCTTTCAACAGAACCCCGAGACTATCACAGAGCAGGTGCATTTATACAGAGACTTGATTACACACAGGTGGATTCTACTTATCACCATCAGTCATTTAGGACAACATTGGATCATTCAGAGATCCTCGCTGAACTTCTGGAGTGAGTTTCTGCACTGAAAGTAAAGGGGCCGAATAATTTTGCACGCACCACTTTTCAGTTTTTTAATTGCTAAAAAAGTTTAAAATATCCAATAGGTTTCGTTCCACTTCACAATTGTGTCCCACTTGTTGGTGATTCTTCACAAAAAAATTAAATTTTATATCTTTATGTTTGAAGCCTGAAATGTGGCAAAAGGTTGAAAAGTTCAAGGGGGCCGAATACTTTCGCAAGCCACTGTATATATCTATATACATATATACATACATATACAGATATACATATATATCTATACATCTATATATATCTCTATATATATATATATGTATATATATATATAGATATATAGATATAGAGAGACCTTTATATATATATATATATATCTATATATAGATATATCTATCTATATAGATAGATAGATATATCTATATATAGATATATATATATAGATATCTATCTATCTATATAGATAGATATATCTATACATGAGACTGTATATATATATATATATATATATATATATATATACAGTCTCATGTATAGATATATCTATATATCTATCTATAGATATTAATACACTGCCTGCAATACACTCACTGACTGAACAGTGAAACACTGAATTTATAGGCTATGCTAAATGCAGAGTATATATATATATATATATATATATATATATATATATATATATATATATATATATACTAGACTGACTGTATATACAGTGGGGACGGAAAGTATTCAGACCCCCTTACATTTTTCACTCTTTGTTATATTGCAGCCATTTGCTAAAATCATTTAGGTTCATTTTTTTCCCCCATTAATGTACACACAGCACCCCATATTGACAGAAAAACAGAATTGTTGACATTTTTGCAGATTTATTAAAAAAGAAAAACTGAAATATCACATGGTCCTAAGTATTCAGACCCTTTGCTCAGTATTTAGTAGAAGCACACTTTTGATCTAATACAGCCATGAGTCTTTTTGGGAAAGATGCAACAAGTTTTTCACACCTGATTTGGGGATCCTCTGCCATTCCTCTTTGCAGATCCTCTCCGGTTCTGTCAGGTTGGATGGTAAACGTTGGTGGACAGCCATTTTTAGGTCTCTCCAGAGATGCTCAACTGGGTTTAAGTCAGGGCTCTGGCTGGGCCACAGAGTTGTTGTAAAGTCTTTTTTAATAAATCTGCAAAAATGTCAACAATTCTGTGTTTTTCTGTCAATATGGGGTGCTGTGTGTAATGAGGAAAAAAATGAACTTAAATTATTTTATCAAATGGCTGCAATATAACAAAGAGTGAAAAATTTAAGGGGGTCTGAATACTTCCCGTCTCCACTGTATATATACTCTGCATCTAGTGTAGCCTATATCTACAGTGCATTCTGTGGTGTACTGTTTCTACTACTTTTCTGGTGGTGTACACAGTACAGAATACAGTGCAGCCGTGCTACAGTTGCTACTACATTTCTGGTGGTGTACACAGTACACAATACAGTGTAGCCATAGTACAGTTGCTATTACACTTCTGGTGGTGTACACAGTATCTAATACAGTGTAGGGTGGTGTTGAAAAAGAAAATATACATCATGTCCGGAAGGCCACCAAGGAGAGGCAGACGCTCACAGGCCACTAAAAGAGGTAAAGCAGGCTCTGTGTCTACAGTCAACAGTGCTGGTCGTGGACATGGTGCATCCTCTGCAGGTGGCCGTGGGGCATGCTTGTCCTTTTTTTCTGCTGCTGGCTGTGTTATGGAGCCAGAACATGCAGGAGAGTTGGTGGAGTGGATAACAGAGTTGTCCTCATTCTCCTCATCCTCTGTCCCCCAGGCTCAGAGTCGTTTTCCTTCCAATGCAGCTGCAAAGCGGCCTATTCCACCGGCTCCTTGTCCACAGTCACTTCTTCTGTAGCCCCACCATCATGCACGGAGGAGTCCCCCAAACTATTTAACCACAGTGTTGGGTACATGCTGCTGGAGGATGCGCAGTGATTAGAAGGCTCCGATGTTGGTTCCCAGGTTGAGGAAGGGAGTAACGTGAGCCTAGAGAGAGGGGGTCCAAGATGGACAAGAAATTGGGAGTCATGTTCCCCCAGCTGCAGCATACTGCCAAGTTTGCTCCAGTGATGAGGAGGGAGGGGATGATGAGGTCACTGACTCTACTTGGGTGTCTGATAGAAGAGAGGAGGGGGCACAACTCCAAAGAGGCAGGATGTCCTCTAGGGGGCAGCTTGGAGGCAGCCATCCTATTGCATCACACCGCAGAGCTCCGCAGGCACAGGGCACTGCTGACTCCCCGCTGACTTTGGAAAGTTCCTTGGTGTGGGCCTTTTTCAACACGTGTGCAGCAGATCGCACCATTGCTGTTTGCAACCTATGTCTGAAGTGGATCAAGAGTGGCCAGAACAGCAGCTGCTTGGGCACCACATGCTTGACCAGACATATAAGGACCTGCCATGCAGTCCGTTGGCAACAGCACTTGAAAGACCCACATCAAAGAAAAAGACGGACTTCTTCTTGCTCCTCATCTGGGATCTCCAACCCCACTATACCTCCAGTCCTCTCAAAAACCTGCACTGAGAGGAATGAAGGTATAGCAATAGGTGTCCCAAGTACTTGCAGCCAATCTGCTAGCAGTACACCACTATCTGATTTTAGCAGGCAAATTTCTCTACCCCAGTTGCTAAACCGTGAAAAGAAATTCGGTCCCAGCCATCCACATGTTTAGAGTCTGAATGCTAGCTTGGCCAAATTGCTAGCACTGCAACTGTTGCCCTTTCATCTGGTAGACTCAGCCCCCTTTCGTGAATTTGTGGAATGTGCTTTACCTCAGTGGCAGGTTCCAAAATGCCATTTCTTTTCATGGAAGGCCATTCCGGCTCTCTACCAGCATGTGGAAGGCAATGTTTTAGCCTCATTGGACAGGGCAGTCAGCAGTAAGGTGCATATTACCGCTGACTCATGGTCCAGCAGGCATGGGCAGGGACGTTACCTTTCCTTCACGGCACACTGGATAACTCTGCTGGCAGCTGGGAAGGATACAGGACAGGGTTCGGTATTGTTAGAGCTTGTTCCGTCACCACGCCTCCAAAATGCTAGTGGTGATTCTGCCACAGCTCTCTCCTCCACCCTCTTCTCTTCTTCTTCCTCTATGGCATCCTCTGCAGATTTGTCCTCTGAACCAGCGGTGCTCTGTAAGTGTTCAAGGGGCTACAAAAGCAGATGCCATGCAGTGCTTGAGTTGGTCTAATTAGGGGACAGGAGCCACACTGGGGCAGAGATTCTGTCAGCTCTGTAGGGGCAGGCTCAGAGGTGGTTGATGCCACGCCAGCTTCAGCCAGGAATGGTTGTATGTGACAATGGCACCAACCTTCTCTCCGCCCTCCGACAGGGACACTTGACCCATGTTTCATGTTTGACACATGTCCTGAATTTGGTGGTGCAGCGGTTCTTGAGCAGGTATCAAGGCTTACAGGATCTCCTGAGGCAGGCCAGAAAGTCTGTGGTAATTTCTGCTGGTCATACAATGCCAGTGCTCGGCTGGCTGGCATTCAAAGGGAATGCAACCTGCCCACCAACCGCCTCATTTGTGACATGCCCACCAGGTTGAACTCAACATTGGCAATGCTGCAGTGGCTGCACATGCAGCAGAGGGCCATCAATGAGTACCTGTGTGAGTAGGGCACCAGGACAGGGTCAGGGGGCTTCTTTTTGCCACGCCAGTGACTACTGATCAAGGATGCATGCACTGTCCTGTCACCATTTGAGGAGGCCACAAGGATGGTGAGTAGCGACAATGCATGCATCAGTGACACTGTTCCTCTTGTCTTCTTGTTGGAGCACACGCTTCGTGGCATAAAGGACAGGGCACTTGAGGCAGAACAGTAGGAGAAAGAGGAGAACTTCCTTATCTCTCAAGGCCCCCTTTATCCAGATAGTATTTCTGTGGACCCACCACATACACAGAAAGAAGAGGAGGAGGAGGAGGAGGATTGTGTTAGCATGGACGTGGAGTATAACACTCAGCAGCAGTCTTCAAGGGATGGAAACCCAAGGAGTTGTACGTGGCTGGGAGGAGGTTGTTACGGACCATGTGATCCTTAGTGACCCAGAGGACTCAGAATCGAATGCCTCTGCAAACTTACGCTGCATGGCATCCCTGATTCTGCAAAATAGAGGTATGCCCCAGGGATTTTACGGGCTAGGGATATAGTCTAGTGAAAAAGTAGAAGGCGTAAATAGAAAAATTACAAAATTTTATTTATGAACCAATTATACATAGTAAATATTAAAATCAAATAATAATGGTCAAATGGTATGCAGTATACATCTAAATGCTGAATCAGAAGGTTGGTCAAATGTTAATATGAGCCAAAGGTTTGGTGTATAAAGCCAGAATGGCTGAGTATATTGAGCCTGTGAATCCAAATGCTGACAAAACTTTGGCCAAATATCCCCAGTTGATTTGGTCAAAAGCCTTCTCTGCGTCTAGCGCTAGAAGCAGAGAAGGCAATCCTTGTTTTTTGGTGCAATGGATAAGATTAATTAGATGCCGTGTCGCGTCAGTGGTCTGATGACCTTTAGTAAACCCTGATTGGTCTGAGTGTATGAGTAATGGGAGAACATCAGTAAGTCGCAGGGCTATCAGCTTGGCATATAATTTTAGGTTGTTGTTAAGGAGTGAGATAGGCCTGAAATTTTGAGGTGTAGACGGATCTTTCCCTGGCTTGGGTAGGGTAATAATTAAGGCTTTAAGCAACTCTGGAGGGAAGGAGGAAGAGGTAACCACTGCGTTAAAAATGCATACCAAATAAGGTGTTAATACTTGTTTGAAGGTTTTATAGTATTCCCCTATAAAGCCATCTGGCCCAGGGGATTTATTGATCAGTACTGTATCAAATTGCTTTATGAATCTCTTGGGGTCAAAGAGCGAGTTTAGCTTAAGTCAGCTGGGGAAGAGTTAACTTATGTAGAAAGTTGTTAATCAATTCAGAAGTAGGTTGGAATGTTTCTGGGTCTTTGTTAAAGTTATAAAATGAACTGTAGTAGTGGCTGAAGGCATCCGTTATATCTTTAGGATAATAGCGTTTGTCTTTAGTATGAGGGTGTATTATGTAAGGAATTTTTTATTGATACCTGCAGCCTCAGAGGCTTTGGGCCAAAATCTTCCCAGCCCTATTTCCATTAACATAATGTGTAGCTTCAATCATATAATAGTCATGGAAAAAATTAAAACGTAGGGAAAATTTACCAAGGCATCAACAAGGATTCATCAAAATTAGGAGGCAAATAGTTTGTTATCCAAGGGAGCCAAATTTTCTTAAATTTAGGTATTTTGTCTTGAGTTAAAGCTTCTATTTTGTTGTGAATCATAGCTTAATTAATTAAGTTAATTAATTCTATGTTTAGTTTCAGTTAATACCAAGGTAAGGGATTTCCAGGCTTTAGCGAATGGTTTGTTTTGCGGCTGTAGTGATCTTTAATAAGAGTTTGATCTGATTATTGGAGAAAGTTGTTGGTTTTAAATTCAAGAGTGCTATCAAAGGATCAGGAAAGAAGGACGCTGCAAATAATCTTGAAATCATGTGGAATATATCTTTCCAAAATTTTTTGACAATTGGGCAAATCCACCAGATATGAAGATGTGATCCAGGTTCAGTACAGCCTCGAAAGCAAGATGAGGAGTAGGGATGAGCTGAACACCCCCCGGTTCGGTTCGCACCAGAACCTGCGAACGGACCTAAACTTCGCATGAACATTCGAGTCCCATAGACTTCAATGGGGTTCTAACGTTCGAAATCAAAAGTGCTAATTTTAAAGGCTAATTTGCATGGTATTGTCCTAAAAGGGTTTGGGGACCTGGGTCCTGCCCCAGGGGACATGTATCAAAACGGTCATTTTTTTGGGAGCAGTGATTTTAATGATGCTTAAAGTGGAAAAAAAAAGTGAAATATTCCTTTAAATATCGTACCTGGGGAGTGTCTATAGTATGCCTGTAAAGTGGTGCATGTTTCCCGTGCTTAGAACAGTCCCTACACAAAATGACATTTTTAAAGTAATAAAAGTCATTTAAAACTGCCTACGGCTTTAATGTAATGTCCGGTCCCGGTAATATGAATGAAAATAGGTGAGACCAACGGCATGGGTACCCCCCCCAGTCCATTACCAGGCCCTTTGGGTCTTGTATGGATATTAAGGGGAACCCCGCACCCAAATTAATAAAAGTAAAGGTGTGGAGCCCCAGGCCCTCTGAACAGCAGTATACAGGCGGTGCAAACAAGACAGGGACTGTAGGTTTGTTGTTAAGTAGAATCTGTTTGTAATTTTGAACTGGTACATTTTTAAAGTATTTAGCTCCAGCCAAAAAATCTATTTTAAGCTTTTTGGAAAACATAGGGAAGGGTGTGACATTTGTTTTGCTGTCTGTGCTCCTCTTCAGAAGATTTCACCTCACTTTCTGTCCCAATGACAAATGTTTTTTGAAAATTTGGGGTTTTTTAGTGATACAAGGATTGGTGATAAAGCATCAGTGGAAAGGAGAAATGTTTTTCCCATATTAACTCTAACAGGAGAGAATTTCCCTTCTTAGGGGTAGATTACATCTCTAGGGGCCTGCCCTATATACTCTGCAGAAATTGGGGCCTTAGGTGTTGGTGTTGCCACAACACTGTAAGTCCTCACAGGGCCCTGCTGTGAAATATTAGATCAAGAATTGTAATTACATGCCCCTGTTGCACAGGGTCAGAAAAATTGGGCCTTTGGTGATGGTGGTGGTGGTGGTGCTAGTGCTACAACACTGTAAGTCCTCACAGTTACTCTTGGTGGGCGCTGGAACGGGCCCTGCTGTGAAATATTAGATCAAGAATTGTAATTACATGCACCTGTTGAACAGGGGCAGAAAAATTGGGCCTTAGGCACAGGTGCCACGACACTGCAACCCCTCACAAATATTCTAGTTGGAGCGCAGGAACAAGCCCTGCTGCAAAGTATTGAATCACAAATTGTAATTACATGCCCCTGTTAAACAGGGGCTGAAAAATTGGGCCTTAGGGACTGGTGCTGGCGCCACAACACTGCAAACCCTCACAGATACTCTAGTTGGAGCGCAGGAATGAGCCCTGCTGCAAAGTATTGCATCAAAAATTGTAATTACACGCCCCTGTTAAACAGGGGCTGAAAAAATAGGCCTTAGGCACTGGTGCTGGTGCCATAAAACTGCAACCCCTCACAGATACTCTAGTTGGAGCGCAGGAACGAGCCCTGCTGCAAAGTATTGCATCAAATATTGTAATTACACACCCCTGTTAAACAGGGGCAGAAAAATTGGGCCTTAGCCACTGGTGGCGGCGCCCAAAACCAAAAATATTCTTACAAGCTATCAGCATGATCATTGAGGAGGAAGAGGATAGTCACTCAGCATAACAGGATATCTCCAGTGATCTCCTTTCTATTCCTTCTTAATCGGGGTAAATTCTTTCTGTAATTCTCTCCAAGATCCTCCCTTTTCTTCTGTTGTCCTTCTAATGCTGATGTCTGGGGTCTCCAGACCCCAGACATCAGACATCAGCATTAGAAGGACAACAGAAGAAAAGGGAGGATCTGGGAGAGAATTACAGAAAGAATTTACCCCGATTAAGAAGGAATAGAAAGGAGATCACTGGAAATGAAAGAGGACCCTCAAGACCTGTCTGCATGAAGAGCCTTGACATATGGATGGCATACTGACATACTGGTTTTTGCTCTGGGATTAAAGCATAAAAAAGTATGTGTCTGTAAATATGGAAATACGATTGAATGCCTAGGAATTTGATCACGTGACTGGCCACCAGCAGCATTTTTAAGAGAATAGGGTCCTGCCTATTGAAGGTCGGGTTGGATTGAGCTACTTTGTTTTGGTCCTGGTCCTTCATTGAAAGCCGTGGTGTGACGTTTTCAGCATTGACCATCAGGTTGCCGTACAAGCTTGCTAAAGCTTGCCATCTGGTAAGCGTTTAATACACACGGTGGTGGATCTCCTCGCATGCTGGTGTTGTGTGACTGAATACTTCATCTGCATATCTTTGGTTGGACTTTTTTCTCCCTTTTTTGGACTGATTATCCATTTACTCATGTTTTCACTGTTTGGACCTATTTTTTACCACCCTTTATGTTTTTTTTGACACTCATATTGTGCTTCACATATGCTATTTTTGAATCCTTTAGGATCTTTTGATTGTTTACATATATATCATTTTATATGTTTGTCCTCTGCCTCAGGACATCCTGTAAGCCCAGATGCCTGCCCAAGAACCGCTGCACCACCAAGTTAAGGACGTGAGCCAAACAGGGCACATGGGTCAGTTGTCCCTGTCGGAGGGCAGAGAGGAGGTTGGTGCCATTGTCGCAAACCACCATTCTTGGCTTTAGCTGGCAAGGCATCAACCACCTCTGAACCTGCCCCTGCAGAGCTGACAGAATCTCTGCCCCAGTGTGGCTCCTGTCCCCCAAGCACACCAGCTCAAGCACAACATGGCATCTTTTGGCCTGCATACTTGCGTAGCCCCTTGAACGCCTACGGAGCACCGCTGGTTCCAAGGACAAATCAGCACAGGAAGAGGCCATGGAGGAAGAAGAAGAGGAGGGTTGGGGAGAAAGCTTTGTCAGAATCACCAGTAGTAGCATTTTGGAGGCATGGTGGTGGAACAACCTCCAACACTACTGCACCTTGTCCTGCATCCTTCCCAGCTGCCAGCAGAGTCACCCAATACGCTGTGAAACTTAGGTAACGTCCCTGTCCATGCCTGCTGGACCATGAGTCAGCGGTAATATGCACCTTACCGCTAGGGATTAGCCGAACACCCCCCTGTTCGGTTCGCACCAGAACATGCGAACAGGAAAAAAGTTCATTCGAACACGCGAACACCGTTAAAGTCTACGGGACACGAACATGAATAATCAAAAGTGCT
Organism: Lithobates septentrionalis; assembly: GCA_037952835.1. Classification (NCBI taxonomy): domain Eukaryota; kingdom Metazoa; phylum Chordata; class Amphibia; order Anura; family Ranidae; genus Lithobates; species Lithobates septentrionalis. The sequence goes on from JBBDGP010000254.1 coordinate 1,940,607, forward strand.
AATTTTAAAGGCTAATATGCAAGTTATTGTCATAAAAAGTGTTTGGGGACCTGGGTCCTGCCCCAGGGGACATGGATCAATGCAAAAAAAAGTTTTAAAAACGGCCGTTTTTTCAGGAGCAGTGATTTTAATAATGCTTAAAGTCAAACAATAAAAGTGTAATATCCCTTTTAATTTCGTACCTGGGGGGTGTCTATAGTATGCCTGTAAAGGGGCGCATGTTTCCTGTGTTTAGAACAGTCTGACAGCAAAATGACATTTTGAAGGAAAAACTCATTTAAAACTACCCGCGGCTATTGCATTGCCGACAATACACATAGAAGTTCATTGATAAAAACGGCATGAGAATTCCCCAAAGGGGAACCCCGAACCAAAATAAAAAAAAAAAATGACGTGGGAGTCCCCCTAAATTCCATACCAGGCCCTTCAGGTCTGGTATGGATATTAAGGGGAACCCCGGCCAAAATTTAAAAAAAAATGACGTGGGGTTCCCCCTAAATTCCATACCAGACCCTTCAGGTCTGGTATGGATATTAAGGGGAACCCCGGCCAAAATTTAAAAAAAAATGACGTGGGGTTCCCCCTAAATTCCATACCAGACCCTTCAGGTCTGGTATGGATTTTAAGGGGAACCCCGCGCCAGAAAAAAAAACGCCGTGGGGTCCCCCCAAAAATCCATACCGGACCCTTATCTGAGCACGCAACCTGGCAGGCTGCAGGAAAAGAGGGGGGACGAGAGTGCGGCCCCCCCCTCCTAAACCGTACCAGGCCACATGCCCTCAACATTGGGAAGGTGCTTTGGGGTAGCCCCCCAAAACACCTTGTCCCCATGTTGATGAGGACAAGGGCCTCATCCCCACAACCCTGGCCAGTGGTTGTGGGGGTCTGCGGGCGGGGGGCTTATCGGAATCTGGAAGCCCCCTTTAACAAGGGGACCCCCAGATCCCGCCCCCCCTGTGTGAAATGGTAAGGGGGTACTTACCCCTACCATTTCACTAAAAAACTGTCAAAAATGTTAAAAATGACAAGAGACAGTTTTTGACAATTCCTTTATTTAAATGCTTCTTCTTTCTTCTATCTTCCTTCATGTTATGGTTCTTCTGGTTCTTCTGGCTCTTCTGGTTCTTCCTCCGGCATTCTCGTCCAGCATCTCCTCCGCGGCGTCTTCTATCTTCTTCTCCTCTGGCCGCTCCGCACCCATGGCATGGGGGGGAGGCTCCCGCTCTTCTCTTCTTCTTTTCTTCTCTTCTTCATTTTCTTCTCCGGGCCGCTCCGCACCCATGCTGGCATGGAGGGAGGCTCCCGCTGTGTGACGGCGCTCCTCGTCTGACAGTTCTTAAATAACGCCCCCCTCTGACGCACGGTGACTTGACGGGACTTCCCTGTGACGTCACGGGGAATGCCAAAGGGAAGTCCCGTCATGTCCCGTGCATCAGAGGGGGGCGGGGGTCACCAGGTGGCCCTGTCCCCCGTTATTTAGGAACTGTCAGACGAGGAGCGCCGTCACACAGCGGGAGCCTCCCTCCATGCCAGCATGGGTGCGGAGCGGCCCGGAGAAGAAAATGAAGAAGAGAAGAAGAGAAGAAGAGAAGAAAAGAAGAAGAGAAGAACGGGAGCCTCCCCCCTATGCCATGGGTGCGGAGCGGCCCGAGGAGAAGAAGATAGAAGACGCCGCGGAGGAGATGCTGGACGAGAACGCCGGAGGAAGAACCAGAAGAGCCAGAAGAACCAGAAGAACCAGAAGATGAAGGAAGATAGAAGAATGAAGAAGCATTTAAATAAAGGAATTGTCAAAAACTGTCTCTTGTAATTTTTAACATTTTTGACAGTTTTTTAGTGAAATGGTAGGGGTAAGTACCCCCTTACCATTTCACACAGGGGGGGGGCCAGGATCTGGGGGTCCCCTTGTTAAAGAGGGCTTCCAGATTCCGATAAGCCCCCCGCCCGCAGACCCCCACAACCACTGGCCAGGGTTGTGGGGATGAGGCCCTTGTCCTCATCAACATGGGGACAAGGTGTTTTGGGGGGCTACCCCAAAGCACCCTCCCAATGTTGAGGGCATGTGGCCTGGTACGGTTCAGGAGGGGGGGCGCACTCTCGTCCCCCCTCTTTTCCTGCGGCCTGCCAGGTTGCGTGCTCGGATAAGGGTCTGGTATGGATTTTTGGGGGGACCCCACGCCATTTTTTTTTTTTTTGGCGCAGGGTTCCCCTTAAAATCCATACCAGACCTGAAGGGTCTGGTATGGAATTTAGGGGGAACCCCACGTCATTTTTTTTTTAAATTTTGGCCGGGGTTCCCCTTAATATCCATATCAGACCTGAAGGGCCTGGTATGGAATTTAGGGGGACTCCCACGTCATTTTTTTTTTTAAATTTTGGTTCGGGGTTCCCCTTTGGGGAATTCCCATGCCGTTTTTATCAATGAACTTCTATGTGTATTGTCGGCAATGCAATAGCCGCGGGTAGTTTTAAATGAGTTTTTTCCTTCAAAATGTCATTTTGCTGTCAGACTGTTCTAAACACAGGAAACATGCGCCCCTTTACAGGCATACTATAAACACCCCCCAGGTACGAAATTTAAAGGGATATTACACTTTTATTGTTTGACTTTAAGCATTATTAAAATCACTGCTCCTGAAAAAACGGCCGTTTTTAAAACTTTTTTTTGCATTGATCCATGTCCCCTGGGGCAGGACCCAGGTCCCCAAACACTTTTTATGACAATAACTTGCATATTAGCCTTTAAAATTAGCACTTTTGATTTCTCCCATAGACTTTTAAAGGGTGTTCCGCAGCATTCGAATTTGCCGCGAACACCCCACATTGTTCGCTGTTCGGCGAACTTGCGAACAGCCAATGTTCGAGTCGAACATAAGTTCGACTCGAACTCGAAGCTCATCCCTACTTACCGCTGACCGCCCTGTCCAGCGAGGCCAAGACATTGCCTTCCACATGCCGGTAGAGAGCCGGAATCACCTTCCGTGAGAAAAAGTGGCATTTGGGAACCTGCCACTGAGGAACCGCACATTCCACAAACTCACGGAAGGGGGCAGAGTCTACCAACTGAAAAGGTAGCAGTTGAACTGCTAGCAATTTTGCCAAGCTAGCATTCAACCACTGGGCATGTGGATGGCTGGGAGTGAACTTCTTTCGGCGGTGCAGCAGCTGGGGCAGGGAAATCAGCCTGGTACAATCTGACGTTGGTGTACCAATGGCAGATTGCCCACAAGTACTTGGCTGTGACACACCTAAATCTACACCTTCATTCCTCTCAGTGCAGGTCTCAGAGAGGACTGAAGGTATAGTGGGGTTGGAGATCCCAGCTGATGAGGAGCAAGGAGAGGTCCTCTTCATTCTTTGGTGTGTGTCTTTTAGGTACGCTTGCCAACGAACTGCATGGCAGGTCAACATATATCTGGTCAAGCATGTGGTGCCCAAGCGGGAGATGTTTTGGCCACGCGAGATACGCTTGAGACATATTTTGCAAATAGCAGCGGTGCGATCTGATGCACTCATCTCAAAAAAGGCCCCGACCAAAGAACTTTTGGAATAATGTGCAGAGACAGGAGCACCCTGCACATGCGGAGCTCTGCGGTGTGATGCAGTCAGTGTGCTGCCCTTAAGCTGGCATCCTGCAGGGTTACACAGTACACTAACTGTAAATACTTCAAGAGCCTGCCTGTGATATTAATAGGATCAGAAGAAGCACACAAGCACCTGTCTTCAGGTAGCTATACTGTAGGTGCAACTGTGTAGGGTACACAGTACACTAACTGTAAATACTTCAAGAGCCTGCCTGTGCTATTATTAGGATCAGAAGAAGCACACAAGTACACTAAATACTGTAAAAACACCTGCCTGCCTGTCAGTATACAGTATTGAGAAGAGAATAATAGGAACAGATCTAGCTAAACTGAATACAGTGTATATATATATATATATATATATTGTATACACAACACCTGGGATGCATATATATATATATATACACAACTGACTAACTGACTCAACCTGCCTACTCTATCTAACTTAAATCAAATGACACTGTCTCTCTGTCTATCTCTCTCCGCCACAACACACTACACAAGGCCTCCACGCAGGCGGCCTTATATAGTGTGGGGTGTGTACTAAACCCCCTGAGCCATAATTTGCCAAAGCCTCCCTGGCTTTGTCTAATTACGGCTCTCTGTACACATGGCGCTGTGATTGGCCAAGCATGCAGGTCATAGTGCATGCTTGGCCAATCATCAGCCAGCAATGCACTGCGATGCCGCAGTGAATTATGGGCCGTGACGCGCCACTCGAATTTGGCGCGTACGGCCCATAACGTTCGTAATTCGGCGAACAGCCGAACACACGATGTTTGAGTCGAACATGCGATCGACCCAAACGCGAAGCTCATCCCTAATGAGGAGTAATTGGGGGCAAATTTCGCAATTCTGGTAGGGGACTAAGTACCAACATGTAAGTACTTTGTAATTTGCTCTCTAGAGCAGCTATATTTTGAGAAGAAGATTTTGTAATAATCCAAATTTTGTGCCATACCGCTGTTTCCAATGAAACTCCAAGATCAGACTCCCACTTGGCTACATACGAGGGTTGAGCAGAATTAGGTTTATAAATGAGTTGAGCGTAAAGATTCGAAATAAGTCCTTTTGCGTGGGGGTCATGTTTACATATCTTCTCGAAATATGATAATTTATCAAGTTCAAGTTTTCTGAGAATATTAGACATAAAATTTTTTTTTATCTTGAGGTATCCGAGATAAAAGGTCTGAGTTTGGAAGTCCATGACTTTCACATAAGTCAGGGAACATTTTAAAGGAATTAGAGGATATAAGATCATGTAGTTGGGTTAATTTAGAGGTGGTCCATGCTTTAAGCGATTTAGGACATTTCCAAGCGGTGTAAAAAAGAGGATTTTTAAGACGCAATAAGAGTGGAATATGGGGTGATTGTAGGCCATATATCGATTTAAATCGGTCCCAAATTACAAGGGAATGTTTAGTAATTGTATTTGTGAGTTTTTTTCTGATCAGAGGGTCACAACCATAAGAGATTAGATATTAGTAATGGGTCACAATCTATAGATTCCAGAGTTACCCAGAGTGGGATTTCATTGGTTGCATATAATTTAGGTATTTGTGCCAAATGAGCCACATGATAATAAGTAGATAAATTAGGAAATCCAAGACCACCTTTAAGTTTCGGAAGGTATAGTGTATGTTTAGGCAAACGGGGGTTTGAAGAACCCCAAACAAAAATTGTTAATTTATGCTGCAATATTCTAAAAAAGTATGTTGGGACTGAGATGGGTAAAACCCTGAAGAGATAAAGAATTTTAGGTAATATAGTCATCTTAATAATGTTGATTTTACCTATCCAAGATATGGGAAGAGAGGACCGTTAAGTTAACAAATTGGTAATCAAGCGTAAGATAGGTGGAAAGTTAGCCGTAAAGAGTTCAGAGAGATTGGGTGTAAGCATAAGCAGTGGCGTATCCTCCATGGGTGCACAGGGTGTTCACTGCACACGGGCCTCCAAGAGGGGGGCTAACTGTGACCCACCCTGCACACATCGATGATTGTCCCTTGGTTCACAGCCAGAGATAAATATAAATAGAAAAATTGGTGTATATCGCGCTGACATATATCTAATAGCAGCCAGCACAACACTACGTGTAAATAAAAAAATAGGTGAAAAGTAAATTTTTTTTGTACAACCCTCAAAAAAATGAAAAATTCATGTATATACAAACTAATGTACACTGTGCAATGATCGCCAAGACTAATGATAATGAAAAAGAGATGTGAAATTCACACCCACACTAAAGTCCATGTGCCATCATATAAAGGTTGTTTTTAAACATAAACACAACAATCTTTGAATAGACTGTGAAAACTAATTTGATTGAAAATGTATACTTTAATTTGCAAGAAAATATACAAAAAGCAAATACTTCAACAGGGTACATTCCACTCTGTACTGTGACGCAGCACATAAATACACTACATAACAATACTTTCCAAGCATACGAATAAATTACATTCATCCTGCGGTATGATGCCTGATGTGTTGTGCAGAGTAATAATACCCCGAAACATCACATCATGCATGACGCCGCATTACCCTGAGAGCATTACTTTCAAAAACATGTCACATAAAATCAGGTCATACAGTCTAGTAGCATTCAAATGGGCAACGGGTGTGATGAGGGGGGTGGAGAAGGTGGGGTAGGGGAGGGAGAGAAGAGTTCTCAGGCCCGAAGCTTTATTGAACTGCCAAAGGATACACGGGGGAAAGGGGGGAGGGGAAATCTTCAGACCTCCTCTTCCTCCTTGAAGTCCATCAAGTGATAGTCTCTGAGCAGACTGTGAACCAGTCTGCGACAGTCATCGATGGACATCCTCTCCCGCTGGTGGATGAGGCGCTTTCTGGCGCACCACAAAGCATCCTTAAAGCAACACAGCACCCGCCAGGCACCATCAATGTCCTCCTGTGAATGAGTTCCACAGAGAGTTCAACACACTGAAGTGTGTGATGGCAGTCTGTGGTACAAAGTCTTTCAGTTCAGGTTCCAGGGCCCTCAACAGGTCCTGTGCAAAGGGGCACTCCCAGAAAACATGAAAAGCTGTTTCCTCCTGGATGATGCAAAAAGGGCAGTGCCTGTATCTGCACAGGTTTATGGCATGCATGAATGTCCTGAGTGGCAACCCCCTTGGATTGCCATGCATGCCAGATCTTTGTGCCTGTTGGTGAGTCTCCTTGAAGACACTTTCCTCCAGACCACTTTGCAGGTGGCTGAAGGGAGGCCTGGAACAGTCTCAACGATGTCTGATGCTCTAATCAACTTGTGGATAGTTTTTGGCTTCCACAAGTTGGGCTTCATTCCATGTAGCCCCAGCTCCTTAATAAACTTGAAGGTGTCCAAGTAGTACCAAGGGGTGTCCCAGTTGTAGGGGATGGAGCTGTCCCATTTGTCCCATCCAAGGGTCCTCTAAAGAGGCAGGAGGAAAAAATGGGACATGGAGTTACCACCAGAGTCCACAGTTTTGTCAACCAATGTTCTGCGTATACAGTTACAAGCAAAGCACACCCTCAGTAGGATAGCGATGTTGGGCACGCCCTTACCACCCTTGAGGGGTTCCTTGAACATAACCACCCGCTTCACTCTGTCCATTTTGGAGCTCCAGATGAAGTGAAACACTGCCCTGGTGATGGCCTTGCAGGTGTTAACCCGGGGGGCCAGGCCTGGGCAAGGTACTGCAACACAGGGAGAATCTCGCTGCGGAGTACCAGTGTTTTGCCTTCGATGGTGAGTTCTCTGAGGCTCCAAAGTCCAAACTTCTGTCGCATCTTTGACATTCTTTCCTCCCAGGACAGCAATCTATCTAATTGAGACGGTGAAAACGAATTGTGTAACTTGAAGTGGGATTCCACGTGACATCAATGTTGAGGTGAAGAGACAGACAATAGAACCACCACCGGTTAGTGAGGAGGCTTACCGAAGTGAGAAGACTCAAATGAGCATAGGCTCAGTGAGTCAACAAGGCTTATGGTGCAACCACCAAAGTATGGGGCCTCCACATCTGGGCTCCAGATCAAGTTGTAAGACAATCCAATTGGTCAAGAGATGTCACCGAGAAGCAATCCTCAGAAGCAGACAACTTGTCAGATCAAATCCTCTCAAGTGTTAAAATTGCATGACCTTTTTGTTGTGTTCAGCTAAAAAAAGTTTTACCTTTCAAAGCCGGAGATGATCGGTGCGGCGGGAGGGACAGCTGTAAGCACCGATTTCCCTGCATGACAGCCGCTTTTCCTCCTCTCCCTCCCGTGGCTATCAATGCTTACAGCTGTCCCTCCTGCTGCACAGATCCTCCCGGGCTGTTCTCCATGTCCTCCTCCTCCTCCTGTTCTCCTCCTCCGCTCCCCGTGTTCTCTCCCAGCCCGCTGTGTCCTCCTTCTCCACTTCCAAATTCTCCTCCTCCGCTTCCCGTCTTCTCTCCCAGCCCACTGTGTCCTACTTCTCGGCTCCCCCGTTCTCCTCCTTCTCCACTCCCTCCATTCTCTCCCAGCCTGCTGTGTCCTCCTTCCCCGCTCCCCTGTTCTCCTTCTTCTCCACTCCCTCCGTTCTCCTTAGCCTGCTGTGTCCTCCTCCTCCTTCCCTCCTGTCCCCCCGCAGCTGGCTCCCTCCTCTTCTCTCCCGCTGGCTGCTGGGGGGATGTGTCAGGATGGAGAGCGGAGGAAGGGACCCGGTAAATTTGTCATTTACCAGCCCCTTCCTTGTCCGAATTTGACATTGAGAGTGATTGCTACTGAACGCTCTCTATGTCCTGTAATAACTGAGCAGTGTAACCTGTGTGTTACTCTGCTTCAGTTTATGAATGGACGGGAGCCGCTGTCTCCTGTCCATTCATCTTCAATGCTGATGCTGCAGAGAAAGGGAGTGGGGAATCTGTGTCCTCAGTCCCTTTCTATGTCCCAAAGGGGAGATGTCAGGGGTCAGTTTAGACTCCTGATATCTCACCAAAGACCACTGACAAAGCTGATTAAATATATATATATATATATATATATATATATATTGCAAAAAGTATTAAAAAAAATAAAACTAATAAAATTAGAAAAATATATAATTGTAAGGAAATAAAATAAAAAAACTACTGATGCCACTCCCCCCCCCCCCAAATTTTTTTTAAAACAAATTAAATTGGTAAAAAAATAAAAACCTGACACTATCCACTGCTCTACTGACACTGTCCACTGCCCCAGAAGCATACCCCCCACCCCCTTCCCCAGAAGCATTGTGAAAAAAATAATACTCCAATAAATAACAAAAAAGTAAAAATAAACAACAAAATTGTAAAAAATAATAGATAATAAAAAACAAAAATACAACTGACACCATCCACTGCCCTACTGACACTGTTCAAATCCCCCCCCCCCTCCAAATCATTGTGAAAAAAAAGTACAAAAATAAATTGTAAAAAATAATTTTAAAAATTGTAAAAAGTAAAAAAAAATCCTGACACTGTCTATTGCCCTACTGACACCATCCACTGGCCACCAAAAAGCATTTTGAAAAAATGAAAAACAAAAATACTAAAAAATGAAATTGAAAAAAAATTAAAAAATAAAATAAAGAACTACTGACGATGTCCAGTGCCCTAATGACACAGTCCTGAACCTAATACCCACTACTGTACACTCTGCACTCCTCTTCTGCACATTATACCCACCTCCATACACGCCGCACTCCTCTTCTGCACATAATACCCACCTCCATACACGCCGCACTCCTTTTCTGCACATAATACCTACCTCCATACACTCCGCTCTCCTCACCTGCACATAATACCCACCACCATACATTCCTCTCCCTGCCCATACTACCCACTGCTGGACACTCCGCACTCTCCTCTCCTGCACATACTACCTATCTCCATACACTCCATACCCCTCTACCTGCACATAATACCCACCTCCATACACTCCGCACTCCTCTCCTGCACATACTACCCACCACCAAATACACCCCACTCCTCTCCTGCACATACTACCCATCTCCATACACACCATACCCCTCTCTCTGCACATACTACCAACCTCCATACCACCCGCACTCCTCTCCTGCACATACTACCCACCGCTATTCACTCCACACTGTACATTACCTATTTAACTTCACCGCATTCTGCACTATGTAAGTAATCTCAGACTCTATTAAACCACACCCCATTTAGCCACACCCAACATTTTAGCCCAATTTAAGCCACGCCCACACATTTTTTTCTGTGCCTGGTGCCCACTTTTTAGCTTCCACACGGGCTCACTCATTTCATGATACGCCCCTGGGTGTAAGATTGATTCCTATGTATGGAAGATGGGTAGTAGACCATGAGTAAGGGAGAGATGCTTGTGCCTGCTGTACAGCTGAAGGAAATAGAGAAATATTTAGTGGCATAGATTTTTGGGGATTAATGACCAGACCTGAAATATGAGCGAAATGATCGAGTTTTCGAATAAGATTAGGGGCAGAGATATGTGGGGAGGACATAAAGATTAAAATGTCATCTGCAAAGAGACAAGTTTTGTGATGATGTCCAGCTAACTCAAGACCTCTAATTGAAGGATCAGAGCGAATAGATTAGGCAAGGGGTTCAGAAAGGAAGGCAAATAAAAGGTGATAATGGGCAGCTCTGTTGCGTACCTCTGTAGATATTGTTGCCTTATGAGTTTATGTGAAATCTCCATTAATAGCTGTAAAATATGGTTATTAGGAATATATTTCATTTAGCTTGTATCTATGTAGAGCGTGTAACATAGCTCCACAGAAGTGTCTGCTAGACAGAAAATTTGGTGCCTTAGCTTGTGTATCTAAACAATGGGGCCCAAACCTCATTGTTCTAAACATACTTACTTCATTTCCCTGAAAATGTAATCTACTTACACGGTTAAGTTTCCTGCTCAAAATAGTCTGGGACAAGGATTTGCATTAAAGGGGGCTGACTTATGCAAAATATAAGGATTGGAGATGTAGAAAGTTCTTACCCAGGATTAGAGAGGCCCACCAATCAGAGCTACGCCATGCCAACCAATGAGGTATCAGCCTGCAATGATATACACAGACTAGACGAGAGGGAAACACACACTCTCTGGTAGAGCGGTCACCCGAATGGAACCATTGTGGGTCATAGTGTGGTAACTATTGGAACTAAATATGTTTATCTGTCTTTTCTGTCCTACTGTTTGTAGATTAAAGTTTTAAGGAATATACTCAGTAAAAATCATGCATTACATGAAGGAATACAATTTTCCCGTACAATTAGATAGATTGCTGTGTATTAGTCTAGGCCTACTTTACTATATACCAATAAATTTTTGTTATTGTGTTAAAGCTTTCACTTATGGGCAAAGAACTCTCAGTTAACCCAAATCATATCTGAGAGATATTAAATCTCAAATATAGTAAACGGGTAACATAAATGGCAACCACGAAGTTGAGGACCAGGACTGAAAGTATTTAATAAAATACCAGAATTTGTATAATGCAGATTTAAGTTATTGGGCTAGATTTTAAACTTGAGTCAGTTTTTCCGGTAGTTTGGAGGCAACAGCAAGTTTATCTAGGGAAAAATATAGGCAAATGTTTGTTTTATCAGTGGGTATTATTATTATTATTATACAGGATTTATATAGCGCCAACAGTTTACGCAGCGCTTTACAACATTAGGTAGGACAGTACAAGTACAATACAATTCAATACAGGAGGAATCAGAGGGCCCTGCTCGTTAGAGCTTACAATCTAGGAGGGAGGGTCAAGTTATACAAAAGGGTAATAGCTGTGGGGGATGAGCTAATGGAGAAAATAGTGCAGTTGTTAGATGGAGGCAGGATAGGCTTCTCTGAAGAGGAAAGTTTTCAGGGATTGCCTAAATGTGGATAAATTTGGAGACAGTCTGACAGATTGGGGTAGGGAATTCCAGAGGATGCGCGAGGCTCGGGAGAAGTCCTGGAGGCGGATATGGGAGGAGGTGATGAGGGAGCTAGAGAGCAGGAGGTCCTGGGAGGAACGGAGAGGGCGATTAGGTTGGTATTTTGAGACTAGGCTAGTGATGTAGCTGGGGGCAGAGTTGTGGATGGCTTTGTAACTTATTGTTAGTATTTTGAATTTAATTCATTGGGCGAGTGGCAGCCAATGGAGGGGTTGGCAGAGGGGGTAGCAGACACTGAGCGATTTGTAAGGTGGATGAGTCTGGCAGCAGCATTTATGAATGACTGAAGGGGGATAGTCTATTTAAAGGTAAGCCAACGAGGAGGGAGTTGCAGTAGTCGAGGCGAGAGATAACCAGGGAGTGAATCAGGAGCTTTGTGGTTTCGTTGGTTAGAAAGGGACGTAGTTTAGAGATGTTGCGGAGGTTGAGGCGGCAAGCTTTGGAAAGTGATTGGATTTGGGGCCGAAAGGAGAGTTCAGAATCCAGGATAACACCTAGTACCCTGACATGTGGGGACGGGTGGATGGTTGTGCCATTGCTCTTGACTAGGGATGAGCCGAACACCCCCCCTGTTCGGTTCGCACCAGAACATGCGAACAGGAAAAAAGTTTGTTCGAACACGCGAACACCGTTAAAGTCTATGGGACACGAACATGAATAATCAAAAGTGCTAATTTTAAAGGCTTATAGGCAAGTTATTGTCATAAAAAGTGTTTGGGGACCTGGGTCCTGCCCCAGGGGACATGGATCAATGCAAAAAAAAGTTTTAAAAACGGCCATTTTTTCAGGAGCAGTGATTTTAATAATGCTTAAAGTCAAACAATAAAAGTGTAATATCCCTTTAAATTTCGTAGCTGGGGGGTGTCTATAGTATGCCTGTAAAGGGGCGCATGTTTCCCGTGTTTAGAACAGTCTGACAGCAAAATGACATTTCGAAGGAAAAAACCCATTTAAAACTACCCGCGGCTATTGCATTGCCGACAATACACATAGAAGTTCATTGATAAAAACGGCATGGGAATTCCCCACGGGGAAACCCCGAACCAAAATTTAAAAAAAAATGATGTGGGAGTCCCCCTAAATTCCATACCAGGCCCTCCAGGTCTGGTATGGATATTAAGGGGAACCCCGGCCAAAATTTTTTTTAAAAATGACGTGGGGTACCCCCTAAATTCCATACCAGACCCTTCAGGTCTGGTATGGATTTTAAGGGGAACCCCGTGCCAAAAAAAAAAAAACGGCGTGGGGTCCCCCCAAAAATCCATACCAGACCCTTATCCGAGCACGCAACCTGGCAGGCCGCAGGAAAAGAGGGGGGACAAGACTGCAGCCCCCCCTCCTGAACTGTACCAGGCCACATGCCCTCAACATTGGGAGGGTGCTTTGGGGTAGCCCCCCAAAACACCTTGTCCCCATGTTGATGAGGACAAGGGCCTCATCCCCACAACCCTGGCCGGTGGTTGTGGGGGTCTGCGGGCGGGGTCTTATCGGAATCTGGAAGCCCCCTTTAACAAGGGGACCCTCAGATCCCGGGCCCCCCCCTGTGTGAAATGGTAAGGGGGTACTTACCCCTACCATTTCACTAAAAAACTGTCAAAAATGTTAAAAATGACAAGAGACAGTTTTTGACAATTCCTTTATTTAAATGCTTCTTCTTTCTTCTATCTTCCTTCATCTTCTGGTTCTTCTGGTTCTTCCTCCGGCGTTCTCGTCCAGCATCTCCTCCGCGGCGTCTTCTATCTTCTTCTCCTCGGGCCGCTCCACACCCATGGCATAGGGGGAGGCTCCCGCTCTTCTCTTCATCTTCTTCTTCTTTTCTTCTTCCTTCTTCTCTTTTTCTCTTCTTCTCTTCTTCATTTTCTTCTCCGGGCCGCTCCCCATCCATGCTGGCATGGAGGGAGGCTCCCGCTGTGTGACGGCGTGTCCACGTCTGACGGTTCTTAAATAGCGGCCCGAGGAGAAGAAGATAGAAGACGCCGTGGAGGAGATGTTGGACGAGAACGCCGGAGGAAGAACCAGAAGAGCCAGAAGAATCAGAAGAAGAAGATGAAGGAAGATAGAAGAAAGAAGAAGCATTTAAATAAAGGAATTGTCAAAAACTGTCTCTTGTAATTTTTAACATTTTTGACAGTTTTTTAGTGAAATTGTAGGGGTAAGTACCCCCTTACCATTTCACACAGGGGGGGGGGCGGGATCTGGGGGTCCCCTTGTTAAAGGGGGCTTCCAGATTTCGATAAGCCCCCCGCCCGCAGACCCCCACAACCACCGGCCAGGGTTTTGGGGATGAGGCCCTTGTCCTCATCAACATGGGGACAAGGTGTTTTGGGGGGCTACCCCAAAGCAACCTCCCAATGTTGAGGGCATGTGGCCTGGTACGGTTCAGGAGGGGGGGGCCGCACTCTCGCCCCCCCTCTTTTTCTGCGGCCTGCCAGGTTGCGTGCTCGGATAAGGGTCTGGTATGGATTTTTGGGGGGACCCCACGCCGTTTTTTTTTTTTTTTGGCCGGGGTTCCCCTTAATATCCATACCAGACCTGAAGGGCCTGGTATGGAATTTAGGGGGACTCCCACGTCATTTTTTTTTTTTTTGGTTCGGGGTTTCCCTGTGGGGAATTCCCATGCCGTTTTTATCAATGAACTTCTATGTGTATTGTCGGCAATGCAATAGCCGCGGGTAGTTTTAAACGGGTTTTTTCCTTCGAAATGTCATTTTGCTGTCAGACTGTTCTAAACACGGTAAACATGCACCCCTTTACAGGCATACCAGCTAAGAAATTTAAAGGGATATTACACTTTTATTGTTTGACTTTAAGCATTATTAAAATCACTGCTCCTGAAAAAACGGCCGTTTTTAAAACTTTTTTTTGCATTGATACATGTCCCCTGGGGCAGGACCCAGGTCCCCAAACACTTTTTATGACAATAACTTGCATATAAGCCTTTAAAATTAGCACTTTTGATTTCTCCCATAGACTTTTAAAGGTTGTTCCGCGGCATTCGAATTTGCCGCGAACACCCCAAATTGTTCACTGTTCGGCGAACTTGCGAACAGCCAATGTTCGAGTCGAACATGAGTTCGACTCGAACTCGAAGCTCATCCCTACTCTTGACAGACAAGTCAGGGGAAGAGGCATGTGAGGGAGGAAATATTATAAGCTCGGTTTTGGACAAGTTGAGTTTGAGGAAGTGGTGTGACATCCATACAGATATGTCGGTTAGTAAGTTAGTGATGCGTGAGGAGACTGATGGAGTGAGTTGAGGGGTGGAGAGATAGATTTGTGTGTCGTCAGCGTTGAAATTATATTGAAAGCCGTGAGAGGCTATCAGCTGACCCAGGGAAGAGGTGTAGATTGAAAATAAAAGAAGTCCAAGAACAGAACCTTGGGGGTCCCGACAGAGAAGGAAAGAGGAGTGGAGGAAGTAGAATTGTAAGTGACACTGAAGGTGCATTGGGATAGGTAGGATGATAGCCACTGAAGAGCACAGTCACGGAGACCGAGGGAGTAAAGTTTTTTGAGGAGGAGGGGGTGGTCAACCATGTCAAAGGCAGCTGAAAGATCCAGAATTAGGAGTACAGAATAGTGTCTGTTGGTTTCTGCAGTTAGTAGGTCATTTGTGAGTTTTAAAAGAGCAGTTTCTGTGGAGTGTTGAGGGCGAAATCCAGATTGAAGGGGATCAAGAAGGTTGTTTTTAATGAGGTGGTCACTCAGTTGGTTGTAAACCAGGTGTTCAAGGAGTTTAGAGGAAAAGGGGAGCAAGGAGATAGGGCGTAGGTTGTTAAGATTGGTAGGGTCCAAGGACGGCTTTTTAAGTATGGGGGTGACCAGTGCATGTTTTAGAGCATTGGGGAAGACGCCAGAGGTGAGGGAGAGATTGAAGATGTGGGTTAGAGAGTGTAGGATGGAGTCAGAGGGCGACCGTAGCATATGAGAGGGAATAGGGTCCAGGGGACAGGTGGTTAGGTGGGCGATAGAAAGGAGTTTAGCAACTTCGTCTGTAGTAGCAGATTTATATAGGGGGAGTGTCAGTTGTACCTGTTGACATGGGGTCTTAGCTGGGGGAGATACCTGTAGAGCGGAGATTTCATCGCGGATTGTATCAATCTTGTTTTTGAAGTGATCAGCGATCTCCTGGGCAGTGAGTGAGTCAGTGGGTGGAGGCGGTGGAGGACAAAGTAGAGAGTTAAAGGTAGAGAAGAGTTTACGGGGACTAGATGAGAAGGTGTTAATAAGAGCTGTAAAATAGGTTTGCTTGGCAGTGTGGAGGAGAGAATAGTATTTTTGGAGGGCAGATTTGTATTAGTTGAAGTCTTTGAGAGACTTAGTCTTGTGCCACAGACGCTCAAGAGGGCGACTATGTTTTTGGAGAATTTTAGAGTCATCTGTTTGCCAGGGTTGTAGGGGTTGAGGCCTGATTCTGCGTGTAGTGAGGGGAGCGAGCTTGTCCAGGGTGGAGGACAGGGATTTATTGTAGATGGACGTGGCTTGGTTGGGGCAGGACAGAGGAGAGATTTTGTCGTAGAGGTGGTCAGTAGCAGAATAGAGGAGAGAGGAGTTGAAGTTGCGAAAATTTCCACGGGTGATGGTTAGGCGATTGGAGGGAAAGGTGGTGGAAGACAGGAGGAGGGAGAAACTAATAAGGTGGTGGTCGGAGAGAGGAAAAGGATTGTTTGAGAAGTTGCATGGAGTGCAAAGGTAGGAGAATACAAGGTCAAGGGTGTTGCCATCAGAGTGAGTAGAAGCCTGTACCCATTGTTTTAGGTCAAATGAAGAGGTTAGACTAAGAAGTTTAGAAGTAGCAGGAGTGTTTGTATTAGCAGGGATGTTGAAATCACCAAGAAGGATTGTGGGAATTTCTGAAGAGAGGAAGTAGGGTAGCCAGGCAGAAAACTCATCAAGGAAAGTTGATAATGGTCCAGGGGGCCGGTAGATCACAGCAATTCTTAGGGAAGTAGGAGAGAATAGACGTATACAGTGGGCTTCAAATGATGAGAGAGAAAAAGAGGGAGGAGAGTGAATAACCTGGAAGGTGCATTGGGGGGATAGGAGGAATCCCACTCCACCTCCCTTGCGTCCATTAGGCCTAGGGGAGTGAGTCCAGTGAAGGCCGCCCTGGGATAGGGAAGCAGGAGAAGGGGTGTCATGTTCGTGAAACCAGGTTTTGGTGAGAGCAAGTAGATTGAAGGAATTAGTGAAAAAGAGGTCATGAACAGCAGTGAGTTTGTTGCAGACAGAGCGGGCATTCCAGAGGGCGCAGGAGAGAGGGAGGCTGGTGTTGGGAATAAGAGGAATGGAGACTACATTGCGTAGATTGCGACTACTGCCAGAGGGTGTAGGGTGATGGGTGTGTTGGACACAGTTAAATAAGGGAGGCCCAGGGTTTGGGGAAATATCTCCAGCGGTTAGGAGAAGCAGAAGAGTAAGGGAGGGAATATGAGAATATGATTTGTATGAGGGGACATGCTTTAGTATCCTGGGGGGTTTGTTAGCAAGTGGGCTTAGAGTTAGAAGGAGGTGATTAGTGCAGTAATAGGGGGAGGGGAGAAGTGAGGGTGATATGTACAGGTTGTGGGGTGGAGCAGAGGGGTGAAGAAAAGAGAGTTTGAGGAGAGAGGCAGCAATTGTGAAAAGGAGGAGAGGTAAAAGAGCATGTTTCAGAGAGGAAGGTGAGATAATTTGGAATTGAGGTCATCTGCTGTCTGCTGTAGTTTGCTTTGTGCAAATCGCTGAAATGCAAGAGCAGAAGTGCCACTTATTTAAAGAACCCCACTTCGTTGGAAGAACCCCTGTATGTGCAGCCTCCTGTATGTGTTCCCCCGTAAAGAAGGCCTTTTTTTTATACTGTGTGTTGGGTGTGGATAGAATCTGGCAATTAATCAATTAAGAGGGCATATTAGGAACACAGCTAGCAGGGCATAACTTTCACACCACAATCAAACTGCAAGGGGACTAAAAGGCCACAATTGTAAAGATAAGGGAACCCATAATTTAGGTAAGACTTAATGGCTAAATAAACATTGAAATAATGTGAGCATGGCTACAGATGGAGTTGAAACAGTGGTGACAAACAGATTTACCAAATATGCATTTGAGCAGTCAGTCAATGTTCAGTTTAAAAGGTATGTGGAGGTATAAACGCAGGTTTACCAAATATGCATTTGAGCAGTCAGTCAATGTTCATTTTAAAAGGTATGTGGAGGTATAAACGCAGGTTTACCAAATATGCATTTGAGCAGTCAGTCAATGTTCAGTTTAAAAGGTATGTGGAGGTATAAACGCAGGTTTACCAAATATGCATTTGAGCAGTCAGTCAATGTTCAGTTTAAAAGGTATGTGGAGGTATAAACGCAGGTTTACCTGTGAGGAGAGAAGAAAATGTTCAAATGAATGGTGCAAGAGCAGAAGTGCCACTTATTTAAAGAACCCCACTTCTTTGGAAGAACTCCTGTATGTGCAGCCCCCTGTATGTATTAGGGTATTAGATGAGCTCTAAAAAAAAAAAGGAGTGGAGACATCACATATTTTGTTTAGGTTAATATCCCGTAATTATAGTTTAAAAAGTACATTGGAAGTACCATTATAACCGGTCAATGTAATGGGGAGGAAGTACTTAGCGGGACAAATTTAGTTTTTATTTATTCATTTTTTGTGCTCACCAAACTTCATTGCTCTCTCTAACCATTGTTTGAGTGTGCTATATGATGAGTACATACGGTATGTGTTTTATTGGAAAGACACCAAAAAAGTGTTGTTTTATTGAAAAGGTTCAACAGGTTTTTGTTTTTTATTTAAATGGTGTGTCCACTAAAGGCATTACATTTGTGTGTAAGGCATTGAAACTGAGCTACAAGAGAGTTGTTTGTTTTTTTTTTGCTATGGGAATTTACAAGCAGTAATATTCTCATTGTTTTCTGTTTAAGTACCAAACTGTAGAAGTCTGGTTACTGAAGCTAATATCTGATAACAATTTTAGAGTGTGAAATAAGGTACATTTAGCATTCTGTATTATACCTTGAAATTTTGTTAAGGATAAACCCTCCCAACAATTTGATAAAGCTTGTGGTAGATTGTTTCTTGTGTTAAACAGAAGTGTTTGTAGTAGTTATTGGTCACTAGGGATGAGCTTCGTGTTCGAGTCGAACCCATGTTCGACTCGAACATCGGCTGTTCGCCCGTTCGCCGAATTGCGAACGATATGGGCCGTTCGCGCCAAATTCGTGTGGCGCGTCACGGCCCATAATTCACTGCGGCATTGCAGTGCATTGCTTGCTGATGATTGGCCAAGCATGCACTATGACCCGCATGCTTGGCCAATCACAGCGCCGCCTGAACAGAGAGCCGTAATTGGCCAAAGCCAAGGAGGCTTTGGCCAATTATGGCTCAGGGGATTTAGTACACGCCCCACACTATATAAGGCCGCCTGCACGGCGGCCCTGTGTAGTGTGTGTTCCGGCGTTCATTGAGAGAGAGAGAGAGAGACAGACAGTGTCATTTGATTTGAGTTAGATAGATTAGGCAGAACAGTCAGTCAGTTAGCTGCACTTACAGTGTATTGTGTATATATATGCATCCCAGGTGTTGCATATATATATATACACACTGTATTCAGTTTAGCTAGATCCGTTCCTGTTATCTTCTAGACTATTTACATTTAGTGCAGTGCGTCCTGCTCACAGTGTTCAGCTAGATCCGTTCCTGTTATCTTCCTACTGACAGGCAGGCTTGTCTGGTTACAGTATATAAAGCTACCTGAAGAAAATTACTGGTGTTCTATTTGATCCTATTAGTACAACGGTCAGGCAGCTAGACTATTTACATTTAGTACAGTGCGTCCTGCTCACAGTGTTCAGCTAGATCCGTTCCTGTTATCTTCCTACTGACAGGCAGGCTTGTCTGGTTACAGTATATAAAGCTACCTGAAGAAAATTACTGGTGTTCTATTTGATCCTATTAGTACCACGGTCAGGCAGTTAGACTATTTACATTTAGTACAGTGCGTCCTGCTCACAGTGTTCAGCTAGATCCGTTCCTGTTATCTTCCTACTGACAGGCAGGTTTGTCTGGTTACAGTATATAAAGCTACCTGAAGAAAATTACTGGTGTTCTGTTTGATCCTATTAGTACCACGGTCAGGCAGCTAGACTATTTACATTTAGTACAGTGCGTCCTGCTCACAGTGTTCAGCTAGATCCGTTCCTGTTATCTTCCTACTGACAGGTAGGCTTGTCTGGTTACAGTATATAAAGCTACCTGAAGAAAATTACTGGTGTTCTATTTGATCCTATTAGTACCATGGTCAGGCAGCTAGACTATTTACATTTAGTACAGTGCGTCCTGCTGACAGTGTTCAGCTAGATCCGTTCCTGTTATCTTCCTACTGACAGGCAGGCTTGTCTGGTTACAGTATATAAAGCTACCTGAAGAAAATTACTGGTGTTCTATTTGATCCTATTAGTACCACGGTCAGGCAGCTAGACTATTTACATTTAGTACAGTGCGTCCTGCTCACAGTGTTCAGCTAGATCCGTTCCTGTTATCTTCCTACTGACAGGCAGGCTTGTCTGGTTACAGTATATAAAGCTACCTGAAGAAAATTACTGGTGTTCTATCCCAGCTTAGTGCAGCTACAGGCCATTAGTATGTCTGGAAGGCCAAGAAGGAGAGGCAGACAGTCACAAGCCAATAAGAGAGGGCAAGCAGGCTCTGTGTCTAGTGCTGGTCATGGAGACGGTGCATCCTCATCAGCACGTGGCCATGGGACACGCTTGGCCTTTTTTTCGGCAGCTGGCCGTGTTGAGCCGCAACATGCGGAAGACTTGGTCGAGTGGATGACCAAGCCGTCCTCATCCTCCTCATCCTCTCTCACCCATGCCCAGGGTGCTTTGTCTGGCAAAGCAGCGGCCTCTTCCCTCAGCTCAATGTCATCAGTGACTCCTTCCCTAGCTCCACCATGTCCTCCTGAGGATTCCCTCGAACTGTTTGACCACAGTGTTGGGTACATGCTCCAGGAGGATGCCCAGCGTTTGGAAGGCTCTGATGATGATACTGAGCTCGATGAAGGCAGTAACATGAGCACGGACAGAGGGGGTGCCCAAGAAGGACAGCAATCTGGCAGTCATGCTCCCCCTGCTGCAGCATACTGCCAGGTTTGCTCCAGTGATGAGGAGGGAGGGGATGATGAGGTCACTGACTCAACGTGGGTGCCTGATAGGAGAGAGGAGGAGGAGGAGGAGGAGGAGGAGGCGGCACATCACCAACGAGGCAGGATGCCCTCCAGGGGCCAGCCTAAGGGCAGCACATTGACTGCATCACACCCCAAAGCTCCACATGTGCAGGGCGCTGCAGTCTCTGCGCGTTATTCAAAAAGTTCTTTGGTGTGGGCCTTTTTTGAGACGAGTGCATCAGATCGCACCGCTGCTATTTGCAACATATGTCTCAAGCGTATCTCACGTGGCCAAAACATCTCCCGCTTGGGTACCACATGCTTGACCAGACATATGTTGACCTGCCATGCAGTTCGTTGGCAAGCATATCTAAAAGACCCACACCAAAGAACAAAGAGGATCTCTCCTTGCTCCTCATCAGCTGAGATTTCCAACCCCACTAGACCTCCAGTCCTCTCTGAGACCTGCAGTGAGAGGAATGAAGGTGTAGAATTAGGTGTGTCACAGCCAAGTACTTGTGGGCAATCTGCTTTTGGTACACCGACGTCAGATTGTACCAGGCAAATTTCCCTGCCCCAGCTGCTGCACCGCCGAAAAAAGTTTGCTCCCAGCCATCCACATGCCCAGTGGTTGAATGCTAGCTTGGCAAAATTGCTAGCACTTCAACTGCTGCCTTTTCAGTTGGTAGACTCTGCCCCCTTCCGTGAGTTTGTGGAATGTGCGGTTCCTCAGTGGCAGGTACCCAAATGCCACTTTTTCTCACGGAAGGCGATTCCGGCTCTCTACCGGCATGTGGAAGGAAATGTCCATGCCTCGCTGGACAGGGCGGTCAGCCGTAAGGTGCATATTACCGCTGACTCATGGTCCAGCAGGCATGGACAGGGACGTTACCTAAGTTTCACGGCGCATTGGGTGACTCTGCTGGCAGCTGGGAAGGATGCAGGACAAGATGCAGTAGTGTTGGAGGTTGTTCCGCCACCACGCCTCCAAAATGCTGATTGTGACACACCTCTCTCTTCCACCCCCTCCTCTTCTTCTTCCTCCATGGCCTCTTCCTCGGAACCAGCGGTGCTCCGTAGGCGTTCAAGGGGCTACGCAAGTACGCAGGCCAAAAGATGCCATGCGGTGCTTGAGCTGGTGTGCTTGGGGGACAGGAGCCACACTGGGGCAGAGGTTCTGTCAGCTCTGCAGGGGCAGGTTCAGAGGTGGTTGACGCCACGCCAACTTAAGGCAGGAATGGTGGTTTGCGACAATGGCACCAACCTCCTCTCTGCCCTCCGACAGGGACAAATGACCCATGTGCCCTGTTTGGCTCACGTCCTTAACTTGGTGGTGCAGCGGTTCTTGGGCAGGTACCCGGGCTTACAGGATGTCCTGAGGCAGGCCAGGAAAGTCTGTGTGCATTTCCACCGGTCATATAATGCCAGTGCTCGGCTGACGGACCTCCAAAAGGAGTTTAACCTGCCCAAGAACCGCCTAATCTGTGACATGCCCACCAGGTGGAACTCAACGTTGGCCATGCTGCAGCGGCTGCACACGCAGCAGAGGGCCATCAATGAGTACCTGTGCGACTATGGCACCAGGACAGGGTCAGGGGAGCTTGGTTTTTTTTCCCCACGCCAGTGGGCCATGATCAGGGATGCATGCACTGTCCTGTCACCATTCGAGGAGGCCACGAGGATGGTGAGCAGTGATAGTGCATGCATCAGTGACACTGTCCCCCTTGTCCACCTGTTGGAGCACACGCTGCGTGGAATAATGGACAGGGCACTTGAGGCAGAACAGAGGCAGGAAGAGGAGGACTTCCTTAGCTCTTAAGGCCCCCTTTATCCAGACAGTGTTCCTGCGTGCCCGCCGATCACACAGGAAGAGGACGAGAAGGAGGAGGAGGAGGAGGAAGATTGTGTCAGTATGGAGGTGGAGCCTGGCACTCAGCATCAGCAGCAGTCTTTAAGGGATCAGTCCCAAGAAACACATGGACTTGTACGTGGCTGGGAGGAGGTGGCTGCGGACGTTGTCGTCCTTAGTGACCCAGAGGACTCCGGACCGAATGCCTCAGCAAACCTACGCTGCATGGCCTCCCTGATCCTGCAAAGCCTGCGTAAGGATCCTCGTATTCGTGGTATCAAGGAGAAGGACCAATACTGGCTGGCAACCCTCCTTGATCCACGTTACAAGGGTAAGGTTGCGGACCTTATCTTGCCATCGCAGAGGGAGCAGAGGATGAAACATCTTCGGGAGGCCTTGCAGAAAGGTCTGTGCAATGCGTTCCCAGAGACTGGGAGGTTACAAACTCCTGTTTCTGGACAACGTGTTGCTGAGGCTTCGGTCAGTCAAAGAAGGAGCAGTGGAGAAGGTGGCCGTCTGACCGATGCGTTCAGACAATTTTTTGGTCCGCAGCCCCAAGGTATGATCGGTTCCAGCAACCATCGCCAGCGTCTGTTTTACATGGTGCAGGAATACCTAGGGGCAAGATCAGACTTGGACACCTTTCCCACCGAAAATCCTCTGGGTTACTGGGTCTTGAGGATGGATCACTGGCCAGAGCTTGCACAGTATGCAATTGAGCTACTGGCCTGTCCTGCATCCAGCGTTCTTTCGGAACGCACATTCAGTGCTGCTGGAGGCGTGGTAACCGATCACAGGGTGCGTTTGTCCACCGACTCGGTCGATCGGCTGACCTTCATAAAAATGAATCAGTCTTGGATCACCACCAGCTACCAAGCACCTGATGCTGATGTAACCGAATAATTTTTTTTGAAATCTCAGATCCCTTCAAAGACTGCCTATGCTGATGCTGAGTGACTATCCCTGAGTAATTATCCTCTTCCTCCTCAATCATCACGCTGATAGCTTGTAAGAACATTTTTGGTTCTGGGCGCCACCACCAGTGCCTAAGGCACAATTTTTCAGCCCCTATTTAACAGGGGCGTGTAATTACAATTTTTGATGTAATACTTTGCAGCAGGGC
The DNA here is from genome assembly GCA_037952835.1 of Lithobates septentrionalis. Lineage (NCBI taxonomy): Eukaryota > Metazoa > Chordata > Amphibia > Anura > Ranidae > Lithobates > Lithobates septentrionalis. Next base: position 1,964,233 of record JBBDGP010000254.1, read on the forward strand.
TCGTTCCTGCATTCCAACTAGAGTGTCTGTGAGGGGTTGCAGTGTTGTGGCACCAGCACCAGTGCCTAAGGCCCAATTTTTCTGCCCCTGTCTAACAGGGGCGTGTAATTACAATTTTTGATGCAATACTTTGCAGCAGGGCTCGCTCCTGCATTCCAACTAGAGTGTCTGTGAGGGGTTGCAGTGTTGTGGCACCAGCACCAGTGCCTAAGGCCCAATTTTTCTGCCCCTGTCTAACAGGGGTGTGTAATTACAATTTTTGATGCAATACTTTGCAGCAGGGCTCGTTCCTGCGTTCCAACTAGAGTGTCTGTGAGGGGTTGCAGTGTTGTGGCACCAGCACCAGTGCCTAAGGCCTAATTTTTCAGCTCCTGTTCAACAGGGTCATGTAATTACAATTCTTGATCTAATATTTCACAGCAGGGCCCTGTGAGGGCTTACAGTGTTGTGGCCACAGCAACACCTAAGGCCCAAATTTCTGCTGCGTATATAGGGCAGGACCCTACTTTCAAACATCTAACTTACAAACGACTCCTACTTGCAAACGGATGGAGACAACAGGAAGTGAGATGAAATCTACCCCTAGGAAGGGAAATTCTCTCCTGTAAGAGTTAATATGGGAAAACAATTTCTCCTTTCCACTGATGCTTTCCAATCCTTGTTCCACAAAAAAACCCAAATTTTCAAAAAACATTTTTCATTGGGACAAAAAGTGAGGTGAAATCTTCTGAAGAGGAGGAAAGACAGCAAAACAAATGTCACAGGGGTGATAACCCTTCCCTATGTTTTCCAAAAAGCTTAAAAAAGATTTTTTGGCTGGAGCTAAACACGTTAAAAATGTACCCGTTCAAAATTACAAAGAGATTCTACTTAACAACAAACCTACAGTCCCTGTCTTGTTTGCACCGCCTGTATACTGCTGTTCAGAGTATATAGGGCCTTTCCTTATTTTAATTTGGGTGCGGGGTTCCCCTTAATATCCATACAAGACCCAAAGGGCCTGGTAATGGACTGGGGGGTACCCATGCCGTTTGTCTCACTGATTTTCATCCATATTGCCATGACCCGACATGACATTAAACCCGCAAGCAGTTTTAAATGAGATTTTTTCCTTTAAAAATGACATTTGGTGCAGGGACTGTTTTAAACACGGGAAACACGCGTCACTTTACAGGCATACTATAGACACCCCCCAGGTACGATATTTAAAGGAATATTTCACTTTTTTTTTTTACTTTAAGCATCATTAAAATCACTGCTCCCGAAAAAACGGCCGTTTTTAAAAGTTTTTTTTGCATTGATACATGTCCCCTGGGGTAGGACCCGGGTCCCCAAACCCTTTTTAGGACAATACCATGCAAATTAGCCTTTAAAATGAGCACTTTTGATTTCGAACGTTCGAGTCCCATAGACGTCAATGGGGTTCTAACGTTCGTGCGAACTTTCGGTCCGTTCGCAGGTTCTGGTGCGAACCGAACCGAGGGTGTTCGGCTCATCCCTATTGGTCACAACACGGCTGTTTTTACCTTTCTATTGTCTACTTAGAGGGTTACCCTATTGTTCCTTGTGTGCTTATCTCAGCACTATTGTCTCTATTGTCCGCCTGGTCTATTGTGTTTCAGGTGTAGGCTCAGACTAGGTAGGCTACATGCTATTGTGATTATAATCAGGGTGTCTCCACTCCTGGTCATATCCTAAGTGATAGACTACTGTGTCAGAAGTCTATTCTGTGGTGTATTGTGGAAGTGTACTCACCATAACCAGACATGTTCCCCGAGGTTGCTGCAAGGTAAATCGCCCTGATGGGCTGTTTGAATCAGCCCCTGGGTGTCCGCTGTGTTACCAACAGGGAGTTACCAACAATATGGAGAAAGGTCCATCAGCTAGGTAGAAGAACTGCATATGTTACACACAGTGCGGTTGATTTACTAAAACTGAAGGGTGCAAAATCTGGTGCAGCTGTGCATGGTAGCCAATCACATTTTAGCTACTGCTTGTTCAATTAAAATTTGAGTAAAAAAAACATGGAAGCTATGCAGAGCTATACCAGATTTTGCACTGTACAGTTTTAGTAAATCAACTACTTTTGATGGTGTTTTTTTTTTGGGGGGGGGGGGGGGGGGGTGTAGCTCACTCAATATCTTCAACTTAAAAAAAAATCACTCTGGGGAAATTGGGGAAATCTGTGTTTACTCTGGCATAAAAGACTCTTTTTCTATGTTATCCAGTGTTAAAGAAACCCATTAGAGTTTATTTTTGTAAGGTTAAATAGACGGTGCAGTTTAGAATTGCAGTTGCTCCAGAGCTCCAGAGCAATATGACATCAAAACTGCCAAGTGGTTGAATACTTTAACCATTTGCTGACCAGCCAGTAGTAATTTTACTGCTGGCCGGCGGCTCTCCTGGGGACTGCAACACACCTGTACGTTGTGCCGGAACTTCTGGGCACGCCCCCTGCTGCTTGTGCTGTGATTGGACACAGCACAAGTTTGTCAGCAGGCTCTCAGCTAATGATTTTGGCTGTGAACCTGCTGATTGCTGTGGCCAACCACAGCACAGAACTCAGTGTGTTTGTAAACACAACACACAGGATCTAGCTGTTTTTTTTCTCTGTTCTCAGTTACCGTTCAGAGCTAAGATCAGGAAGAAAAGCCAGCCAGATCTGTGAGTAAAATCAGCACACATACACTTGTTAGGCACACTTGTTAACCCCTTGATTGCCCTCCTGATCACCCCTGTAACCCAGCCAGTGTCATTAGCACAGTGACAATGCAGTGATCAGTGATAATACTGTACACTAAGCCTAGTACACAGCAGTCATGTTTTTTTTTCATTCAACCCAGCACTTTCGGTTGAAGCCGCTGTACTAAAAATCCAATGTGTTTTGTGTTTTACAAATAAACATTTAATTTGTAACAAAGGATTCCCAGAGCAGTATGGGTTATTCAACACAGCAGTGCAGCTTGGTTTACAATTTAATTTGCATAAAGCCTGGTACATACTATTCGTTTTTTTTTGTTCAACCCAGTGGGCAAAACGAAAAAAAACTGAAGAGCTCGGGAGGAGCCACTGTACTAACAATCCAATGTTAATAAAGCAATCTCCTTTGCTGAGCTATTGTGTTCTGACAGGGGGACACCCCCCCAGAACACTCTGGTCAGTGCTCTCAGCCATTGGTTGAGAGCTCTGATTGCGAGCCGGTCGGCCACTGGTATTCCAGCATGTGTGTCTGACAGAGGCCGGCCGAAAGGCCAGCTTCTGTCAGACCAGCTGCCATACACACGGGCCAAATGTCGGCCCTTTTTTGTTGAACCGGCCAATGTCGCCTGACATTCAGCCTGTGTGTACTAGGCTTTAGTGTCACTAGCGACGTCAGTGTCAGTTATAGTCCCTCCCAGCCAGTGTCATTTAGCACTGGTCCCTGATTGCCCACCACACTATCCCAGTCACACTATTAGTCACTGATCACCACCATCACTAGTATAGTGTCTGTCCTCTGCGTAAATCCCAGTATATATAACATAGTTTTTAGATGCAATAATTATCACTCAAACCAATTAATACAGATACTCCTCATTTAACGACTTACTTGTTTAATGACCACTCGGACTTAGGACCAGCTCCCCCCACCCTAACAACGTGTTATACATCATTGTATTGTATTCTGTACTTATGCAAATTAAAACAACGTTATTGAGCTGGAGTTTTGTGTTTAAACCTTTTTTTTCACAATACACTACACTACAGAAGTTAAGAATGCTTAAAATATTGATTGCTTGTGGCTCCTTGTTCAACGACCAAGTCGCTTTTAATGACCTGGTCATTGGAACAGAACCTGGTCATTAAGTGAGGAGAGTCTGTGTACACTTATTGGGATTTTTTTTTTTTTTTTTTACCAAAGACATAGCAGGATACATTTTGACCTAAATTTATGAGGAAATTCAATTTTATTTGATATGATTTATGTCAGACAGTAGAAAACATTGGGTTTTTGTCTTTTCAAAAAAAAAATTTTTTTTTCATTTATATAATAAAAAATAAAAAATAAAAAAACCCGGTAGTGATCAAATAACATCAAAGCTCTGAAAAAAATGATATAAATTTCATTTGGGTTCAATGTTGCATGATGGAGCACGTTGCTTGAATAGCAAAAAATGTCCTGGTCATGAAGGGGCAAAAACCTTCCAAAGGTCAAGTGGTTATTAAGCATTGTATTCTTACAGTAAGTAGAGTCAGTATGTAAACGGGGGACACAACTTGAAACATTCAGTTTCCTATTTAATCAGGATTTTATAATGGAATTCATAGATGGAGAAAATGTGAAGCTTAAAAATTATTAATAATAATTCAGTATTGTGTAATGTTGCAATCAGACCCACAGGGCACGGTGAATTAGTGATGTATCTTTAACTGTAAATCTGTCCCTTAGGTGGATTTTTTTTTTGCGTGCTAATGTCATAAGCATCATCAGGTTATTATAAATATTACAGAAAATGGAACACATAAGAAGTCTTTTAGTGTACCATAATGCATGCCTGTACCTGCGCCTGTTGTAAGTGTTAGCATTTTTTGTCAAGTATTTTGCATAATAATAACAACATACCATGCTGGAGAGACCATGGCTTGCTTCCTTCCTGATCTGCATCTGATCATTTTGTATGCATCATTCTAGAATTGTATTGTCTTAAAAGCCAAATATGCTAAAGATTAGACATGTGCACTGCCGAAAAATGAGTTAATTTTCGTTCCATTTGTTCTTTTTTCTTCGATTTTTGGGTCATTCATTATGATCACAATTCGTAAATTCGAAAGAATAACTAACTAATAATAACTAACTATTAAATTATAGGTATTGGAATTTCCTTTCAAATTTGGCTGTTAGTGAATGTAACGAATACAAATTATCCAAAATAACAAATGCCGCATCTAAAAAAATGAAACGGAACAAATTAATAATAACACATTTTTATTATTATTAATTTGTTATGTTCCATTAGTTTAGATACAGCATTCGTTAGTCTGGATAATTCGTAACATCAAGTAAATTTTTATATTCGTTACGTTCACTAACAGGCAAATTTGAAAGGAAATTCCAATACCTATAATGTAATAGTTAGTAATAGTTAAGTTATTATTAGTTAGTTATCATTTCAGAATTTCAAATTTTCGGGTTTTCGGATTTTCAAATTGCGAATATTCAAATTTACAAATATTTGGAAAAATTTGTTAAACAGGTGTCAAAATTTGTTAAAAAACGAATTCGGAACGAAAAGAATTGCACATTTATTCCTACACCAGGGCACGGCAACCTCAAATAACTTTATATGACGCAAACATACTTCTGCAGAATTCATCTTAAGAGGATAAATTATTTAACCACTTCAGCTCCAGAACGATTTAACCCCTTAATGGCAAGGTCATTTTTTGCGATATGGCACTGTGTTACTTTAACTGGCAATTGCGAGGTCGTGCAACGCTGTACCCAAATAAAATTAATGTCCTTTTTTCCCACAAATAGAGCTTTCTTTTGGTGGTATTTGATCACCTCTGTGGTTTTTATGTTTTGCGCCATAAACAAAAAAAGAGCGATAATTTTGAAAAAAATATATATATATTTTACTTTCTGCTATAAAACACATCCAATAAAAAAATTAAAAAATCTAATTTCTTCCTCAGTTGAGGCCAATATGTATTCTGATACATATTTTTGGTAAAAAATCCCAATAGTTATCCACGCTACCCCCTATATGTATAATAGATATATTCATGCATAGCAAGAATCTATCCACGGCCACCCCCTATTCATGCATCTGGCCGCTTTCAGGATGCCGGGCGCATGAATTACAGTGGCAGGGGTGTTTTTTTGAAGCACCTGATTAGAGCCAACGGCTCTAATAGGCTTCAAAATAGGGTGGGCTCTTGGGGCAGAGCACTGTGCCATTAACCTGCCCAGGTGTTACAACAATAGTTATAGATAGGATAAGTTAGATTTATTATTACTTTTTTAATTTATTTTTTGTACTAGTAATGGCGGCGAGCAACGATTTTCAGCAGGACTGCAACATTGCAGCAGACAAGTCGAACACCTAACTGACACTTTTGACACTTTTTTGAGAGCCAGTGACATTAGTACAGTGATCGGTGCTAAAAATATGCACTGTTACCATACTTATGACACTGGCAGGGAAGGGGTTAACATGAGGGGAGATCAAAGGGTTAAGTGTGTCCCTAGGAGGTGCTTGCTAACTGTGTGGGGGATAGTCTGACTGCTTAGCAGGAACACAAGATCTTTATCTTCTTCATTGTCAGCTCGCCGTTCTGCCTCTCTGGGGAAAGGTCGCGGGTGGTGAGCGAACATCAGGTCCGCGGGACCTGCTGATTGGCTCCTCCTCCCCCCAGTGTCTATTGCACGAAATGACGTACAGGTATGTTGTTTCAGGTAATATACTGTGGCAGAGCGGCTCTATCTGCGGTTGGCGGTCGATAAGTGGTTAATCAACACCTGTTGCATAGCCAGGGTAATCTATAAACACAGCATAATCCACATAGTCCTGAATGAGTCCAGGATGCACATACTTCATACACCTACTAAAAGAGTGTATTCTCTGCTAACTTCCAGCTAATTGTCTCTAAGTACTTAGTACTAGTAAGTTGTATTAAATGCAAAACCAAAAGTGTATTATATGACAGATTACCCATCATTACATGTGATGACTGCATTATTTTTCTTTTGCTTTTTCCCCTCTGTTTTCACCTGGTGATTTCACCAGTAACACACCTTCTGTATTAGAGTGCCCCCCACTCTGGATGAAGGAGGACAGGGGGCACATTTGGACAGCAGCACGGTTAATCTGGAAGGGAAGTTAATGGGAAGGGAGTGTTAGATGTACTTGCAGATTTAGATTGAATCCAAACTCCTGCTATTACTATATAAGAAGTTTTTTTCCTTTTGGGATAAAGGTTTTACATAAATAAATAAAGCAATAAAGCACACCAGGCAGCAGCGTTGTCAGTCTGGGGGAGGGGGTGTTAAATGTATCAACAGAATAAATTACACTATCAAATTGAAGCCAGACTCCAGCTCCCGCTTTATAATCAGTTATAGCAAACAATGTTTTCCTTTTGGGATAAAGGTATTCAGTGGCAGCCAGTGGTAACTTGTTTTTTTTTGGGGGGGGGGTAAAAAGTATGCTACAGACTCCCCTCCCCCCGGTCGGTAGCACTTACCACATCGCTTCACCGGCGGCTTCCCCTGCTTGGCGGTGGCCTCCCGTTCTCCTGCTCTCCACAGGTCATCACGGCGGCAGTGGCTCAGTTTCCTCCCTCCTCCTCGGCGGCCAATCGGAAGCCTTCTCTTTTTCGGCCAATTGGAAAATGGGTCTCACACCCGCTTCTGATTGGCCAGATTCAGGATCAGTGTTTCAACAGCGAATATTCATTCGCTGTTGTAACACCTGGGCGGGCTGATGGCACAGTGCTCTGCCCCACGAGCCCACCCTATTTTGAAGCCTATTAGAGGCGTTGCCTCTAATCAGGTGCTTCATAAAAACAGCCCCGCCACTGTAATTCATGCGCTCGGTTTCCTGAAAGAGGCCAGACGCATGAATAGAGGGTGGCCGTGGATAGATTCTTGCTATGCATGAATCTATCTATTATACATATAGGGGGTGGCGTGGATAGAGAGGGTGGCACCCGGGCGCCCCTAATGGACAGACTGGCACTGAAGGCTTTCTATGAATAATTAGCACTGGCAAAGGTGAATAAAATTATCAGTTTTTAAGTGGTAGTAAACTCCGTTTTTAATGTTGTACCTACAGGCAAGCCTATAATAAGGCTAACCTGTAGGTACAGTGAATATCTTCAAAACTCTCCACTCATGTAGCTGAGGGCCGCAAACCTGGAAGGAAGATGGAAGCCCTGTCAGCGGTGACAGCGCACCACTGAAGAGCTTAGTTCTAAGGGAAGTTTCACATAATGTGCTAGTATGTGATGCATACTAGCACATTATGACATTGCCTTGCTGGGGAATTTTTCTTTCTTTTAACTGCGGTTTACTACCACTTTAAGCGATTTGTCTCATCCATGTAAACTGATACATTCTGCTGGAGAAGGCCTTTGAACAACACCAGACTTGCTAGCTGGATTAACTGATAAAAATAGAAGAAAGAAAAACTACAAAAGGAAAGGAATGCACCCATCACATTTAAGAATAGGTAAGGCGCAATATAATCAAAGCAGTATTAAATCCAAAAGCAAGCGTTTAATAGCTGCTCTGAAAATAACAACAGTTCAAATGGAGCTACATCCAGTTGGAGTTACTAAATAGTAACAGTAATATTAAAGCAATCATCAGTTACTACACACTCTCTTTTACACTAATCTCTTATGTAATAAAAGTGACATAGGTAGAGAGCATTTTAAGTAGTACTGCTGTTAAAATGACCTGGATAGATACTTATAAAACAATACACAAACTATTTTTTTAACAGTGACAAAAAAGTGAACTTTTTTTTTTATATGTGCATATAAATAAAATGTTCAACAACAACATTTATTCATCTGAATCTGCAGTGTTTTGCAAAAAAAAAAATGTGTCAACGTTGATCATAACCATATTTCATTGCTTCTTCTTACAAAGGAAGAGCGGTTTTGATGAAGAGTTGTACAATATTTAAAGGGTTTCAGATTGTGCCATATTAATTATTATTCAACTCTTTGTTACCAGGGAGGCATTTATTTAAAATACCAAAAATTATAAACTTTGTTATAATAACTTTATATGTATCTATAATTAAAATGTGCCACAGCATGTCAGCATGAAAAGAGAACACTGAATCATCTGAACCTGCAGTCCTCTACCAAATAAATCGTGGAATTTTTGATCATAATCATATTTTACTTTTTCTTACAAAAGAAGAGCAGTTTGGATGGACAACTATACAGCATCTAAAGTGTTTCAGCTTGTGCCATTTTTCTTTAAAACAGAATATAAACTATACGTTTTTGGTATTTTTCTAATAATATATTTTACATACCTGTTAATAAATATAATTATCATCACAGTGATATATAAAGATGACCATTTACACACCCCCATGTATCTGTTTCTCTGTAACTTATCCGTTGTAGATATTTGTTTTACAACAGTCACTGTTCCCAAACTTTTACACATGATACTTACTAACAATAATACAATATCGTTTACTCAATGCTTTACTCAGTTCTGCTTTTACGTATTATTTGGCACCAGTGAAGATGTTCTTTTATTCATTATGGCATATGACCGATATGTTGCTATCTGTAAGCCTTTACACTATCACCAAATTTTGGGGAGAAAAAACTGTTTGATGCTCATTGCAGGCACCTGGATCTCCGCTTGTACAAATTCTTTATTGATAACAAAGGCAGTGTCAGCTATGTCGTTTTGCCGTTCAAAAGTAATTAATCAACTTTTCTGTGATGTCAAAGCTCTGCTCAAGATTTCATGTACCGGGACTGAAATGTTCTTCATGTTGATATACTTGGAGTTTTTGTTGTTTGGCTTTGTTCCATTTTTGTGCATTGTGATGTCTTATGTAAAAATAATTGCCATCATCTTTAACATTAATTCAAGAGATGGAAGGAGGAAAGTCTTCTCCACCTGCTCATCCCACCTCACAGTAATCCTCCTCTTCTATGCAAATGAGGCATCAGTGGTACTGATTGAACAATCTTGGTACTCAGAGGTCCTGGAGCAAATCTGCACTGTGCTATACACAGCAGTAACACCCATGTTGAATCCACTGATTTATACCATACGTAATAAAGAAGTCAAGAGTGCCCTGATGAGATTGGTGAAGGGCAAGATAACTCTGAAGCCTTAAAAATAAATAAAAAATAGTACTAAAAAATAAAAATTAAAAACTGCAAAAAAGGAAAAAATTTATTATTATTCATAGTATTACAATAAATCTTTTACCCTTTATTATTCATTATAATTGCTTTAATTATTATTGCTTTAAAATTTTGGAAAATTGCAAGTCAGGCATGCAAGTATAGCATAATGTAATAGACAATTGCACAAAGGATAGGAAGTCTGATCTGAAGGGAATTTTTTTTTTTTACACACTCCCAGCTGCTATAGCAGCTGGGAGTGTGTGTACTTTAGTGTGGAAAAGTTACAAGCGGCTGTGAAGCCGACTATCCCTTCCACCACTGCCACCATGTGCGACCCCCCCACCATGTTTACTGGGCCTCACTGTCCCACTTGCGGGCCCGGTGCTATCATGGCGGATGGCACTGGGAAGGGTGGCGGGAGCTCAGTAGACCTTCCTGGACTGGAGATAAGTATACAAAAATCCTTGTACCAGCCCTACGCAGGGCCCAGTTTGTTGTTGCTATTTAAAGGGGAATCCCACCTTCTCCCATTTCTTCGAGTGCACTCGAAAACCACTTGGAAACTGCTAATCCTTTAGACACGTTTAGACTCCTTTCACATGGAGCGGATCGATTTTGACAGACTCCGCTAGTTCAGAGAGGACCGCTCCGTTGATCCCCACTGAGCAGGCAGATGACAGGTCCATCTCCGCTCACTGTGCTGAGATGGACCTGTCAGAGTCCTGCTCTCCTCTATGGAGAGATCAAATGAAAATGGACTGCCTGTCCATTTTCATTCAATCACATCCTATCTGATCCGCTGGACATATGGCGAACATATCACCATTCATCTATTTTCAGCAGATCTTGTCGGATCGGATGCCAGGCAGGTGTCAGCAGACACATATCCGCTAACATCTGCCTCTCCATAGAAGTCAATCGGTGGCCAGATCGGTCACACAAGTGGAATGTCGTCTGACAGAAAAAGCCATACGGAAGCTTTTCGTCGTCTATTCCGATCGTGTGTGTGCCTAGTCTGACTTTCTTTTTCGAAAATTCTGACGGGCCTAGAAATAGAACATGCTCTAAATATTTCTGATGGAACCAATTCCTATCGGGAAAACCGCTCCTCTGTATGCTGTTCTGACGGACCAAAAACAATGCTTGCTCTGAAGCAAGTACGAGACGGAAACTATTGGCTACTGTCTATTGAACTTCCTTTTTCTAGTCCAGTCGTACGTACTGTAGGTCACCGTGTTCTGCACGGTCGGACTTTGGTCGGACTTTAGATTGACCGTGTGTAGACAAGACCGCTTGAATGAATTCCATTGGAGTTCCGTCGGAGAAACCGGTGTTTATTCCGATGGCTAAACCGGTCATGTATACACGGCATTGGAGTACAGTTGTGTTGCTAAATATTGATTTACCTATTCTCGTATTGATTTTTCTACTATTGGCATAGAGCTGCATTTATAGATATATTTATTTACCTTTATTACCCGAGGGAAGTTCTACTTTGCTTAGTGAGATGCACTTTGTCATTTATGCAAGTTTTTAATTATAATCAAATAATGTCTACCACTAAGCAGGTGTGTACTCGTTTATTGCCTATATTCTACAGTAAGGTGAAAGGTACTATACGCTGGTGTTGCTATGTGTGTCTGTAATGATTCAATCAACCAAGTGTGTCAGAGGGGCTGAGGGTGCTTTTGGAGTGGAGGCGCAGAACAGGGAACCCAAAACTACCAAGCGACTCCTTCAGGGGTAGCGCTACACGCATTACCCCAGATTTGAGTGACAGGGGACCTTAAAACTGTTGTGCTCTGGCAGCATTAAGAGCCCTGTCTCACTTAGTGCTGCAAATCAGATATTTGGCACGCTTATTTTAGAGGCAACAGGACATCTTAATGCCGCTGTGCGCAGGCAACGTTACGAGCCCTGTCACACTCACCTCTAATGTAACCTAAGACTTCCAGAGTTCTGCCTCCCAGCCAATGAGGAGTGATGTTGCGTCCGCGCACGTCACCCCTCCCATCCACCGCACGAGGATCTCAATCTGGGAAGGCCTGCTGCGTAGCTGATGAGCCTGACCTCACAAATGCGCTTCTGGAAGAATGGTCAAACATTCCCATAGACACACGCCTAAACCTTGTGGACAGCCTTCCCAGAAGAGTTGAAGCTGTTTTAGCTGGAAAGGGTGGGCCAACTCAATATTTAATGGCATCCCAGTCATCGTCTGTAGAGTTCAAGTTCATGTGCATGTAAAGGCAAGCGTCCCAATACTTTTGACAATATAGTCTATCTACATGGACTCAAGGGTTCATTGATGATCCCACATTCTTTCTCCTGATGGAAAAGTACATGTGAAGTTGGAACACGGGGTTGGCATTTTGTATGCCCCTAATTTTTGCAGGCATTCTTCCCTTCCCTTCCCTTCATTCTTTATCGTTTTTTCTTCCCTTTGGTTGTTGCCTCTTTTTCCCTACTATCCTCATACTCTGTTTGTTTGGTTTTTGTTCTTTTCTTTTTCCCCTTTACCTACAATTTTTCTCCCCCTTTTCCACCCTCCCCTTTCCCCCCCTCCCCTTTCCCCTCCCACCTTTCCATGTCCCCTTCCCACTCTCCCCCTTCCCCCCGCCTCCTTCCCCCATTCCTTTCCCTTCCTTCTCCCCTTTAACTACCCCCCCATTTTTTCTCTCTCCTCTCCCCTTTCCCACGCTTCATTGGTTTCTATTGGTAAGCCCCAAATTATAAGCTAATATTGTGTATTTTTTTGTCTTATTTTCTTATTCTGCTCTTTTTTGTTGTGTAATTAAATATTTGTTATGACTATTTGACTATGAGATTATACCTTTTGTAGATGACAATGATTGACTTCTCCTGAGGAAGCTTCTTAAGTAGGGATAAGCTTGGTGTTCGGGTCGAACGTAATTTCGGCTTGAACAGCAGGTGTTCGCCTGTTTGCAGAACAGCGAACATTATGGGGCGTTCGTTGGAAATTTGAGCAGAATGCCCCATAATGCACTGTGAGATCGCATTGCATTGCTGTATGATGATTGGCCAAAGCATGCACCTGACCTGCATGCTTTGGCCAATCCCAGCACCCTCTGCTAAGAGAGCCATAATTGGCCAAAAGCAGGGTCCCTTTAGTCAATCATGGTTCAGGAGGGCTAAGTCCACGCCCACACTATATAAGGCTGCCTACACGGCGGCCCTGTGTTGTGTTGTTAGTGTGGGAGGAGAGATAGCTTGATTTAGATTAAGCAGGCAGGTTATTCAGTTAATGGCAGTGTATTTGATATATATACACTCTGCATTTAGCATAGCCTATAAATTCAGCGTTTACTCTATATTCAGTCAGTGCAGGCAGTGTATTAATATATATATATATATATATATATATATATATATATATATATATATATATATATATATATATATATATATACAGTACATACACAGTCTTGTGTATATATATATATATATTCTGCATCCAGTGTATCCTATATCTACAGTGCATTCAGTGGTGTACTGTTTCTACTACTTTTGCATTACACAATACAGTGCAGCCATAGTACAGTTGCTACTACTTTTCTGGTGGTGTATATAATACACAATACAGTGCAGCCGTAGTACAGTCGCTATTACACTTCTGGTGGTGTACAGTTGCTACTAAACTTCTGGTGGTGTACACAGTACACAATACAGTGCAGCCGTAGTATAGTTGCTACTACTTTTCTGGTGGTGTATATAGTACACAATACAGTGCAGCCGTAGTACAGTTGCTACTACTTTTCTGGTGGTGTATATAGTACAAAATACAGTGCAGCCGTAGTACAGTCGCTATTACACTTCTGGTGGTGTACACAGTTCCACAATACAGTGCAGCCATAGCACAGTTGCTACTACACTTCTGGTGGTGTACACAGTATCTAATACAGTGCAGTGTGGTATATATACCTGAAAAAAAAATATATATATATACAGGGGACTGAACCCCTGTTTTTAACGCGTACTGTTATACAGGTCAATTGGTTGTCTGCGAGCTAGTGGTAAGTAGGCTTGGATTTTTTTCCTGGGCATTCCCCAGGTTTTGTTGTTATCTGTTTGTGGCCTTCCAATGCCTCTTACTGCGATAGCCAGCTATAAGTGAGGGTGGTGGCAAGATTTTTGCAATCACGTGGGTGTGTGTATTGGTCCAGCAACCCACCAACACCTTTGCAGCTATTGTGCTACCTGCTGGGTGTTTGGTGTGTCATGTACCTTTAAGAAGGGGTGGGCTCCCTTCAGTCCACCTGCCCTCACTTATCCTTTAGAATGCATGTGCCTCCACTGTGGGGACACCTAAATTTTAGTGTTAGGACCACAGATTACAGGGAGCCGTGACGTGGCTCTGTGGCTTACGCATGCGTTTGCAAATGCGTGCGGACTGAACCCCTGTTTTTAACGCGTACTGTTAGACAGGTCAATTGGTTGTCTGCGAGCTGGTGGTAAGTAGGCTTGGAATTTTTTCCTGGGCATTCCCCAGGTTTTGTTGTTATCTAGTGTGGTATACATACCTGAAAAAAAATAAAAAAATAAAAATAAATTATATATATATATATATATATATATATATATATATATATATATTCTGCATCCAGTGTAGCCTATATTTACAGTGCATTCTGTGGTGTACTGTTTCTACTACTTTTCTGCTGGTGTACACAGCACACAATACAGTGCAGCCGTAGTACAGTTGCTACTACTTTACTGGTGGTGTACACAGTACACAATACAGTGCAGCCGTAGTACAGTTGCTACTACTTTTCTGGTGGTGTATATAATACACAATATAGTGCAGTCGTAGTGCAGTCGCTATTACACTTCTGGTGGTGTACACAATACACAATACAGTGCAGCCATAGTACAGTCGCTATTACACTTCTGGTGGTGTACACAGTACACAATACAGTGCAAAACAAATAAAACTAATAAATAATTGCTCTATTACAAGGATAAGATACAAGTGATAGCTGCCAGCATGTAACAATGTGGTGCACAGTGCAAGAAAATATATAAATACTAAACACATGCAGCGCTAAATAAAATAAATGATAGGAATTTGTTTTCACATCCTATATATACATCGCATCATATATCATGAAAATAAATGACAGGATGATGTGTTCATATCCTATATGAAGTAACCGTTATAAGTGGTATTTCCATTCACAAATAATTGGAAGTAAAAAAGTCCATGGTAGTTGAAGGTTCATGGGTATGTATGGTACACCATTATAAAGTAAAGCAGAGACTGGAGATAAATACAGACAAAGATTTCAGTTCACACACAGATCTTTATATATTCAAACTCAAAGATGTAAGTGGCAGAAATGAATATCCTTACCAGAGGAGATGGACACAGTCACCGTACAGTGGGGTGTCATACGAGCTTTTAGGGGTCAAACAATCCCAGGGGTATTAAACTGGAAAATCCTGGTGGTGGGTTCCATCCGGGGCAACCGTAGTTGTCAGATGATATGTGGATCCACAGCAGATAGAGATGTCACTCTCAGAAGAAACAAGCTGTTAGGGAAAGCGGCTTCCAACTCATGGGTATCCCATTCATAAGAAAAGGAAAAAATCTCCACATAGGGCATGAATCCAATATAAAAAATGCTTTTATTTAAAAAGCTAGAGAAATCTTTAACACACACTTGAATAGATAAAAAGTGATCACAAAACAAAAGTAGAAATAAAATTGCGTGGTAGTAGAACATCTGAAAGCTTTAGCAACTTGACATGTTTCGGATCATAGTCCCTCTACTGGGGCATATGTACACAATACAGTGCAGCCATAGTACAGTTGCTACTACACTACTGGTGGTGTACACAGTACACAATACAGTGCAGCCGTAGTACAGTTGCTACTACTTTTCTGGTGGTGTAGTACACAATACAGTGCAGCTGTAGTACAGTTGCTACTACTTTTATGGTGGTATATAGTACAAAATACAGTGCAGCCATAGTACAGTCGCTATTACACTTCTGGTGGTGTACACAGTACACAATACAGTGCAGCTGTAGTACAGTTGCTACTACTTTTCTGGTGGTGTACACAGTACACAATACAGTGCACCCATAGCACAGTTGCTACTACACTTCTGGTGGTGTACACAGTATCTAATACAGTGTAGTGTGGTGTTGCAAAACAAAATATACATCATGTCCGGAAGGCCACCAAAGAGAGGTAGACACTCACGGGCCACTAAAAGATGAGGGAGAGCGGTGTGCTGACGCCACCTGATTACTAACACGCAGTCCCGGAATCTACGGGCGTTAGTGTTCGAGCCGGCCGGCTCTCTCTAAACAATGTGATGCCATACCAACTTGGATTTGTGTAAGTGCATGACTTTTTTTATTAATAAAAGTGCAATACGTTTTTACACTATGGGAGCCCTTCTTTCTTTTATGTGACTGGCTATTTGAGACGCTGCCTGTGGGACAAATAAGAGAAGCAAAGAGGACTTGAGTTGATGGTATATCTATTTCATCCTGAGACTGTGGCTGGGTTATAAGCTAAAAGGCGCATATGATCTCCTGACCAGAGATCAAGGGAGCTGGTAAGAGGCAGTTGTTTTAAAGGTGAAGGACTGTCCTATCCTCAACACTAACTTCTGCGGTGGTTTTAAGTGTGATGTCACCTTTGCTTGGGAAGAAGATTCATGTCATATGGGGATCTCCCATTGAGGGATAATCAACATCCGTCTAATGTTTTGGATGAACTCAAAAATTATGTTTGCATTTATTTGCTTTTGATTTTATATTTAGCGCAGTTTTTTTGTTATACAATCTTGTCTAGTGTGGGTATCTCACATTTTTTAACTGCAGCTTAATAATTCAATTCTTTCCACTCATATTTCAGACTGTAGATTAAGTTTTGCATGTCTTAATATTTTTGCTGACAGCGCTGTATTTTCACATATTTTGCATCATTCTGGTATAACCACTCAAAGTCGTGAATGGCGTACCTGAAGACAAAAAAATGGTTAACAATAAAGCACAGTAAACGGTAAAGTATAAAAAATTGCATACCTGAAAAGCAAACGTGATAAAACATAATAACAATTTTTTTTTTACACTTTTTTTGTAACTAACTTTTATAACTGTAACCGGTTCCAGGTTCGGGTCTCTCAAAATGCGATGGCATCTTGGGAGACCCTGTGAAAGTGCGCCTAGTCTGTGGAATGCTGTACCCTACGCTAATACTCAACTATTGTATGGTAGCGTTCAAAACATTCACCAATGCAAAGACCAGGATTATCAGGACAGGAGGGACAATAATAGCAGGTGTCACGCCTATATCCGCGCTTGCTGCAGACACGACATCTTTTTTGGGGGGGTTCGCTGGGTAGGGGTACTCGGGAGGACATAAAGAAAATGCCTCTCATGCAGCTGACTGCATTTGGTTGGGGATGTGAATGGGGGCGCTGCAGAAGCAGTGGGTTCCCAATTAGGATTGGCGAATGCAGCAGGAAGGGCACTATGGGCACGACGGGTCTGTGTTTGTCTTTTTAGTGGCAGCGGGACACTACTTGTGCTTTCCACCTCACCAGCTTGAACTGCACTTATGGGACTCACCACGTCACCAAGTGTTACTGCAGTGCTGGTTTGACTACGACCGGGGTGTACTAGGCCGCTGGTGCCTGCCAGTTCACCAAAACGCTACCCAAAAAACTGTTAGCGATCGCAGGGATCAGGCCTGACTCTGCGAACGCTGCAGTTATGAGTTTAGTGTTTTGTAAGTGACAGTGATCGATTGATACTGCACTTGGGTGGGCTGGGCCAGGCCAGGCAGAGGGGTAAAACGCAGGTGCTAGCAGGTATCTGGGCTGATCCCGCTAACACTGCGTTTTTGGGAACCCTAAACTGCTGGGGACGCCAGTATAGATCTGATCGGATCAGATATTGATCCGTTCAGATACTATACCACTAAGGGAGGTGTACGCTGCGTGCGTGGGTGTTAGCGGTACTGGCGCTAACCTGACGCTGCCTGGGGCTGGTGCTTGCCAGTTCACCAAAACGCTACCAAAAAAACTGTTAGCGATCGCAGGGATCAGGCCTGACTCTGCGAACGCTGCAGTTATGCGTTTAGTGTTCTGTAAGTGACAGTGATCGATCGATACTGCACTTGGGTGGGCTGGGCTGAGCCGGGCCGGGTGGAGGGGCAAAACGCAGGTGCTAGCAGGTATCTGGGCTGATCCCGCTAACACTGCGTTTTTGGGAACCCTAAACTGCTGGGGACGCCAGTATAGATCTGATCGGATCAGATATTAATCTGTTCAGATACTATACCACTAAGGGAGGTGTATGGTGCGTGCGTGGGTGTTAGCGCGACTGGTGCTAACCTGACGCTGCCTGGGGCTGGTGCTTGCCAGTTCACCAAAACGCTACCAAGAAAACTGTTAGCGATCGCAGGGATCAGGCCTGACTCTGCGAACGCTGCAGTTATGCGTTTAGTGTTTTGTAAGTGACAGTGATCGATCGATACTGCACTTGGGTGGGCTGGGCTGGGCTGGGCTGGGCCGGGCGGAGGGGAAAAACGCAGGTGCTAGCAGGTATCTGGGCTGATCCCGCTAACACTGCGTTTTTGGGAACCCTAAACTGCTGGGAACGCTAGTATAGATCTGATCGGATCAGATATTGATCCGTTCAGATACTATACCACTAAGGGAGGCGTATGCTGCGTGCGTGGGTGTTAGCGGTACTGGCGCTAATCTGACGCTGCCTGGGGCGACGCATATCACCGCCGGGCGATCAGGGGGCTAAACCTTTATTCGGTAATAAACGGCGGGTGCCCTGACACTATAAAAAATAAACGAACTAACCAGCGTCACCCGTAACGGTTATACGGTGATCAGTGGTGAAAGGGTTAACTAGGGGGTAATCAAGGGGTTAAAACATTTATTAGATAGTATATGGGGGTCCCTGACGCTATAAAACGCTGACGGCGAACCTAAATATTTACCTCCCTAACTAGCGTCACCAGCGACACTAATACAGCGATCAGAAAAATGATCGCTTAGTGACACTGGTGATGGGGGGTGATCAAGGGGTTAAAACTTTATTAAGGGGGGTTAGGGGGGTACCCTAGACCTACAGGGGGCTAACACTCACTGCCCTACCACTTCTAACTGTCACAAACTGACACCATGCAGTAATCAGAAAATAAATAAATAAATAAAAATACTGCTTGGTTTCAGTGTGACATAGGGGGGGGGTGATTGGGGGGTGATCGGGGGGGGGATCGGGGGTGTTTTGTGTGCCTGGCATGTTCTACCGTGTGTGTGTGTTGTGCACTCACAAGTCTTCTCTCCTCGGCGCCGGAACGGAAACTGCCGAGCCGAGGAGAGATGACATCACATCCTCTGCCTCTGTGTACTATACACAGGCAGGGGATGTTTCTCATTGGCTGGGAGCGATCGCGAGGGGGGGACCACGATCGCATGGCCTCCCCCTCACCTCTCATCGCTACCAGCCAAAAGCCGACCGCCGCTGGCACCGGGGGGGGGGGGTCCGATCGGACCCCCCGCCCGCGGGAAAGCAATCACGTATCAGGTACGTAATTTTGCCTGCCCGTGCCATTCTGCTCATGTATATATGCGTGAGGCGGTCTGCAAGTGGTTAAACAATTTATATATGTCCACAAGATTGTATATGGTTATTACAATTGTACTTGGGTTTAGCATGTCTTTATTTTTCATACACTTTTCAGACTACATTTTACAACTGCACAGGAAATCCCTGAAGAAGGAATTTACATCTCAAATATTCCGAAACATGTTGGATTTTTCCATATGTATCATTCATACATGTGTTCTTCACCAGTAGAACCTTTATGTCTATGATCAAGTGTAGCTATTGTATACTTAATTTATTCAAAATTATACAAAAATGGAAAATTTAGAAGCAAAGTATAATTATTTTTACATACCCCGATGCCTCTTACCTTGATATATACCTATACTTCTCATCTCCCTCCCACCCACAAAATCCCTGGGGTCTTCTTCCTGTTTATATATTTTTTCTTTTCATGGAAGGTCATTCCGGCTCTCTACCAGCATGTGGAAGGCAATGTTTTGGCTTTGTTGGACAGGGTGGTCAGTAAGGTGCATATTACCGCTGACTCATAGACTAGCAGGCATGGGCAGGAACGTTACCTTTCCTTCACGGCGCACTGGTTAACTCTGCTGGCAGCTGGGAAGGATATAGGACAGGGTTCAGTATTGTTGGAGCTTGTTCCTCCACCATGCCTCCATAATGCTAGTGGTGATTTTGCCAGAGCTCTCTCCTCCACCCCTTCCTCTTCTTCTTCCTCTATGGCCTCTTCTGCAGATTTGTCCTCTGAACCAGCGGTACTCAGTAAGCGTTCCAGGGGCTACGCAAGCACTCAGGCAAAAAGATACCATGCGGTGCTTGAGTTGGTCTGCTTAGGGGACAGGAGCCACACTGGGTCAGAGATTCTGTCAGCTCTGCAGGGGCAAGCTCAGAGGTGGTTGACGCCATGCCAGCTTAAGCCAGGAATGGTTGTATGCGACAATGGCACCAACCTTCTCTCTGCCCTCCGACAGGGACACTTGACCCATGTTCCATGTTTGGCACACGACCTGAATTTGGTGGTGCAGTGGTTCTTGAGCAGGTACTCAGGCTTACAGGATCTCCTGAGGCAGGCCAGAAAGTCTGTGGTCATTTCTGTCGGTCATACAATGCCAGTGCTCAGCTGGCTGACATTCAAAGGGATTGCAACCTGCCCACCAACTGCCTCATTTTTGACATGCCCACCAGGTGGAACTCAACATTGGCAATGTTGCAGCAGCTGCACATGCAGCAGAGGGCCATCAATGAGTACCTGTGTGAGTATGGCACCAGGACAGGGTCAGGGGAGCTTGGCTTCTTTTTGCCACACCAGTGGCTACTGATCAAGGATGCATGCACTGTCCTGTCACCATTGGAGTAGGCCACGAGGATGGTGAGCAGCGACAATGCATGCGTCAGTACACTGTTCCTCTTGTCTTCCTGTTGGAGCACACGCTTCATGGAATAAAGGACAGGGCACTTGAGGCAGAACAGTGGGAGGAAGAGGAGGACTTCCTTATCTCTCAAGGCCCCCTTTATCCAGATAGTATTCCTGCGGGCCAGCCAAATACACAGAAAGAAGGGGAGGAGGATTGTGTCAGCATAGACGTGAAGGATAACACTCAGCAGCAGTCTTCAAGGGATGGTTTTCAGTCCCCAGAAACCCAAGGAGTTGTACGTGGCTGGGAGGATGTTGTTACGGATCGTGTGATCCTTAGTGACCCAGAGGACTCAGAATCAAATGCCTCTGCAAACTTATACTGCATGGCATCCCTGATTCTGCAAAAAACAATAGAGGAATTCCCCAGGGATTTTACGGGCTAGGGATATAGTCAAGTGAAAAGTAAAAGGCATAAATAGAAAAATCACAAAATTTTATTAATGAACCAATTATGCATAGTAAATATTAAAACCAAATAATAATGATCAAATGGTATGCAGCATACATCTAAATGCTGAATCAGAAAGTTCTTCAAATGTTAATATGAGCCAAAGGTTTGGTGTATAAAGCCATAATGGTTGAGTATATTGAGCCTGTGAATCCAAATGCTGACAAAACTTTGGCCAAATATCCCCAATGGATTCGGTGAAAATCCTTCTCTGCACCTAGCGCTAGAAGCAGAGAAGGTGACCCTTGTTTTTTGGTGCAATGGATAAGATTAATTAGACGCCGTGTCATGTCAGTGATCTGACGACCTTTAGTAAACTCTGATTTGTCTGGGTGTATGAGTAATGGGAGAACATCAATAAGTCGCAGGGCTATCAGCTTGGCATATAATTTTAGGTTGTTGTTAAGGAGTGAGATAGGCCTAGAATTTTGAGGTGTAGAAGGATCTTTCCCTGGCTTGGGTAGGGTAATAATTATGGCTTTAAGCATCTCTGGAGGGAAGGAGGAAGAGGCAACCGCTGCGTTAAAAATGCATACCAAATAAGGTGTTAAAACTTGTTTGAAGGTTTTATAGTATTCCCCTATAAAGCCATCTGGCCCAGGGGATTTATTGATCAGTAATGTATCAAATTGTTTTATGAATCTCTTGAGGGTCAAAGGGCGAGTTTGGCTTAAGTCAGCTGGGGAAGAGTTAATGTATGTAGAAAGTTGTTAATCAATTTAGAGGTAGGTTGGAATGTTTCTGCATCTTTGTTAAAGTTATAAAATGAACTGTAGTAGTGGCTGAAGGCATCCGCTATATCTTTAGGATGATAGCGTTGGTCTTTAGTATGAGGGTGTATTATGTAAGGAATTTTTGATTTATACATGCAGCCTCGGAGGCCTTGGCTAAAATCTTCCCAGCCCTATTCCCATTAACACAATATGTCATTTTTAATCTCCTGGAAGCCTTCTCAAAGTTCTCTAAAAGGAGTAATCAGAGATAATTTTGTAGTCTTGTTAATTTGCGGGATATCAAGGGTGGGGGATTTTGTTTATTTAGGGTATCTAACTTGTGAATTTCTCATCAAATTTGTTTATTGAAATTTAACAATTCAGGGAGTTCAAAACCGATACAGGAATATAATATGTTAGGATACAATAGAAGATTATAGTTCCTTAATGTAACTAAAAGTTACATTTTTCTTATACTTTAGTCAAAATATTAATAACTCAAAGAGACAATTCCCTATGCTAGTCAAGAGAGAATAATTCTAAACATGAACAATGGTAATACAACGAAGTCTCAAGTTAATAAGAAGTTGAGATTATCTAGAGTATTTAATAAAGGAAGCGTTAAGGGATTATCACTGTTATAATTCAAGCAGGAGCAAATATCAGTAATGTTGTAGTATCATAAGAAACAAGGAATGCAATTAAAGGTAACGCTACTTGAACCTGATGAAGAGAAAGAAGAGGTACAAGAAAAAGGTAGAAGAACGGTAGAATAGAGAAGGGGTTAGAAAGGGAAGAAAGGAAAAGAGGAGAAAGGAAATGCAAGAGAAGGGATCTCTGAAGCAATGTGTAGCTTCAATCATATAATAGTCATGGAAAAAATTAAAATGTAGGGAAAATTTACCAAGACATCAACAAGGATTCATCAAAATTAGGAGGCAAATAGTGTGTCATCCAAGGGAGCCATATTTTCCTAAATTTAGGTATTTTGTCTTGAGTTATAGCTTCTATTTTGGTGTGAATCATAACTTGATTAATTCTATGTTTAGTTTCAGTTAATACCAAGGTAGGGGATTTCCAGGCTTTAGCGATTATTTGTTCTGCGGCTGTAGTAACCTGTAATAAGAGTTTGAACTGATTATTGGAGGGAGTTGTTCGTTTTAAATTCAAGAGTGCTATCAAAGGGTCAGGAAAGATGGACACTGCAAATAATGCTGAAATCATGTGGAATATATCTTTCCAAAATTCTTTGACAATTGGGCAAATCCACCAGACATGGAGATGTGATCCAGGTTCAGTACAGCCTCAAAAGCACGATGAGGAGTAATTGGGGGCTAATTTCGCAATTCTGGTAGGGACTAAGTACCAACGTGTAAGTACTTTGTAATTGGTTTCTATTTTGAGAGGAAGATTTTGTAGTAATCCACATTTTGTGCCATACCGCTGTTTCCAACGAAACTCCAAGATTGGACTCCCACTTAGCTACATACGAGGGTTGACCAGAATCAGGTTTAGAAATGAGTTGAGCGTAAAGATTCAAAATAAGTCCTTTTGCGTGGGGGTCATGTTTACATATCTTCTCGAAATATGATAATTTATCAAGTGCGAATTTTCCGAGAATATTAGACATTAAAAAAAATGTTAACTGGAGATATCGGTGATATAAGTTCTGAGTTTGGAAGTCGATGACTTTCACATAAGTCAGGGAACATTTTAAAGGAATTAAAGGATATAAGATCATGTAGTTGGGTTAATTTAGAGATGGTCCATGCTTTAAATGATTTAGGACATTTCCAAGTGGGGTAAAAAAAGAGGATTTTTAAGGAATGATAAGAGTGGAATATGGGGTGATTGTAGGCCATATATCGATTTAAATCAGTCCCAAATTACAAGGGAATGTTTAGTAATTGGATTTGTGAGTTTTTTTTCTGATCAGAGGGTCACAACCATAAGAGATTAGATATTAATAATGGGTCACAATCTATAGATTCCAGAGTTACCCAGAGTGGGATTTCATTGGTTGCATGGTATTTAGGTATTTGTGCCAAATGAGCCACATGATAATAAGTAGATAAATTAGGAAATCCGAGGCCACCTTTAAGTTTCGGAAGGTATAGTGTATGTTTAGGCAAACAGGGTTTTGAAGAACCCCAAACAAATGCTGCAATATTCTAAAAAAGTATGTTGGGACTGAGATGGGTAAAACCCTAAAGAGATAAAGAATTTTAGGTAATATAGCCATCTTAATAATGTTGATTTTACCTATCCAAGATATGGGAAGATAGGACCATCGAGTTAACAAATTTTTAATCTGGCATAAGATAGGTGGAAAGTTAGCCGTAAAGAGTTCAGAGAGATTGGGTGTAAGCGGTGGCGTATCCTCCATGGGTGCACAGGGTGTTCACTGCACACAGGCCTCCGAGGGGGGGGGCTAACTGTGACCCACCCTGCACACATTGATGATTGTCCCTTGGTTCACAGCCGAATATATATATAAATAGAAAAATTGGTGTATATCACGCTGACATATATCTAATAGCAGCCAGCACAACACTAAGACAAGTGTAAATAAAAAAAATAGGTCAAAAGCGAGTGAGGAGGCTCAAATGGGCATATGCTCAGTGAGTCAACAAGGCTTATGCAAATTAAAACAATGTTATTGAGCTGGAGTTTTGTGTTTAGACCTTTTTTTTTCACAATACAGTACAGTACAGAAGTTAAGTATGCTTAAAATATTGATTACTTGTGGCTCTTCGTTCAATGACCAAGTCATTTTTAACGACCTGGTCATTGGAACAGAACCTGGTCATTAAGTGAGGAAAGTCTGTATACAATTATTGGGATTTTTTTTTTCTTACCAAAGACGTAGCAGGATACATTTTGGCCTAAATTTATGAGGAAATTCAATTTTATTTGATATGATTTATATCAGAAAGTAGAAAACATTGGGTTTTGTTTTAAAAAAAACATTTTTTTTCATTTATATAATAAAACTTATATCATTTTTTTCAGAGCTTTGGTGGTATTTGATCACCACCGTTTTTTTTATTTTTTATTTGGGTTCAATGTTGCATGATGGAGCACGTTGCTTGAATAGCAAAAAATGTCCTGGTCATGAAGGGGCAAAAACCTTCCGAAGGTCAAGCGGTTAATAAGCATTGTATTCTTACATTAAGTAGAGTCAGTATGTAAATAGAGACACAACCTGAAACATAACATTTCCTATTTAATCAGAATTTTATAATGGAATTCATAGATGGAGAAAATGTGAAGGTTAAAAATTAATAATAATAATTCAGTATTGTGTAATGTTGCAATTAGTCCCACAGGGCGTGGTGAATTAGTGATGTATCTTTAACTGTAAATCTGTCCCTTAGGTGGATTTTTTTTTTTTAGCGTGCTAATGTCATAAGCATCATCAGGTTATTATAAATATTACAGAAAATCAAACACATAAGAAGTCTTTCAGTGTACCACACTGCATGCCTGTACCTGGACCTGTTGTAAGTGTTATTATTATGCAAAATACTTGACAAAAATGCTAACAACATCCCATGCTGGAGAGACCATGGCTTGCTTCCTTCCTGATCTGCATCTGATAATTTTGAATGCATCATTCTAGAATTGTATTGTCTTGAAAGCCAAATATGCTAAAGATTAGACATGCACACGGCCGAAAAATGTGTTCATTTTCGTCCCATTCATTTTTTTTTCTTCGTTTTTCGGGTCATTCATTATGATCGCAATTCGTAAATTCGTGAATTCGTAAATTTGAAAGACTAACTAACTAATAATAACTATTAAACTATAGGTGTTGGAATTTCCTTTCAAATTTGGCTGAATAATATTGGCCTAATAATGAAATCTCACGGTATTTTGAGACAGGAAGTTTTGCGTTGATTGACAGGTTGCCATAGCAACGCGGTGGGAAATTCCGCCAATGCTGCCATTGTTATGGGAACTTGTAAACAACACAGTGCGCCGTGAGGTGTCATCACTGTGTAGGCATGAGCCAGGTGCATCCCAGAAGCAAATAGGAATGGGCTTCAGATGCCCACATCGTCAATTGTCACTGCCTGCCTACCGATCCTGTGAGTAATGGCAAATTTATAATTAAGAAGGATTACGCTTCAAACAGTATCCTAATTTTATTGTACAACTAGCGATAATCACGGGGGTGCTTTTTGGAAAAAATTGCCAAGGAGACTGGAGCTCCGCTTTAGGGGCCCTTTCACACTGGGGTAGTTTTCAGGCGCTATTGCGCTAATAATAGCGCCTGCAAACCGTCTCGAAACAGCCGCTGCTGTCTCTCCAGTGTGAAAGCCCCGAGGGCTTTCACACTGGAGCGGTGCGCAAGCAGAACGGGAAAAAAAGTCCTGCTTGCAGCATCTTCGGAGCGCTGATGGAGCGGTGTATACACCACTCCTGCCCATTGAAATCAATGGGACAGCGCGGCTATACTGCCGGCAAACCGCCTCTGTAGAGGCGCTTTGCAGTGGTTTTTAACCCTTTCTCAGCCGCTAGCGGGGGGGGTAAAACTGCCCCGCTAGCGGCCAAATACCGACCGTAAAGCGCCGCTTACAATAGCGGCGCTTTACCGCCGACACCGCCCCCGCCCCAGTGTGAAAGGGGCCTAAGTCTTTGTCTTCAAACATTTTATTTTTTTCATTTTTTTAGAACAGCTCAAAACACCGAAAAAAAATCTCCTCTGTTCAGCCACAAATCTTTTTTTTCCCAAAAGTTTTTATTGTGGGTATAAAAGACATAACAGGTCGAAGCATAAATGCGGACGCAGCTGCTGTAATAAACATATGGATGGAACAATATCCGTTCAAGGAAAAATACATATGACATAACATAATCAGCCACAAATCTTAACCACTTCAGCCCCGGAAGGATTTGCCCCCTTCCTAAACAGGCCATTTTGTGCGATATGGCACTGCGTTGCTTTAACTGACAATTGCACTGTCCTGTGACGTTGTACCCAAACAAAATTGATGTCCTTTTTTTCCCCCACAAATAGAGCTTTCTTTGGTGGTGTTTGATCTGCGTTTTTTATTTTTTGCGCTATAAGCAAAAAAAGGATTCGGATCGGATTTTTATCGGGACACTTTTGACACTATTTTGGGACCATTGACACTTATACAGCAATCAGAGCTAAAAATAGCCACTGATTACTGTATAAATGTCACTGGCAGGGAATGGGTTAACACTAGTGGGCGATCAAGGGTTTACCTGTGTTCCCTATGTGTGTTTCTAACTGTGGGGGGTGGGAGTGACTGGGGAGGGAGCAGGGGCGGACTGATAACTCATGGGGCCCCCGGGCAATAGGAGATTATGGGGCCCCCAGGCAATCAGAGAATATGGGGCTACACAGTATACACAACCACAGTATACAATCACACAGTATACACATACATACACAGACAGATGTAAAAAAAAACACAGATTTATACATACTGTCCCTGGTTTTACTGAGGCTGGCAACCCTGATGGGGCCCCCTAGTGGCCCAGGGCCCTCGGGCAGTGCCCGGGTGGCTCAATGGTCAGTCCGCCCCTGGGAGGGAGTGACTGGAGGAGGAGACAAATCGTTGTTCCTACTTAGTAGGAACACACAATCTGTCTCTACTCTCCTGACAGAACCAGGATTTGTGTGTTTACACACACAGATCCCTGTTTTCGTTCTGTCAGGAGCGATCACGATGCCTGGAGGACATAGCGCCATGGAGCACATTGAATGGCTAGGGGGACAGGCTGCGGGCACACCTGCTATAGCGTCTTAAGGAGCCGACGTATAGCTACGGCGATTTGCGCAGCCATGCCAACCTGCCGCAATATAACCACAGCAGCTGGTCGGCAAGCATTTAAACAGAGACAGCCATGGCTAGGACTATGAATGATTGTAAATATTAAGTCTACACTTACTATAAATGTGAAACCTTAATATGAATGATTTATTTTTTCACCCTTATTGATCTTGACATACTCTTTGTGGATCTTATACTAAGGGCCAATTCACACTGTTGTGCTGCATTGAGTAAAGGCAACCCATAAAAAGTTAATTGGCTGCCAATGAATGAAAAAACACTACAAAAAATGTGTAGTTGCAATGTTCATTATTGTGTTGCCATGCATTGCAGTTAAAAAAACTAAGAGAAAATCCTTTGTCAAAATCCTTGTTGTTCTGTTTGCTGATATGTGATAAATATATGAAGCAGCGCTAAAAAAATTGAACTTTTTTGTGAACACACAAAAATGAATCAATACAATGACATCAAACTTATTAGGAGAAAAACGTGTATAGAGAAATTACACGAAATATATAAATAGTGTCCATAAGAGTCCATTCAAAAGGGCTAATAAGGAAAAATATACAGTATGTGAAACAAGAATGTCCAAAGGAAACAAATCATAGTGCTTCCACCACCAGGTGACACCAAGTATTAAAGCCTCTTATGAGCTGCAGCTTAACCACTTCAATACCAAACACTTTCACCCCTTCCTGCCCAGGCCAATTTTTAGCTTTCAGCGCTGTCGCACTTTGGGTACAGTGTAGCATAACTGTGCAATTGTCATTCAAACAATTTTTTTCATCATTTTGTTCCCACAAATAGAGCTTTCTTTTGGTGGTATTTGGTCACTGCTGGGGTTTTTATTTTTTGCGGAACAAATTAAAAAAATACCAAAAATTTTGAAAAAAAAAGTTTCTTTGTTTCTGTTATAAAATTTTGTAAAGTTTTCTCCTTCACTGATAGGCACTGATGAGGCTGCACTGACGAGCACTGATGGGCACTGATGAGGTGGCACCGATGAGGTGGCACTGATGAGGTGGCACTGGTATGCAGCACTGATGGGCACTGATAGGCAGCACTGATGGGCACTGATAGGCAGCACTGATCAGTACTTATAGGTGACACTGATAGGTGTCACAGATGGGCACTGATGGACACTGATAGGTGGCACTGCTGGGCATCATTGATGAGGAGACATCTGGCAGGCATTTGTAGTGGGCACTGACTTGCACCATTTCTAGGCACTGATTGGCATCTTTTGGGGGACTGTGTGGCATCCCTGGTGGCCATGGGGGGGCATACCTGGTCATCCATGTGTGCTGGCCATCAGGCCCGGATTTACTCCCTTTGCCGCCCCAAGACCGGGCCCTTTAATGCCGCCCCCCCCCCCCCCACACACACCACCAGAAAGAGCCCCCAGACATAATACGGTCAAAGACTGCAGACATGATACAAGAGATGGTCAGAGACTGCAATCATAGTACAGGAGACGGTCAGAGACTGCAGACATGATACAGGAGACGGTCAGAGACTGCAGTTCCTATGGACATTAGTAGATAATGGCCGATCGGCCCTCTCACCTGACCCAGCGATACAGCAACGGTTCCTCTGATCAGGAGTCAGCTCACTCTGAATTGCCCATGGCGACTCCGCTGGGTAGCACCCAGATCTGTATTCCTGCAATGACTCCATTCCTTTCTCCGCCAGGGATGGCACCAGGCTGTGTGGCTTTCCCTCTGGTGGCACAGGGCAGTGGGGTTCTCTCTCTGATGGTTTTCCCTCAGCAGTGTCCTCTCCCTCTGGAGTCCTGGGTGTACTTTCCTGGGTGTAGACCCCACCAGGACAAACCACCCCCCTGCATTAGTACAGACCCCCCCCCCAGGACAAACCCCCATCCATTAGTACAGACCCCCACCAGGACAAACCCCCCTCCCTTCATTAGTACAGATCCCCCCAGGACAAACCCCCCTCCCTTCATTAGTACAGATCCCCCCAGGACAAACCCCCCTCCCTTCATTAGTACAGATCCCCCCAGGACAAACCCCCCTCCCTTCATTAGTACAGATCCCCCCAGGACAAACCCCCCTCCCTTCATTAGTACAGACCCCCCCCAGGACAAACCCCCCTCCCTTCATTAATACAGACCCCCCCAGAACAAACCCCCCTCTATTAGTACAGACCCCCCAGGACAAACACCCCTCTATTAGTACAAACCCCCCCCCAGGACAACCCCCCTCCATTAGTACAAACCCCCCAGGACAACCCCCCTCCATTAGTACAACCCCCCCAGGACAACCCCCTCTCAATTTGTACAAACCCCCCCCAGGTAAACCACCTCCATTAGCACAGACCCCCCCAGGACAAACCACCCCTCCCTTCATTAGTACAGACCCCCCCAGGACAAACCCCCCTCCATTAGTACAGACCCCCGGGACAACCCCCCCTTCATTAGTACAAACCCCCCGGACAACCCCCCCCCCCTTCATTAGTACAGACATCCCAGGACAAACCCCCCCTTCACTAGTACAGACCCCCAGGACAACCCCCCCTCCATTAGTGCAGACATCCCAGGACAAACCCCCCTTCACTAGTACAGACCCCCAGGACAACCCCCCCTCCATTAGTGCAGACATCCCAGGACAAACCCACCCTTCACTAGTACAGACCCCCAGGACAACCCCCCCTCCCAGGACAACCACCCCTCCATTAGTACAGACCCCCCAGGACAAATGCCCCTCTATTAGTACAAACCCCCCCAGGACAACCCCCCTCCATTAGTACAAACCCCCCAGGACAACCCCCCTCCATTAGTACAAACTCCCCAGGTCAACCCCCCCTCCATTAGTACAACCCCCCCCCGGACAACTCCCCCTCCATTAGTACAACCCCCCCAGGACAACCCCCTCTCCATTAGTACAAACCCCCCCCCCCAGGTCAACCCCCTCCATTAGCACAGACCCCCCAGGACAAACCACCCCTCCCTTCATTAGTACAGACCCCCCCAGGACAAACCCCCCTCCATTAGTACAGACCCCCAGGACAACCACCACTTCATTAGTACAAACCCCCCCCGGACAACCCCCCCTTCATTAGTACAGACATCCCAGGACAAACCCCCCCTTCACTAGTACAGACCCCCAGGACAACCCCCCCTCCATTAGTGCAGACATCCCAGGACAAACCCCCCCTCCATTAGTGCAGACATCCCAGGACAAACCCCCCCTTCACTAGTACACACCCCCAGGACAACCCCCCCTCCATTAGTGTACAGATGGAGACAGGCTTGGGCGGGAGTGAGAGACACAGGAGAACACGCGCCCCCCCGCACAGAGACCAGCCGCTCCGATCTCCGGCGGCTGCTCTCCTTCTCTGACAGGAGGAGGGAGGGGGGACAGGCTTGAGCCTCGAAAAACCAGCAGCGGCGGTGACCTGCGGAGGAAGCCGCCTCAGTCTGGACACACACAGAGAGGAGGAGGAGGGAGAGGAGCACTCTAGTGCTTCAGCGCCCCCACCTCTCTGGCGCCTGGGTGCGCTGCATCACATGCTGCAATGTTAGTGTGGGGGGCGGCCGAGAATTCGTTGCAGGAGCGGCGCCGCCCCTGTACCACTGCCGCCCCGTGGCCTGGCCTCGGTGGCCTTGTGGGAAATCCGGCCCTGCTGGCCATCCCTGGTGGTCCTGGCGGCATCCCCGGTGGTCCAATGAGGGCATCCGCAATCGGCTCTCTTCTACTGTCAGGAGAACCGCCGATCGGCTCTCTTCTACTTGCGTCTGTCAAACGCGAGTGAGGAAAAGCTGATAAATGGCTCTTCCTGTTTACACTGTGATCAGCCGTGATTGGACACGCTGGGCGTGCGCCGACAATTATCCTAAAAGACGTCATATGAGGTCCAGTCAGGATAACTGAACCCCCACCGGGCAGAAAGTGGTTAAGCAATCTGTGACACTAGATGAAAGAATTGTGATAGATATATGAAGCAGCGCTAAAAAATTTAACTCAACATTGTGAACACACAAAAATTAATCAATATAATGACATCAAACTCATTAGGTGAAAAACGTGTATAAAGAAATCACACCATTTTATAAATAAATAGTGTCCATAAGAGCCCATTCAAAAGTGCTAAAAAAGGAAAAATATATGTGAAACAAGAAAGTCTAAAGGAAACAAATCATCCACGATTCACTTGCTCCACCAGTGTCCCCACAATCACGATTTGTAGTGCTTCCACCAACAGGTGACACCAAGTATTAAAGCCTCTTACCAGATCCTGTGGACCATCATATAGTATGGTCAAATGCGTGGATTACATCTCCTTATGAAGGGGAACGCCAAACGTGATCCAGTCAGGGTTGGTTCATCAGCAGGATGAAAAATAAAAAGCATACACGCCCATAGTGTAACCCATAAAAAAAAAAAATGCATTAAAAAAATAAAAAAATAACAAGTGAAACTTGCAAAGGTAATCACACTAAGAAAATCCTTGGGCAATAGGTTTAAAAAAAACTTGCATATAAAAACAGATACAATTGCTCTCCCAAAAAGCAGCACTATGGGCTTACCGTATATGCTTTTTATTTTTCATCCACTACAAATTGTTATTATTGTGGGGACACTGGTGGAGCAAGTGAATTGTGAATTATTTGTTTCCCTTGGACTTTCTTGTTTCACATACTGTATATTTTTCCTTTTTAGCCCTTGTGAATGGACTTTTATGGACACTATTTATATATTTGGTGTGATTTCTTTATACACATTTTTCACCAAATAAGTTTAAAGTTATTATATTGATTCATTTTTGTGTGTTCACAATAATGAGTTTAATTTTTTAGCACTGCTTCATATATCTATCATAATTCTTGCATCTAGTGTCACAGATTGCTTAAGCAGTAGCTCATATGTAATTTATACGTTTTAGTGCAATATGATTTTTGTTTGCTGATGTGGCCTAAATACTGTATATCCTTCTTCAATAAAGCTTAAAAGTGATTTTATCTTCATCATTTCCATACATAAATTTATCATGACTTTCAGATTACTATTTTTAGTATAGCTATAACTATTATAGTAAGAAAACAAGGAAAAAAATACTTATTAAAAACTTATAAAATAATAATTCGACTATTTTTTACCAGTAAGGTATTTATTTACAGTGCCAAAAAATTGTAAACTTTGTCATAATTTTTTTTTTTTTGTAGATATATAAAAAATGTTCCTTGACACATTAGCAAAAAAAAGAACATTTTTCGCAATATGCAGTCATGTTACAATAAAATATGATCATAAAATAATGCCACTGTTTATTTGGATCTTACAAAAAAGGAGCAGTTTTGATGGCCAACGATACAACATCTAAAGTGTTTCAGATTGTGCCATTTTTCTTTAAAGCAGACGATAAGCTAAACATTTTTGTTTTTTTACTTTCAATATATTTCACATGCCTGTTAATAAATATAATTATCATCACAGTGATATATATTGATGACCATTTACACACCCCCATGTATCTGTTTCTCTGTAATTTGTCCATTGTAGATATTTGTTTTACAACAGTCACTGTTCCCAAACTTCTACACATGATACTTACTGACAATAATACAATATCATTTACTCAATGCTTTACTCAGTTCTGCTTTTACCTCCTATTTGGCACCACTGAAGACATTCTTTTATTCATTATGGCATATGACCGATATGTTGCTATCTGTAAGCCTTTACATTATAACCAAATTTTGGGGAGAAAAAATTGTTTGATGCTCATTGCAGTCACTTGGATCTCCGCTTGTACAAATTCTTTATTGATAACAAAGGCAGCGTCAACTATGTCGTTTTGCCGTTCAAAAGTAATTAGTCAACTTTTCTGTGATATCAAAGCTCTGATCAAAATTTCATGTATGGGAACTGAAATGTTCTTCATGTTGATATACTTTGAGTTTTTGTTGCTTGTCTTTGTTCCATTTCTGTGCATTGTGACATCTTATGTGAAAATAATTGCCATCATCCTAAATATTAATTCAAGGGATGGAAGGAGAAAACTCTTCTCCACCTGCTCATCCCACCTCACCGTAATCCTCCTCTACTATGCAAACGGAGCATCAGTGGTACTGATTCCAAGATCTCAGTACTCAGAGCTCCTGGAGCAAATCTGCACTGTGCTATATACAGCAGTAACACCCATGTTAAATCCTCTGATTTACACCATACGTAATAAAGAAGTCAAGAGAGCCATGATGAGATTGGTGAAGGGCAAGTGAACTCTTAAAGACTAGGAAGAATGAAAAATATTTAGATAATACTTTGGTGGTATTTGATTTATTTTTTATTTTATTTTTTATTATATAAGTGAAAAAAGACTCAAAAATGTGAAAATAAAATGATATTTTCTATTTTTTGTTTAAAACATATCCAATAAAATCAAATTTCTTCATAAATTTTGAAGGTATTCTGCTACATGTCCTTGATAAGACAAAATCCTAATAAGTGTATATTGATTGGTTTGTGTGAAAGTTATAGCGTATACAAGCTATGGTATGTGTATTTGAAAATTGATCAATCCTGATGTACTGACAGCTTATGTCATTTCTTGGGGCCCTAAAATGCCAGGACAGTGCAAATACCCCCCAAGTGACCCCTTTTTGGAAAGTAAACAGTCCAAGGTATTTAATAAGAGGCATGGTAAGTTTTTTGAACTTGTCAATTTTTACATCCTCTCACCAGTGCAGTACAAAGCCATCATATGCCTGGTGTGGCAGTAATCAGGGATACTGACTGGTGACAGTATGTAAAAAAATATATATATACTAATAATAATAATAAATAATTTTTAATTCCATTTTTTAAAAAATTGTTTTCTTTTTTTAAGATTTGTTTTACATACTCTCATCAGAGTAATTCAGTGTCACCATTGACACTATACTACTCTGGTGGGGTGATCAGGGTTTTGTTTTACACTGTTATTGCTTATAACAGTGATGATAACTGCTATAAGCAATGGGTTTAACTGTCATGAATGGCTTTCATTCATGACAGCTTGCTAACTATGGTGATCAGTGATTGGCTACAGCTAATCATATGGTACAGGTAGCCAGGGATCATGTGATAGCTCTGGGCCAATCACAGCATCACAATAGTAAGCAAGCAATAAAAAATAAAAGCCCTTCGTGACTGTTTTGTTTACAATGTAGTCATGTGATCGCTATGATCAATCATAGAAATCACATAAGGTGCCGAGCATCATGATCCACTGTGTTCACTGGACAGAGGGCAGCTGGGAGGACAGCATCACAAATCTGCAAATATTTTGTCATTTGATATGGTTGGTAACAAAGCAAGCATAAAGATGGATCAACAGTGATACAAACACAATTCAGCATACAGAGTGATTACTAATGAGGACTAAGCATAAGATGACACCTGATATCAATATTAGTATGAACAAAGCAAGGTCACCTAAAGTATAGCAGTAGCCACTTCAGCCCCGCTCACTGTATATATACGTCATTTTTTTGAAGATGGATATATCGGTAACGGCAGCAGCTGCTGCCACAACCGAGATATCCATCTTTTCAGTGAGTGGTTCTGTACACGATAATGGTGGTCTCTGCGGCGGGTTCGCCGCGAGATCACCGTTATCGGCGGCGGGAGAGGTGCCACCCCCCCTCCCGCCGCTCTCCCGCACCCTCCGCCGCTTACCGGAGCCGTCGGTAGCGGCGGAGGCGATCGGGTCCTGTCACTTCCTCGGTATGGAGATGAGTGAGGCCAAGATGGCCCCCACCCGTCTCCATACCATGTGACGGCCGGAGCGACGTCATTAAGACGGCTCCGCCCACTTCTCTTAAAGGCACAATTATTTGTGTCATTTTTTTAAACGACTTTTTTTTTTTTTTTTTTTTTGCATTTTAGTCTAAATATGAGATCTGAGGACTTTTTGACCCCAGATCTCATATTTAAGAGGACCTGTCATGCTTTTTTCTATTACAAGGGATGTTTACATTCCTTGTAATAGGAATAAAAGTGATCCAAATTTTTTTTTTTAAAAAAACAGTGAAAAAATAAATAAAATAAAGTAAAATAAATAATAAAAAAAAAATAATTTTTTTTTAAAGCGCCCTGTCCCGACGAGCTCGCGCGCAGAAGTGAACGCATACGTGAGTAGCGCCCGCATATGAAAACGGTGGTCAAACCACACATGTGAGGTATCACCGCGACCGGTAGAGTGAGAGCAATAATTCTAGCCCTAGACCTCCTCTGTAACGCAAATCATGCAATCTGTAGAATTTTTTAAACGTCGCCTATGGAGATTTTTAAGGGTAAAAGTTTGACGCTATTCCACGAGCGGGCGCAATTTTGAAGCATGACATGATGGGTATCAATTTACTTGGCGTAACATTATATTTCACAATATAAAAAAAATTTGGGCTAACTTTACTGTTGTCTTATTTTTTTTTTCAAAAAAGTGAATTTTTTCCAAAAAAAGTGCGCTTAGAAGACCGCTGCGCAAAAAAAAGTTTTGCAATGACCGCTATTGTATTCTCTAGGGTGTTAGAAAAAAAACAATATATAATGTTTGGGGGTTCTAAGTAATTTTCTAGCAAAAAAACCTGTTTTAAACTTGTAAACACCTAAAATCCAAAACGAGGCTGGTCTTAAAGTGGGTAGACAGTAATAAAGCTTTATTTACCAATCACAGAAACTATACTGCCAAAGTGCATTGATGTGACTATGCTAAGCCTAAACTGACTGGATGTGCACTGTCCATAGCAGGTCAGTTTTATGGGAGGGGCAGTCCTTTATGCTGTTCTTTTGGAGGCCATCGTTGGGGTCCTTTAAGAAGTGTTGGTGCACTTAATGACAGTCTTAATAAACCAGCTGTTTTTTTTGCGGGGGAGGTGCTGGTTGACCGTTGGTATATGACCTGCTGTGTGTCAGACCTGAGCCCTGATTTCTGTTATGTAAAAGGGTGCCGTCTGTGATCTTATGGCAGAGTATCTCTGCTGTAGGGTCCTATATGGCTGGCATTGTGCACATGCTTGGGCATGATAGCCCGGTCCATGTGCACCTCCAATGCCCAGAGATGAGTGGGTTACACTGTGTTCCATCCTCTGTAGCAAGGCATGCGCAGGTATATACACAATGCTGCCTGGAATGGCACGGCGTCAATCTTTAGTCTGCCCGGGCACTGGCTGCATCCCCCCACCTGTGATTAATTAGGGGGATTTAATAGTAGCTGACTTCGCCCACATGTAGGCTCCCCTTCCGATACAGATCAGTGTTCCCAACCCCCAAAAGTGAAATTTAATGGCAGGACACTAAAATTTACAAACGGCACCAATTTTTTACTGGCAAAAATAATGACATTTACTAACAGAGCCATATTTTTTACTGGCACTGCAAAAAAATACACAAAATTGACATTTTCAGTGCAACACAGTGCAAATATCAATATTTAAACTATAAACATATAGATAGAGCATAGTTAAAGGAGTTAAATGTAAAACAAAAGTCAAAAAACATATTTCTCCATTTATATGAAGGTCAAGTTACTATAACCCAGCCAGCACAGAGTTTCCCCATACATCAGAGTTTGCAGGATTCCCTCTTATGCCCCGTACACACGGTCGGATTTTCCGATGGAAAATGTCCGATCAGAGCGTGTTGTCGGACATTCCGACCGTGTGTGTGCTCCATCGGACATTTTCCATCGGATTTTCCGACACACAAAGTTTGAGAGCAGGCTATAAAATTTTCCGACAACAAAATCCGATCGCGTCAATTCCGACCGTGTGTGCCTATTTCCGACGCACAACGTGCCACGCATGCTCAGAAGAAATTCCGAGACGGAACAGCTCGGTCTGGTAAAATTAGCATTCGGAATGGATACAGCACTTTCGTCACGCTGCAATGTCAAAAATAGTTTAATGCAGCGCACTCTATTCTTCTCACATTATAAAGAAGAAGAAAGTAGTCTTGCTGCTCATATTCACACAGACTTCTCACAAACGTACTTCTTTATTATTTATTGTGATTCCCTCAATATATTTAGATTTGTCACATCTGACCAAATTTTTTTGGGGTTGTTTTTAAATATTTTATCTATTTTTTCAAGGCTGTTTTTTTTTGTTTTTTTTTGTGTTTGTATTTTTTTCAAGGCTGTGGGGGTCATTTACTATAGCGCTATGGCGCTAATTTGCGCAAATTGCCGCAAATTAGCGCTAATTCACGGTAATTTAGCGCAAATTAGCGCTAATAGTGCTAATTCGCGCTAAAACGGTATTCACTATAGCGCTGGTGAGAAAATACTCCCAAAATCGAATTTACTATAGCTCCCTGAAACTAAATAGCGCCCAAACCCTTACTCTGCTAAAACCTAGAGAATTGCACATGGAAATAATGTTTAGAGCATGATATAATTGCCTACATGGTGCTGAAATATGCGGTATATTATTTAAAGATTATCTGCTTTTAAACTGTGTGAAAAAGTGATTTCTACGCTGAAATATCTTTAAAAGTCTGAAAAGTGAAAAATTCCCCGTTTTGGACAACTAGGTGCCAACACAACTGAGCATGCTCAGACCTGAAAATAACTCTCATTTTAACTCAAGTGTCTTTTTTACCCGGAGCTATAGTAAATACCAAAATGAGAGCTAATTAGAGAGCATTTTTTGGGAGTTAAAATCTGCTCTATTTTAGTCCAAATGAAGTTTCAGTCATTGATTCTAATGGAACAATTCTAACTTTCACAAAAAAACCTTTTAACGTTGAGATGAAATGTATCTTTCTGTGAAATAAATTTTCCTTTGCAGCATTGTTGCTTCTACTTAAAATATTTTGATTTTAAGAATGCTACAATGTGGAATGTTTTGATGTGTTGGTAAAATATATTTTTCTCTGTCACTTTCACTTGTTACTCTTCATCTCACAACAATCTTTACCCCAAACTCACACAGCTGTCTTTATAATCCACAAACAATACCATTGCTGATGAAAATTTAAAATGAATCCCAATTTTTTGTGCTTTTTATTATTTCCAAATATTCATAATTTGAGCCCCAAAAATGTGATATGTGTACCAACATCAGAAATCAAAATGTAATTCCCAAAAATTTGAGGGTAATATTCTACTCTCACCCACAAAAAAACACCAAATATCACAGAATAAATCAAGAAGAATAACTCTTGAGTAATGTAATTCCATCACCTGTATGTCCATAGAAATGCAGTATTTATGTGTTTTTATGTGTAGTTATGTGTAGGAGGGTCTCACATGTGGCAGCTCTGTGGCTTAGAGGTTAGAACTTCTCCTTAGTATATCTGAGGGTCTGGGTTCAAATCCCCACCATGTTACTTCATGTAGAGAAGTTGTCTAATCACCCAGGTCCTATAACTATGTCTAAATGTAGTATTTATGTGTAGGAGGGTTCCACTACCATTGTAAGTCTTTTCCAGATACACTATATAGCCAAAAGTATTGGGACGCCTGCCTTTACACACACATGAACTTTAATGGCAGCCCAGTCTTAGTCCGTAGGGTTAAAATTTGATTTGACCCACCCTTTGCAGCTAGAACAGCTTCTGGGAAGGCTGTCCACAAGGTTTAGTCTGCCTATGGGAATGTTTGATCATTCTTCCAGAAGTGCATTTGTGAGGCCAGGCACTGATGTTGGATGAGAAGGCCTGGCTCGCAGTCTCTACTCTAATTCAGCCAAAGGGTGTTCTATCGGGTTGAGGCCAGGACTCTGTGCAGGCCAGTCAAGTTTCTTCACCCCAAACTTGCTCATCCATGTCTTTATGGACCTTGCTTTGTGTACTGGTGTGCAGTCATGTTGGAACAGGAAGGGGCTTTCCCCAAACTGTCCCCACAAAGTTGGGAGCATGAAATTGTCCAAAATGTCTTGGTATGCTGACGCCTTAAGAGTTCCCTTATCTGAAACTAAGAGGCCAAGCCCAACCCCTGAAAAACAACCCCGCACCATAATCCCCCTCCACCAAATCATTTGGACCAGTGCACAATGCAAGGTCCATAAAGACATGGATGAGTGATTTTGGGGTGGAGGAACTTGACTGGCCTGCACAGAGTCCTGACCTCAACACAACAGAACACCTTGGGGATGAATTAGAGAGGAGACTGTAGGTCAGGCCTTCTCGTCCAACTTCAGTGCCTGACCTCACAAATGCACTTGGATGAATGGTCAAACATTCCCATAGACACACTCCTAAACCTTGTGGACAAGAAGAGTTGAAGCTGTTATAGCTGCAAAGGGTGGGCCAAATGAGTTTTGAACCCAATACTAATACTGGGATGCCATTACAGTTCATGTGTGTTTAAAGGCAGGCATCCCAATATTTAGGCCAATATACTGTATATTGCTTGTGACACTGAGCATGGCTATGGACTTAGAGCTGGTTCACACCACAGAGATGTAGAGAATATGCGTGGGGCTGCCTGGTGGCTAAGTGGGTAGCAGTTCTGTCTAGCAGCACCTGGGATGTTGGTTCAATTCCCCAACATACTAATCCTTGTGTTGAAGTTTATATGTTCTCCCTGTGTGGGTTTCTCACCACAATCCAAAGACATGCTGGCATTTTATTTGTCTCCTGTCGAAATAAGTTCTAATGTAAGAAAGTTAATTTTGGACTTTATATTGGAAGCTCATTGCAGCCAGGGACTGATGTTAATGTTTATTAGCACTAATCATGCCCAGGGACTTGGACATTTCAAATTTTAGGGTTTACACTGCACAGGTACATATGCTTAGAAAACTGTTGCTTTGTTTATGTGGATGCAAATGGCCTTTGATCTTTGGCCTGTAGTAGGGATGAGCCGAACACCCCCAGGTTCGGTTCGCACCAGAACCTGCGAACGGACCGAACGTTTGCACGAACGTTAGAACCCCATTGACGTCTATGGGACTCGAACGATCGAAATCAAAAGTGCTCATTTTAAAGGCTAATTTGCATGGTATTGTCCTAAAAAGGGTTTGGGGACCCGGGTCCTACCCCAGGGGACATGTATCAATGCAAAAAAAACTTTTAAAAACGGCCGTTTTTTCGGGAGCAGTGATTTTAATGATGCTTAAAGTAAAAAAAAAAGTGAAATATTCCTTTAAATATCGTACCTGGGGGTGTCTATAGTATGCCTGTAAAGTGACGCGTGTTTCCCGTGTTTAGAACAGTCCCTGCACCAAATGTCATTTTTAAAGGAAAAAATCTCATTTAAAACTGCTTGCGGGTTTAATGTAATGTCGGGTCATGGCAATATGGATGAAAATCGGTGAGACAAACGGCATGGGTACCCCCCAGTCCATTACCAGGCCCTTTGGGTCTTGTATGGATATTAAGGGGAACCCCGCACCCAAATTAAAATAAGGAAAGGTGTGGGGCCACCAGGCCCTATATACTCTGAACAGCAGTATACAGGCGGTGCAAACAAGACAGGGACTGTAGGTTTGTTGTTAAGTAGAATCTCTTTGTAATTTTGAACGGGTACATTTTTAACATGTTTAGCTCCAGCCAAAAAATCTTTTTCAAGCTTTTTTGAAAACATAGGGAAGGGTTATCACCCCTTTGACATTTGTTTTGCTGTCTTTCCTCCTCTTCAGAAGATTTCACCTCACTTTTTGTCCCAATGAAAAATGTTTTTTGAAAATTTGGGTTTTTTTGTGGAACAAGGATTGGAAAGCATCAGTGGAAAGGAGAAATTTTTTTCCCATATTAACTCTTACAGGAGAGAATTTCCCTTCCTAGGGGTAGATTTTATCTCACTTCCTGTTGTCTCCTTCCGTTTGCAAGTAGGAGTCGTTTGTAAGTTAGATGTTTGAAAGTAGGGTCCTGCCCTATATACTCAGCAGAAATTTGGGCCTTAGGTGTTGCTGTGGCCACAACACTGTAAGCCCTCACAGGGCCCTGCTGTGAAATATTAGATCAAGAATTGTAATTACATGCCCCTGTTGAACAGGAGCTGAAAAATTAGGCCTTAGGCACTGGTGCTGGTGCCACAACACTGCAACCCCTCACAGACACTCTAGTTGGAACGCAGGAACGAGCCCTGCTGCAAAGTATTGCATCAAAAATTGTAATTACACGCCCCTGTTAGACAGGGGCAGAAAAATTGGGCCTTAGGCACTGGTGCTGGTGCCACAACACTGCAACCCCTCACAGACACTCTAGTTGGAATGCAGGAACGAGCCCTGCTGCAAAGTATTACATCAAAAATTGTAATTACACGCCCTGTTAAACAGGGACTGAAAAATTGTGCCTTAGGCACTGGTGGTGGCGCCCAGAACCAAAAATGTTCTTACAAGCTATCAGCGTGATGATTGAGGAGGAAGAGGATAATTACTCAGGGATAGTCACTCAGCATCAGCATAGGCAGTCTTTGAAGGGATCTGAGATTTCAAAAAAAATTATTCGGTTACATCAGCATCAGGTGCTTGGTAGCTGGTGGTGATCCAAGACTGATTCATTTTTATGAAGGTCAGTCGATCGACCGAGTCGGTGGACAGACGCACCCTGTGATCGGTTACCACGCCTCCAGCAGCACTGAATGTGCGTTCCGAAAGAACGCTGGATGCAGGACAGGCCAGTAGCTCAATTGCATACTGTGCAAGCTCTGGCCAGTGATCCATCCTCAAGACCCAGTAACCCAGAGGATTTTCGGTGGGAAAGGTGTCCAAGTCTGATCTTGCCCCTAGGTATTCCTGCACCATGTAAAACAGACGCTGGCGATGGTTGCTGGAACCGATCATACCTTGGGGCTGCGGACCAAAAAAATGTCTGAACGCATCGGTCAGACGGCCACCTTCTCCACCGCTCCTTCTTTGACTGACCGAAGCCTCAGCAACACGTTGTCCAGAAACAGGAGTTTGTAACTTCCCAGTCTCTGGGAACGCGTTGCACAGACCTTTCTGCAAGACCTCCCGAAGATGTTTCATCCTCTGCTCCCTCTGCGATGGCAAGATAAGGTCCGCAACCTTACCCTTGTAACGTGGATCAAGGAGGGTTGCCAGCCAGTATTGGTCCTTCTCCTTGATACCACGAATACGAGGATCCTTACGCAGGCTTTGCAGGATCAGGGAGGCCATGCAGCGTAGGTTTGCTGAGGCATTCGGTCCGGAGTCATCTGGGTCACTAAGGACGACAACGTCCGCAGCCACCTTCTCCCAGCCATGTACAAGTCCATGTGTTTCTTGGGACTGATCCCTTAAAGACTGCTGCTGATGCTGAGTGCCAGGCTCCACCTCCATACTGACACAATCTTCCTCCTCCTCCTCCTCGTCCTCTTCCTGTGTGATCAGCGGGCACGCAGGAACACTGTCTGGATAAAGGGGGCCTTGAGAGCTAAGGAAGTCCTCCTCTTCCTGCCTCTGTTCTGCCTCAAGTGCCCTGTCCATTATTCCACGCAGCGTGTGCTCCAACAGGTGGACAAGGGGGACAGTGTCACTGATGCATGCACTGTCACTGCTCCCCATCCTCGTGGCCTCCTCGAATGGTGACAGGACAGTGCATGCATCCCTGATCATGGCCCACTGGCGTGGGGAAAAGAAACCAAGCTCCCCTGACCCTGTCCTGGTGCCATAGTTGCACAGGTACTCATTGACAGCCCTCTGCTGCTTGTGCAGCCGCTGCAGCATGGCCAACGTTGAGTTCCACCTGGTGGGCATGTCACAGATTAGGCGGTTCTTGGGCAGGTTAAACTCCTTTTGGAGGTCCGTCAGCCGAGCACTGGCATTATATGACCGGCGGAAATGCACAGAGACTTTCCTGGCCTGCCTCAGGACATCCTGTAAGCCCGGGTACCTGCCCAAGAACCGCTGCACCACCAAGTTAAGGACATGAGCCAAACAGGGCACATGGGTCATTTGTCCCTGTCG
Organism: Lithobates septentrionalis; assembly: GCA_037952835.1. NCBI lineage: Eukaryota > Metazoa > Chordata > Amphibia > Anura > Ranidae > Lithobates > Lithobates septentrionalis. The sequence continues at coordinate 2,007,968 of JBBDGP010000254.1, forward strand.
GAGTGCAGAGAGGAGGTTGGTGCCATTGTCGCAAACCACCATTCCTGCCTTAAGTTGGCGTGGCGTCAACCACCTCTGAACCTGCCCCTGCAGAGCTGACAGAACCTCTGCCCCAGTGTGGCTCCTGTCCCCCAAGCACACCAGCTCAAGCACCGCATGGCATCTTTTGGCCTGCGTACTTGCGTAGCCCCTTGAACGACTATGGAGCACCGCTGGTTCCGAGGATGGGTTCGACTCGAACACGAAGCTCATCCCTAGCCTGTATTTGGAGATTTGATGCACATTTGATTTGATGCACATAGCCAAGGCTAACACAGTTGCAAATACTATTTTCCTGACAGGCTCCATGGCAGCATACGTGTGGGTTGACCCCACCTCCATAACTACCCAATAGGACCACTCCCTATAAATTTCAGCTGTGGGCTCTCAGCCGCGTTCCTTTTTTGTCCTCCTCCGTAGGACCTTATGTTTGGTTCTCCTACCTGAAGACGATGTCCTGCGATCGTATCGGCCGACCGACGTGATGTCTCATCCCTCCAATTATCCTTGGCTGTTAGCAGGGTATGGAGTGTATTGCAGAGTAAAGCGCTGAAGAGCTGGAGTCATTTGGAATGAAAAGCGTGCACAGGCCGATCGCCTAGCAGTATGCAGGTGGCCATTATCTGCCAAAAGCCCGGTGTGTGTATGGATGTTCCGGCCGAGTCGATCAAAGGTGGTGGTGAGCATGTATCGCCTTCATGGCAGCAGTGTATCTATTTGTTGTTGTTTGTCTTTCTCTCTGTGTGCCCTTTGTTAATTTGCCTATGCAGCGGCTGGTTCCCTGTGCGTTCCAGCCGCCGCTCCCTCTACTTCCGGGTTCTGTCTGCGTTCTGCGCAGGCGCAGTCCCGGAACGAAAACGAGGCCTGGTTTTGCACATGCGCACGAGGACCGTGGGAATGGCGCGGCCGTGACGTCATGCGGCGCCAATTTTAAAAGCCTGGGGAGGCTTGCAGAGCTCGGGAATGATCGTGGGCATAGCAGGGACTTCCCTGAGCATCTGCAGAGCCTTCCCCAGGTAAGTGCAGTACAGATGGGTCTGTGCTTGCTGTTTTGCTTTCTGGTGTATCTGATTTACTCTGTGTTCACCTGCAGTGATTCCTAGCATCAGCCATGGACTCTTCACTGCCTTCTGGTGGCCAGTCCTCTCGCAGCAGGTAGGATTTGAAAGTATTTTTCTTTACTTGCCTGCTGGGGGGAAGAGAGCGGAGTTTAGGGCATTATTCTAACTTTGTGCCTTTCTCTTTCTCTATTCCTGTCTTCCTTCTTTCCTTAGCCCTTCTAGGTCTGATCAAAGACAAAGTAGTTCCCGCAGAAGGAGCGGGTCATCTAAATCACACCACCGGCATTCCTCCTCTGGCTCTAGACACCATGGTTCATCCTCTAAGTCTAAAGACAACAGTAGAGGCTCTAGTCACCCCCCCTCATCTCATAATAGGGGACCGGAGAAAATATGTTGGGGATGCAGGGCCCCAGTTCCTGCCAGCAAGTCTCTCTGTGACCGCTGTTTCTCTAAAGCAGCTAATGAGAAGGAAGGTGCAGACCAACACCTGGAAACACTAATCAAGCGAGTCGTGAAAGAATCGCTGCAGGAGAGAGACGCTGCAAAGCCTCGTGATTCTCCTCAAGATCCACTGATTCCCCTGTCAGAAGAGGGTCCAGTCCATGAGACGTGGGAGTCTTCTCAACCTAGTCACCAGTCAGCCCCCCCTTCAGATAGTGGATCAGAAGCAGAGGATCCTGGGATGGGCTTTGAATATGCCCTGGTTCCTTCTCTGGTGAAAGCTGTTAAAAACGCTTTGGTTTGGGAAGACCCAGTTATTTCTCCCGCTAAACAGAGAAAGTTTTTCAAACAACTCAGCAAGGAGCATCATTATTTTCCTTTCCTCACCGAAGTAGGAGCTATAATATTTGAAGAATGGGCCAAGATGGATAGAAAAAGCTCTATGCAATCTAAAGTCTCAAAACTATACCCTTTCAAGGAAGAAGAGGTTAAACACCTTGAGTCAGCTCCCTTGGTAGATGCTGCATTAATGAGGCTTGTGAGGTATGTGACTCTGCCTCTTGAAGATACAGTCTCATTTAAAGATCCGCTGGAGAGACGGATCGATGCCGACCTAAAAAGGATTTATCTGACAGCAGGCACAGTGTGCAAACCCGCTCTGGCCTTAGCAGCAGTCTCTAAAGCTTTAGAAGCATGGTCAGACAATGTGAATGATTCTCTTAGAGGTATCTCTGAAGAAGCGGCTAAGAGCTCCCCTATTCAAGAAATCAGGCATGCCTCTGCCTTTCTGGGGGAGGTCTCTATTGACATTGTTCGCCTAGTGGCTCGGGTGATGTTGTCATCGGTCACCGCCCATTGGGCCTTGTGGCTGCGACCCTGGTTGGCGGATCCAGCCTCTAAGCAGGCTTGGTGCCGTATTCCATTTGAGGGTTCTTCCCTCTTCGGCAACAAGCTTGATAGCGCCATTACCCGGGCTACGGGTGGAAAATCGGGGTTCCTCCCTCAAGACAGGCATTTACAGAACCAAAAACGCACCTTTTCAAGATCGCAGAACACCGACCGTGCAAGGGAAGCACGTAGTTATAGGCCTGGCTGGGAATTTTCTAGATCCTGGAAATCCAGGCAGTCCTCTTTTAAAAAGCCCACAAAAGGGGCTTCTACTAGTAACCAGGACTTCACTAAGTCCTTTTGAAATTGGGCCCGCTCAAACATGTCAGGTGGTGGCTCGTCTGCTCCACTTCCTGCATGTTTGGGCGGCCTCAATTCGGGATTTCTGGACTGTCAAGACAGTGTCCTCAGGCCACACCTGGGTTTTCAACAGCACTCCCAGACTAAGATTCATACCAACAAATCTTCCAAGTTCAGGGGAGAAGAAACAAGTTCTTTTAGCTTACATAAGCTCTTTATTAGCTCAAAACGCAGCCATTCCTGTTCCAGATGGCAAACGAGGAGAAGGCATGTATTCCCCTCTGTTTCTGGTACAGAAGAAGAACGGCACATGGAGGCCTGTTATAGACCTGACTCATCTCAACCGGTTTATCCGAAAGGAAAAATTCAAGATGGAGTCACTATTAACGATCCAACAATCGGTTCATCTAGGAGACTGGCTGGTGTCAATAGACTTGAATGATGCCTACTTTCATGTCCCAGTGGCAGCAGACTTCCAAAAGTTTCTTCGCTTTGCTGTAGGCAATCAACACTAACAGTTTACCTGCCTTCCATTTGGTCTCACGACATCACCTCGGGTGTTTTCCAAGGTTCTGCTGGCTGTTGTTGCTCTGCTCCGAGTCAAAGGAGTTCACCTTCAGCACTATCTAGACAACCTCCTCCTTCTAGCCCAGGACAAGGGTCAGCTTCTAAAGCACAGGAGTCTAGTAATTGCCACTCTCCAAGAGTTTGGGTGGCTCCTGAATTTGGAGAAAAGTCACCTGATTCCATCTCAGTCTCTCATATTTCTAGGTGCCCATTTCAACACACTAGAATGCACCATCTCGCTACCCGAGGAGAAGATTGTGGTGATCCGGGACAGGATCCGTTCAACTCTTGCTTCATCTCACCTATCCGCTCTTCAATGTCTTAAGGTGATTGGCACAATGGCAGCCACCATTCCCATGGTGAAGTGGGCTCAATGGCACACTCGCCCATTCCAGAAAGGGTTTCTCCAACAGTGGGATTCTCCCAGCAAGAATCAGCGCATCCTCCTCACTCCATCCATGAGAGAGTCTCTCCTTTGGTGGCTCCAAGGGAAAAATCTCCGCAATTGCCATTCGATTCTCCCCATCACATGGGTCACAGTGACCTCAGATGCCAGGAATCGGGGCTGGGGTGCTCATTGCCTGTCAGAAGTGGCTCAGGGCAAATGGAACTCGCCATCTCAGAAGACTGTATCCAACATTCTGGAACTTCGAGCAGCCTTTCAGGCGCTCAGATCCTTCCACCATCTGACAAAGAACTCCTCAGTGATGCTCCGGTTGGACAATACAACCGCGGTGGCCTATATAAGGAAACAAGGTGGGACTCGCAGCTGGTCCCTCCTACGGGAGGTGGAGCCAATCATGAACTGGGCTCAGAAGAATCTGTCCAACATTTCGGCAGTCTACATTCCGGGGGTCCAGAATGTTCAGGAGGACTATCTGTCCCGTGTTCAAATGGACAACAACGAGTGGTCCCTGCACAAAGAGGTGTTCGAGTGGCTCCTGACACTGGGAGTGTCTCCAGAAGTGGATCTGTTTGCATCCCCATGCAATTACAAACTCACCAAGTATTACTCGAGGTTCCGGGATCCCCAAGCATATGGGATTGATGCCCTCACTGATCGGTGGAGGTTCAACAAGGCGTATGCCTTCCCTCCGGTACCTGTGATACTCCAGTTTCTCCGCAGGCTCAGAACAGAGGAAGTGGATGTCATGGCAGTGATACCGTTTTGGCCCAACAGGCCATGGTTTCCCCTCTTAACTCTCCTCAGTTATCGGGAGTCAATCCCTCTGCCTCTCAGGGCGGATCTTCTGTCCCAAGGTTCTATCCTACATCCATGCCCTGCTCATCTACATCTCAGGGTTTGGTTTTTTAGAGGGGAAGGCTTGAAGCCTTAGGTTGTCCAGAAGAAGCCATCCCGACGCTTCTGAATGCCAGACAGAAGAGCACTAATAGAGTGTATGAACGTATCTGGTCCAAGTTCACAGAGCACATGGCCTCTAGACCTAATTCTTGTGGTTCTCCAAAAGTCCAGGATATCCTCAGCTTTCTGCAAACAGGGTTGGATTTGCCTCTAGCAGTAAGTTCCCTTTGTGTGCAAATATCAGCCATCTCGGCATTTACAGGAATTTCATGGGCTAACCACGCCCTGGTTCGCCAATTCTTCAAGGGTGCTATCAGGCTAAGACCTCAAAGGAAACCGAGATTCCCTAAATGGGATCTTCCCCTTGTTCTAGATTTTCTTTTCACGCTTGGAACAGATCCTGAAGATCCTCTATCAGTTAAAGACCTCACACTCAAGACCGTCTTCCTGGTGGCAGTAACTTCAGCCAAAAGAGTGTCTGAAATCAGGAACTTAGGTTCCAAAGAGCCTTTCCTGACCTTCTTTCCGGATAGAGCAGTATTAATTCCCATGTTGGGCTCAAACCCTAAAGTGACATCTATTTTTCACGAAAATCAGGAAATTGTGTTGCCTACCTTTAGCACAACAGAAGGTCAAGATGTCCATCCCCTTGATGTGGGACATACTTTGAGTCAATACTTGGAAGCTACAAAATCGTTTAGACAGACGGATTTTCTTTTCATTCTTCTACAGGGAAAAAATAGAGGAAAAGGGGCCTCAATCAGATCCATCTCTGCTTGGATAGTACAGACCATTCAAAGGGCTTATAAAGCGAAGGGCTTGGCTCCTCCAGAGGCAGTGACTGCACACTCAACTCGGAGTATTTCAACCTCGTGGGTGGCTTCTCTTCATGTCGCACCCGAAGTTATCTGTAGAGCGGCTTCTTGGTCATCTATCAATACGTTTGTTTCCCACTATTGTGTTGAACCTGCCACTTTGTCATCCATTAATTTTGGTTTGAAAGTGCTGTCAGTGGACAGTGTTAAATAAATTTATTTTCTTGCTCAGCATTGTGCCCACCCGGGTGTGTTTGGCGGGTTATTTCCCACACGTATGCTGCCATGGAGCCTGTCAGGAAAACTGAAAATTTATATCAAATACTTACCGTAATTTTCCTTTCCTGATAGGCTCCATGGCAGCAGGAGTCCCTCCCAATGCTTGGAGTAGGCTAGTTACGAAACACGGCTGAGAGCCCACAGCTGAAATTTATAGGGAGGGGTCCTATTGGGTAGTTATGGAGGCGGGGTCAACCCACACGTATGCTGCCATGGAGCCTATCAGGAAAGGAAAATTACGGTAAGTATTTGATATAAATTTTCCGTTATGTGTTCCTGCCCATCAGGTGCAATCACTTTAGACATACATGAAGAGACAGATTGAAAGATACTGGTGGGTGTGTACTTCTATTGGGTGTGTCGGTGTGCTAACAATACAACCTCTCTTATATAAAGCCTGCAGTAGGGGGGGTTTGTTTGGCCTGAGAAGGTCAGGTTTTTTGTTATGAGGGAGAAGGAATGATATTGGGAGATTTGATGAAATTCTTGTGCATTTTTTCAATCAAAAGTGGGTTTATGTGGCCATGCTGTCAATGTTGTGTGTGTATTGTTCCTGTCTGATCAGGCAAACATCGTTTGGAAGCATCTGCTGACCTACTCTTTTTGATCTCGTTTAATTGTGTACACCGAAATGCAGCTTCCAGCAGAACATGGTCACCAATGTATGTATGTGTGGATTGTGGGCTGGTGGTGGGTGTTTTGTATAAGTCTTTTGTAATATTATGTTGGAATGCTTTGTAAGAATGACTGTTAAGTCTGTTTCTATAATCTTGCAGATAATAATGTGATGTGTTGCCCGCTATACACTGAAATTAAAGCTGTGTCCACTCTAAGGTTTTGTCTAATTTTAGATTGTAAGCTCCTATGAGCAGGGCCCTTAAAATTCCGTTGCTAAATGTAGCACCATATATCCTGTCCAAATTTTTTTGAAGCTAGTAAATGTAAAAAAATTTTTCTGCTGGTAAAATAAAAGTACATTATTGAGCTTTTGTTGTGGTGTTTTTTTTTTCCTTCTACTTTTCTTTCTCTTTAGTTTTTGTGGGTGGTGGTTTTGGGAAAGTGCAATATCTCATATTTTATTTTAATATGTATTTGTGCACCAAAAAACTAATCTCTTTACCCTGGTTCACATGCTACTTTGAAATCGTGCTACTTCAAGTGAAGTAGCGCAATTTCAAAGTAGCAAGGTCAGTGTGATTTCAGGTGGCTTCATACACAAATGTCTATTGAAGTCGCACCTGAAATCGGCAAAAGTAGTGCAGGAACTACTTTAGCAAATTGATGCGGTGTCACAAAAAAAATGTTGCATCGATTGGAACAGTGCCATTGCCAATAGTCATGCGATTTGATCTCTCAAATCGCATGACCAATTGCTCCAATGTAAACCTAGGCTTCTGCACAACTGCAAGTTATATATAAAGATTCCACCTTTATCATTAACAGGTGTGGAGAATTTCAGGTAATGAATTCAGCTGGTGGATAGGCAGTGTTTGAATGTGTCAGCTCTGGTTCACATTGGTGTGATTTGACATGTCAAATCTGTGGCAATTGCACTGTTCTAATTGGTGCGATTTGTATTGATATTGGTGCAAAAACCTGCACTGATGTCTCTGATGTTGCCCCCACAGTCGGGACTGACATGCAGGAATGAAATTGTGGGAGTTCAGCTGAACGCTTTCCTCCTGCTGTCGGTGTGAACCAGGGCTCAAACTGGGCCTTTTGCCTTTGTAATTCACCTGCTGCTAACCCAGGGACACCATTTCTTATCAAACTCCCTTAAGTTTACCTTCAAATATATGTAGAAATACAGATTTGCATATCTGAAAATAAAAAATACTAATCATGGTTGAGATCAAATATTCCCAGCTGCAATCAAAAGCGTGGTTTCTCCTTCTGACCTGGAAATTAGTCATTTTATGCACCCGGAAGTTCCTGTGCTGGTCAGGATCTCCATCTAGGTGGACATGGCAAGGTCTCTTTAGCAGAGAGGAGGTGCTGCTCATTGGCCGGGTAAGTGTAGGATATGTACTTGTACTTAATCAATGCGGGGGTGGATGTCATAGTTAGATTTGGTGTGGGTGGGGTTCATTGATTTGTTTGGCATCACCACACATTTGCTTCCTTTCCATGTGCACACATCACTTCCTGCATTTGTTCTGCTGATGTAAATGAGTAAGGACTATGCAAGTATAAATGAGAGCTCCTTTTATTAAAATATATATGACTTGTTTCACAGCTGGGCGAATTTTCCAGCAAATTTGGACCTCTGAGTTGCATGACAAGTTGTACTCCATGATTCTCAATAATAACCATTCATATCTGTGCTACTTTAAGTTGCACCAACTTCAAAGTAGTCCCTGTACTACTGTGGTGTGACTTGAGGTATATCGGGTACAATATTACACAGGCATTCCCAGAAGTTGGGGCCAAGTTGCAGCGCCAAAGTGGCAGCAAAATAGTGTGACTTTCAGGTCGCAGCAGTGTGAATGAGATTCAAGGATAACACCTTTGAATTTGGCCCTATTGTCACTTGTGCATCCTGAAGGTGTAGCAAATTCGTCCCTGCACTACCTTGGTTTGATTTTGATGCAATTTGAGGTCCATACACCACAAGATTACACAGACATTGCTTCAAGTCATGACAAAGCTGTGCTATTTTAAGGTCGCACAAGTGCAAATGGGGCCTTATTCAAAGGTGTTATCAATTAATCGCATTAGGTTACTTTCACACTTGGGTGACTTTTCATGGAGCTTTGGACCTCAGAGTCACATGAAAAGTTGTCCCCCTTGATTTCCATGCATATTTATTAGAGTTGCACGATTAATCGTCATCGTGATTTTTTTTCCCTTTACGATCTTGAAAAAAGCGTTTCACGATTCTTGCTATGCAAAGAACTCTCTCTGCTCTTCTGAAGCCACAGCCGAAAAGCCAGGAAGTCTGCCAAGAATTAGAACATTCTTTATCAGTGAACTTAACTAGAAACCTTGTAACAATTTGTCAATTAAATAGAATTCTGTGTAAGTGAGGAAAGTTTAACCACTTAAACACTAAACATTTTTCTGACATTTGTTGGTTTCAGGTTAAAATCATTTTTTTTTTTGCTAGAAAATTACTTAAAACCCCCCAACATTATATATATTTTTTTAGTAGAGACCCTAGAGAATAAAATGGTGGTTGTTACAATATTTTATGTCACACTGTATTTGCGCCTTTCAAATGCAATTTTTTTTGGAAAAAATTACTTTAATGAATTAAAAAAAAAAAAAAAGAAAAGTTAGCCCAATTTTTTGTGGGATAATGTGAAAGATTTTACGTCGCGAGAATCGTGATCTTTTTATTCTAAGCAAAAAAAATTGTGATTCTCATTTTGGCCAGAACCGTGCAGCTCTAATATCTATGCAACTTCACCCATGTTCACATAGGCCTGAATTGACATGTCAAATTGTAGGCCAATTCGGCGCCTATTGATGGCAATGGAACTGTCCGAATTGGTGCGACGCCACAACGTTTCCCAAAAGTAGTTCCTGCACTACTTTGGGCGACTTCAGGGGGCGATTTCTTACCTCCCAACTTTTTGAGATGGGTATAAGGGACACCTATTAGCAAAAGTAGGTAGGCATAGGACACCTTCTTAAAGGAGAACAGTTGGGACCTATGTGATTTCACTAGACATCTGTGCAGGAAAGTGCACTGATGTCTCTGAAATTGCTGACAAAGTCAGGCTGAGTCACACTTGTCATATGACTCTGATGTCCAAAGTCGCACAAGTCATACCCCATGATTTTCAATGTGTACCATTCATATCTGTGCGACTTCAAGTAACACTGACTTCAACGTAGTCCCTGTACTACTTTGGTCTGACTTTGATGCGACTTGAGGTCCATAGACCTCAAGTTTACACAGGCATTCCCTGGAATTGCGGCAAAATTGCTGATGCAAAATCGCGGGAAATTTGCGTGTCTTTCCCTGCGACTCCTGCATCCATAGACCTCAAGATTACACAGGCATTGCTTAAAGTCGCATTAAAATCTCGCAACTTTCAGGTCGCACAAGTGTGAAAGGTGCCTAAGTCACTGTGCTGAGTACTATTTTATACCTAGAATATAAAGTAGTCCCACCATCAAACACTAGTAAACATATGTTCTCAATATAATTGTGCTCAAATGGCTGGAAATCACACAGATGGTATCACGTACTGAAAGCTTGCATTGTACTCAGCAGCATATGCTGAAAAGAGGCGAATGCCTATTAGCCAATGCCACATCGGCATGAGCATGGTTGTTACTATAATATTAATGCCTGAAATGCAAAACATTATTGTATTGAATCAAACATTAGTAAATGTATTTTCTCTGTAGGTAAGTGCTCAGCTCTGTAGCATAGCGGTATACCCTGCTGCCCCCAAAAGTTCAAGCCATGAATTCAAATCCCACTGACAGCATCACCTCCTGGAAGTGTGCATTGTACTCAGAAGCATAATTAGCCAAAGCACATCTGCTTGCTTAATTCCATATTTTAACTCTTCAAATCCATGCAATGGTATGTACTTATTTAATAATATGGTATGGAATTCCAAAATTCAAGGAAAAAAATGTCGTAGGGTCCCCCCAGTACATACCAGGCCCTTCGGTTTGGACTTTAAGGGGAACCCCACACCAAAATGTAAAATAAATTTGATGTGGGGCCCCCCAAAATCCATACCAGACCCTTATCCGAGCATGCAGCCTGGAGGTCAGGATAGGGGGGGACGAGTGAGCACCCTCCCCTTCTGAACTTTACCAGGCCACATGCCCCAAAGCACCTTTTCCCCAGGGCCTCTTCCCGACAACCCTGGTCGGTTGTTGTCGGTCTGCAGGCAGGGGGTTTATCAGAATCTGGAAGCCCCCTTTAAAAAGGGGGCTCCCAGATCCTGCCCCCTATGTGAATTGGTATGGGGTACATTTTACCCCTATCCATTCACCAAAAAAAGCATTGAAATGTAAAAAAATCAATAGCCGGTTTTTGACAAGTCCTTTATTGTAAAATAGCTCTGAGCTGTCTTCTTCCCTGAGCCATCTTCTCCAGACGCTGTCTCTCCCTCCTCCATCTTCTCCCCGAGCTGTATTCTCCCAGAGCCGTCTCTCCTGCCGCCGCCATCTTCTCCATCTGCTGAGTTCTTCCGCACCGCTGTTTACCAGCTAATAAAAAAAAGCTGCTCTTCTTCCATGGTGGTCTTCCTCCACTGTGTTGTCACCCACTGTGTGGCGTCTCTTACATAGCCATGGAGCGGACTCTCCGGGTGACATTATAGGATGGCCACAGAAGACCGCCCCACTTTTTTTTTATTAGTGGGTAACCGGCTGCGCTGAAGAACACATCAGCGGGAGAAGATGGTGGCAGCAGGAGAGACAGCTCGGGGAGAAGAAACATCAAACACTAGTGAATTTATTTTCTATGTATTTTCTATGTATTTTCTATGTATGACTGTGCTACACCCAATAGGCTAGCGGTCAGCACTTCTACCTTGAAGAACTCATGGGTTCAAATCCCACAGAGAAATACTAAAAGTTTGAATTGGTGAAAAAAAGCAAATGCCAATTAGCCAAAGCAGCATATGCTGAAAATAGGTGAATGCCAATTAGCCAATGCACTTTAAATTTGGCTGATTCTATTATATTAACTCTTCAAATGCACGCAATGATATGTAAGTATTCAATACTATTATGGTGTGAAATTCCAAACACCACACACTAACTAATGGGCAGATTACATTTTTTTGTTTGTTCATTTTAATTTGCTTGTGCACTGAAAAAATAAACACAGCTGGGGGATGGTAGGTTGGCTGGTAGTTGAACTTGTACCGTGAGTGCTGTGGAGACATCTGAGCAGACTACTAAGCCATTGTGCTAAGTATGAGACCTGCATAATAGTGTAGTATGATTAAAGAATGAATATAAATAATTACTGCTTTATAGTCACCTAAATTAAAATATTAAGAACAACATACAACAAATAGGTAACCTAAATGTTTAATACATGTAACTTTACAGAATAGCAGACATTACTATGTAATATTCATTCATAACTGCATTAGTTAGCAAAAGAATGAACAAACTAGGAATACTAATTGCAACATACATCAATAGATGCACACGAGGTAGAGCACATCTCACATAAAAATGTTTCTTTCACATACATGGATCATGAATACAGTGCAGTACTATATAACAACTTGGTAGGAATTGGCATTTGCATATACGCTGAAGCGCTAATTAGCGCCAGCTTAGAATTTACTAACATGTGTTTCTCACTAATAGCGCTAGTTTTTCATTCACACATTCGCCTGTTGAAATTTTATTTGGCTAAAATGTAGTAAATGACCCCCATAGACTTTAACGGTGTTCGCGTGCTCGAACAAACTTTTTTCCTGTTCACATGTTCTGGTGCGAACCGAACAGGGGGGGGGGGGGGGGGTTGGCTCATCCCTACCTAGCAGTAAAAAGGGTCGCTGGTTCGTATTCCCAACCACACCACAAGACTACCTGCCTGGAGTTTGCATGTTCTACCTGTGCCTGCGTGGGTTTCCTCCGGGTACTCCGGTTTCCTCCCACACTCCAAAGACATGCTGGTAGGTTAATTGGCTTCTGTCTAAATTGGCCCTAGTATATGAATGTGAGTTAGGGACCTTAGATTGTAAGCTCCTTGAGGGTAGGGGCCCATGTGAGTGTATAATGTATATGTAAAGCACTGCGTAAATTGACAGCACTATAGAAGTACCTAAAATAAAATTAAATAAGTCTTCACTAATATTATGGTGTGAATCTCCAAAGCACCATACACTGGCTAACAAGCAGTTTACATTTGATAAACTTTATTGTATGGTATATAAACCATCAAACACTAGTAAAAGTATTTTGTATATATAACTGTGCTCAGCCCAATAGGCTAGCAGTTAGCACCGCTACCTTCAAAAATTCAGGTATTGAAAGACTCATGGGTTCAAATCCCACAGAAGAATCCTAAAAGATTACTATTGGTGGAGAAAAGAAGAATTACTGTTAGCCAATTAGCCAAAGCAGCATACAGTGAATGCCAAGTAGCTAATACACTTTAATGTGGTTGATATTATTGTATTAACTCTTCAAATGCTTGCAATGGTATGTAAGTATTCACTAATATTATGGTGTGAATCTCCAAACACCACACACTAGCTAACAAGCAGTTTACATTTGATAAACTTTATTGTATAGTATATAACACATCAAACACTAGTAAAAGTATTTTGTATGTATAATTGTGCTCAGCCCAATAGGCTAGCAGTTAGCACCTCTACCTTCAAACATTCAGGTATTGAAAAACTCATGGGTTCAAATCCCACAGAAAAATCCTAAAAGATTGCATTGGTGGGAAAAGGAGAATGCCAGTTAACCAATTAGCCAAAGCAACACAAATATACGTATATATATATACTGAAAATAGGTGATTGCCAAGCAGCCAATGCACTTTAATGTGAAAGTTTTTATTGTATTAACTTTTTAAATGCATGCAATGGTATGTAAGTATTCAATTATAATATGATGTGACATTCCAAACACCACACACTAGCTAAAGGGCAGTTTACATTTCTTTGTTTGTTTATTTTAATTCACTTGTGCACTGAAAAAATAAACACAGCTGGTGGATGGTAGGTTGGCTGTTGTTTGAACTCATACCATGAGTGGTGTGGAGATATCCAAGCAGACCACTAAGCCATTGTGCTAAGTACAAGACCTGCATGATAGTGTAGTATTATTAAAGAATGAACATAAATAATTACTGCTTTATAGTCAACTAAATTAATAAATAATAAATCAAAAACATGAAAAAAACAACATACAACAAATAGGTAACCTAAATGATTAATACATGTAACTTTACAGAATAGCAGACATTACTATGTAATAATCATTCAGAACTGCATTTCTTAGCAAAAGAAGGTAAAAAAAAAAGGAATACTAATTGCAATATAAATCAATAGATGCACGGGAACTAGAGCACATCTCTGATAAAAATGTTTCTTTCACACACATGGATCATGGCTACAGTACAGTGCTATATAACAACTTGATAAGAATTGGCATTTGTATATACGCGGAAGCGCTAATTAGCGGCAATTTAGAATTTACAAACGGCTGTTCCCCGTTTATATCGCAAATTTTCATGCGCAAATTCGCCGGTTTTGTTTCCATTTGGCTAAAATTTGAGCTATTATTTGCCATAGTGCCCAGTACTTCCTGGAGCTATAGTAAATGACCCCCTGTGTGTTTTTATTGTTTTTTTTTTTGTGTTTTACTCCATAATATTTTTGTGTGTGTTTTGTGTGTGAAGTTACCACAACACCATTATTATCTTGTATTATTTAATCTCAAGGAGATTGCTTGGTGTCCCTTGTTAATTTCACATTGTATTTTTGAAATGTACCTGCTTCCTCACAAACAAACTGTCCTTTTTGAAGGAAAACACACATAGGCGAGTATAATTGAAAACAAAAATTCCTTTATTAAGGGCTCAGAACCAAACAAAGAGGGAGGCAACGCTGGATAAACAGTTGAAATTTGTGAAGCCTTTGACCCCCAGGGCAGACATCAATTCTTTTCCATCAAAATTGGTGGCCTGTGGAGTCCTTATCTAAGGGAGTGCAGTCTGGTCCAGAAGTCCCAGAGATCCTGAAAGCAGCAGATGACATCTGTGTCCCCAGGCAGTGGTACTACAAGAGACTGCATCTTTTGCCAGACCAGACTGAACCCAGGGCCATCACTCTCTGGTCTTCCTTAGACGCTTCCTTCCACACTGTGGCTCTGCTGTTGGAGATGTGCCAGGAGGAGGAGTAGGACCTGGAGGAGGAGGAGGAGGACCTGGAGGAGGAGGAGCAGGAGGAGGACCATGTGTGAAGTCACAAATGTGGGTAGCAGTTGTTATCTCGCCCCTCAACCCCTTATTGAGAGCTTCCAAAATTAGGAACTCACACAGTACTCGTTGGACCTCCTCCATCCGCATCATTTTGCAGGCAGTTATGCCAGCAAAGTCCTCCTCCAAAGTGTGGGGGGTTCTCAGGGCCTCTGCAGCCTTCCAAAAGATACCTATGGCAGCCTCCTCCAGGTTACTCCTCCTCCTGGCACTTTGTATTTGCAGGTGTAGGGTAGGGACCTGGATATCAGGCAGCCTGCTTGGGCCGGCCACCTCCTGGCTGAGACTACCCTGTGTATGATAAAGGGACATGGTTTTAGTTTTTGCATCATCAATCACAATCATAAATTATTAGTACTCCAAACTAACATCTAGTTAACATCATTGATTGGACAACCTGAAATATTTAGAAGAATGCTATACCTGGCTCAATCTGGGCTCCTCCACATGTTGCTGCCTGGAAGGCCCAGGTTGGGCGTCAGAAGCCTCAGCTGGGGGGGAAAGAAGCGTGGAAGGAAGAGTGGAGAGTGCTGGCCTGGGTTCAGTCTGACCTGCCAGAAAATGAAGTCTGTCATAGTACCACAGCCTGGGGAGATAGATGTCATCTGCAGCTCCTGATCTCTGGGAATCCTGGACCTTCTTGTGCTCCCTTAGATAAGTGCTCCTCAGGCCACCAATTAGGATCTTCAAATAGGTGATGTCTGCCGTAGGGACAAATTCCAACAAACTATCCAGCGCTGCCTTCCTCTTTGTTTGGTTCTTATAATGTGGGTGGTTTATCTGCCACAGACAAGGCAGCTCCCTGAACATATCAATGAATATTGCCATAAATTCATCCTCTCTAAAGATATCCATTTTCACTGCAAGACACAACACAAGACAAACCCTAATGTCAGCCTAAAGTCTACTAAACTTGTGCAAATACAGGCCTCAATCTAGAAGCAGTATAGGCCCAATGTAAAATCATACCTTCGCTATCACGATCAGCGCCTCCGTTACTCCTTCCTCCGCTCACAGATCGTACATACAATGCACGCGTGTTACACTTTATAGACACTGCGCATGCGTGAAACTCCGCCCGCCCCTGATGTTCTTTCTAGTCGATTCCCCACCCCTTCTCGTTCGGCGCAGTGGGGAAGAGCACATGGTGGAGACACAGCAGGTGTCAGATTATTACATCAACGAGGAGGAGGAGGAGGAAAGCCCAGAGCCTGAAACGTCCCGATCCCGGAAGAGACGATTTAAGGCATCAAATATGTCCTTTGGGGAGATGTTGGAGATGGTGGACATCCTGAAGAAGGCAGACTATGATGGAAAGTATGGACCTTACCCCAACCCCAATGTCAGAAAGGCCAAGATCATGGCAAAAGTAGTCAAAAGTCTGCACTGGAATTTCGGGGTACGACGATCCAAGGATCAGCTCAGGAAGCGGTGGTCGGACCTGAAATTAAGAGAGCAGGAGCAGTACAGAAAGATCCGGAGAGTGCTGCAAAAAAGTAAGTAGTTGTGCTGTGTTCCTATTCTTTTTATGTTTATTACATTTGTGCTGCTACATGTGCTTTTCTTGAAAGTTTCCATTTTAAACTGGATAACAGTAATGTTCATGGGCACATTATTCGTTCGTATCAAACATAGTTCGTTTGGCCATATGCAATTG
This sequence comes from Lithobates septentrionalis, assembly GCA_037952835.1. Lineage (NCBI taxonomy): Eukaryota > Metazoa > Chordata > Amphibia > Anura > Ranidae > Lithobates > Lithobates septentrionalis. The sequence goes on from JBBDGP010000254.1 coordinate 2,024,244, forward strand.
CCATAATTTTTTGGGGCCTACTTGTGTGAAAAGAATTGGGTGGTGTAGATGTGTTTGTAACTAGAATGAAATGCCAACTAGATTCTGTGTAAGGAGAGGACACTCAGCAGCAGTTTACACATCTGGACGCTGGAGCACTAGTGTGGGACCCCAGAACACCCTTTTTATTAGGGGAGATCAATGGATGCGTTTTGGGGTTGCAACTCCTTCCTCAATAATAAAGTAGCTGTGAGGAAGGGGTTGCACCCCCAAAACACATCCCTTGATCCCCCGTGGCAGGTAGCACATGTTGACATTCATAAATTTGTGTGCATCTTCAAAATTTGGCTTTTCCGGGGGTGACTTCACCCCATCTGAACGCAATATCAAACACAGTTTGTAAATACTCATGTCTGATATTGCCTTCAAGTTATACCAAATGTGAACTTTGTAAGTTCAAGATTTGTGTCTTTCTTGTTGCTTTTAAACATGCCTGTTTTATCTGAAATGTACATTTCTACTTTTTCTAATGTGACCCCAAAAATTGTTATACAACAAACATGTTGGTTTGTTTAAAAAACCTTTTCTAAATGCACATGTGATTGTGCTGGTATTAAAAAGATTGTTAATCAAGAATGTGTGGATTATTGTCTCAACGCTCCAACACTTTTGTGGTGCTCTAATTGGTGTTTTCTGTGACAATGGGTGTTATTTCCTAAGGGCAAATCCACTTTGCACTACAAGTGCAGTTTCAAGTGCACTTGTAGTGCAAAGTGTCTTTGCCTTTAGTAAATAACACCCAACAGTACTTTGCGATGCCCCCCCTACCCACAAAGAATTCAAGGTATCTTAGCCGGACATCACGGGCACTCAGGGGGGGCAAGCCAGGATGGCCACTTTCAAGCGCCACCAGGGTTGGTTCATTTAGAATTCCGGCCTCAGGCCCAACTGAGCCAGCATAGTTGTCAGAATGTTTGTGTAAAAAGTTGTGTAGAACACAGCACGCCAGGATAATGTGATTCAGTTTGTACTCCGCCATGTGTATGGGTGTAAGAAATAGGCAGAACCGGCTGGCCATGATTCCAAACGTGTTCTCCACCACTCTTCTGGCTCTGGCCAGCCGGTATTTAAAAACCCACGTGAAAACACAAACGTGCCACCACTCTCATTTATAGCTGGCTATCGCAGTAAGCAGCTTTGGGAGGCTAAAACAGGTACCAACAAGTGTCTGGGGAATGCCCAGGAAAAAGCCAAAGTCTACTTACCACCAGCTTGCAGACAACCAAATTGACCTATCTAACAGTAAGCGTTAAAAAAGGGGTTTAGTCCGCACGCATTTGCAAACGCATGCGTGAGCCACAGAGCCACGTCACGGCACCCTTGTATCTGTGGTCCTAACACTAAAGTATGAGTGTCCCCACAGTGGAGGCACATGCATTTAATGGATAAATGAGAGCAGGTGGCTGGAGGGGTGGGCAGGAGCACACCAAACACCCAGCAATAGCACAATGGCTGCAAAGGTGTTGGTGCACTGCTGGACCAATACAAACACTCACGTGAAAACACAAACGTGCCACCACTCTCATTTATAGCTGGCTATCGCAGTAAGCAGCTTTGGGAGGCTAAAACAGGTACCAACAAGTGTCTGGGGAATGCCCAGGAAAAAGCCAAAGTCTACTTACCACTTTTTAAAAACCCTCTGGTCCGGGGTGAGGGTCCTCATCGGGAATGGCCACATAAGATGGTCCCCCAGCGCAAAGGCTTCATCCGCAACGAAGACAAATGGGAGTCCTTCCACATTGTCTTCTGGAGGTGGCAAGTCCAAGCTGCCATTCTGGAGACGCCTGTAAAACTCCGTCTGGGCGATGACTCCACCATCAGACATCCGGCCATTCTTCTCCATGTCCACATACAGGAACTCGTAAGTAGCCGACACCACCACCAACATCACAATACTATTGAACCCCTTGTAGTTGTAATAGTACAACCCCGAGTTGGGTGGTGGGACGATGTGGACGTGTTTCCCATCAATTGCCCCTCCACAGTTAGGAAAGTCCCACCGCTGGGCAAAGTGGGAGGCCACAGTCTGCCATTCCTGTGGCGTGGAAGGAAACTGTGGAGTCAAAACAAAATCACAAATTAGTCATTTTGCACATAAACAGGGAAAGCAGATTAGACGCAAACATTCTTGGCCAACATCAAGATAACATTTTTTGTAGGCATTTTTTAAAGACCAAAGTATAAGGTACACCTATCATATTCCCCCTCCCCCCCTCTCATGGGCCATTTATAACATTATAGGGGGGGGGGACTCTTGGACAGGTAACCCTCTTGACTTCATTGAGAGATGAATGCCTAAATAATGGGTAAGACTTTGGCCAGCCCCTCCTTAGTTACACTATTGGCAGCCCACTGGACAGATAAGAAGTGTCATAATACAAAGATATAAATACACATTGTACACATTTTAGCACATTTGGACATTCTGCTATTACCTATCAAGATAATAATAGAATACAAAAACCTTAAACAGTACCATTTGACAGTATACAGGCAGACCCTTGCACTACATGCTTTGGGGAATTCATCCATAAATCTGACCACTGAAGAGATGGGTATAGTGTGTATGGGTTTGGCAAAGTCAGCAGATGGATGATTGAGGATAAATAGAGAATTGTTATCAGCTGACTTAGCAGTTGGGGGGGTGGAGGGTTAAAAAGGATTTGGGGACCCCCCAAAAAAAGCCTCTGGCACTCTGCCTGAATTTAAAGCACAAATCACATTTCAAAAACATTTTAGGGGGTGTTTGGGGTAAAGCACTACTATGGAGCTGACAAAATACATTGTTAAGTGACTACATGAGGTGAATATAGGGCCAGGAGAGCATGCAGGGGAGGTAAGTGAAGGCAAATATGTATGAAGGACAAAAAAAATAATTACATACAAATCCAGCATGCATGAGGACAAAGGGGACATTCATAGCATATTACAATCATGGTAATTAGGGAATGAGGAAAGAAATACAATACATTAGCAAACATTATATACAATAAAATGTGATGTTAAAGGATAAAAATCTTACCTTAATATACTCCTTCTGCAGGACATGGATGATGGCAGAACAGGTCTCTGGGATAATGATTCCCAGAGCCTGGGGGCGATGCCTGTCGAGAACTTCAAGTCCTGCAGACTTCTCCCCGTCGCCAAGTACCGCAGGGTGGCGACGAGCCTCTGCTCTGGAGTGATGGCTTGCCTCATGCAGGTATCCTGCCTGCTGATATAGGGGGTCAGCAAAGCCAACAAACTGTGAAATACGGGGTCCGTCATCCGGAGAAAGTTCCTGAAATCATCAGGATTATTCTCACGGATCTCACGGAGCAAAGACATATGACAGAGCTGGTCACGCTGAAGCAACCAATTCTTGGTCCATGAACTCCTCCCCACCCTGTTCATGGACTGGACTTGTGTCAAGGTCAGGACCCCAACACCAAGCCCCCGCACAGCACGAACTCTATGAGGAGTACATATACGCAACATGGCTAGAAAACGGTCGGCTGCTCAGAACGAAGTAACAGAACGCACTGAAGAACAGCAAGGCCTGTGAAGAGCGACCTGAAAAACAGTAACGAACGAACAAGAACACAATGACAAGTCACGCGTAGCTTGCTGCACGCACTGAAGAGCAGATACAAACCCACAAGCACAAACTGAACAGCAGAAAATGATCTGAAAACCACGAGTCTGAAAAAGCGCGAATCGTCTCTCACCAAACTTTTACTAACACGAGATTAGCAAAAGGAGCCCAAAGGGTGCCGCGCTTGGTTCTGAACTGGCCTTTTCTAGTCTCGTCGTACGTGGTGTACGTGACCGCGTTCTTGGCGATCGGAAATTCCAACAACTTTGTGCGACCACATGTATGCAAAACAAGTTTGAGCCAACATCCGTCTGAAAAAATCCTAGGATTTTGTTGTCGGAATGTCCGATCAATGTCCGACCGTGTGTACGGGGCATTACAGTGCAAGGCGAACTCTGATGTAAAGGGGAATGCTGCAGATCATGATCTAAGGGAGAACTCTGATGTAAGTGGGGGCTCTGGTGACCAGAGACCACCTTATATCAGAGTCCACTGCATTCCCCTTTACATCAGAGTTCCCATTTATATTAGGGTCTGCAGCATTGTCTTTTACATTAGATTTCCCCTTTACATCCGGGTCCGCAGAGTTCCCCCTTGCACTGTAAGAGGAAATCCTGCAGACTCTGATTTAAACGGGAATGCAGGGAACTCTGATGTGGGGGGGGACTCTGGTAACCAGAGACCACCTTCCGCAGAGTGAATACACTAAGGCAAGGGGGGTTACTGATATGAGGGGAACCCTTATATCAGTGCCCCCTTCCATTGTTGTATTCACTCCCACCTTACACTGACCTTGCGGTGCTGTCACTGACCTCCTCTCAGGTGCACTGTGTAGGGCTCGGTCAGGTGGTCCTCTCTGGGCTCCAGGTTGGCGGCTCTGGGTTTTATCCTATAGTCTCCTCTCCATAGTCCACACACATTTGACTCCTTCCGTGACCCCCATCCTGGTGGCTATCTCACTCTTGACTCCTCTCTAGTCTCCCCTTCAGAGACTGCAGACATGATACAAGAAAATTTTATAGATTGCAGACATGATACAAGAGATAGTCAGAGACTGCAGACATGATACAAGAGATAAAAAATCGAAAATAAACTGCGCTTATGATAAACAAAAACAAAAATTGCAGCTGCAACAATCAGGTGAGATATTATCACAAAAATGAAATAGGTGAACAAGTATGTTGCACTTAAATGAAATTAACAGTAAATAATTTATATAAACAAGGGAGACCAAGAGTCACAAACGTGACACAATAGTGAATGTTTGAATGTCGTGTCACCAACTTCCTCCACCTTGTGCAACCACCACCAAAAAAATAGGATGTGCCCTTACCAAAGAGCATTGAGCACCTATTATGGGGGGTCAACATAGGCTTGTATGTCTGGAAAACTCCACATCTGTAAAGAGGTCCACTCAACAGAAACTTCAAGCCACCACCAGAGAAGATAACAGGTTTCTTTTACCCCAAATGTGACTTCAGGTCATATACCCCAAATGAGAGACAAATAGTGTAAAACCTTTTTTACCAGAATTTAATGAAGGTAATGCACTTACATGAAAAGACGATTAAAACAGCATGTACTGGACACAGTGGTTTCAGAGTTTCAGAGGTAGATTCAGAGTTTCAGAGGTAGATTCTCCAAACGCGATGACAGGAAATGACGCTATCACTCATTTTGACGCTAATCGGACTTCTTACGGATAATAAGCATCATTCCCCATCATCGCCATAAATACCCTCTCTGTGGGTCAAAGCCTCATTTCCATCCCCAGCTCTGTGCGGTTCTTCCTGTGTAACCAAGCCTCATTCTGTGTGATGCTTCCTGTATAACCAAGCCTCACTCTGGCCACAGAGTCCTTCTGCGGTTCAAGGCAGACAACCAAGCCTTGTTACGGCCAGGCATTACATCAGCCATGATAACAGGAATTCACCACACAGACCTATTGCAGAAGCACATCGGTCACATGATCCAATAAACAGGAAGTGCTCCCTCCCTGATATTGTGGCTCCCTCCCAACGATATCAGCCACTTCCTGTGCAAGATTAATGAAACTGCACTGGCAAAAGGTTGAACCGTGCCCATAACAATACAATATAAAAGCAAAAACACATTACTATAAAAATGTAGAAGAATAAAATAAAAACAATGACTAAAATGAAATTGTATATAAAAATTATTTTAAAATATTACGAATGATCCAAAAAACAGTTGACGTCCCAATCAAAATTTAACCCATGTGGAACATAACTGGGAAGTGTAACTATCTATGCCCATAAATAATGTTCCAGCTGGATCCCTACCATGTATTACATTGTAGTGTCTGGATACACTGTGGTTTTTATATACTTTACGGATATTTGCTCATTTAATCTTATGTTCAGTTCAATATGTGGGTGGTCTGGCCCACATATTGCAGACCACGCGAGCACTGAAGCAAATATACCACGTGGGTAGTTTTGCAAGTGATAAGAGACCTAGGGGGTAATTTACTATAGCTCCAGGAAGTACTGGGCACTATGGCAAATAATAGCTCCCATTTTAGCCAAATGGAAACAAAACCGAAGAAATTGCGCATGTAAATTAGCGATATAAGCGGGAACAAACTTTTGCAAATTCTAAATTTGCCACTAATTAGCGCTTCCGCGTATATACAAATGCCAATTCTTATCAAGTTGTTATATAGCACTGTACTGTAGCCATGATCCATGTATGTGAAAGAAACATTTTTATCAGAGATGTGCTCTAGTTCCTGTACATCTATTGATTTATATTGCAATTAGTATTCCTAGGTTTTTTTTCTTCTTTTGCTAAGAAATGCAGTTCTGAATGATTATTACATAGTAATGTCTGCTATTCTGTAAAGTTACATGTATTAATAATTTAGGTTACCTATTTGTTGTATGATGTTTTTTTATGTTTTTGATGTATTATTTATTAATTTAGTTGACTATAAAGCAGTAATTATTTATGTTCATTCTTTATACTACACTATTATGCAGGTCTTGGACTTATCCAAGCAGACCACTAAGCCATTGTGCTATCTCCACACCACTCATGGTATGAGTTCAAACAACAGCCAACCTACCATCCACCAGCTGTGTTTATTTTTTCAGTGCACAAGTGAATTAAAATAAACAAACAAAGAAATGTAAACTGCCCTTTAGGTAGTGTGTGGTGTTTGGAATGTCACATCATAATTTAATTGAATACTTATATACCATTGCATGCATTTAAAGAGTTAATACAATAAAATCATTCACATTAAAGTGCATTGGCTATTTAGCGAACACCTATTTCTATATATATATTTGTGTAGCTTTGGCTAACTGGCATTCTCCTTTTCCCACCAATGCAATCTTTTAGGATTTTTCTGTGGGATTTGAACCCATGAGTCTTTCAATACCTGAATGTTTGAAGGTAGAGGTGCTAACTGCTAGCCCATTGGGCTGAGCACAATTATACATACAAAATACTTTTACTAGTGTTTGATGTGTTATATACTATACAATAAAGTTTATCAATGTAAACTGCTTATTAGCTAGTGTGTGGTGTTTGGAGATTCACACCATAATATTAGTGAATACTTACATACCATTGCAAGCATTTGAAGAGTTAATACAATAAAATCAACCACATTAAAGTGTATTGGCTACTTGGCATTCACTGTATGCTGCTATGGCTAATTGGCTAACAGTAATTCTCCTTTTCTCCACCAATAGTAATCTTTCAGGATTCTTCTGTGGGATTTGAACCCATGAGTCTTTCAATACCTGAATTTTTGAAGGTAGAGGTGCTAACTGCTAGCCTATTGGGCTGAGCACGATTATATATACAAAATACTTTTACTAGTGTTTGATGGTTTATATACCATACAATAAAGTTTATCAAATGTAAACTGCTTGTTAGCTAGTGTATGGTGTTTTGGAGATTCACACCATAATATTAGTGAAGACTTATTTATTTTTATTTAAGGTACTTCTATAGTGCCGTCAATTTACGCAGTGCTTTACATATACATTATACACTCACATGGGCCCCTACCCTCAAGGAGCTTACAATCTAAGGTCCCTAACTCACATTCATATACTAGGGTAAATTTAGACAGAAGCCAATTAACCTACCAGCATGTCTTTGGAGTGTGGGAGGAAACTGGAGTACCCGGAGGAAACCCACGCAGGCACAGGGAGAACATGCAAACTCCAGGCAGGTAGTCTTGTGGTGTGGTTGGGAATACGAACCAGCGAACCTTTTTACTGCTAGGTAGGGATGAGCTGAACACCCCCCTGTTCGGTTTGCACCAGAATATGTGAACAGGAAAAAAGTTTGTTCGAGCACGCGAACACCGTTAAAGTCTATGGGGGTCATTTACTATAGCGCCAGGAAGTACTGGGCACTATGGCAAATAATAGCTCCCATTTTAGCCAAATAAAATTTCAACAGGCGAATGTGCGAATGAAAAACTAGCGCTATTAGTGAGAAACACATGTTAGTAAATTCTAAGCTGGCGCTAATTAGCGCTTCCGCGTATATGCAAATGTCAATTCCTACCAAGTTGTTATATAGTACTGCACTGTAATCATGATCCATGTATGTGAAAGAAACATTTTTATGTGAGATGTGCTCTACCTCGTGTGCATCTATTGATGTATGTTGCAATTAGTATTCCTAGTTTTTTCCTTCTTTTGCTAACTAATGCAGTTATGAATGAATATTACATAGTAATGTCTGCTATTCTGTAAAGTTACATGTATTAAACATTTAGGTTACCTATTTGTTGTATGTTGTTTTTTATTTTTTAATTTAGGTGACTATAAAGCGGTAATTATTTATTGTCATTCTTTAATCATACTACACTGTTATGCAGGTCTCATACTTAGCACAATGGCTTAGTAGTCTGCTCAGATGTCTCCACAGCACTCATGGTACAAGTTCAAATACCAGCCAACCTACCATCCCCCAGCTGTGTTTATTTTTTCAGTGCACAAGCGAATTAAAATGAACAAACAAAAAAATGTAATCTGCCCATTAGTTAGTGTGTGGTGTTTGGAATTTCACACCATAATAGTATTGAATACTTACATATCATTGCATGCATTTGAAGAGTTAATATAATAGAATCAGCCAAATTTAAAGTGCATTGGCTAATTGGCATTCACCTATTTTCAGCATATGCTGCTTTGGCTAATTGGCTAATAGTCATTTGCTTTTTTTTCACCAATTCAATCTTTTAGTATTTCTCTGTGGGATTTGAACCCATGAGTTCTTCAAGGTAGAAGTGCTGACCGCTAGCCTATTGGGTGTAGCACAGTCATACATAGAAAATACATAGAAAATACATTCACTAGTGTTTGATGTTTCTTCTCCCCGAGCTGTCTCTCCTGCTGCCACCATCTTCTCCCGCTGATGTGTTCTTCAGCACAGCCGGTTACCCACTAATAAAAAAAAATCTGCTCTTCTTGTGGCGGTCTTCTGTGGCCATCCGATAATGTCATCCGGAGAGTCCGCTCCATGGCTATGTAAGAGACGCCACACAGCGGGTGAAAACACAGCGGAGGAAGACCACCATGGAAGAAGAGCAGCTTTTTTTTATTAGCGGGTAACCAGCGGTGCGGAAGAACACAGCAGATGGCGGCGGCAGGAGAGACGGCTCTGGGAGAATACAGCTCGGGGAGAAGATGGAGGAGGGAGAGACAGCATCTGGAGAAGATGGTTTAGGGAAGAAGACAGCTCGGAGCTATTCTACAATAAAGGACTTGTCAAAAACCGGCTATTAATTTTTTTACATTTCACTGCTTTTTTTGGTGAATGGGTAGGGGTAAAATGTACCCCATACCTATTCACATAGGGGGCAGGATCTGGGAGCCCCCTTGTTAAAGGGGGTTTCCAGATTCTGATAAACCCCCTGCCTGCAGACCGACAACCACCGACCAGTGTTGTCGGGAAGAGACCCTTGTCCCCATCAACATGGGGAAAAGGTGCTTTGGGGCATGTGGCCTGATAAGGTTCACAAGGAGAGGGTGCTCACTCGTCCCCCCCTATCCTGACCTCCAGGCTGCATGCTCGGATAAGGGTCTGGTATGGATTTTGGGGGCCCCACATCAAATTTATTTTACATTTTGGTGTGGGGTTCCCCTTAAAGTCCATACCGAAGGGCCTGGTATGTACTGGGGGGACCCTACGACATTTTTTTTCCTTGAATTTTGGAATTCCATACCATATTATTGAATAAGTACATACCATTGCATGCATTTAAAGAGTTAAAATATGGAATAAAGCAAGCTGATGTGCTTTGGCTAATTATGCTTCTGGGTACAATGCACACTTCTAGGAGGTGATGCTGCCAGTGGGATTTGATGTCATGGCTTGAACTTTTGGGGGCAGCAGGGTATACCACTATGCTACAGAGCTGAGCACTTACAGAGAAAATACATTTACTAATGTTTGATTTAATACAATAATGTTTTGCCTTTCAGGCATCAATATTATAGTAACAACCATGCTCGTGCCGATGTGGCATTGGCTAATAGGCATTCGCCTCTTTTCAGCATATGCTGCTGAGTACAATGCAAGCTTTCAGTAGGTGATACTATCTGTGTGATTTTCAGCCATTTGAACACAATTATATTGAGAACATACGTTTACTAGTGTTTAAAGGTGGAACTACTTTATATTCTAGGTATAAAATAGTACTCAGCACAGTGACTTAGGCACCTTTCACACTTGTGTGACCTGAAAGTTGCGAGATTTTTAATGCGACTTTAAGCAATGCCTGTGTAATCTTGAGGTCTATGGACGCAGGAGTCGCAGGGAAGGACACACAACTTTCCCATGATTTTGCATCAGCAATTTTGCCGCTATTCCAGGGAATGCCTGTGTAAACTTGAGGTCTATGGACCTCAACTCGCATCAAAGTCAGACCAAAGTAGTACAGGGACTACGTTGAAGTCAGTGTTACTTGAAGTCACATAGATATGAATGGTACACATTAAAAATCATGGGGTATGACTTGTCATACGACTCTGATGTCCAAAGTCGCACAAGTGTGACTCAACCCGACTTTGTCAGCGATTTCAGAGACATCAGTGCACTTTCCTGCACAGATGTCTAGTGAAATCACATAGGTCCCAACTGTTCTCCTTTAAGAAGGTGTCCTATGCCTACCTACTTTTGCTAATAGGTGTCCCTTATACCCATCTCAAAAAGTTGGGGGGTAAGAAATCGCCCCCTGAAGTCGCCCAAAGTAGTGCAGGAACTACTTTTGGGAATCGTTGTGGCGTCACACCAATTCGGACAGTTCCATTGCCATCAATAGGTGCCGATTTGGTCTACAATTTGACATGTCAATTCAGGCCTATGTGAACATGGGTGAAGTTGCATAGATATTAGAGCTGCACGGTTCTGGCCAAAATGAGAATCACAATTTTTTTGCTTAGAATAAAAAGATCACGATTCTCGCGACGTAAAATCTTTCACATTATCCCACAAAAAATTGGGCTAATTTTTCTTTTTTTTTTAAATTCATTAAAGTACTTTTTTCAAAAAAAAATTGCATTTGAAAGGCGCAAATACAGTGTGACATAAAATATTGTAACAACCACCATTTTATTCTCTAGGGTCTCTACTAAAAAAATATATATAATGTTGGGGGGTTTTAAGTAATTTTCTAGCAAAAAAAAATGATTTTAACCTGAAACCAACAAATGTCAGAAAAATGTTTAGTGTTTAAGTAGTTAAACGTTCCTCACTTACACAGAATTCTATTTAATTGACAAATTGTTACAAGGTTTCCAGTTAAGTTTACTGATAAAGAATGTTCTAATTCTTGGCAGACTTCCTGGTTTTTCGGCTGTGGCTTCAGAAGAGCAGAGAGAGTTTTTTGCATTGCAAGAATCGTGAAACTCTTTTTTCAAGATCGTAAAGGGGAAAAAAATCACGATGACGATTAATCGTGCAGCTCTAATAAATATGCATGGAAATCAAGGGGGACAACTTTTCATGTGACTCTGAGGTCCAAAGCTCCATGAAAAGTCACCCAAGTGTGAAAGTAACCTAATGCGATTAATTGATAACACCTTTGAATAAGGCCCCATTTGCACTTGTGCGACCTTAAAATTGCACAGCTTTGTCATGACTTGAAGCAATGTCTGTGTAATCTTGTGGTGTATGGACCTCAAATTTCATCAAAGTCAAACCAAGGTAGTGCAGGGACGAATTTGCTACACCTTCAGGATGCACAAGTGACAATAGGCAAATTCAAAGGTGTTATTCTTGAATAACACTGCTGCGACCTGAAAGTCACACTATTTTGCTGCCACTTTGCTGCTGCAACTTGGCCCCAACTTCTGGGAATGCCTGTGTAATATTGTACAAGATATACCTCAAGTCACACCAAAGTAGTACAGGGACTACTTTGAAGTTGGTGCGACTTAAAGTAGCACAGATATGAATGGTTGTCATTGAGAATCATGGGGTACAACTTGTCATGCAACTCAGAGGTCCAAATTTGCTGGAAAATTCGCCCAGCTGTGAAACAAGTCATATATATTGTAATAAAAGGAGCTCTCATTTATACTTGCATAGTCCTTACTGATTTACATCAGCAGAACAAATGCATGAAGTGATGTGTGCACATGGGACGGAAGCAAATGTGTGGTGATGCCAAACAAATCAATGAACCCCACCCACACCAAATCTAACTATGACATCCACCCCCGCATTGATTAAGTACTAGTACATATCCTACACTTACCCGGCCAATGAGCAGTACCTCCTCTCTGCTAAAGAGACCTTGCCATGTCCACCTAGATGGAGATCCTGACCAGCACAGGAACTTCCGGGTACATACAATGACTAATTTCCGGGTCAGAAGGTGAAACCACGCTTTTGATTGCAGCTGGGAATATTTGATCTCAACCATGATTAGTATTTTTTATTTTCAGATATGCAAATCTGTATTTCTACATATATTTGAAGGTAAACTTAAGGGAGTTTGATAAGAAATGGTGTCCCTGGGTTAGCAGCAGGTGAATTACAAAGGCAAAAGGCCCAGTTTGAGCCCTGGTTCACACTGACAGCAGGAGGAAAGCGTTCAGCTGAACTCCCACAATTTCATTCCTGCATGTCAGTCCCGACTGTGGGGGCAACATCAGAGACATCAGTGCAGGTTTCTGCACCAATATCAATACAAATCGCACCAATTAGAACAGTGCAATTGCCACAGATTTGACATGTCAAATCACACCAATGTGAACCAGAGCTGACACATTCAAACACTGCCTATCCACCAGCTGAATTCATTACCTGCAATTCTCCACAGCTGTTAATAATAAAGGTGGAATCTTTATATATAACTTGCAGTTGTGCAGAAGCCTAGGTTTACATTGGAGCGATTGGTCATGCGATTTGAGAGATCAAATCGCATGACTATTGGCAATGGCACTGTTCCAATCGATGCAACATTTTTTTTGTGGCACCGCATCAATTTGCTAAAGTAGTTCCTGCACTACTTTTGCCAATTTCAGGTGCGACTTCAATAGACATTTGTGTATGAAGCCACCTGAAATCACGCTGACCTTGCTACATTAAAATCGTGCTACTTCAAGTGAAGTAGTGCAATTTCAAAGTAGCATGTGAACCAGGGTAAAGAGATTAGTTTTTTGGTGCACAAATACATATTGAAATAAAATATAAAAGAGATATTGCACTTTCCCAAAACCACCACCCACAAAAACTAAAGAGAAAGAAAAGTAGAAGGAAAAAAAAAAAAAAAAAACACACACACACACACACACACACACACACAACAACAAAAGCTCAATGTACTTTTATTTTACCAGCAGAAAAAAAAAATTTACATTTACTAGCTTCAAAAAAATTTGGACAGGATATATGGTGCTACATTTAGCAACGGAATTTTAAGGGCCCTGCTCATAGGAGCTTACAATCTAAAATTAGACAAAACCTTAGAGTGGACACAGCTTTAATTTCAGTGTATAGCGGGCAACACATCACATTATTATCTGCAAGATTATAGAAACAGACTTAACAGTCATTCTTACAAAGCATTCCAACATAATATTACAAAAGACTTATACAAAACACCCACCACCAGCCCACAATCCATACATACATTGATGACCATGTTCTGCTGGAAGCTGCATTTCGGTGTACACGATTAAACAAGATCAAAAATAGTAGGTCAGCAGTAGGGATGAGCCGAACACCCCCCGGTTCGGTTCGCACCAGAACCCGCGAACGGACCGCAAGTTCGCACGAACGTTAGAACCCCATTGACGTCTATGGGACTCGAACGTTCGAAATCAAAAGTGCTCATTTTAAAGGCTAATTTGCATGGTATTGTCCTAAAAAGGGTGTGGGGACCCGGGTCCTACCCCAGGGGACATGTATCAATGCAAAAAAAACTTTTAAAAACGGCCGTTTTTTCGGGAGCAGTGATTTTAATGATGCTTAAAGTAAAAAAAAAAAAGTGAAATATTCCTTTAAATATCGTACCTGGGGGGTGTCTATAGTATGCCTGTAAAGTGACGCGTGTTTCCCATGTTTAGAACAGTCCCTGCACCAAATGTCATTTTTAAAGGAAAAAATCTCATTTAAAACTGCTTGCGGGTTTAATGTCATGTCGGGTCCTGGCAATATGGATGAAAATCAGTGAGACAAACGGCATGGGTACCCCCCAGTCCATTACCAGGCCCTTTGGGTCTTGTATGGATATTAAGGGGAACCCCGCACCCAAATTAAAATAAGGAAAGGTCCCTATATACTCTGAACAGCAGTATACAGGCGGTGCAAACAAGACAGGGACTGTAGGTTTGTTGTTAAGTAGAATCTGTTTGTAATTTTGAACATTTTTAACGTGTTTAGCTCCAGCCAAAAAATCTTTTCTAAGCTTTTTGGAAAACATAGGGAAGGGTTATCACCCCTGTGACATTTGTTTTGCGTCTTTCCTCCTCTTCAGAAGATTTCACCTCACTTTTTTGTCCCAATGAAAAATGTTTTTTGAAAATTTGGGTTTTTTTGTGGAACAAGGATTGGAAAGCATCAGTGGAAAGGAGAAATTGTTTTCCCATATTAACTCTTACATGAGAGAATTTCCCTTCCTAGGGGTAGATTTCATCTCACTTCCTGTTGTCTCCTTCCGTTTGCAAGTAGGAGTCGTTTGTAAGTTAGATGTTTGAAAGTAGGGTCCTGCCCTATATACTCAGCAGAAATTTGGGCCTTAGGTGTTGCTGTGGCCAAAACACTGTAAGCCCTCACAGGGCCCTGCTGTGAAATATTAGATCAAGAATTGTAATTACATGCCCCTGTTGAACAGGAGCTGAAAAATTAGGCCTTAGGCACTGGTGCTGGTGCCACAACACTGCAACCCCTCACAGACACTCTAGTTGGAACGCAGGAACGAGCCCTGCTGCAAAGTATTGCATCAAAAATTGTAATTACACGCCCCTGTTAGACAGGGGCAGAAAAATTGGGCCTTAGGCACTGGTGCTGGTGCCACAACACTGCAACCCCTCACAGACACTCTAGTTGGAACGCAGGAACGAGCCCTGCTGCAAAGTATTGCATCAAAAATTGTAATTACACGCCCCTGTTAGACAGGGGCAGAAAAATTGGGCCTTAGGCACTGGTGCTGGTGCCACAACACTGCAACCCCTCACAGACACTCTAGTTGGAATGCAGGAACGAGCCCTGCTGCAAAGTATTACATCAAAAATTGTAATTACACGCCCCTGTTATACAGGGGCTGAAAAATTGTGCCTTAGGCACTGGTGGTGGCGCCCAGAACCAAAAATGTTCTTACAAGCTATCAGCGTGATGATTGAGGAGGAAGAGGATAATTACTCAGGGATAGTCACTCAGCATCAGCATAGGCAGTCTTTGAAGGGATCTGAAAAAAAATATTCAGTTACATCAGCATCAGGTGCTTGGTAGCTGGTGGTGATCCAAGACTGATTCATTTTTATGAAGGTCAGCCGATCGACCGAGTCAGTGGACAGACGCACCCTGTGATCGGTTACCACGCCTCCAGCAGCACTGAATGTGCGTTCCGAAAGAACGCTGGATGCAGGACAGGCCAGTAGCTCAATTGCATACTGTGCAAGCTCTGGCCAGTGATCCATCCTCAAGACCCAGTAACCCAGAGGATTTTCGGTGGTGCAGGAATACCTAGGGGCAAGATCAGACTTGGACACCTTTCCCATGTAAAACAGACGCTGGCGATGGTTGCTGGAACCGATCATACCTTGGGGCTGCGGACCAAAAAATTGTCTGAACGCATCGGTCAGACGGCCACCTTCTCCACCGCTCCTTCTTTGACTGACCGAAGCCTCAGCAACACGTTGTCCAGAAACAGGAGTTTGTAACCTCCCAGTCTCTGGGAACGCGTTGCACAGACCTTTCTGCAAGGCCTCCCGAAGATGTTTCATCCTCTGCTCCCTCTGCGATGGCAAGATAAGGTCCGCAACCTTACCCTTGTAACGTGGATCAAGGAGGGTTGCCAGCCAGTATTGGTCCTTCTCCTTGATACCACGAATACGAGGATCCTTACGCAGGCTTTGCAGGATCAGGGAGGCCATGCAGCGTAGGTTTGCTGAGGCATTCGGTCCGGAGTTCTCTGGGTCACTAAGGACAACAACGTCCGCAGCCACCTCCTCCCAGCCACGTACAAGTCCATGTGTTCCTTGGGACTGATCCCTTAAAGACTGCTGATGCTGAGTGCCAGGCTCCACCTCCATACTGACACAATCTTCCTCCTCCTCCTCCTCCTCCTCCTCCTCGTCCTCTTCCTGTGTGATCGGCGGGCACGCAGGAACACTGTCTGGATAAAGGGGGCCTTGAGAGCTAAGGAAGTCCTCCTCTTCCTGCCTCTGTTCTGCCTCAAGTGCCCTGTCCATTATTCCACGCAGCGTGTGCTCCAACAGGTGGACAAGGGGGACAGTGTCACTGATGCATGCACTGTCAGTGCTCACCATCCTCGTGGCCTCCTCGAATGGTGACAGGACAGTGCATGCATCCCTGATCATGGCCCACTGGCGTGGGGAAAAAAAACCAAGGTCCCCTGACCCTGTCCTGGTGCCATAGTCGCACAGGTACTCATTGATGGCCCTCTGCTGCGTGTGCAGCCGCTGCAGCATGGCCAATGTCGAGTTCCACCTGGTGGGCATGTCACAGATTAGGCGGTTCTTGGGCAGGTTAAACTCCTTTTGGAGGTCCGTCAGCCGAGCACTGGCATTATATGACCGGCGGAAATGCACAAGACTTTCCTGGCCTGCCTCAGGACATCCTGTAAGCCCGGGTACCTGCCCAAGAACCGCTGCACCACCAAGTTAAGGACGTGAGCCAAACAGGGCACATGGGTCAGTTGTCCCTGTCGGAGGGCAGAGAGGAGGTTGGTGCCATTGTCGCAAACCACCATTCCTGCCTTAAGTTGGCGTGGCGTCAACCACCTCTGAACCTGCCCCTGCAGAGCTGACAGAACCTCTGCCCCAGTGTGGCTCCTGTCCCCCAAGCACACCAGCTCAAGCACCGCATGGCATCTTTTGGCCTGCGTACTTGCGTAGCCCCTTGAACGCCTACGGAGCACCGCTGGTTCCGAGGAAGAGGCCATGGAGGAAGAAGAAGAGGAGGGGGTGGAGGAGAGAGGTGTGTCACAATCAGCATTTTGGAGGCGTGGTGGCGGAACAACCTCCAACACTACTGCACCTTGTCCTGCATCCTTCCCAGCTGCCAGCAGAGTCACCCAATGCGCCGTGAAACTTAAGTAACGTCCCTGTCCATGCCTGCTGGACCATGAGTCAGCGGTAATATGCACCTTACCGTTGACCGCCCTGTCCAGCGAGGCATGGACATTGCCTTCCACATGCCGGTAGAGAGCTGGAATCGCCTTCCGTGAGAAAAAGTGGCGTTTGGGTACCTGCCACTGAGGAACCGCACATTCCACAAACTCACGGAAGGGGGCAGAGTCTACCAACTGAAAAGGCAGCAGTTGAAGTGCTAGCAATTTTGCCAAGCTAGCATTCAACCGCTGGGCATGTGGATGGCTGGGAGCAAACTTCTTTCGGCGGTGCAGCAGCTGGGGCAGGGAAATTTGCCTGGTACAATCTGGCGTCGGTGTACCAAAAGCAGATTGCCCACAAGTACTTGGCTGTGACACACCTAATTCTACACCTTCATTCCTCTCACTGCAGGTCTCAGAGAGGACTGAAGGTCTAGTGGGGTTGGAAATCTCAGCTGATGAGGAGCAAGGAGAGATCCTCTTTGTTCTTTGGTGTGGGTCTTTTAGATATGCTTGCCAACGAACTGCATGGCAGGTCAACATATGTCTGGTCAAGCATGTGGTACCCAAGCGGGAGATGTTTTGGCCACGCGAGATACGCTTGAGACATATGTTGCAAATAGCAGCGGTGCGATCTGATGCACTCGTCTCAAAAAAGGCCCACACCAAAGAACTTTTTGAATAACGCGCAGAGACTGCAGCGCCCTGCACATGTGGAGCTTTGGGGTGTGATGCAGTCAATGTGCTGCCCTTAGGCTGGCCCCTGGAGGGCATCCTGCCTCGTTGGTGATGTGCCGCCTCCTCCTCCTCCTCCTCCTCCTCTCTCCTATCAGGCACCCACGTTGAGTCAGTGACCTCATCATCCCCTCCCTCCTCATCACTGGAGCAAACCTGGCAGTATGCTGCAGCAGGGGGAGCATGACTGCCAGATTGCTGTCCTTCTTGGGCACCCCCTCTGTCCGTGCTCATGTTACTGCCTTCATCGAGCTCAGTATCATCATCAGAGCCTTCCAAACGCTGGGCATCCTCCTGGAGCATGTACCCAACACTGTGGTCAAACAGTTCGAGGGAATCCTCATGAGGACATGGTGGAGCTAGGGAAGGAGTCACTGATGACATTGAGCTGAGGGAAGAGGCCGCTGCTTTGCCAGACAAAGCACCCTGGGCATGGGTGAGAGAGGATGAGGAGGATGAGGACGGCTTGGTCATCCACTCGACCAAGTTTTCTGCATGTTGCGGCTCAACACGGCCAGCTGCCGAAAAAAAGGCCAAGCGTGTCCCATGGCCACGGGCTGATGAGGATGCACCGTCTCCACGACCAGCACTAGACACAGAGCCTGCTTGCCCTCTCTTATTGGCTTGTGACGGTCTGCCTCTCCTTCTTGGCCTTCCAGACATACTAATGGCCTGTAGCTGCACTAAGCTGGGATAGAACACCTGTAATTTTCTTCAGGTAGCTTTATATACTGTAACCAGACAAGCCTGCCTGTCAGTAGGAGGATAACAGGAACGGATCTAGCTGAACACTGTGAGCAGGACGCACTGCACTAAATGTAAATAGCAGGAACGGATCTAGCTGAACACTGTGAGCAGGACGCACTGACTGCACTAAATGTAAATAGCAGGAACGGATCTAGCTGAACACTGTGAGCAGGACGCACTGACTGCACTAAATGTAAATAGCAGGAACGGATCTAGCTGAACACTGAGCAGGACGCACTGCACTAAATGTAAATAGCAGGAACAGAGCTAGCTGAACACTGTGAGCAGGACGCACTGACTGCACTAAATGTAAATAGCAGGAACAGATCTAGCTGAACACTGTGAGCAGGACGCACTGCACTAAATGTAAATAGCAGGAACAGATCTAGCTGAACACTGTGAGCAGGACGCACTGCACTAAATGTAAATAGCAGGAACGGATCTAGCTGAACACTGTGAGCAGGACGCACTGCACTAAATGTAAATAGCAGGAACGGATCTAGCTGAACACTGTGAGCAGGACGCACTGCACTAAATGTAAATAGCAGGAACAGATCTAGCTGAACACTGTGAGCAGGACGCACTGACTGCACTAAATGTAAATAGCAGGAACGGATCTAGCTGAACACTGAGCAGGACGCACTGCACTAAATGTAAATAGCAGGAACAGAGCTAGCTGAACACTGTGAGCAGGACGCACTGACTGCACTAAATGTAAATAGCAGGAACAGATCTAGCTGAACACTGTGAGCAGGACGCACTGCACTAAATGTAAATAGCAGGAACAGATCTAGCTGAACACTGTGAGCAGGACGCACTGCACTAAATGTAAATAGCAGGAACGGATCTAGCTGAACACTGTGAGCAGGACGCACTGCACTAAATGTAAATAGCAGGAACGGATCTAGCTGAACACTGTGAGCAGGACGCACTGCACTAAATGTAAATAGCAGGAACAGATCTAGCTGAACACTGTGAGCAGGACGCACTGACTGCACTAAATGTAAATAGCAGGAACAGATCTAGCTGAACACTGTGAGCAGGACGCACTGACTGCACTAAATGTAAATAGCAGGAACAGATCTAGCTGAACACTGTGAGCAGGACGCACTGCACTAAATGTAAATAGCAGGAACGGATCTAGCTGAACACTGTGAGCAGGACGCACTGACTGCACTAAATGTAAATAGCAGGAACAGATCTAGCTGAACACTGTGAGCAGGACGCACTGACTGCACTAAATGTAAATAGCAGGAACGGATCTAGCTGAACACTGTGAGCAGGACGCACTGACTGCACTAAATGTAAATAGCAGGAACGGATCTAGCTGAACACTGTGAGCAGGACGCACTGCACTAAATGTAAATAGCAGGAACAGATCTAGCTGAACACTGTGAGCAGGACGCACTGCACTAAATGTAAATAGCAGGAACGGATCTAGCTGAACACTGTGAGCAGGACGCACTGCACTAAATGTAAATAGCAGGAACGGATCTAGCTGAACACTGTGAGCAGGACGCACTGCACTAAATGTAAATAGCAGGAACAGATCTAGCTGAACACTGTGAGCAGGACGCACTGACTGCACTAAATGTAAATAGCAGGAACAGATCTAGCTGAACACTGTGAGCAGGACGCACTGACTGCACTAAATGTAAATAGCAGGAACGGATCTAGCTGAACACTGTGAGCAGGACGCACTGCACTAAATGTAAATAGCAGGAACGGATCTAGCTGAACACTGTGAGCAGGACGCACTGCACTAAATGTAAATAGCAGGAACAGATCTAGCCTAATCTAGCTAACTCAAATCAAATGACACTGTCTGTCTCTCTCTCTATCAGCACACCGGAACACACTACACAGGGCCGCCGTGCAGGCGGCCTTATATAGTGTGGGGCGTGTACTAAATCCCCTGAGCCATAATTGGCCAAAGCCACCCTGGCTTTGACCAATTACAGCTCTCTCTACTGACGGCGCTGTGATTGGCCAAGCATGCGGGTCATAGTGCATGCTTGGCCAATCATCAGCCAGCAATGCACTGCGATGCCGCAGTGAATTATGGGCCGTGACGCGCCACACGAATTTGGCGCGAACGGCCCATAACGTTCGCAATTCGACGGACGGTCGAACAGCCGATGTTCGAGTCGAACATGGGTTCGACTCGAACACGAAGCTCATCCCTAGTCAGCAGATGCTTCCAAACGATGTTTGCATGATCAGACAGGAACAATACACACACAACATTGACAGCATGACCACATAAACCCACTTTTGATTGAAAAAATGCACAAGAATTTCATCAAATCTCCCAATATCATTCCTTCTCCATCACAACAAAAAACCTGACCTTCTCAGGCCAAATGAATCCCCCTACTGCAGGCCTTTATATAAGAGAGGTTGTATTGTTAGCACACTGACACACCCAATAGAAGTACACGCCCACCAGTATCTTTCAATCTGTCTCTTCATGTATGTCTAAAGTGATTGCACCTGATGAGCAGGAACACATAATAGTATTTGCAACTGTGTTAGCCTTGGCTATGTGCATCAAATCTCCAACTACAGGACAAAGATCAAAGTCCATTTTCATCCACATAAACAAAGCAACAGTTTTCTAAGCATATGTACCTGTGCAGTGTAAACCCTAAAATTTGAAATGTCCAAGTCTCTGGGCATGATTAGTGCTAATAAACATTAACATCAGTCCCTGGCTGCAATGAGCTTCCAATATAAAGTCCAAAATTAACTTTCTTACATTAGAACCTATTTCGACAGGAGACAAATAAGATGCCAGCATGTCTTTAGATTGTGGTGAGAAACCCATACAGGGAGAACATATAAACTTCAACACAAGCATTAACATGTTGGGGAATTGAACCAACATCCCAGGTGCTGATAGACAGAACTGCTACCCACTTAGCCACCAGGCAGCCCCAAGCATGGTCTCTGTATCTCTGTATCTCTGTGGTGTGAACCAGCTCTAAGTCCATAGCCATGCTCAGTGTCACAAGCAATATACAGTATATTGGCGTAAGTATTGGGATGCCTGCCTTTAAACACACATGAACTGTAATGGCATCCCAGTATTAGTATTGGGTTCAAAACTCATTTGGCCCACCCTTTCCAGCTATAACAGCTTCAACTCTTCTTGTCCACAAAGTTTAGGAGTGTGTCTATGGGAATGTTTGACCATTCTTCCAAGTGCATTTGTGAGGTCAGGCACTGATGTTGGACGAGAAGGCCTGACCTACAGTCTCCTCTCTAATTTATCCCCAAGGTGTTCTGTTGTGTTGAGGTCTGGACTCTGTGCAGGCCAGTCAAGTTCCTCCACCCCAAAATCACTCATCCATGTCTTTATGGACCTTGCTTTGTGCACTGGTCCAAATGATTTGGTGGAGGGGGATTATGGTGCGGGGTTGTTTTTCAGGGGTTGGGCTTGGCCTCTTAGTTTCAGATAAGGGAACTCTTAAGGTGTCAGCATACCAAGACATTTTGCACAATTTCATGCTCCCAACTTTGTGGGGACAGTTTGGGGAAAGCCCCTTCCTGTTCCAACATGACTGCACACCAGTACACAAAGCAAGGTCCATAAAGACATGGATGAGCAAGTTTGGGGTGGAGAAACTTGACTGGCCTGCACAGAGTCCTGGCCTCAACCCGATAGAACACCCTTTGGCTGAATTAGAGTAGAGACTGCGAGCCAGGCCTTCTCATCCAACATCAGTGCCTGGCCTCACAAATGCACTTCTGGAAGAATGATCAAACATTCCCATAGGCAGACTAAACCTTGTGGACAGCCTTCCCAGAAGCTGTTCTAGCTGCAAAGGGTGGGCCAAATCAAAATTTAACTCTACGGACTAAGACTGGGCTGCCATTAAAGTTTATGTATGTGTAAAGGCAGGTGTCCCAATACTTTTGGCTATACAGTGTATCTGTATATAGTGTATCTGTATATAGTGTATCTGGAAAAGACTTACAATGGTGGTGGAACCCTCCTACACATAACTACTACAATTTGACATAGTTATAGGACCTGGGAGATGAGTCAACTTCTGAAGTAACATGGTTGGGATTTGAACCCAGACCCTCACAGATACTAAGCAGAAGTTCTAACCTCTAAGCCACGGAGCTGCCACATGTGAGACCCTCCTACACATAACTACACATAAATACACATAAAAACACATAAATACTGCATTTCTATGGACATACAAGTGATGGAATTACATTACTCAAGAGTTATTCTTCTTGATTTATTCTGTGATATTTGGTGTTTTTTTGTGGGTGTGAGTAGAATATTACCCTCAAATGGGAATTACATTTTGATTTCTGATGTTGGTACACATATCACATTTTTTGGGCTCAAAATATGAATATTTGGAAATAATAAAAAGAACAAAAAATTGTGATTCATTTTAAATTTTCATCAGCAATGGTATTGTTTGTGGATTGTAAAGACACCTATGTGAGTTTGGGGTAAAGATTGTTTTGAGATGAAGAGTAACAAGTGAAAGTGACAGAGAAAAATATATTTTACCAAAACATCAAAACATTCCACATTGTAGCATTATTAAAATCAAAATATTTTAAGTAGAAGCAACAATGTTGCAAAGGAAAATTTATTTCAGTTTCAGGGAGCTATAGTAAATTCGATTTTGGGAGTATTTTCTCACCAGCGCTATAGTGAATACCGTTTTAGCACGAATTAGCGCAATTTGCGCGAATTAGCGCCATAGCGCTATAGTAAATGACCCCCTGTATGTTATTGCTGAATTAATAAGCTAATCTAAAGCTAAAGATTTAAGATATACAATGAGAGCAATTCATTACATTATAAAAATAACATTTAACCTAAATAGTACTATGTTTACAGGCAATAGAAAAAAAAAAAAGGGGTAGGGGACAGAAAAGAAGAGAGTAGGGATAAACAGAAATATAGAGGAAGAGAGAGAAGAGGGGGAGAAGGAGTTCACCAAATTGGTCCGAGAGCCATATGGAGATGAGTAAAGACTAAGATCAGTCAATTTTAACCACTACCATGGCAATAGGACTTTTTCATCCATAGATGATGCAGTGAAAAATTTAATCCATGGGTTCCATATTTTCTCAAATTTTGGTATAAGATTATTTTCTATAGCAGCCATTTTAGAGTGAATCATGAAATTATTCATTCTATTTTTAGTCTCAACCACTCCTAGTGAAGGGGATTTCCAGGCTTTCGCAATTGTTTGTCTAGCGGCTGTCAGTAGCTGGATCAACAGCTTGAATTGTATATGTGTTAGGTATACCGGTTTTAAGTTGAGCAAAGCCATGGTGGTATCAGGGTGAATTTTAAATTTGAACATTTCAGAGGCTATGCCAAAAATTTTTTTCCAAAAGATCTGGGCTACCGGGCAGGTCCACCAGACATGCAAATGTGTGCCCAGGTCTTGGCAGCCACGAAAGCAAAGAGCTGAGTAAGTTGGAACATATTTTGCGATTCTAGAAGGTACTAAGTACCAACGAGTCAGAACTTTGTAATTTGTTTCCATTGCTAAAATATTATCAGAAGATGTTTTAGTGGCCTGCCAGATACTTGACCATTCCATATCCTCAAGAGTTCGTCCTAGGTCTTCCTCCCATTTCTGAACATAGGATGGTTTATCTAAATTAATATTAGTCAGTAAATGAGAGTAGATAGAAGAAATTTGTTTCTTGGCATGTGGATCTTTTAGACAAGTGGATTCAAATTTAGTAAATTGGTGTAAAGGAGTGTCTGTATTTGTGAAAGGTGTGAAAATTTTTTTGATCTGAAGGTATCGGAATGTTTCTGATTGAGGTAATCCAACTGTTTCACGTAATTCTGGAAATGGGATAATGTTGGAAGGTGTGACGAATTTATGTAGTCTCGAGATTTCCATAGAGTCCCATATTTTAAACGATTTAGGGAAAACCCATGCTGGGTAAAAGGCCGGGTTTTTGAGGAAGGAGAGGAGGGGGTTATGAGGAGACTGCAACTGATGCTTAATTTTAAGCTTGTCCCAAAGGGTTATACAGTGCTTTGTGATGGGGTTGCGTAAACCTTGACGATCCTTGGGATTAAGCCACAATAAATTTGAGACCGATAGAGGGTCAGATTCAGCCGCTTCTATCATTACCCACAGGGGTGTGTCATGAGTTGTGTGATACTTAATTAAGCTTGCCATATGTGCAGCTTGATAGTATGCTGCAAAGTTGGGGAAGCCCAGGCCACCAGACGATTTGGGGAGGTATAAAGTATGTATAGGAATTCGTGGTTTTGTGGATCCCCATACAAATTTTTTCGTTCTATTTTGAATTAGTCGTAAAAAAATAAGCCGGAATTGGAATCGGGAGAACTCTAAACAGATATAATAATTTAGGTAAGATCGACATTTTAATAGTATTAATCCTTCCAAACCAAGATAGTGGAAGGAAAGACCATTGTTTCATCAAATTTGTTATGTGTTTTAGGATGGGTGGATAGTAGGGGTGCGCATCTTCACTGGCCTCACGATTCGATTCGATTACGATTATCAGGTCCACGATTAACGATGCATCACGATTACTGCGCGCGGTTTTCATCCAAAAAATTTAAGTAGTCAGAAGAACTCCATTTTTTAAATTTTATCTGTTCTTAAAAAAAAGACAACACTCCTTGCATGTAGCAAAGTGTAAACAGTGCAGACAACTTAAAGAGGAGCTCCAGACTGCCCCCAAATGACTACAGGAGATGATCAGAGACTGCAGACATGCTACAGGAGATGATCAGAGACTGCAGACATGCTACAGGAGATGATCAGAGACTGCGGACATGCTACAGGAGATGGTCAGAGACTGCGGACATGCTACAGGAGATGGTCAGAGACTGCGGACATGCTACAGGAGATGATCAGAGACTGCAGACATGCTACAGGAGATGATCAGAGACTGCGGACATGCTACAGGAGATGATCAGAGACTGCGGACATGCTACAGGAGATGATCAGAGACTGCGGACACAATACAGGAGATGATCAGAGACTGCGGACATGCTACAGGAGATGATCAGAGACTGCAGACATGCTACAGGAGATGATCAGAGACTGCAGACATGCTACAGGAGATGATCAGAGACTGCGGACATGCTACAGGAGATGATCAGAGACTGCGGACATGCTACAGGAGATGGTCACAGACTGGGGACATGGCACAGGAGATGGTCACAGACTGGGGACATGGCACAGGAGATGGTCACAGACTGGGGACATGGCACAGGAGATGGTCACAGACTGGGGACATGGCGCAGGAGTTGGTCACAGACTGGGGACATGGCACAGGAGATGGTCAGACACTGGGGACATGGCACAGGAGATGGTCACAGACTGGGGACATGGCGCAGGAGTTGGTCACAGACTGGGGACATGGTACAGGAGATGGTCAGACACTGGGGACATGGCACAGGAGATGGTCAGACACTGGGGACATGGCACAGGAGATGGTCAGACACTGGGGACATGGCACAGGAGATGGTCAGACACTGGGGACATGGCACAGGAGATGGTCACAGACTGGGGACATGGCGCAGGAGTTGGTCACAGACTGGGGACATGGTACAGGAGATGGTCAGACACTGGGGACATGGCACAGGAGATGGTCAGACACTGGGGACATGGCACAGGAGATGGTCAGACACTGGGGACATGGCACAGGAGATGGTCAGACACTGGGGACATGGCACAGGAGATGGTCAGACACTGCGGACATGGCACAGGAGATGGTCAGACACTGGGGACATGGCACAGGAGATGGTCAGACACTGGGGACATGGCACAGGAGATGGTCAGACACTGGGGACATGGCACAGGAGATGGTCAGACACTGCGGACATGGCACAGGAGATGGTCAGACACTGGGGACATGGCACAGGAGATGGTCAGACACTGGGGACATGGCACAGGAGATGGTCAGACACTGGGGACATGGCACAGGAGATGGTCAGACACTGCGGACATGGCACAGGAGATGGTCAGACACTGGGGACATGGCACAGGAGATGGTCAGACACTGGGGACATGGCACAGGAGATGGTCAGACACTGGGGACATGGCACAGGAGATGGTCAGACACTTTGGACATGGCACAGGAGATGACAATTCTATGATATGGACTTGTGTCACAGCGCCCCCCCCCTCCCCCTCCCCACTTACATGCTGCTCTGCCGGTGGGCGATCTGCCTGCTCACCATCTCCCCCCCGATCTCCATTCGTGCGGCCGGTGTTCCCGGTCAGGTCAGGTTCTCAGGTCAGCATCTCCAGCAGTGAATTCTCCCGGGAGAGCGCTCGGTGCATAAAGTTGTTTTTAGTGTGTGTATATTCCGGTCATGTGACTCTCAGCCGCGCCTCCCTCCTCTCACGTCTCTCCTGATGTCAGCCCCGCCCGCCTCTCTTCTGACCTGATAGCTCCAGTCAGTGGGCGGAGCTGACACCAGGAGAGACTGAGAGGAGGGAGGCACGGCTGAGAATCACATGACCGGATTATACACACACTAAAAACAGCTTTATGCACGGAGTGCTCTCCCGGGAGGGGGCGGGGCCAGACATCGATTTTTCGGGTCGCATGCATCGATGCCGCATCGGGGACACCCGATTTGCGATGCATCGATGCTGCGATTAATTTCAGCAGCCCTAGTGGATAGTTAGCTGAGAAGAGATCAGAGATGGATGCTGTTAAATGTATGCCCAGATATGGGATTGTTTTCTCTGCCCAAGTGAAAGGTAGTGCTGACCTCACTATTTCTTTGTCTCTATCAGACAGGGATATATTCAGGGCTAGACATTTTTTAGGATTAATTATCAGTCCCGAAATATTGGCAAATGTATTAAGAATAGGTAATAAGTTGGGGCCTGATATCTGAGGAGAAGATAAAAATAGTAAAATATTGTCTGCAAACATGCAGAGTTTGTGATTGTAACCTCCTAATTCTATACCCGTTATTGTTGGATTTAGTCTAATAAATTGGGCAAGAGGTTCTATGAGAAGGGCGAATAAAAGGGGGGATAAAGGGCATCCCTGACGTGTGCCTCTTTCAATTTTAAATGGGTCTGATTTATAGCCTGCATATTTTATGTATGCTTGAGGACTATTATAAAGTGCGGCTATCCATTTGATAAAATGAGGTCCAAAACCCCATTTCTGTAAAGTATGATAAAGATAGGTCCAAGACACTGAATCAAAGGCTTTCCTAATATCCAATGAGAGGAAACATGAGGGGATACGTCGGATCTTAGCAATGTGTGCCAATAGAACTGCTCTCCGTACATTGTCTCCTGCTTGACGATTAGGCATAAAACCTACCTGATCTCTATGAATAAGGTTACCTATAATTTTATTAAGTCGAGTTGCCAGGATTTTTGCTAATATTTTTGTATCTAAGTTTAATTGAGATATGGGGCGATAATTATTATAAGATGTGTGATCAGTATTAGGTTTGGGTATCATACAGATAATTGCCATAAGCGACTCTTGTCTAAATGATTTACCTTTTAGTATTGTATTATAAGCTTTGGTAAGTAGTGGGGATAAGATTTCTGCAAATGTGCAGTAATATAAAGCTCAAAAGCCATCCGGGCCAGGTCTTTTATTTAGCTTTAGTTCTTTGATTGTGAAGCTTACTTCTTCTGAAGAAATGGGTTCTTCAAGAAGAGCTTGTTGGGCGTGTGTTAACTCTGGGAGTTTTATTTGAGAAAAGAAGGCTTCCGCCTCTACTGGATTAAAATCATTTGTTGCAGAATATAAGGATGATAAGTGGGATCTAAATTTGTTAACTATTTTAATGGGATTGCATGTGTAATTATCTTTGGATATTTTGAGTCTTATTGGTTTTGTTTGTTTAAATTGGGAGTTAAGGGCTCGTGCTAGAAATGTGTTAGGCTTGTTGGACTTCATATAAAAGGTATGTCTAGATCGGCGTAAAGATTTATCTGCATTTTCTGTGAGGAATAGGTCATATCCCAGGCGTGCTTTTTCTAGACGGGCTTTAGAAATCGAGGAGGGATTATCTTGAAAATTTAAAAAGGAATTATTATATTCCAATTCAAGCTTTTGTGCCAAATTTTTACGTTCTCTCTTGAACAATGCAGATTGTTTTTGTAGTATACCTCTTAGCACTGGTTTATGGGCTTCCCAAAGGGTTAACGGGGATATTTCAGGGCATGTATTATATAACAAATATTCTTTTAAGGCTTGTTCGACCTGGATACAGTGAGATGGATTTTTGAGCAGAATATTGGGAAGGTAACAGGTACGATCATGAGATTTGGGAATGGCGGAGGCTATACTGGTAAAAACTGCATTGTGGTCTGACCATGGTATTGGGATTATATTTGAATTGAGAATCTCCGGAATCATGCCTATGGTTAAAAATATATGGTCAATGCGTGAAAGAGTTTGATGTGGGTTCGAATAGTATGTATAACCTCTCTTAACCGGGTTAGTTTCCCTCCAAGAGTCAATTATGTTGTATCTCAAAAGAAGCTGTGAAAAGGATTGATTAGATGGATAACTCGTGGGCGTGTAGGGGGTTTTATCTAAGAATGGTAAAAGAACCTGATTTGAATCTCCACACATTACAATAGTCCCTATTTTGTGTGTGGATATAACCTGTAGGAGATGTGTAAAAAAGGGTGTAGGGTTTTTATTTGGAGCATAATATGAGATTATTGTTATTTCCATATCCATTATATGACCTGTCAAAATGATGTATCTCCCCTCAGGGTCTTTGATTTCTGATATAGGAGAAAAGGGTACTGAACGATAAAAAGCTATCAGGGTGCCACGTTGTTTAGTGGATGCTGAGGCCGAATAGACCTGAGGATAGGAAGAGCTCAAATATCTGGGTGTAGAACTTATTGTAAAATGAGTTTCCTGTAGGCAAACTATATGTGCTTTCTGCGTTTGGAAGAATCTAAATGCTTTTGAACACTTTTGCGGTATATTAAGTGCCTGAACATTCAGGGAAAGGATGTTCAAGGGTGCCATGGTAGAAGATAAAAAAGATAATACTCACCACTTTTGTTATAAGTGGACCAATCCAAGTGAACAAAAAAGGGGGGGAAGAAGAAGAGGACCTAGGGAGGTCTAGAAAAAGAGAAAAATAAGTAGCATAAATGAATAAATATACTGTTGAATAAGTTAGTCTAATATGAGATCCAAGAATTACCCGTGAGGAGGGAAAATTTCCCCCATCAAGGGATACGGGGCCATCATTGATCGACCACATAATAATAATGGTCGGTCGAGGAAGGCACAGTGGGGCACATGGAACTACCGTGTAAAGAGGGAAAAACCCTTTAACAGAGCATCACTAAGATGCTTTGATTCTTAGCCCACTCGGCTAATTGAATAAAGTAACTGAACAATTCATTGCAAACGTAAATGAGGACGATTGTAACATTTCTAAACAAGAATAATTAATTAATTATTAGAACTGAGGAGATAAATATCATTAACATTTTGTTCAAATATTGAGTTAATAAAGATGTAATTTAACCACTTCAATACCAGGCACTTAGACACCTTCCCGCCCAGCCCAATTTTCACCTTTCAGCGCTGTTGAAATTTGAATGACAATTGCGCGATCATGCTACACTGTACCCAAACAAATTTTTTATCATTTTGTTCCCACAAACAGAGCTTTCTTTTGGTGGTATTTGATAACCTCTGCGGTTTTTATTTTTTGCGCAACAAATAAAAAAATACCGAAAATTTAAAAAAAAAAACAAGTTTTTCTTTGTTTCTGTTAATTTTTTTGTAAATAAGTACGCTTTCTCCTTCAATAATGGGCACTGATATGGCTGCACTGATGGGTGCTGATACGGCGGCACTGATGGGCACCGATGAGGTGGCACCAATGAGGTGTTACTGATGAGGTGGCACTAATGGGCACTGATGATGGGCACTGATAGGCGGCACTGATGGGCACTGATAGGTGGCACTGATGGGCACTGATAGGTGGCACTGGTATGCGGCACTGATGGGCACTCATAGGTGGCACCGATGGGCACACATAGGCGGCACTGATGGGCACTCGTAGGTGGCATTGATTGATATATATGGGTGGCACTGATGGGTACTTATGTGTGGCACTGATGTGTGGCACTGATGGGCACTGATAGGTGGGCACTGATGGGCACAGATGGGCACTGACAGGTGGCACCGATGGGCAATGACAGGTGGCACAGATGGGCAATCACAGGTGGCACTGATAAAGCATTGCTGGGCAGATCTGGGCATTGCTGGGCAGATCATTGACATAATAGTGCCAATCAGTGCCCATTTGTGGGCACTGATTGGCACAGATTGGGCACATGTGGATGGCCATGGGGTACATACCTGGCCATCCACGTTCCCCCTTCCCTGGTGGTCCTAGTGGCATCCCTGGTGGTCCAGTGTGGTGATCTGAGGGGGGGCTGTGCTGATAAACAATCAGCGCAGACCCCCCCTGCCAGGAGAGCCGCCGATCGGCTCTCCTCTACTCGCGTCTGTCAGACGCGAGTGAGGAAGAGCCGATCAACGGCTCTTCCCATTGACAGCGTGATCAGCCATGATTGGACACGGCTGATCACGTGGTAAAGAGCCTGCACCGGAGGCTCTTTACCAAGATCGGTGGAGCGGTGTGTCAGACTGACACACCGCTCCACCGATCGCCGCGATGCGCGCACCCGGGGGCGCGCTGCGGCAAGTTATCCTGCTGGACGTCATATGACGCCCAGTCAGGATAACAGAACCACTTCCCGGACGTCAATCCGCTATAGGGCGGGCGGGAAGTGGTTAATAGTATGGAAGGGGAAAAAATGGGATGACCTGGGATGTAGTTGCATATATAATAACTTGTAAACCTACAAATCCCCTATAAATTCTTATTCCTTATTTAAACTCAAAGATAGCAGAAGAGCTAACTAGCGACTATTATATATAAGTAGAAGTGTTGAACATGTTAGACCATAATTAAAGCTAATAAAGAGGTGAAAGATAGCAATAGATTAGAGTTGAAAACTGGTCTATCAGGGGCTGCTTGATTGGAGGGGGTATCCTCTCATGTCATATTTATTTTATTTTTTATTTATTTATTATTATTTTTTATTTATTTATTATTATTATTTATTTATTTATTTTTTTACATTTTTTTTATATATATATATACTTTTTTTTATTTATTTATATATATATATATATATATATATATATATATATATATATATATATATATATATATATACAGTGCCTTGCGAAAGTATTCGGCCCCCTTGAACTTTTCAACCTTTTGCCACATTTCAGGCTTCAAACATAAAGATATAAAATTTTTATTTTTTGTGAAGAATCACCAACAAGTGGGACACAATTGTGAAGTGGAACGAAATCTTTTGGATTGTTGAAACTTTTTTAACTAATAAAAAAATGAAAAGTGGGGCGTGCAAAATTATTCGGCCCCCTTGCGTTAATACTTTGTAGAGCCACCTTTTGCTGCGATTACAGCTGCAAGTCGCTTGGGGTATGTCTCCATCAGTTTCCATCAGTGCACATCGAGAGACTGAAATTCTTGCCCTTTCTTCCTTGCAAAACAGCTCGAGCTCAGTGAGGTTGGATTGAGAGCGTTTGTGAACAGCAGTTTTCAGCTCTTTCCACAGATTCTCGATTGGATTCAGGTCTGGACTTTGACTTGACCATTCTAACACCTGGATACATTTATTTGTGAACCATTCCTTTGTAGATTTTGCTGTATGTTTGGGATCATTGTCTTGTTGGAAGATAAATCTCCGTCCCAGTTTCAGGTCTTTTGCAGACTCCAACAGGTTTTCATCCAGAATGGTCCTGTATTTGGCTGCATCCATCTTCCCCTAAATTTTAACCATCTACCCTGTCCCTGCTGAAGAAAAGCAGGCCCAAACCATGATGCTGCCACCACCATGTTTGACAGTGGGGATGGTGTGTTGAGTGCGATGAGCTGTGTTGCTTTTACACCAAACATATCGTTTTGCATTGTGGCCAAAAAGTTCGATTTTGGTTTCATCGGACCAGAGCACCTTCTTCCACATGTTTGGTGTGTCTCCCAGGTGGCTTGTGGCAAACTTTAGATGAGACTTTTTATGGATATCTTTGAGAAATGGCTTTCTTCTTGCCACTCTTCCATAAAGGCCAGATTTGTGCAGTGTACGACTGATTGTTGTCCTATGGACAGACTCTCCCACCTCAGCTGTAGTTCTCTGCAGTTCATCCAGAGTGATCATGGGCCTCTTGGCTGCATCTCTGATCAGTCTTCTCCTTGTCTGAGCTGAAAGTTTAGAGGGACAGCCAGGTCTTGGTAGATTTGCAGTGGTCTGATACTCCTTCCATTTCAAAATGATCGCTTGCACAGTGCTCCTTGGGATGTTTAAAGCTTGGGAAATCTTTTTGTATCCAAATCCGGCTTTAAACTTCTCCACAACAGTATTACGGACCTGCCTGGTGTGTTCCTTGGTCTTCATGATGCTCTCTGCGCTTTCAACAGAACCCTGAGACTATCACAGAGCAGGTGCATTTATACAGAGACTTGATTACACACAGGTGGATTCTATTTATCACCATCAGTCATTTAGGACAACATTGGATCATTCAGAGATCCTCGCTGAACTTCTGGAGTGAGTTTTCTGCACTGAAAGTAAAGGGGCCGAATAATTTTGCACGCATCACTTTTCAGTTTTTTATTTGCTAAAAAAGTTTAAAATATCCAATAGATTTCGTTCCACTTCACAATTGTGTCCCACTTGTTGGTGATTCTTCACAAAAAATTAAAATTTTATATCTTTATGTTTGAAGCCTGAAATGTGGCAAAAGGTTGAAAAGTTCAAGGGGGCCGAATACTTTTGCAAGGCACTGTATATATATATATATATATATATATATATATATATATATATATATATATATATATATATATATATATACACACATACATATATATATATACACACATACATATATATATATATACATACGTACATACATACATATACACACACACATACATACATACATATACATACACATACACACATATATATATACACACATACATACATATACACATACACATACATTTTTTTTTTTTTTTATATTAAGTGAGATTTTGCAAGTTTTGGGCGTGAAATAAATAAGGCTTAAATATTTAAACATGTTTCTGTTTGAACTAAGATTTAACAATTAACTATTAATATTGAAGGGTCCTTTAGGAAATGTTATAACTTCAGGACATAAGGGAAAATCAGTTAAATATGCCATTAATGACTATGGCTCATGTATTTAGTCTTAATATTCAAAATAAATGAGAAAAGGACTATGAAGTCCAAATGGGGTCTATGTGACACTGTCTTTTAATATCAGTCCATAGAGTCTTCCTGTTCCAGCGGAGGGGAGGCAATACGGCTCCTCTTGTTAGCCCATTGGTAGATGATATGGTGATTCTGTAGTACTGCCAATTGGGGCTTCATTGATCGCCTCTTATTGATGGTCAGCTGGGACAGGTCAGTAAATAGCTGATAGTCATGACCTTGAAAGCATAGGTTATGTTTTTCTCTGGCTGCTAACATCAATTGTTCCTTCATGCGATAGTAATGAAGTTTCGCTATGATATCGCTTGGAGGGCCATCTATTTTCTTTGGCGCCAATGCTCGGTGGACCCTATCCATCTCTAGGCGCTCAATCGGTATTGTCGGTTGTAGCTCCTGAAATAGGGCTGTTATCGTCGAAGGTAAATCAGTTACTGTCTCAGGAATTTCTCTAATACGAATGTTTGAACGCTTTGCCCTATTCTCATACTCTTCTAATCTGGATTGAAGTGTAAAATTCTCCTCTTTAAGGTTTTCTATTTCTTTCATGGTGTCTTGTACAGAAAGTTCCATTACTTCAAATTTATTTTCCAATACATCAGTACGTGTGCCCAGTTCTCTAATTTCTCCTGTGAGGCTGCTTGTAATATGTTCTGCTGTTTGTTTAAGTGCCTTTTGTAACATTCTCTCAAATTGTTTCAAAGGCACAGGTGAAGCAGATACATTCTTTGAAGAATCTTGTGAAGGGAAAAGTTCTATGTCAGAATCATCTGGTGATGTTATCTGAACAGAAGGCTGCTTTTCTTTGTGTGAGCGCTCTGAGGTGTTCTGTGAGGTAATCTGTGAGGCAGAGGCTGATGCCGCTCTGGCTGCAGCCCTTGACTGAGACTCCTTCATGGAGGACGTTTTAAATTTGTTTCTGCCACCTCCTAGCACCATTTTACCTGTGACAATTCAGTCCCTGAGGTCACAGGAATAAGCCCAAGGTAGTGGTAGATGTTATACCGGCAGGTTCAGGCTGTATGGTGGGTTTTCTCTCAGTCACAGAGCGGAGCTCTAACAGCACATTACCGCTCTGTTAGACTCCGCACATGCGCCCCCCAAAATGAGAGTTATTTTTAGGTCTGAGCATGCTCAGTTGTGTTGGCACCTAGTTGTCCAAAACGGGGAATTTTTCACTTTTCAGACTTTTAAAGATATTTCAGTGTAGAAATCACTTTTTCACACAGTTTAAAAGCAGATAATCTTTAAATAATATACCGCATATTTCAGTGCAATTCTCTAGGTTTTAGCAGAGTAATGCCCCGTACACACGGTCGGATTTTCCGATGGAAAATGTCCGATCGGAGCGTGTTGTCGGAAATTCCGACCGTGTGTGGGCTCCATCGGACATTTTCCATCGGATTTTCCGACACACAAAGTTTGAGAGCAGGATATAAAATTTTCCGACAACAAAATCCGTTGTCGGAAATTCCGATCGTGTGTACACAAATCCGACGGACAAAGTGCCAAACATGCTCAGAATAAATAAAGAGATGAAAGCTATTGGCCACTGCCCCGTTTATAGTCCCGACGTACGTGTTTTACGTCACCGCGTTTAGAGCGATCGGATTTTCCGACAACTTTGTGTGACCGTGTGTATGCAAGACAAGTTTGAGCCAACATCCGTCAGAAAAAATCCTAGGATTTTGTTGTCGGAATGTCCGAACAAAGTCTGACCGTGTGTACGGGGCATAAGGGTTTGGGCGCTATTTAGTTTCAGGGAGCAATAGTAAATTCGATTTTGGGAGTATTTTCTCACCAGCACTATAGTGAATACCGTTTTAGCTCGAATTAGCGCTATTAGCGCTAATTCACGCTAAATTGCCGCAAATTAGCGGAATTAGCGCCATAGCGCTATAGTAAATGACCCCCAATGTGTTCATTGGCTAAATGTTGTGTGGAATAAGATGTGACCATAGAGAAATTATTCCAATAGTTACCCTCAACCACAGGCTCATTTGATCTATCTAAAAGAAGTGTGTCCCTATCTGTATTTCTAACTTGATTCAATGGGGGTCATTTACTATAGCGCCACGGCGCTAATTCACGCAAATTGCAGCGAATTAGTGCTAATTAGCGCTAATAGCGCTAATTCGCGCTAAAACGGTATTCACTATAGCGCTGGTGAGAAAATTCTCCCAAAATCGAATTTACTATAGCTCCCTGAAACTAAATAGTGCCCAAACCCTTACTCTGCTAAAACCTAGAGAATTGCACATGGAAATAATGTTTAGAGCATGATATAATTGCCTAAATGGTACTGAAATATGCGGTATATTATTTAAAGATAATCTGCTTTTAAACTGTGTGAAAAGGTGATTTCTACGCTGATATATCTTTAAAAGTCTGAAAAGTGAAAAATTCCTTGTTTTGGACAACTAGGTGCCAACACAACTGAGCATGCTCAGACCTGAAACTAACTCTCATTTTAACTCAAGTGTCTTTTTTACCCGGAGCTATAGTAAATACCAAAATGAGAGCTAATTAGAGAGCATTTTTTGGGAGTTAAAATCTGCTCTATTTTAGTCCAAAGGAAGTTTTAGTCATTGATTCTAATGGAACAATTCTAACTTTCACAAAAAAAAACTTTTAATGTTGAGATGAAATGTATCTTTCTGTGAAATAAATTTTCCTTTGCAACATTGTTGCTTCTACTTAAAATATTTTGATTTTAAGAATACTAGAATGTGGAATGTTTTGATGTTATGGTAAAATATATTTTTCTCTGTCACTTTCACTTGATACTCTTCATCTCACAACAATCTTTACCCCAAACTCACACAGCTGTCTTTACAATCCACAAACAATACCATTGCTGATGCAAATTTAAAATGAATCACAATTTTTTGTGCTTTTTATTATTTCCAAATATTAATAATTTGAGCCTAAAAAATGTGATATGTGTACCAACATCAGAAATCAAAATGTAATTCCCAAAAATTTGAGGGTAATATTCTACTCTCACCCACAAAAAAACACCAAATATCACAGAATAAATCAAGAAGAATAACTCTTGAGTAATGTAATTCCATCACCTGTATGTCCATAGAAATGCAGTATTTATGTGTTTTTATGTGTATTTATGTGTAGTTATGTGTAGTTATGTGTAGGAGGGTCCCACATGTGGCAGCTCCGTGGCTTAGAGGTTAGAACTTCTGCTTAGTATCTCTGAGGGTCTGGGCTCAAATCCCATCTTACTTCATGTAGAGAAGTTGTCTCATCTCCCAGGTCCTATAACTATGTCTAAATGTAGTAGTTATGTGTAGGAGGGTTCCACCACCATTGTAAGTCTTTTCCAGATGCACTATTTAGCCAAAAGTCTTGGGACACCTGCCTTTACACACACATGAACTTTAATGGCAGCCCAGTTTTAGTCCGTAGGGTTAAAATTTGATTTGTCCCACCCTTTGCAGCTAGAACAGCTTCTGGGAAGGCTGTCCACAAGGTTTAGTGTGTCTATGGGAATGTTTGATTATTCTTCCAGAAGTGCATTTGTGAGGCCAGGCACTGATGTTGGATGAGAAGGCCAGGCTCGCAGTCTCTACTCTAATTCAGCCAAAGGGTGTTCTATCAGGTTGAGGCCAGGACTCTGTGCAGTCCAGTCAAGTTTATCCACCCCAAACTTGCTCATCAATGTCTTTATGGACCTTGCTTTGTACACTGGTGTGCAGTCATGTTGGAACAGGAAGGGACCATCCCCAAACTGTTCCCACAAAGTTGGGAGCATGAAATTGTCCAAAATGTCTTGGTATGCTGAGGCCTTAAGAGTTCCCTTCACTGGAACTAAGAGGCCAAGCCCAACCCCTGAAAAACAACCCCACACCATAATCCCCCTCCACCAAATCATTTGGACCAGTGTACAAAGCAAGGTCCATAAAGACATGGATGAGTGATTTTGGGGTGGAGGAACTTGACTGGCCTGCACAGAGTCCTGACCTCAACACAACAGAACACCTTGGGGATTAATTAGAGAGGAGACTGTAGGTCAGGCCTTCTCGTCCAACATCAGTGCCTCACCTCACAAATGCACTTGGAAGAATGGTCAAACATTCCCATAGACACACTCCTAAATCTTGTGGACAAGAAGAGTTGAAGCTGTTATAGCTGCAAAGGGTGGGCCAAATGAGTTTTGAACCCAATACTAATACTGGGATGCCATTACAGTTCATGTGCGTTTAAAGGCAGGCATCCCAATACTTAGGCCAATATATTGTATATTGCTTGTGACACTGAGCATGGCTATGGACTTAGAGCTGGTTCACACCACAGAGATGCAGAAAGCATGTGTGGGGCTGCCTGGTGGCTAAGTGGGTAGCAGTCCTGTCTAGCAGCACCTGGGATGTTGGTTCAATTCCCCAAAATGCTAATGCTTGTGTTGAAGTTTATATGTTCTCCCTGTGTGGGTTTCTCACCACAATCCAAAGACGTGCTGGCATATTATTTGTCTCCTGTCGAAATAGGTTCTATTGTAAGAAAGTTAATTTTGGACTTTATATTGGAAGCTCATTGCAGCCAGGGACTGATGTTAATGTTTATTAGCACTAATAATGCTCAGGGACTTGGACATTTCAAATTTTAGGGTTTACACTGCACAGGTACATATGCTTAGAAAACTGTTGCTTTGTTTATGTGGATGCAAATGGACTTTGATCTTTGGCCTGTAGTTGGAGATTTGATGCACATAGCCAAGGCTAACACCGTTGCAAATAGTATTATGTGTTCCTGCTCATCAGGTGCAATCACTTTAGATATACATGAAGAGACAGATTGAAAGATACTGGTGGGCGTGTACTTCTATTGGGTGTGTCAGTGTGCTAAAAATACAACCTCTCTTATATAAAGGCCTGCAGTAGGGGGGTTCGTTTGGCCTGAGAAGGTCAGGTTTTTTGCTGTGATTTGTGGTGGGAGAAGGAATGAAATTGGGAGATTTGATTAAATTCTTGTGCATTTTTTCAATCAAAAGTGGGTTTATGTGGCCATGCTGTCAATGTTGTGCATGTATTGTTCCTGTCTGATCATGCAAATATCATTTGGAAGCATCTGCTGACCTACTCTTTTTGACCTCGTTGTTTAATCGTGTACACCGAAATGCAGCTTCCAGCAGAACATGGTCACCAATGTATGTATGTTTGGATTGTAGGCTGGTGGGTGTTTTGAATAAGTCTTTTGTAATATTATGTGGGAATGCTTTGTAAGAATGACTGTTAAGTATGTTTCTATAATCTTGCAGATAATAATGTGATGTGTTGTCCGCTATACACTGAAATTAAAGCTGTGTCCACTCTAAGGTTTTGTCTAATTTTAGATTGTAAGCTCCTATGAGCAGGGCCCTTAAAATTCCATTGCTAAATGTAGCACCATATATCCTGTCCAAATTTTTTTGAACCTAGTAAATGAATGTAATTTTTTTTTCTGCTGGTAAAATAAAAGTACAGCTTTTGTTGTGTTTTTTTTTTTTTTTATTCTACTTTTTTTTTCTCTTTCGTTTTTGTGGGTGGTGGTTTTGGGAAAGTGCAATATCTCTTATATTTTATTTCAATATGTATTTGTGCACCAAAAAACTAATCTCTTTGCCCTGGTTCACATTGATGCTACTTAGAAATTACGCTACTTCACTTGAAGTAGCACGATTTCAAAGTTGCAAGGTCAGCGTGATTTCAGGTGGCTTCATACACAAATGTCTATTGAAGTTGCACCTGAAATCGGCAAAAGTAGTGCAGGAACTACTTTAGCAAATTGGTGCGGCGCCGCAAAAAAAATGTTGCATCGATTGGAACAGTGCCATTGCCAATAGTCATTCGATTTGATCTCTCAAATCACATGACCAATCGCTCCAATGTAAACCTAGGCTTCTGCACAACTGCAAGTTAATGATAAAGGTGGAATCTTTATATATAACAACTGTGGAGAATTGCAGGTAATGAATTCAGCTGGTGGATAGGCAGTGTTTGAATGTGTCAGCTCTGGTTCACATTGGTGTGATATGACATGTCAAATCTGTGGCAATTGCACTGTTCTAATTGGTGCGATTTGTATTGATATTGGTGCAGAAACCTGCACTGATGTCTCTGATGTTGCCCCCACAGTCGGGACTGACATGTAGGAATAAAATTATGTGAGTTCAGCTGAACGCTTTCCTCCTGCTGTCAGTGTGAACCAGGGCTCAAACTGGGCCTTTTGTCTTTGATAAGAAATGGTGTCCCTGGGTTAGCAGCAGGTGAATTACAAACTCCCTTAAGTTTACCTTCATATATATGTAGAAATACAGATTTGCATATCTGAAAATAAAAAATACTAATCATGGTTGAGCTCAAATATTCCCAGCTGCAATCAAAAGCGTGGTTTCACCTTCTGACCTGGAAATTAGTCATTGTATGCACCCGGAAGTTCCTGTGCTGGTCAGAATCTCCATCTAGGTGGACATGGCGAGGTCTCTTTAGCAAAG
Source organism: Lithobates septentrionalis (assembly GCA_037952835.1). Lineage (NCBI taxonomy): Eukaryota > Metazoa > Chordata > Amphibia > Anura > Ranidae > Lithobates > Lithobates septentrionalis. The sequence continues at coordinate 2,064,965 of JBBDGP010000254.1, forward strand.
AGGAGGTGCTGCTCATTGGCCGGGTAAGTGTAGGATATGTACTTGTACTTAATCAATGCGGGGGTGGATGTCATAGTTGGATTTGGTGTGGGTGGGGTTCATTGATTTGTTTGGCATCACCACACATTTGCTTCCTTTCCATGTGCACACATCACTTCATGCATTTGTTCTGCTGATGTAAATCAGTAAGGACTATGCAAGTATAAATGAGAGCTCCTTTTATTACAATATATATGACTTGTTTCACAGCTGGGCGAATTTTCCAGCAAATTTGGACCTCTGAGTTGCATGACAAGTTGTACCCCATGATTCTCAATAATAACCATTCATATCTGTGCTACTTTAAGTCGCACCAACTTCAAAGTAGTCCCTGTAATACTTTGGTGTGACTTGAGGTATATCGGGTACAATATTACACCGGCATTCCCAGAGGTTGGGGCCAAGTTGCAGTGGCAGCAAAATAGTGTGACTTTCAGGTCGCAGCAGTGTGAATGAGATTCAAGGATAACACCTTTTGAATTTGGCCCTATTGTCACTTGTGCATCCTGAAAGTGTAGCAAATTCGTCCCTGCACTACCTTGGTTTGATTTTGATGCAATTTGAGGCCCATACACCACAAGATTACACAGACATTGCTTCAAGTCATGACAAAGCTGTGCAATTTTAAGGTCGCACAAGTGCAAATGGGGCCTTATTCAAAGGTGTTATCAGTTAATCGCATTAGGTTACTTTCACACTTGGGTGACTTTTCATGGAGCTTTGGACCTCAGAGTCACATGAAAAGTTGTCCCCCTTGATTTCCATGCATATTTATTAGAGCTGCACGATTATTCGTCATTGTGATTTTTTCCCCTTTACGATCTTGAAAAAAGCGTTTCACGATTCTTGCTATGCAAAGAACTCTCTCTGCTCTTCTGAAGCCACAGCCGAAAAACCAGGAAGTCTGCCAAGAATTAGAGCATTCTTTATCAGTGAACTTAACTAGAAATCTTGTAACAATTTGTCAATGAAATAGACTTCTGTGTAAGTGAGGAAAGTTTAACCACTTAAACACTAAACATTTTTCTGACATTTGTTGGTTTCAGGTTAAAATAATTTTTTTTTTTGCTAGAAAATTACTTAAAACCCCCCAACATTATATATATTTTTTTTAGTAGAGACCCTAGAGAATAAAATGGTGGTTGTTACAATATTTTATGTCACACTGTATTTGCGCCTTTCAAATGCAATTTTTTTTTGAAAAAATTACTTTAATGAATTAAAAAAAAAAAAGAAAAGTTAGCCCAATTTTTTTGTGGGATAATGTAAAAGATTTTACGTCGTGAGAATCGTGATCTTTTTATTCTAAGCAAAAAAATTGTGATTCTCATTTTGGCCAGAAACGTGCAGCTCTAATATCTATGCAACTTCACCCATGTTCACATAGCTCTGAATTGACATGTCAAATCGTAGGCCAAATCGGCGCCTATTGATGGCAATGGAACTGTCCGAATTGGTGCGACGCCACAACGATTCCCAAAAGTAGTTCCTGCACTACTTTGGGCGACTTCAGGGGGCGATTTCTTACCTCCCAACTTTTTGAGATGGGTATAAGGGACACCTATTAGCAAAAATAGGTAGGCATAGGACACCTTCTTAAAGGAGAACAGTTGGGACCTATGTGATTTCACTAGACATCTGTGCAGGAAAGTGCACTGATGTCTCTGAAATCGCTGACAAAGTCAGGCTGAGTCACACTTGTAATGCGACTCTGATGTCCAAAGTTGCACAAGTCATACCCCATGATTTTCAATTTGTACCATTCTTATCTGTGCGACTTCAAGTAACACTGACTTCAACGTAGTCCCTGTACTACTTTGGTCTGACTTTGATGCAAGTTGAGGTCCATAGACCTCAAGTTTACACAGGCATTCCCTGGAATTGCGGCAAAATTGCTGATGCAAAATCGTGGGAAAGTTGCGTGTCTTTCCCTGCGACTCCTGCGTCCATAGACCTCAAGATTACACAGGCATTGCTTAAAGTCGCATTAAAATCTCGCAACTTTCAGGTCGCACAAGTGTGAAAGGTGCCTAAGTCACTGTGCTGAGTAATATTTTTTACCTAGAATATAAAGTAGTCCCACCATCAAACACTAGTAAATGTATGTTCTCAATATAATTGTGCTCAAATGGCTGAAAATCACACAGATGGTATCACCTACTTAAAGCTTGCATTGTACTCAGGCATTCGCCTCTTTTCAGCATATGCTGCTATTAGCCAATGCCACATCGGCATGAGCATGGTTGTTACTATAATATTAATGCCTGAAATGCAAAACATTATTGTATAGAATCAAACATTAGTAAATGTATTTTCTCTGTAGGTAAGTGCTCAGCTCTGTAGCATAGCGGTATACCCTGCTGCCCCCAAAAGTTCAAGCCATGAATTCAAATCCCACTGACAGCATCACCTCCTGGAAGTGTGCATTGTACTCAGAAGCATAATTAGCCATAGCACATCAGCTTGCTTTATTCCATATTTTAACTCTTCAAATGCATGCAATGGTATGTACTTATTCAATAATATTATGTTATGGAATTCCAAAATGCAAGCAAAAAAATGTCGTAGGGTCCCCCCAGTACGTACCAGGCCCTTCGGTATGGACTTTAAGGGGAACCCCACACCAAAATGTAAAAATGATGTGGGGCCCCCCAAAATCCATACCAGACCCTTATCTGAGCATGCAGCCTGGAGGTCAGGATAGGGGGGGACGAGTGAGCACCCTCCCCTTCTGAACCTTACCAGGCCACATGCCCCAAAGCACCTTTTCCCCATGTTGATGGGGACAAGGGCCTCTTCCCGACAACCCTGGTCAGTGCTTGTCAGTCTGCAGGCAGGGGGTTTATCAGAATCTGGAAGCCCCCTTTAACAAGGGGGCTCCCAGATCCTGCCCCCTATGTGAATAGGTATGGGGTACATTTTACCCCTACCCATTCACCAAAAAAAGCAGTGAAATGTAAAAAAATCAATAGCCAGTTATTGACAATTCCTTTATTGTAAAATAGCTCCGAGCTGTCTTCTTCCCTGAGCCATCTTCTCCAGACGCTGTCTCTCCCTCCTCCATCTTCTTCCCGAGCTGTATTCTCCCAGAGCCGTCTCTCCTGCCGCCGCCATCTTCTCCATCTGCTGTGTTCTTCCGCACTGCTGGTTACCCGCTAATAAAAAAAGCTGCTCTTCTTCCATGGTGGTCTTCCGCCGCTGTGTGGCGTCTCTTACATAGCCATGGAGCGGACTCTCCGGGTGACATTATCGGATGGCCACAGAAGACCGCCACAAGAAGAGTGGCTTTTTTTTTATTAGTGGGTAACCGGCAGCGCTGAAGAACACATCAGCGGGAGAAGATGGTGGCAGCAGGAGAGACAGCTCGGGGAGAAGAAACATCAAACACTAGTGAATGTATTTTCTATGTATGACTGTGCTACACCCAATAGGCTAACGGTCAGCTCTTCTACCTTGAAGAACTCACGGGTTCAAATCCCACAGAGAAATACTAAAAGATTGAATTGGTGAAAAAAAAGCAAATGACTATTAGGCAATTAGCCAAAGCAGCATATGCTGAAAATAGGTGAATGCCAATTAGCCAATGCACTTTAAATTTGGCTGATTCTATTATATTAACTCTTCAAATGCATGCAATGATATGTAAGTATTCAATACTATTATGGTGTGAAATTCCAAACACCACACACTAACTAATGTGCAGATTACATTTTTTTTGTTTGTTTATTTTAATTCGCTTGTGCACTGAAAAAATAAACACAGCTGGGGGATGGTAGGTTGGCTGTTATTTGAACTTGTACCGTGAGTGCTGTGGAGACATCTGAGCAGACTACTAAGCCATACTAAGCCATTGTGCTAAGTACGAGACCTGCATAATAGTGTAGTATGATTAAAGAATGAATATAAATAATTACCGCTTTATAGTCACCTAAATTAAAAAATAAAAAACAACATACAACAAATAGGTAACCTAAATGTTTAATACATGTAACTTTACAGAATAGCAGACATTACTATGTAATAATGATTCATAACTGCATTAGTTAGCAAAAGAAGGAAAAAACTAGGAATACTAATTGCAACATACATCAATAGATGATGCACACGAGGTAGAGAACATCTCACATAAAAATGTTTCTTTCACATACATGGATCATGGTTACAGTGCAGTACTATATAACAACTTGGTAGGAATTGGCATTTGCATATACGCGGAAGCGCTAATTAGCGCCAGCTTAGAATTTACTAATGTGTTACTCACTAATAGTGCTGATTTTTCATTCGCACATTCGCCTGTTGAAATTTTATTTCGCTAAAATGGGAGCTATTATTTGCCATAGTGCCCAGTACTTCCTGGCGCTATTGTAAATGACCCCCATAGACTTTAACAGTGTTCGCGTGCTCGAACAAACTTTTTTCCTGTTCACATGTTCTGGTGCGAACCGAACAGGGGGGTGTTCGGCTCATCCCTACCTAGCAGTAAAAAGGGTTGCTGGTTCGTATTCCCAACCACACCACAAGACTACCCGCCCGGAGTTTGCATGTTCTCCCTGTGCCTGCGTGGGTTTCCTCCGGGTACTCCGGTTTCCTCCCACACTCCAAAGACATGCTGGTAGGTTAATTGGCTTCTGTCTAAATTGGCCCTAGTATATGAATGTGAGTTAGGGACCTTAGATTGTAAGCTCCTTGAGGGTAGGGGCCCATGTGAGTGTATAATGTATATGTAAAGCACTGCGTAAATTGACGGCACTATAGAAGTACCTTAAATAAAAATGAATAAGTCTTCACTAATATTATGGTGTGAATCTCCAAAACACCATACACTAGCTAACAAGCAGTTTACATTTGATAAACTTTATTGTATGGTATATAAACCATCAAACACTAGTAAAAGTATTTTGTATACATAATTGTGCTCAGCCCAATAGGCTAGCAGTTAGCACCTCTACCTTCAAAAATTCAGGTATTGAAAGACTCATGGGTTCAAATCCCACAGAAGAATCCTAAAAGATTACTATTGGTGGAGAAAAGGAGAATTACTGTTTGCCAATTAGCCAAAGCAGCATACAGTGAATGCCAAGTAGCCAATACACTTTAATGTGGTTGATATTATTGTATTAACTTTTCAAATGCTTGCAATGGTATGTAAGTATTCACTAATATTATGGTGTGAATCTCCAAACACCACACACTAGCTAACAAGCAGTTTACATTTGATAAACTTTATTGTAGAGTATATAACACATCAAACACTAGTAAAAGTATTTTGTATGTATAATTGTGCTCAGCCCAATAGGCTAGCAGTTAGCACCTCTACCTTCAAACATTCAGGTATTAAAAGACTCATGGGTTCAAATCCCACAGAAAAATCCTAAAAGATTGCATTGGTGGGAAAAGGAGAATGCCAGTTAGCCAAAGCAACACAAATATATATATATACTGAAAATAGGTGATTGCCAAATAGCCAATGCTCTTTAATGTGAATGATTTTATTGTATTAACTCTTTAAATGCTTGCAATGGTATGTAAGTATTCAATTATATTATGATGTGACATTCCAAACACCACACACTAGCTAAAGGGCAGTTTACATTTCTTTGTTTGTTTATTTTAATTCACTTGTGCACTGAAAAAATAAACACAGCTGGTGGATGGTAGGTTGGCTGTTGTTTGAACTCATACCATGAGTGGTGTGGAGATATCCAAGCAGACCACTAAGCCATTGTGCTAAGTACAAGACCTGCATAATAGTGTAGTATTATTAAAGAATGAACATAAATAATTACTGCTTTATAGTCAACTAAATTAATAAATAATAAATCAAAAACATGAAAAAAACAACATACAACAAATAGGTAACCAAAATGATTAATACATGTAACGTTACAGAATAGCAGACATTACTATGTAATAATCATTCAGAACTGCATTTCTTAGCAAAAGAAGGAAAAAAAACTAGGAATACTAATTTCAATATAAATCAATAGATGCACGGGAACTAGAGCACATCTCTGATAAAAATGTTTCTTTCACATACATGGATCATGGCTACAAAACAGTGCTATATAACAACTTGATAAGAATTGGCATTTGTATATACGCGGAAGCGCTAATTAGCGGTAATTTAGAATTTACAAACGGTTGTTCCCCGCTTATATCGCTAATTTTCGTGCGCAAATTTGTCGGTTTTGTTTCCATTTGGCTAAAATGGGCGCTATTATTTGCCATAGTGCCCAGTACTTCCTGGAGTTATAGTAAAGGACCCCCAATGTGGCTTCTAGCGTGATGGGATCATAGTCCTTTTCAATTAATCCCTGGGTCAGGGTTCCTGCTTGACGTTCAGAGTCAATCAAAGATGTACAATTGTGTTTGATTTGGAGGTACTTTCCTTTTGGGACTTCCTCCAACCATGGCCTGTGATGACAACTGTCCCTTGAGATGTAGGCATTGCGATCCATAGGTTTAAAAAAGGTTGAAGTGGTCAGGTGACCCCCCACAACCTTAATAGTGAGGTCTAAAAAATGTATCTCACTTTGACTCATCTCGTAATTAAGTTTTATGCCTCTATTGTTCTGATTAAGAGTATTCAGAAAAGCAGTAAGTGAAATGGAATCACCCTTCTATAGGAGGTGGATGTCATCTATATACCTTGCCCACAGGGCCAAATTGTTCTTCTGCTGGGCAAAGAAGACATCCTCCTCCCATTTGGCCATAAATAGATTGGCCACTCTTGGTGCATGTTTAGCTCCCAAGTGAAATGGAATTACCCTTTCATAGGAGGAGGATGTCATCTATATTCCTTGGGAAAAAATTGGAATCGCGCTAAAGAGGATTATCGACCATACCTATGATCACCAATCCAATATTGAAAATAAGTGAATATCCCTATTGTTGTATTAAACATGAAAAATTAAAACATAGTGACAAAATTATGGTCCATCAAATATGCAATAATATATATATAGAGAAGTCCATGTACAAGAAAGCAAATGAATTACCCAAGTGATAAAAAGTAGAAAATCAAAAAATCCAAATGGACACAAAATCCTGCTGTAAGAAGGCAAAGTGCTTTTTCCACCACCATGAATGAAGACTGGCCTCTTACCAGAAACTCATGATCCCCCGTTACAGAGGATCAGAGAAAGCTGTTTACAGATAGTGACTCGGATCATGACCTATGGACCAGAAGCCTTGTGCTAGGATGGAACATCGGGGACCTTGGTACCGTGATAGAAGTATTCACACTGACAGGTACTCGAACATCAGCCCACTTTCCAGCAAGGCTCTCCTCAGGTGTTGAGTCCAGGGCTCAGAGGACACAAGCTCTGCACTCTACAGGATGCCTGGAGCTACTCATACAATATAGTGAGTGAGTGTGTGTGTGTGAGACTAAAGGCATCTGAGCCCCGCCCATGTCCTAACTCCTCCCTCCCTCCTCCTACTATATTGTATGGTCGCTAATCCTCTTTAGCACGATTCCAATTTTTTCCCATTTGATTTTTACTGTGTTGTGTTACATAGAGGAATAGCAGCTTTATTTTACATTGTTTTGCACACTTCACCGATGCACAGTTTCTTTTCCCCTTTTTTTCATCTATATTCCTTGCCCACAGGGTCAAAATGGTCTCCTGCTGGGCATAGATGATATCCTCCTCCCATTTGGCCATAAATAGATTGGCCATGCTTGGTGCATGTTTAGCTTCCAGTCAACCCCCCCAAACCAAAAGTAGTTGTGTGATGCTGCAAACTTAAGAAGGTCAAGGATAAAATCCTTTTGTGCAGAAACCAAACCGGAGTCCCTGTCCAAATAGTATGATACTGCAGATATACCCAGAACATGAGGAATTATGGTACTGTATATAGAGAGGCAACATCCGCCGTCACAAGCCACCAACCTTTCTGAAACAGACAGTTTCCAATTAAGTTAATGGCCGCTCTCATGTCCTTAATGTAAGAAGGCATTTTTTTTAACCAATGGCTGAAGGTAAGTATTGATGTATTTGCCACCCGGAACATCACGGAATCAATACCACTAATAATAGGGCGTCCTGGGGAGGCAGCTATGAATCTTATGAATTTTGAGCGAGTAGTACATCACAGGTGTTGTTGGAGCAGCAGGAACAAGAAATAAACATTCCTTCTTGTTTAAAACACCCTGCGCAGATTCTCTAGAGACCAGCTTCTCTAACTCTTTTTATAAGAATTAGCAGAGTTCCTTCTTAACGGAACATAAGCTTCTCTGTCACTTAAAATATTCTCCATTTCAGTTACATAAGCACTCTTGTCTAACACAACAAGGGTTCCCCTTCTGCACCAGGGGTACTTAAACCTGCTCTAATGTGTGGACACGTCTGTCTTCTTTTTAATTTTTTTTTTAATTTTCTTCTTTTTCTAGAGTCTTTTTTAAATTCATAGATCTTTCTTTATATTCTTCACTCTTTAAAAGGGAGTAATTTCTCTTTATCCAATTTAGATACAGAAATTAAAGAGATTAATTTTGTCATTTTTCCTATCCTTTAAAAATTTTAAAAAGCCCAAACCGACCTCATTAAAATACTTGAACCATTCGTCCAATTGCATTTCCCCCTTTTGAGGACTAATCTCCCATCAGAGACACCTTGGTACCATTTTATCCAAGAGCTATTGCTCAAAGAACACAATATTCTATTGTGCGTGTATCTCTGAGACTGTTACATTTTTTAATCTCATAAATAAACCTCCCAGGTCACTGTCACCCCCCTTGGAGATGATAAGATCCCTTTGGTTATAACTTTCCGTGAGGCCCTCACAAATATAAAGAATATAAAGAAAGATCTATGAATTTAAAAAAAGACTCTAGAAAATGAAGAAAATGAACAAAAAATTAAAAAGAAGAAAAAATACAATAGAGACATGGGGTATTATCAGACTGGAATAGTGTTTGAGTGGCAAAATAAAATAGCAATAGAACTTCAAGCAGCAAATAATACTTTACCAGGGCGAGATCCTAACAGAAGTGTCAACACATTAAAGCAGGTTCAAGTACCTCCGATGCAGGAGGGGGACCTCTACCAGAGAACACCAAGAACTGGGAATGGTTCCAATCCCCATTTCTCCTATTCACACCCTAGAAATAGGAGGCTGCAATCTAGAAGTTCCCCACCCAGATCATCATTCACCCCGTGGGATAATGGGGGAGATTCTTCTTTTACATATCTTTTACATATAGGGACGAGGGTAATAGACAGTACAATATCCCTGTAGGGAATAGGTACGGCCTCCTTGATGGTGGGAATTACAGACATGCCCGACATCAGGGAGGAACTCAATATGGACTGCATGGAGGCCCACAGAGACCTCAAGGTGGTCCTAGACCATGGGGCCTCTCTAATGATCAACAACACACTAAAGCCTCATACACACGATCTGATTTTCCGAGGGGAAATGTGTGATGACAGGCTGTTGGCAGAAAATCTGACCGTGCGTATGCTCCGATAAATAGATAAATCATATGCTGCACTATCCCCTTAATGATCTGCTGAACCTGCAGCAAAAAACCTAAAAAACAAAATTATTAACTAAAGTGATGTGCCTATAAATCCAATCCTAAGAATAAAAAAAATATATATAAGCGACTGTTGTTGTCATACAGCTTACAACTTCATATAGCGTGAATATACATTTCATAAAACATAAATATTGATACAAAAGTGATCCTTAAAGTGCTCAGGTGCAAATAGGTATGTGATGTTCTGACCATCCAGAGTCAGTTTTAATAAACTTGATAGGTGACTGTGAATATAACGATCTTCAATGGTGATTACACTCAGGTGCTCCTCACCCTTAGGTAATGGCCACTCACCTCAGAGCGTGTGACCTCGCAATTAAGTTTGGTCAGCACACGCTTTTGAATCGTCAAAACGGATTCCAGGTCAGGTTGCACGGTCCAAATACTGTTCAAAGATGTGGCATCCTCATATATAAATATCAAAAAGAGACTTCCATAGTGCTTTAAAAGATTTTATTTAATGCAAACAAAGCCCTATTATAGGGTACTCACATGGGTCTGGTGCGTTAGTACACCACTCTAACGCATGCCTTAATAGCGCCAAGCCATCGATGAGATCATGTTCTCCTACTCCATATGACAGACCAGCTACCTCCTGCACCGTCCAGTCCCCTCCTCTATGCGTGTCGATACAAGGGAAACATTGTATCTTCATCAGGGGGATGTGTGTGTGTATGTTCCATCGGACAATTCTTGGCCAACTTTCCGTGGACAAATGTTGGATAGAACTGTGCAATACAGTAACTGTTGCCTGGGTGCTTCCCCAATTGCAGACTTATGGGAGAGTGGTAAAACTAACAGTAGCTACTTGCTAACTACCTTAAATGACATCTCACCTACAGTTAGTCAGGGAGCATGTAGAGGGCTCTGAAGTCAGCTACAAGGGGATTCTGTGGACTTCTATAATCATAAACAAGCCCCTTCTCCCACTGTGGATTATGAATGAATGACGGATTTGTAGAGCGCTGCAAATGCGAACTGAATCGCCTCAAGGCGCTAGAATGCGTTCTCTGTTGCCAGCTCTTAGAAAAGGAAGGTCTTTAGTTTTTTCCTGAAGGCCTGATGGTTTTCTTCCACGCGGATGTGGGTCGGAAGAGCGTTCCATAGTCGGGGTCCTTGGACTGCGAATCTTCGTTCTCCCTTTGCTTTGTAGCGATATTTAGGCATGATGAGGAGATTTTGGTTAGCTGATCGAAGGCTGCGATTGGGTGTATAGTGTTTTATTTTTTCCTGAAGATATAGCGGTGCGTTTCCTTGTATGCATTTGTGGGTGAGGCAGAGGGTCTTGAATTTGATCCGATTCTTTACGGTTAGCCAGTGTAGGGACTTTAGGGATGGTGAAATTGATTCCCAGGGTTTTTTTCCTGTTAACAGTCTTGCCGCCGTGTTTTGAATGAGTTGTAAGCGCGCAATTATGGGGGTAGCAGTACTATGTTTTTGGGAATGTTTCTTTTTGCAGACCCTCAAAGGTTTGTAAGAGTATAGGGTAGAATTAATGAAGAAAAAAAAAGGGACACAGCAAGGCATTCAACCACAAACTGTATGTCAAGCACAAGCCTAGCATTGCACATCATCAAGTACACACCACCCCAATGTGAAGCATAGTGGGGATGTGGGGATTCTTCATGCAGCTGGCCCCAGAAGGCTTCTAAGGGTAGAATGAATGCAGCAAAATATTGAGAAGCCCCGATGGAAATCGTAAGCTGTCTGCAAGAAATCTGAGCCTTTGGAAAAGGTATGTCTTCTAGTAAGACAATGAACCTAAGCCAAAACATCAAAAAAATATATTAAAAACAACTTTGGTAATGTTCTGGAATGACGGAGATTGAGTCCAGATCTCATGTCAATAGGTAATTTGTGTCTGGACTCCCTACTTACACTCCCCATAACACCTGACAATGCCAGAGAAGAGGAATTGGTAAAACCTGCAGCGTCCAGATGTTCAAAGCTTACAGAGGCCTATCTACACAGACTCGAGTATTTAAAGCCAAAAGGTGTGGCAATAGAATTAGACATTAGGCTCTGTATCCTTACAGTCAGTAAAATGTAAAAGGGCAACATGACCTGATACTTTCTCTTCCTGTTTAATCAGGATCTTATGGAGATAACATGAAGGTTAAAAAAAATAATAATTTAGCATTGGAAACTTTTAATCTTGCAATCAGACCCATAGGACACAATTAGTCATGTCGTTTTAACTGTAATTCTATCCCTAAAGGTGCAATTTTTTAGAGTGCTAATGTTATAAGCAGTGTCAGCACATTATAAATATTCCAAGAAAATCTAACACAAAAGAAACCTTTCAGGGTGCCACATTGGATGTCCTACCTATTGTAAGTGTTATTATTATGTAAAATACTGGACAAGAATTCAAACATCATCCCATGCAAGAGGGACCTTGGCTGATCTGCATATGATAATTTTGGATGGTTCGTTGTAGAAATGTATTGACTTGAAAGCCAAATGTGCTAAAGATTGGTGCATTCTTTGGGTGCATTTATGGTGTGATCAGTCTTTGGGACAGCATGGATATACATATACACACCTAAATTATTTCAAGTGAAGAGAGTAAATGTGGATAGAAAATCTACGTAGATGCAGTTGCTGTTGCAGTATAATAACTGGTGGTAGATGTTATAACAGGTACTCTTTCAGAGTTTGTTCAGTTTAAAATTGAATTTTGACCAATAGGTTTTATGGCACTTTGTATTATACTTTAAAATATTATTTTCATAGCTGCTTTTTTAGGTGGAGACAATTAGCTGGACATTAGCTGAGAATACTAACTATTTTGGATTATGGTAGGTGTATGTACTTCCTACACAAGGGCACGCAACTACACAAGCAACTACAAAAGACTTTATATGTCCCAAATTATACATTATTCTGTGAGAGAATTAATCTGCTCAGGATACATTAATTAATTCACAGCAGTTGCACAGCCAGGGTAATCTATAAACATAGGAATGTCCACATAGTCCTGAATGAGTTCAGATTGCCCATACTGTACATACATACACCTACCTTAATCCAAAATAGAAAATATTCTGAGCTACTGTACAGCCAATTGACTTTACTTAAAAAGCAGATCTTAAAATAAGCAGCAGTTCAAATGTTGTCACATCCAGTTGGAGTTATTAAATAGTAACAGTAATATTAAAGTGACCATCAGTTACCACACACACTCCCTTTAAAACGAACTTCTTATGTAATAAAATTAACATAGACATACAACATTTTAAAGCAGAGTTCCACCCAAAAAGAGGACGCTCCCGTTATCTGCTTCCTCCCGCCCTCCGGTGCTAAATTTGGCACCTTCCAGGGGGGAGTGGGTACCTGTTTTTGGCAGGTACCCGTCCCCACTACCGGGAGACTGCCCCCCTCCTCCTTCCTCCACCCCTGGGCCAGTTAGAAAGCAGAGCACGCTTCGCGCATGGACAGTGGGGATCAGGCTGTGCAGGCGAAAGGCTTCACTGCCGGTTTCCCTTACCATGAAGGCGACGGCAGCACCCGAGAGTCGATCCGAAAATCGGCTGGGGTGCCGACATCGCAGGATCCCAAGACAGGTAAGTGTCCTAATAATAAAAGTCAGAAGCTGCAGTATTTGTATTTGCTGACGTTTAATTTATTTGCGGAGGTTTTAGGTAATATTGCTTTTAAAATGGCCTATATTTATACTTGTAAAACAATACATTGTTTTATTACAGTTTTTTTCTAACTTTCCATAACCCCTAACAAAACCTCCTTTGTTCTGTTACAAACCTTAAAGAGGGACAGTCATGAAAAGGCCTATGAATTTATGTAAATATTAACTTTAAACTTACTACAAATGTGCAACCTTAAAGAGATTCTAAAGGCTATTTTTTTTTATTAAAATAAAAAAGATGTTATACTTACAGTATTAGCTCTGTGCAATGATATTGCCCAAAGTGGTCCCTTACCTCCTCTTTGGTGGTCCTCCGTTGCTACTGTCGGCTCGTTCTTCTTTTGAGTGCCCCCTCAGCAAGCCATGTGCTGAGGGTGCACCCATGCGCGCACATTCTCGAGCTGTGCTGTGTGCATCCATAGACACACACACACACACACACTCCCTCCTCACAAGAGTTTGACTGAGAGCAGCAGAACCCTATGGCTCCCACTACTGACTATGTCAGACCAGGAAGAGAGGAGAATGTGGCTGCAGCCAAGACAGCGCTGCATCAGTGAGAGGACCCAGGTAAATGTTTAGGGATGGGGAGGGGGACAGGTAGTGTTTTTTTTTTTACCTTAATGCAGGGAATGCATTAAGGTAAAAAACGGTTTGGGTTTAGAACCACTCTAATATGAAAGAGTTATATTTACACGCCTATTCAGCTCTCCACACTCTGTATGAATGAACCCTCAGTGTAAGATCTAGGCAAATAAAAAATGAATGCGCAGCCAATGGATCAAAACACTACAAAAATGGTGCATGTATACACACACACTGTATATATGTGTATGTTACAGCAATTATTGGAGAAGATACTGCATATCAATCTTTGATGAAGCTATACATTTACACATTAAAACCCCTTTCACACTGGGGCGTTTTTCAGGTATTTATGGGTTAAAAATAGTGCCTGTAAAGCGCCTGAAAAACGCCTCCCCTGCAACCCCAGTAGGAGAGCCCGAGTGCTTTCACAGTAGAGCGGTGTGCTTGCAGGATGTTAGAAAAAGTCCTGCAAGCAGCATCTTTTGGGCGTTGGAGGAGCGGTGTATACCGCTCCTCCACTGCCCCTGTCATTGGAATCAATGGGCACCGCTTCCGAAGCACCTGCAAAGAGCTTCAGGATTGGCACTTTGTGGGCGCTTTTAACCCTTTATTCGGCCACTAGCAGGGGTTAAAAGCGCCCTGCTAGCATCTAATGCCCACCTGCCCCAGTGTGAAAGTAACATTACTTTCAAAATACTGTTTTTTATATTAAAAGAACTAGGAAAAATCAATAGTTTAATGCTTGAAATAATAATAATTCTTCAATGACTTTTACCAATAAGGTGTTTAGTTACATTGCCAAAAAGCAGCCTTTGGCATAATGATTTTATTAACACAAATTCATAGAATGTTCCACAACATGCTCACCTGAATTTGCATTTTTGTTCACCAAATAAATAGTGAAATCATTGGTAATAATCATATTTCATTGCTTCTTGCAAAAGGAAGAGTAGTATTGATGGAGAACTATATGACAGTTAGGGTGTTTCAGATTGTGCCATAACAATTCTTCAGCTATTTATTATCAGTACAATGTTCATTTACAGTGCTAAAAAATTAAACTTTGTCATAACGAATTTATTTGTACATATAGATAAAATTATCCACAACAAGTCAGCATGAAAAGAGAATGCCAAAAATGATAAACATTGTCATAATAATTTTATATGTATGTATAATTAAAATGTGCAACAGCATGTCAGCATGAAAAGAGAACACTGAATCATCTGAACCTGTAGTCCTCTAACAAAAAAACTGTGGCATTTTTGATCGTAATCATATTTTACTTTTTCGTACAAAGTTTTAATGGAGAATTTTACAGCATCTAAAGTGTTTCAGATTGTGCCGTTTTTCTTTAAAACAGAGGATAAACTATACATTTTTGTTTTTTTATTTACAATATATTTTACATGTCTGTTAATAAATATAATTATCATCACAGTGATAAATATTGATGACCATTTACACACCCCCATGTATCTGTTTCTTTGTAACTTATCCATTATAGATATTTGTTTTACCACAGTCACTGTTCCCAAACTGCTGCACATGTTACTAACTGACAATAATACAATATCATTTATTCAATGCTTTACTCAGTTCTGTTTTTACGCTTTATTTGGCACTGGTGAAGATATTATTTTATTCATTATGGCATATGACCGATATGTTGCTATCTGTAAGCCTTTATACTATCACCAAATTTTGGGGAGAAAAAACTGTTGGATGTTTATTGCAGTCACTTGGATCTCTGCTTGTACAAATTCTTTATTAATAACAAAGGCAGCGTCAACTATGTTGTTTTGCCATTCTAAAGTAATTCGTCAACTTTTCTGTGATGTTAAAGCTCTGCTCAAGATTTCATGTACAGGAACTGAAATGTTCTTCATGTTGCTGTACTTGGAGATTTTGTTGTTTGGCTTTTGTTTATTTTTGTGCATTGCGACGTCTTATGTGAAAATAATTGCCATCATCTTTAAAATTAATTCAACAGATGCAAGGAGGAAAGCCTTCTCCACCTGCTCACCCCACCTCACTGTAATCCTCCTCTACTATACAAACTCAGCATCCGTAGTACTGATTCCAAGATCTCAGTACTCAGAGCTCCTGGAACAAAGCTGCACTGTGATATACACAGCAGTGACACCCATGTTAAACCCTCTGATTTACACCATACATAATAAAGAAGTCAAGAGAGCTCTGATGAGATTGGTGAAGGGCAAGTAAACTCTTAAAGACAAGGAAGCATAAAAATTATTTTGAAGATAGTATTAAAAAAAAAAAAGCAAAATAAAAAAATAAGAAGTTTAAATTATTATTATTTAAATTTTAAATTTATAATTGTTAGTACTCTATATCTTTTATCCTTTATTATTGGAGCACCAACACATTTTCATTGCTTTACAATTTTGGAAATTTGCAGGACTAGAATGCAAGGAAAGCATGATGTAATACACAATTGCACTGAGGATAGGAAGTCCGATCTGCAAATTGCCTTAATTTGAAGGGAAACTATAGTAGTTTTAGGATAATCAAAGAGTTAAACTCTTTGTTTATTTAAATCTTATGATTTGTGTTGCACAGATGTTTGTTGGAAGGAGGAATAGTTTTTGCAGAGGTAGGCCCATGAGGAGAGAGTTGAGTAGTCCAGGTGAAGAGAAAGAGAGTAAATTAGTAGCTTTGTGGTTTCATTGGTTAATAAAGTGACAGGGATTCATTGTGGAGCTGAAAGGTGAGGTTGGAATTCAGGATAACACCTAGCACCCTGGAATGAAAGTTGTGCTAATGATCTTGATGAAAATGTCAGGGGAGGGGTCAAGGGGAGAGGATATTATGAGCTCAGTTTTGAAAATATATCAGTATGGATGTTAAAACACTTCCTAAAACTTAATGTCAGTTAGTAGATCATTAAGGCGCAAGGAGACTGACTGGTGAGCTGAGTAGCATAGAGATAGATATAGGTGTTGTCAGCATAGAGATGGTATTGGAAGTCATGTGAAGTTTTAAACTGGCCAAGAGAAGAGGTGTAGAGATATAATAGAAGGGGTCTGAGGCCTTTTGGAGGGGCAGGGGTCTACGGAAAGAGGAAAAGGCGAGGAGGAGATAAAGTTTAGGTGACAACAAAAAAGTGCTCATATATCTAGAGGAGAAGCAGGAAGGAAAAGAGTCATTGCCCTCACATAAACAATAAAACAACCAGTACAATAAATATAAAATAATTATAAAATAATGCACAATAGCTTCAATACTCATGGAGAGGTAATATGCATGAAAAAAATGTGTAGCACCCTTGTCCCTAGAACAGGGCTACAGGTAAATCTGGCTGATTTGTAGTGTTTAGTGATTACATGACTTGCATTTATTTGTGGCTTCTAACGTCTGTCAGTAGGTGGTGCTGTTGCATTTGACATTAGAGTGATGAGCTACAGTGCAGTTCAGGTTATGATAAACATACTTTTTTCAGCCAATCATATTTGTGGCTAAGCGTGCTGTGAAAAGGATTTTAATGGAATGAAGTCAGGTGATCAGGGGGAGTGTTCCCACCCAGGGCTATGGTCTGGGTGGATGGTGTATGTAGAGTTCCTGGCTGCTATGTCCAAGCCTGGGGCATATCCAGGAGGCTTCGGGCTGCTAGGCCTGACAGAGGCCTATCCAGGTGTTCAAGTTTATGCAGAGGAAAGCCTGCCAAAGATCTGGAAACGATTCTAGAGGGATAGAATTCTAAGGAAGCACTAGAGGGGACTTTTCACAAGAAGGGAGCTATGAACTGCCTGGGAGGACTTCAGAGAGAACTCATCCAAGGGAATAATTGCATGGAGCAGTGAGTTAAGTCCATTTATTAGAGGAGACTGGGCCTTCAAAGTACAGATGTGCTGGTCCAGTGTAATGCTGTCTGCCTTATCTCACCTATTTTTGTACATCCTCAGACAACTTTGAATGTCAAGCAGGAACCCTAACCCAGAAATTCATT
The DNA here is from genome assembly GCA_037952835.1 of Lithobates septentrionalis. Lineage (NCBI taxonomy): Eukaryota > Metazoa > Chordata > Amphibia > Anura > Ranidae > Lithobates > Lithobates septentrionalis. Next base: position 2,082,755 of record JBBDGP010000254.1, read on the forward strand.
GAAAAGGAGTATGATCCCATCATGCTAGAAGCCATGTGCAATATAGCTAGAAATACAGATATGGACACACTCCTTTTAGATAGATCAAATGAGCCTCTGGTTGAAAGTAACTAATCGGAAGAATTTCTCTTTGGCCACATTTTATTCCACACAACATTTGGCCATTAAATGCATTATCAACAAACATTGGCATATCCTTCTGTGATGTACTACTTGCCCTAAGTTCCTAACAATCCCTGTTGCCTCCGGGACACCCTATTATTAGTGGTATTGATTCTGTGATGTCCCGGGTGGGCAAATACATTGATACTTCAGCCATTGGTTAAAACATGCCTTCTTACATTAAGGACACGAGAGCGGCCATTAACTTGATTGGAAACTGTCAGTTTCAGGAAGGTTGGTGGCTTGTGATGGCGGATGTTGCCTCTCTATATACCATAATTCCTCATGTTCTGGGTATATCTGCAGTATCATACTATTTGGACAGGGACTCTGGTTTGGTTTCTACACAAAACGATTTTATCCTTGACCTTCTTAAGTTTGCAGCATCATACAACTACTTCTGGTTTGGAGGGGAATACTTCCTCCAAAACAGAGGTGTTGCAATGGGAGCTAAACATGCACCAAGAGTGGCCAATCTATTTATGGCCAAATGGGAGGAGGATGTCTTCTTTGCCCAGCAGAAGAACAATTTGGCCCTGTGGGCAAGGTATATAGATGACATCCACCTCCTATAGAAGCGTGATTCCATTTCACTTACTGCTTTTCTGAATACTCTTAATCAGAACAATAGAGGCGTAAATCTTAATTATGAGATGAGTCAAAGTGAGATCCATTTTTTAGACCTCACTATTAAGGTTGTGGGGGTCACCTGACCACTTCAACCTTTTTTAAACCTACGGATCGCAGTTGTCGCAGATGACATTTGTCATCACAGGCCATATAGATAGGGACACACTCCTTTTAGATAGATCAAATGAGCCTGTGGTTGAGGGTATCGGAATATTTTCTCTATGGTCACATCCTATTCCACACAACATTTGGCCATTAAACGCATTATCGACAAACATTGGCATATCCTTCTGAACGTTAGAATCTTAGGGCCTGTCTGGCCTCCCAAACCCCAAGTCATTTATAGGGGTGTCCCTTCTTTAAAAAACAGGTTAGTACACAATGTTCTAGACCCTCCTTCAAGATCTCATCATCTATTCCATAGCCTTACTAGATATTTTAGTTGTGGTGGCTGTAATCTAAATAAGTGTAAAAAAAAAAAAAACAATGTTAGAATTCTCCTCTGGAGTAACATCCAAGAAATATACGATTGGGTCTCATACCACGTGGGTAATTTTGCAAGTGATAAATTTGCTTCAAAGCCCGTGTGGTCTGCAATATTTAGGCCGGACCATCCGGGCACTGAACATAAGATTAAATGAATATATAGTAAATATCTGTAAAGGATATAAAAACCACAGTGTATCCAGAGACTATGATGTAACATATGGTAGGGATCCAGCTGGAACATTATTTATGGGCATAGATAGTTTCACTTCCCATTGGAGGGGTAGCCTTAAAATCAGGGAGTTGTCAAGAATGGAAACTAAGCAGATTTTTCTTCTCAAGAGTTATGTTCCACATGGGTTAAATGGTGATTGGGACGTCAACTGTTTTTTGGATAATTCGTAATATTTTAAAATAATTTTTATATACAGTTTCATTTTAGTCATTTTTATATTATTTTTCTGCATTTTTATCGTAATGTGTTTTTGCTTTTATATTGTATTGTTACAGGCATGGTTCCACCTTTTGCCAGTGCGGTTTCATTAATCTTGCACAGTAAGTGGCTGATATAGTTGGGAGGGAGCCACAGTGTCAGCACTTCCTGTTTCTTGGACTATGTGACCGATGTGCTTCTGCAATAGGTCTGTATGGTGAATTCCTGTTATCATGGCTGATGTCATGACCAGCCATAACGAGGCTTGGTTGTCTGCCTTGTACCGCAGAAGGACTCTGTGGCCAGAGTGAGGCTTGGTTATACATGAAGCATCACACAGGAAGCAACATTCTGTGGCCAGAGTGATCCTTGGTTATACAGGAAGCATCACACAGGAAACATCATTCTGTGGCAGAATGAGGCTTGATCACACAGTAAGAACTGCAGCTGGGGATGGAAACAAGGCATTGACCCACAGAAAGGGTATTTATGGCGATGATGGGAAATGACGCTTATGCTCTGGAAGAAGTCCGATTAGCGACGAAACTGGGCGATTATAGCGTCATTTCCTGTCATTTCATTTGGAGATCTACCTCTGAAACCACTGTGTCCAGTACATGCTGTTTTAATCGTCTTTTCATGTAAGTGCATTACCTTCATTAAATCTTGGTTATACAGGAAGCATCACACAGAATGAGGCTTGGTTACACAGGAAGAACCGCACAGAGCTGGGGATGGAAAACGAGGAAACGAGGCTTTGACCAACAGAGAGGGTATTTATGGCGATGATGGGGAATGATGCTTATTATCCGTAAGAAGTCCGATTAGCGTCAAAATGAGTGATAGCGTCATTTCCTGTCATCGTGTTTGGAGAATCTACCTCTGAAACTCTGAATCTACCTCTGAAACTCTGAAACCACTGTGTCCAGTACATGCTGTTTTAATCGTCTTTTTATGTAAGTGCATTACCTTCATTAAATCCTGGTAAAAAAGGTAAAAAAGGCCACTATTGTGGCATTTTGTCTCTCATTTGGGGTATATGACCTGATGTCATGGTTGGGGTAAAAGAAACCTGACGTCTTCCCCGGTGGTGGCTTGAAGTTTCTGTTGATTGGACCTCTTTACAGACAGGGAGTTTTCCAGACATACAAGCCTATGTTGACCCCCCCGTAATAGGTGATCAATGCTCTTTGGTAAGGGCACATCCTATTTTTTTGGTGGTGGTCACACAAGGTGGAGGAAGTTGGTGACACAACATTCAAACTTTCACTATTGTGTCACGTTTGTGACTCTTGGACTCACTTGTTTATATAATTTATTTACTGTTTATTTAATTTAAGCGCAACATACTTGTTTACCTATGATACAAGAGATATTGAGAGATTGCAGACATGATACAAGTATTGGTTCAAGACTGTGGATATGACACAGGAGGTGGTTAAAGGCTGCGAACAGGAGCAGCAGTTGGGGCCGCAGGGGGAGATGGGAGGAGAGGACGTGAGGACGTAGCGTCCGTCATGGAGGGAGGGGCTCTGTAGTATCTGCCGGCCGCCGAAGTGAAGCGAGGAGAGAAGCTGAAACCGCGGGAGATCCATAGAGATACAGCGGGATGAGACACTCGGTCTACCAGCGGAAGGAACGATAGCGCCATCCGATCCAGAGCACTGTGTGACCGGCGGGACGGAGCGCAGAAAGAGAACACCAGGAAGCGGCTGACACACAGTGCCTAGGAATGTCAGCGGATACGGGGAGACGCTGAAACCTCCCCCCCTTCTCTCGTCATTGGACGCCCGGCTCACTCCCCCGCACCAGGCTGAGGGATAACCACCCCAAAAAAAAAAAAGGCTGTAAGTACTCTCTGATGTAGGAGAGGGGAAGAAACAAAATAAGGAAGGGCAGAAAACTAAGGTAACCTTTACAGTTTTATAAGAAAAAAAAATGATGATGATGATATGCCTGATATTATAAAGAGCGGACCCCCTGGGAAACACAGCCATACACCGGTAAATATCTGAGCGTTAAGGTTTGAGTTTTAAAACATATGATAATGAACTGAATTGATGTTTGGTGGACCTGTGATCAAAGAAGTTACAAATAGGGACCAACGCAGTATATGTAACATCAGTAACATGCACACAACTGTTTAAAAACAAAGGTAAACTTTAACAGGGCGTATAAAATAAGGATGATGACATGCCTGAACCTGTAAAAGAGCGGATACTCTTGGAAACAAAGCCATGCATTGGTATACACCTGAGCATTAAGGTATGAGTATCAAAATACATGACATTGAATAAAAAATAGACGCTGGGAGGACCAGTGATTAAAGAAGTTACAGTTAGCGATTAAATTGGTATCGGCAACAACAGCAACACATAGGTGACTATTTAAAACAGACTGGTCACAGGAAAGCGGTACAAACAGCATTGGGGGGAAAAACGCAATCAACGGGATAGAAATCCAGAAAGCCAGCTGAACAGAACGGAGACAAAAGTGGTCGGGGGTGTGAGGATTGGAGTACTAAGATACCTAAAAGCAGGGGGAGAGACTGAGTAAAAACAAAAGCAACAACAAGAGAAGTCTATTTAACTAACAATGGGACTGTATAGGTATCTATAGAGTCAACTCTAGTCACTATACCTCACCTCTAGCCGTTACCCCCACCTCCCACCCTCCTACTCTCTATGCACCTCTCCTTTACCAGGCTTAAAGATCCATGTCCCTCCATTGAAGTGGAGGGTAGATTGGAAACTGAGGCTGGGGAAGCGAATAAGAGGGGTAAGAAAGAGGGAGAAAATGAGCAAAAGTTCAACCAAAGTAACAAGAGGGAACCCCCCTAAGTCCCCGAAAGACAAACCAGCGGTCAGTACACTAAAACAATACATGACACAAGGAGCTAGCCCAAGGAGTATGGACACTGAAAGACAAGGTTAAAATAAAGCAGAAAAAAAGGGGGGGGCAGATAAAAAAAACAGGAGAGACCCCGGAGCACTCTAGAGTAGATATGTCCATAGACGGAGATCAAGACCACAGGGGAGCTTAAGGTCACCCCCATTAACTAAGGATGAGATGAGTGAGATGCTCCTGAGAATGGAAAATTTGATAAAAAAAGAATTTCAAAATCTGAGAGATGATTTGGGCCATGTATTGGAAAGAGTGGAGATTACGGAAAAAATTACAGAAGAACAAAAACATGAAATAGAAAATCTCAGACAGCAAGTTAAAAGAACACAACAAAATAAAAAAATAATACTATACAGGCTGGAAGACCAGGAGAAAAGGAGTAGACGAAAGAACATCAGGATTCGCTCAGCACCAGAAAAAGAAGGAGAAGATCTGAAGAAAATGATTAACACAATATTTGGACCTTTGATAGACAGAGGAGGAGAGGACCCCTTAAAGATAGAGAGGGTGCATCGAGTGGGATTCACCCGAGATCCGAAGACAGAGCGACCGAGGGACATTGTTGTTAGATTCAGGTCCTACGAAGAAAAATGGGAAATTTGGAAGAATCTGAGAGGAAAACCACCCATAATAATTGAGGGAATGGAAATCCAGATTTATGCGGATCTAGCACAAGAAACTCTGTCAAGAAGAAGATTACTTAAGCCATTACTGGAAATATTGAAAACACAAAATATTAAATACAATTGGGGGTTCCCGGCCTGTCTGAATGGACATAAGGGAGGAAGATCTGCCAGACTACGTTTCCCAGAGGAACTAGAAGAATTTTGCAAAAGATTAGATATAAAGGCACCAGCATTACGAGGCTGGGCGACAGAGGATTAAGGAGACGTCTTCAGGAGGACTGTCCTAAAAAACTGGGTTACCATAATAGAAAAGGAAAAAAAAAAAAGAAAAAGGGGGGGGTTTCCTTACGGCAGGGGGGGAGGGCGGGGGGGGGGAGAAGGCAAAGAAAATAAAAAAGGAAGGCTGGGCTACCACACTCTAAGGGGTAACCTAAGGAGTGGAGTAGAAAGGAATACTCGGAGTCCCACCTTAGGATAGAAGGATTCAGAAAGGGTTCGACGGAGACCCAGGACGACCTTAGGGGCCCTGTGAGACCAGTTGGGGTTGGGATGAGGGGGGGGAGGGAGGGAGGGGGGGGAGGGGTAGGGGTGGGGGGATTATAAGGTGCAAGCGGGAAAGAATGGAAAAAACAAGGAGAATAACTCAAATTAAGCTAGAGGAGCATAACAAACAGGAATTAAATAAAAATGACAACACTTAAATTTTTGACATACAATGTAAAAGGTCTGAACTCACCCGCCAAAAGATATAAAATACTAAAAGAACTGAAGGGGTACGGGGCAGGAGTAGTATCATTACAAGAAACCCATCTATCATATGAATCAAACATCAGATTATGGTCCAAGGATTTTCCGACGTGGTATTATGGGGACACAATCTCCAACAGAGCAAGAGGAGTGGCAATAGGAATAGCCAGAGATATACAATTCAAACTAGAATAAAGAATGCAGGACACAGAGGGAAGATTCCTCTTCTTAAAGGGGACATTGGGGGAGCTGGAATGCACTATAGCTAGCATATATGCCCCTAACCAAAATACAGTAAAATTTTTGATAGGTACTCTGGAGAAACTATTGAACTTCAGGAAAGGGGGCTTGATTGTAATGGGAGATTTCTACGTGTGCCTGGAGCCTGAAGTAGACAGTACGTCTGGGGTACAGGGGACGAACAACGAGCAGATCAGAAGGATTAGACAGAAGTTTTACGAGAACCAACTGGTGGATATCTGGAGGATAACGAATGGCAGATTAAAAGAATACACGTTTTACTCCCCTGTACACCAGACGTACTCTAGGTTGGACTATATAATGATAGACCACGGACTGTTAGAAAGGGTTGTAGATGCAAAAATAGGAATTACTACACTGTCAGATCATTCCCCTGTAGAAATGGAAATGCGAATTTCACAAATGCAGAGACAAGCCCCTCTATGGAGATTAAATGAGGACCTATTAGCAGACGAGGGAGTAGCACAGAGGGTAGAAGAAGAACTCATACAATACTTTAGGATAAACGAAACAGGAGATGTCTCTGGGGCTATGGTCTGGGAGGCCCACAAGGGGTATATAAGGGGAATTTTGATAAAAGAGGGAGCCAGGAGGAAAAAAGAAAGGAAAGAAAAAATGAGAAACATCACGACAGAAATATTTAACATCGAACAAGAACACAAAAAACAGAGCGTAAAAAAAAAAAGAAACATACCAAAGGCTGATAGACAAGCGGGACGAACTAAAAAGGCTGATTGATCAAGAAACAAAAGAAAAAATTTTCCTAACAGAAAAAGATAGATATCAATGGGGGGATAAAACAGGGAAACATCTGGCCAGAATGTTGAGGGAAAAAAAAACTCGGAACTTTATAGGAAAAATACAGTCTAAACAGGGCTCAATGGTTTATGAGACAAAAGGAATAGGAGAAGTCTTCAAAAACTACTATAAAGAATTGTATGAAGGAGATCAAAATGGGGGACAGAAAAAGGAAAGTAAAATAAGGGAATTCCTTAAAAACGCAGGGATACTTAAGATTCAGGAAAACGATAGGGAGGCCCTAGAAGATTTAATTTCGGAAGAAGAAGTAAAGGAGGCAATATCAGAGACAGCACAAGGGAAAAGCCCAGGGCCAGACGGATTTACCATAAGTTATTATAAAAAATGTAGGGATATCCTGATTCCAAAGATGTGCCAGTACATGAACGGGCTGGGTAGGGATTTTGAGCTGAGTAAGGAGGCACAAACAGCATTGATTACGGTAATTCCAAAGGAAGGCAAGGACCCGACCCTTTGCTCTAGCTACAGACCAATATCGCTGCTAAACGCAGACACAAAGATCTACGCAAAAATATTGGCAAAGAGGATGAAAGGTCTGATGAATACAATAGTCCATCCAGACCAGGTAGGGTTTGTGGCTAGAAGAGAAGGGAAAGATCACGGGGTGAGAACCTTGCTTCTCCTCCAGAAGATAAAGGAGGATGGGGCCCCCGGTCTGCTCTTGTCGAGCGACGCTGAAAAGGCGTTCGACAGAGTAGACTGGGGGTTCATGTTCCAAACCCTAGAAGAAATGGGAATAGGCCCAATGATGCTGAGAAGAATAAAAATTCTATACAGACAACCAAGAGCAGCAATCAAGATTAACGGGGCAATCTCAGAATTTTTTGAGATGAAGAGGGGGACAAGACAGGGGTGCCCGCTGTCACCACTCCTCTTTATTCTATCGTTAGAGCCGTTCCTTGCAACAATTCGCAATGACCCCGATATCAAAAGATTTAGGGTGGGTAATGAAGAACACAAGTTATCGGCATTTGCCGATGATGTTTTATTCTATATAACTAAACCTGAGAGAACACTGTCAAAACTAATCAGAACAATTAAGCAATATGGAGAGCTAGCAAACTTTAAAATCAACATGGGGAAATCAGAAATTCTAAATATAAATATTGGAAAAACAGAAGAGGACAAGTTGAAGAAGGAATTTCAATTTGTATGGAAAAAAGAGATAAAATACTTGGGAATAAAGCTAGCTAACTCCTAGGAGAAAATATATAAAAGGAATTATATCCCCCTATTAGATGAAATAAAGAAAGAAGGAAGAAAGTTACAGAATAGACCAATATCCTGGATAGGACGCATAAATGCTATCAAAATGACCCTACTCCCAAAAATTACTTATAAACTCCAAATGCTACCTATAAGACTACCACCATACTACCTCAGAAAACTTAATATCTTTGAGGATACCCTTGGTTTCTTATTTTTCCAAATGATGTTTGTTAATATTGTTTTAAGGCAGGAGAAAAAGAGAGGGGGACTGGCGATCCCAGATATTGCAACATACTACAAAGCAATAATCTCGTCTAGAGCAATAGAATGGGTAAGGGATAATCAAGAAAAAAGATGGGTAAACATAGAAAAATTTTATAGCAAGACACAGTTAGGAGTAATTATTTGGAATCCCCCTCAATATAGAATGTTAGACGAAAAAACACATGAGTTAACACGGGTGGCGCTTAGGATGTGGGATATAATGTATAAGCAGTTAAATAAAACGTATAACTCACCATTAATAAGATTAAAAGATAACGAGTTTTTTGCCCCGGGGAAAGCGAGTATAGGGGGGAATTGGATAAAGAAGGATAAGGTGGAATTAAGAGAAATAATTAATAAAGGGAAAATTAGGACACTACACGAACTACAACAGAGCACAGAAATATGGGTGATTAACGGATGGAGGTACTCACAGTTAGACAGGTTTGTCAAAAAGTTGCCACAGCCAATAAGATCAGGAGAAGAACTGACGGGGCTGGAAAAATTATGCACTTCAGAAACCACAAAAAACACTGTATCAAAATTGTATAAATTAATATTAGTAGAAGAGGGAAAAGAGAGGCCCACGTTTATCACACAATGGGAGAAAGAGTTGGGGACACAGATAGAGCAAACCACGTTGAAACCACCGTTACCCACAGTTTGGCGATAGATGTAAAAACAGCGGAGATGAATTTTAAGTGTTTAGCGAGGTGGTATATAACTCCAGAAAGGGCCAGTAAATATCAAAAAGATACGCCGGCAGAATGTTGGAGAGGATGCAAGGAGATAGGCACAATGGCACATCTTTGGTGGAAGTGTCCAAAGATCCAAAAATATTGGGAGAGGGTTTTAGGCATGGTCCATGAGATTACTGGAGAGGTGAAAAAAGAGCCGTGGCTGGTGCTCTTCCACGGCATTGATGAGAACGAGAAACAATACAAAGCTTCGTTGGTACCTTACTTAATCAACGCAGCAAAAAAATTAATTCCTAAAAACTGGAGGGAAAAAGAAAGTCCACAGATTTGGGAGTGGATTAATGCCGTGGAGAAAACCTATGCAATGGACAGGCTCTATGGCAATAAGGAAGAAACAAGGGAGGGGAGGGAAGAAAAATGGAAGTGTTGGAGAGAGTTTAAAAAGACATGGAGTTATGCAGAGAAGATTAGGATCTAGTTGAGTTACCCAAGGAAGGCGAACTTGCACAAGGGGAGGGGATAGTTCAAATTATTGTGGGATAAGGGTATGTGTAACAATAGAATAAAGGTGGAATTTTTTGTTTCAAACAAATGTAATGTGTGGGAGAGAGGGGAAAGGAAAGGGTAATATAGGGACAGGTGGATTAAAACACAAGGGGGAATTGTAACCTTTTTCACTCCTCCCTTCCTAACATTTTTTATATTGTTATAAAAATGAGCCACTGTGATGTGCAGACTGAATAAGAGAGACGTATATGAACGGAAAAGTTGATTGTTGTCTCATTCTACAAGAAACTGAGTGGCAAAAAAAAAAAAAAAAGGCTGCGAACAGGATACAGGGGGTGGTTAGCGGCTGCGGACAAGATACGGGAGGTGGTTAAAGGCTGCGGACAGGATACAGTGTATTGGTTAAAGGCTGCGGACAGGATACGGATGGTGGTTAAAGGCCTGTGGACAGGATACGGTGGTGGTTAAAGTGAGGGTATGGGAGATGGTTAGAGATTGTGATCATCTGTGATACTTTAAAATCTCATCTGGTAACTGCTTTCTATGCAGTAATACCAGGGACTCTCCCAACCTACCCGTCCTATACCAGCACTTTCCTTTCATCTCTTACCAGAGAGCCATGGATGGAGCCAGCATATGCCATTCTACCAGGAGTGTGAAACCTAAATAAATGCTCCCCATAAACTACACATTACCATAAAACAGCCGATCACAACCACTTTTTACTGCCACTTTTCTCCTGCAACGGGTTTTTATGGGCAGGAGAAAAGTGCCCTATTTTTACAGGCTGCCCATAAAAATACTGGCAGTTGGCAACACTGTTTAGGAGGCAGATATGCCGCTTAGGTTTGGGGGTCTGGCACCAAAGGTTTTTACCCCCTTTAGGAGGCAGATATGCCTCCATGTATGGTCCATGCCTATTAAGGTAGATAACATGAGTAGTATACACTGTTCCTTTTGTGACACAATATTTATGGTTCTTTATGCCGCTCTACTAAATAGGGGCATTTTTGTGTTTTGAGCTCTAATAAATATATGTAGTCACAAAAAGTGCTCAGCTCTCTTTTAATAAAGTGCATTCAAATTATAAATGCATAAATAAATATCTGAAAACGGTGTAAAAATCATCTATATATAATACATTTACGTGAGTCCATCTTTTCTTTTAAATATATATACAGTCCATCAATAAATGTTTCAATGTCCGTGAAAAAAAAGTGCAGTCCCATACACCAAAAGCTCTTTAGTAATTGCCTCTGATCACCGCATTGCCCTTCACTCCATCTATGGGTTTCTTCTCACCTGCTTGAATGGACCTCACTAATAAAAGGTAGGCTATATGCGCTTTACAGTGTCACCGCTCCCACTGGCTGTACACTCCATATCCATGGCTCTCAGCAGCTCTCGGCGTTGTGTCAATCTTATAGGAGGCAAGCGGAAAGAACCATAGTGCAAATCGCCAATAAAAAGTATTTATTTCCATATAAAAACCCACTCACATTTCAGAAGTAAAAAACGAGCATTTCACAATACAATCCTCTGCATAAACAGCTCAACCTAGTCTCAACATGAATACATCACCGCCCACCTCGCGCATAGCGCCCAATTGGCTTTCTCAAAGGTTCAATTTGCAATTGGTATAATTTTGCAAGTATGCCTATGCTATATGTGAGAAATAACTTGTTAATATGACAATTTTGTGCATTTTCCAAAGAGTTGTGGAAAAAATTAAATCTAAAAAAATGAGTTCTAAAAACTCACCATGCCTCTTATTAAATACCTTGGACTGTCTTTTTAATAAAAAAGGGGTCATTTGGGGGTATTCGTACTGTCCTGATATTTCATGGCCTCTAGAAATGAGATATGCCTTCAGTACATCAGGATTGATCAATTTTCAATTATACCTAGCATAGCTTGTAGACTCTATAACTTTTACACAGGGTAAATATTATACACTGATCTGGATTATTTTTTAGCAAAGATTAATAGCAGTATAAATTTTGCCCTAAATTTAGGAAAAAAAATTATCTTGCAAAATGTTATAATAGAAACTAAAAAAAAATGTTTTGTTTTTTTTTAAATGTTCGCTCTTTTTTCTCTTGTATCGCAAAAAATAAAAAAACCCAGTGGTGATTAAATACCACCAAAAGAAAGCTCTATTTGTGCGAAAAAAAAAAAAAAAAATTGTTTGGGTACAGTGTAACATGACTGAGTAATTGTCATTTAAATTGTGACAGCACTGAAAGCCTAAAATTGGGTGGTAAAAGTGTCCAGGAAGCAAGTGGTTAAAAGCCGACAGTAAAAAAAGATAACAGTTCTTTTACTACATGAGCAACATTTCTAGCAAAAAAAAGCTCTTTCTCAAGCTCAGCTCTGTGAAACATTGATTGAAATGTTTTTGTATGCATTTCCTGAACTTGTGCTTTTCAAAGACACTGAATATCCACTGAAATATACAGTAGGCTACATCAATGACTAGGTTGTCCACCATGACTGTGTGACCAATGAGCCGAACACCCCCCGGTCCCTGCGCAAGATGACATTTCTAAAGGAATAAAAGTCATCTAAAACTGCTTGCGGCTGTAGTATAATGTGGAGTCCCGGCATTATGGATGAAAATTATTGAGAAAAACAACATGGGTAACCCCCCAGCCCATTACCAGGCCCTTTGGGTCTTGTATGGATATTAAGGGGAACCCCGCACCCAAATTGAAAAAGGAAAAGGCGTGGGGCCCCCAGGCCCTATATACTCTGAACAGCAGTATACAGGCAGCCCCAAGAAAGACAGGGACTGTAGGTTTGTTCTTAAGTTGAATCTGTTTGTAATTTGGAACAGGTACATTTTGTAAGTGTAGCTCCAGCCAAAAGATCTATTTTTAAGCTTTTTGGAAAACATAGGGAAGGGTTATCATCACCCCTGTAACATTTGTTTTTCTGTCTGTGCCTCTATTCAGAAGATTTCACCTCACTTACTGTCCCAATGACAATTGGATTTTGAAAATTTGGGGTTTTAAGGAAAACAAGGATTGGTGATAAAGCATCAGTGAAGGAGACACCTTTTTCCCATATTAACTCTTATGCCCCTTACACACGGTCGGATTTTCCAATGGACAATGTCCGATCGGAGCGTGTTGTCGGAAATTCCGACCGTGTGTGGGCTCCATCGGGCATTTTCCATCGGATTTTCCGACACACAAAGTTAGAGAGCAGGAGATAAAATTTTCCGACAACAAAATCCGATCGCGTCAATTCCGACCGTGTGTGGCCTGTTCCGACGCACAAAGTGCCACGCATGCTCAGAAGAAATTCCGACACTGAACAGCTAGTTCTGGTAAACTTAGCGTTCGCAATGGATACAGCACTTTCGTCACGCTGCAATGTTAAAAATGGTTTAATACAGCGCAATCTCTTCTTCTTTATAATGTGACAAGAATATAGTAGTTTTGCTGCTCATATTCACACAGACTTCTCACAAACTTATTTCGTTACTATTTATCTGGATTCCCTCAATATATTTTGATTGCCCACATCTGACAACATATTTTTTTTTTTTTTTTGGCTTTAATGTAGATTATTTTTTTGTGTTTGTATTTTTTTGAAGGTTTTTTTTTTTTTTGGGATTTTGATTTGTACTCCGAAAATGTTTGTGTGTGTTTTGTGTGACAAGTTCCCACAACACCATTGATATGTTGTTCTATTTAATCTGTAGGAGATTGTTTGGTGTTGTTGTCCCATGTTAATTTCACATTTTATGTTAGAAATGTACCTGAATCGTCACCAACAAACTGTCATTTTTGGATGAAAACACACACAGGAGAGTAGAATTTCCCAAAAAAATTTTTATTAAGGGCTCACAACTAAACAAAGAGGGAGGCAACGCTGGAGAAACTGCAGAAGTGGGCAAAGCCTTGGACCCCCAGGGCAGACATCAATAATTTAAAATCAAAATTGGTGGCCTGAGGAGTCCTTATCTAAGGGAGGGCAGTCTGGTCCAGAAGTCCCAGAGATCCGGAAAGCAGCAGATGACATCTTTGTCCCCAGGCTGTGGCTGTGGAGAGACTGCAGCTTCTGTCAGACCAGACTGAACCCAGGGTCATCACTCTCTTGTCTTCTTTCCACGCTTCCTTCCACACTGTGGCTGTGGTGGTGGAGTTGTGGCAGCAGGAGGAGGAGGAGGAGGAGGATGGTCCAACTCAACCACGTCGGTCTTGGGTGTTAGTTCCCCACTCACCCCCTTACGTAGGACTTTGTACATAAGGTCCTCACAGAGCCTGCGTTGACCCTCCTGCATGTCCTGCAGTTTGGTGGCAGCCATGCAGGCAAAGGCCTCTTCAGGAGTGAGTAAGGCTCGTAGGGACGCAGAAGCCTCCTGGATCAGCCTGAATGCTGAATCCTGCACGGGACTGGGAGTCGTCTTCCTGGCTCTTTTATATGGAAGGCGGAGGGGAGGAACCTGAGACTCAGTCAGGCTGCGACTGGTCCCAGGCTTCTCCTGGCTGACACTTAGCCCCGCCTCCTCCTGGCTGCCACTAATCCCCGCCTCCTCCTGACTGCCACATTCCACAGCCTCCTCTTGGCTGAGGTCTTCCTGTGTATGAAAAAGGGACATAGTTTTAGTATTTTTTTCATCAATCACACACAATTTTCACCTCCTCACTGCTGCAAATTGAATGTTAACAAATATAACAGACTATCATTCTGAGCCCAGCATTTTTCATTCTTGTCCCAATTTTGGGTGCCCACTACTGTCTGCTGATTGAAAGTGTTTTACATATCAATAATTAGTGATCAATAATAACATCTAGTAAACATCATTTATTTATTGACCAGAAATGAGTAGAACAATGCTATACCTGACTCCAGCTGGGCTCCTCCACTTTTTCCTGGCTGGAAGGCCCAGGTGGGACATCAGAAGCCTCAGCTGGTATGGAAGGAAGCGTGGAAGGAAGAGTAGAGAGTGTTTCCCTGACTTCAGTGTGGTCTGACAGAAATCGCAGTCTCTCATAGTACCACAGCCTGGGGACATAAACGTCATCTGCTGCAGCTCCGGACCTCTGGGAATCTGTGACCTTCTTGCGCTCCCTAAGATAAGTGCTCCTCAGGCCACCAATTTTGGCTTTTAAATAGGGGATGGTTGCTGTGGGGACCACCGGCTTCACCAACTCCAGCAGTTTCTTCAGCGCTGCCTGCCTCTTTTGTTTATGGTTGTAATGGGGATGTCTCACTTGCCACAGACAGGGCAGCTCCCTGTATTTGTCAATGAACAGGGGGAGGAAATTGTGGTCGTTGAACCCATCCATTTTCTCTGCAAGACACAACACAAGACAAACCCTAATGTCAGGCCAAACTCCCCTAATCTTGTTACAATATAGGCTTCCATTTCGAAGCAGTATAGGCCCAAGTTTAGATCCTACCTTCGTTATCCCGATCGGTGCCTCCGATGCTCCTTCTTCCGCTCACAGATCGTACGTAATACGCACATGTGTTACGCTTTATATACACTGCGCATGCGTGTAACTCCGCCCGCCCCTGACCTTCTTTCTAGTCTATTCCCCGCCCCTTTTCGTTCGGCGCAGTGGGGGAAGAGCACATGGCGGAGACACAGCAGGTGCGTGCTAATTGTAGCAACGAGGAGGAGGAGGAGGAAAGGCCGGATCCGGACACGTCCCGATCCAGAAGGAGATTTAAGGACTCAAATATGTCCTTTGGGGAGATGTTGGAGATGGTGGACATCCTGAAGAGGGCCGACTATGACGGGAAGTATGGACCTTACCCCAACCAGAATGTCAGAAAGGCCAAGATCATGGCGAAAGTGGTCAGGAGTCTGCACCGGAATTTTGGGGTACGACGATCAAAAGATCAGCTCAGGAAGCAGTGGTCGGACCTCAAATTACGAGAACATGAGCAGTACAGAAAGATCCGGAGAGTGCTGCAAAAAAGTAAGTAGTTGTGCTGTGTTCCTATTCTTTATGTTTATTACGTTCGTGCTGCTCCATGTGCTTTTAGGAACTGTTGTACAGTTTAAAATGGCAACTTTCATGTTCATGGGCACATTATTCGTTCGGATCCAACATTTTTCTTTCGGACTATAAAATACCATTGTTTAGGCCATATGAATTTGGCCACCATTTGGACGCCCTATACTTGTCTTAAAAGAATTGGGTTGTGTAGATGGCTTTGTTACTAGAATGAAATGCAAAATAGATTCTGTGTAAGGAGAGGACACTCAGCAGCTGGTTACACATCTGGACACTGGAGCACTAGTGTGGGACACAAGAACACCATTTTTATTAGGGGGGGCACACAGGTGCTCCAGTGTATACTATAGGGGGGGCTACATCTGTGAAGCTTGTACTAAACAGGTAAAGTATTGCAGGTTGACAAAGGACACTAAAAAAGCTACATCTTGGAACTCTGCTAAAATTGACAATTGTACCACACTTCCAAGCAATGTTTCCTATTTCTAGTTCTGCCATCAAATATCTGTGTGCTAATTATACCATTTTTGTTTGACATAGGGGATAAAAGACTCAGAGGACATCCCTCATCCGAGGAGACCAGAGACCCCCCCTCTGGAAGAAGGGGAAATACCCCCAACACAATCTGAGCAGGAGGAAGAAGAGGTGGTGGAAATTGTCACCACAACAGGTGAGTGTCTGCGACCACAGGCTCAGATAAGAGATGGATGGCGGCATTTTTTTTAGACCTATTTTATTTTGGGGTTCCTCTCTTTTTAGGTGATCGTGAGGTTGTGGATCCAGATCCTTTCACATCCGAAAGTGCCCAGATCCTGATCGGGGAGATCATTGGGTGTAATTTACAATTGGAAATCATCCAGAAAAACATCAATGATGTTTTTATTTTTTGGAATAACTTCATTGATGTTTTGGGGCGAGTTTAAAGCCCTCCAAATCACTTTCTTCTTTTGTGTGCTAAATGTTTTTGTGATTTTTCCCAAAGCCAAATTTGGAGGATGCACACAGTGTGTCAACATGTGCTATCTGCCATCACGGGAGATCAATGGATGCATTTTGGGGGTGCAACCCCTTCCTCAATAATGAAGTAGCTGAGAGGAAGGGGTTGCTCCCCCAAAACACGTCCCTTGATCCCCCGTGATGGCAGCTAGCACATGTTGACATTGTTAAATTGGTGTGCATCTTCCAAATTTGGCTTTTCCTGGGGTGACTTCACCCCATCTGAACGCAATATCAAACACAGTTCCTAAATATTCATGTCTGATATTGCCTTCAAGTTCTACCAAATGTGACGTTTGTAAGGTCAAGATTTGTGTCTTTCTTGTTGGTTTTACACATGCCTGTTTTATCTAAAATGGACATTTTGAGTTTTGATAATGCTACCCCAAAAATTGTTATACAACAAACATGTTGGTTTGTCTGAAAAACCTTTGGTAAATGCACATGTGATTGTGCAGGTATTAAAAAGATTGTTAATCAAGAATGTGTGGATTATTGTCTCAACGCTACAACACTTTTGGGGTGAGGTCATTGTTGTTTTCTGAGAAAATGGGGGTTATTTACTAAGGGCAAATCCTCTTGGCACTACAAGTGCAGTTTCAGTGCAGTTGCAACTGCACTTGTAGTGAAATGTGTTTTTGCATTTTAGTAAATAACAGCCAACAGTGCTTTGTATAATAAGGTTACAGAATCACGACATTTTCGGGACTCAACACATTTCTGTCAGGGTCAGCTAAAACAAACACAAGCAGTAAATGTCCACAAAGAATTTCTTTTTTTGTTTTATTATAAAAAGGCTTCACAGATTTTCTGCCATATTGATAGCCCCCCTACCCGCAAAGAACTCCAGGTAGCGTAACCGGACATCACGGGCACTCAGGGAGGGCAAGCCAGGACGGCCGCTTTCAAGCGCCGTCAGTGTGGTTTGATGTATCATTCCGGCCTCAGGCCCAACTGAGCCAGCATAGTTGGTTGAATGTTTCCTTAAAAAGTTATGGAGAACACAGCACATAAGTATAATATGGTTCAGTTTATACTCCACCATATGGATGGGTGTCATAAATAGGCGGAACCGGCTGGCCAGGATTCCAAATGTGTTCTCCACCACTCTTCGGGCTCTGGCCAGCCGGTAATTAAAAACCCTCTGTTCCGGGGTGAGGGTCCTCATTGGGAATGGCGGCATTAGGTGGTCCCCCAGCGCAAACGCTTCATCAGCAACGAACACAAATGGGAGTCCTTCAACATTGTCCTCTGGAGCTGGCAAGTCCAAACTGCCATTCTGGAGACGCCTGTAAAACTCCGTCTGGGCGATGACTCCACCATCAGACATCCAGCCATTCTTCCCCACGTCCACATACAGGAAGTCGTAACTAGCCGACACCACCGCCAACATCACAATACTATTGAACCCCTTATAGTTGAAATAGTATGACCCCGAGTTGGGTGGTGGGACGATGTGGACGTGTTTCCCATCAATTGCCCCTCCGCAGTTAGGAAAGTCCCACCGCTCGGCAAAGTGGGAGGCCACAGTCTGCCATTCCTGTGGCGTGGAAGGAAACTGTTGAGGAAAAAACAATAAACATTACTATTTTTGATCAGAAACATGGCAAGCATATTAGACACAAACATTATGGGCCAACCTCCAGATTGCATTTATTAAGGGGAATTTAACAACGCCAAAGTATAAGGTGCACCTATCATATCCCCCCCCTCTCATGGGCCATTTATAACATTATAGGGGGTGTGTGGAAATCTTGGACAGGTAACCCTCTCCACTTCATTGAGAGATGAATGGCTAAATAATGGGTATTACTTGGAACAGCCCCTCCTTAGTTACACTATTGGCAGCCCACCGGACAGGTAAGAAGTGTCATAATACAAAGATATAAATACACACTGTACACATTTGAGGACATTTGGACATTCTGCTATTGCCTGTCAAGATAATAATAGGATACAAAACTTTAAACAGTACCATTGGAAAGTATACAGGCAGGCCCTTGCACTACATGCTTTGGGGAATTAATCCATAAATCTGAGCAGAAAAGAGATGGGTATAGTGTGTATGGGTTTGGCAAAGTCAGCAGATAGATGATTGAGGATAGAGAATTGGGATCAGCTGACTTAGCAGTTGGGGGTTGGGAGGGTTACTAAAAATTATTTGGGGACACCACCAAAAAAAAGCCTCTGGCACTCTGGAAATGTTATTTTTGCTTTAAATTCAGGCAAACATTTTAGGGGTGTTTGGGGTAAAGCACTACTATGGAGCTGATAAAATACATTGTTAAGTGACTACATGAGGTGAATATAGGGCCAGGAGACACCATGCTGGGGAGGTTTTTGAAGGGCAAATATGTATGAAGGACCTATAATAATAATTACATAAAAATCCAGCATGCATGAGGACAAAGGGGACATTCACAGCATATTACAATCATGGTAATTAGGGAACGAGGAAAGAAATACAATATATTATCAAACATTCAATACTATAAAATGTGATATAAAAGGATAAAAATCTTACCTTCATATACTCCTTCTGCAGGACCTGGATGATGGCAGAACAGGTCTCTGGGATGATGATACCCAGAGCCTGGGGGGAGATGCCTGTCGAGAACTTGAGGTCCTGCAGGCTTCTCCCTGTCGCCAAATACCGCAGGGTAGCGACCAAACTCTGCTCCGGAGTGATGGCTTGCCTCATGCAGGTATCCTGCCTGCTGATATAGGGGGTCAGCGAAGCCAACAGACGGTGAAACACGGGGTACGTCATCCTGAGAAAGTTCCTGAAATCATCAGGATTATTCTCACGGATCTCACAGAGCAAAGGCATATGAGAGAATTGGTCACGCTGAAGCAACCAATTCTTGGTCCATGAACTCCTCCCCACCCTGTTCATGGACTGGACTTGTGTCAAGGTCAGGACCCCAACACCAAGCCCCCGCACAGCACGAACTCTACGAGGAGTACGCATACGCAACATGGCTAGAAAACGGTCGGCTGCTCAGAACGAAGTAACAGAACGCACTGAAGAACAGCAAGGCCTGTGAAGAGCGACCTGAAAAACAGTAACGAACGAACAAGAATACAATGACTAAGTCACGCGGAACTTGCTTGCACGCACTGAAGAGCAGATACAAACCCACAAGCACAAACTGAACGGCAGAAAACGATCTGAAAACCACGAGTCTGAAAAAGCGCGAATCGTCTCTCACCAAACTTTTACTAACACGAGATTAGCAAAAGGAGCCCAAAGGGTGCCGCGCTTGGCTCTGAACCGGCCTTTTCTAGTCTCATTGTACGTGGTGTACGTGACCGCGTGGTTGGCGATCGTAAATTCCGACAACTTTGTGCGACCGTGTGTAGACAAAACAAATTTGAGCCAACATCCGTCGGAAAAAATCCTAGGATTTTGTTGTCGGAATGTCCGAACAAAGTCCGACCATGTGTACGCCCTATTACAGGAGAGAATTTCCCTTCCTAGGGGTGGATTTCCTCTCACTTCTTGTTGTCTCCCTCTGTTTGTAAGTAGGAGTCGTTTGTAAGTCAGATTTTTTAAAGTAGGGGCCTGCCCTATATAGTCTGCAAAAATTTGGGCCTTAGGTGTTGGTGGTACCAGAACACTGTAAGCCCTCACAGTTACTCTTGGTGGGTGCTGGAAGGGGCCTTGCTGTGAAATATTATATCAAGAATTGTAATTACACACCCCTGTTGAGCAGGGGCAGAAAAATTGGACTTTAGGCACTGGTGCTGGTGCCACAACACTGCCACCCCTCAGAGATACTCTAGTTGAGCGCAGGAACAAGCCCTGTTGCAAAATATTACAGCAAAAATTGTAATTACACGCCCCTGTTGAACAGGGGCAGAAAAACTGGGCTTTAGGCACTGGTGCTGGTGCCACAACACTGCAACCCCTCACAGATACTCTAGTTGAGCGCAGGAACAAGCCCTGCTGCAAAATATTACAACAAAAATTGTAATTACATGCCCCTGTTGAACAGGGGCAGAAAAACTGGGCTTTAGGCACTGGTGCTGGTGCCACAACACTGCAACCCCTCACAGATACTCTAGTTGAGCGCAGGAACAAGCCCTGCTGCAAAATATTACAACAAAAATTGTAATTACATGCCCCTGTTGAACAGGGGCAGAAAAACTGGGCTTTAGGCACTGGTGCTGGTGCCACAACACTGCAACCCCTCACAGATTCTCTAGTTGAGAGCAGGAACAAGCCCTGCTGCAAAATATTACAGCAGAAATTGTAATTACACGCCCCTGTTAAACGGCCAGAAAAATTGGGCTCTAGCCACTTGTGGTGGTGCCCAGAACCAAAAATGTTTTTACAAGCTATCAACATGAACATTGAGGAGGAATAGGATAGTCACTCAGCATAACAGGATAGTCACTCAGCATCAGCATAGGCAGTCTTGATGGTATCTAACATTCATAAAAAAATTATTCAGTTACATCAGCATCAGGTACTTGGTAGCTGGTGATCCAAGACTGATTCATTTTTATGAAGGTGAGCTGATCAACCGAGTCGGTGGACAGGCGCACTCTGTGATCGGTTACAAAGCCTCCAGCAGCACTGAATGTGCGCTCCGAAAGAGTGCTGGATGCAGGACAGGCCAGTAGCTCAATTGCATACTGTGCAAGCTCTGGCCAGTGATCCATCCTCAAGACCCAGTAACCCAGAGGATTTTCGGTTGGAAAGGTCTTTAAGTCTGATCTTGCCCCTAGGTATTCCTACACCATGTAAATTAGACGCTGGCGATGGTTGCTGGAACTGATCAGACCTTGGGGCTGCGGACTAAAAAATTGCCTTATCACATCTGTCAGGTGGCCACCTTCTCCACCGCTCCTTCTGTGACTGACCGAGGCCTCAGCAACACTTTGTCCAGGACCAGGAATTTGTAACCTCCCAGGCTCTGGAAATGCGTTGCACAAACCTTTCTACAAGGCCTCCCAAACATGTTTCATCCTCTGCTCCCTCTGAGATGGCTGGATAAGTTCCGCAACCTTACCCTTGTAACGTGGATAAGGAGGGTTGCCAGCCAGTACTGATCCCTCTCCTTGATACCACAAATCCAAGGGTCCTTTCGCAGGCTTTGCAGGATCAGGAAGGCCATGCAGCGTAGGTTTGCTGAGGCATTCGGTTCGGAGTCCTTTGGGTCTCTAAGGATGACCTGATCCACAGCCACCTCCTCCCAGCCACGTACAAGTCAATGGGTTTCTGGGGACTGTAAACGATCCCTTGAAGACTGCTGCTGATTCTGAGTGCTAGGCTCCACCTCCACCTCTTCCTGTGTGTTCGGCGGGCCCGCAGGAACACTGTCTTGATAAAGGGGGCCTTGAGAGGTAAGGAAGTCCTCCTCTTCCTCCCTCTGTTCTGCCTCAAGTGCCCTGTCCATTATTTCACGCAGCTTGTGCTCCAACAGGTAGACAAGAGGGACAGTATCACTGATGCATGCACTGTCACTGCTCACCATCCTCGTGGCCTCCTCAAATGGTGACAGGACAGTGCATGCATCCTTGATCATACAGTAAGCCACTGGGATGGCGAAAAAAGCCAAGCTCCCCTGACCCTGTCCTGGTGCCATAGTTGCACAGGTACTCATTGATGGCCCTCTGCTGCATAGCAGCCACTGCAGCATGGCCCACATTAAGTTCCATCTGGTGGGCATGTCACAGATTAGGTGCTTCTTGGGCACGTTGTATTCTTTTTGGAGGTCAGCCAGCCGAGAACTAGCATTATATGACTGGCGGAAATGCCCACAGACTTTCCTGACCTGACTCAGGAGATCCTGTAAGCCCGGGTACCTGCACAAGAACCGCTGCACCACCAAATTAAGGACGTGAGCCAAACAGGGAACATGGGTGAAGTGTCCCTGTCGTAGGGCGGAGAGGAGGTTGGTGCCATTGTCGCAAACCACCATTCCTGCCTGAAGCTGGCGTGGCATCAACCACCTCTGAGCCTGCGCCTTCAGAGCTGACAGAACCTCTGCCCCAGTGTGGCTCCTGTCCCCTAAACACACCAGCTCAAGCACCGCATGGCATCTTTTTGCCCAAGTGCTTGCATAGCCCCTAGAAAGCCTACGGAGCACCACTGGTTCCGAGGACAAATCTGCACAGGAAGAGGGCATAGAGGAAGAAGAAGAGGAGGGGGTGGAGGAGAGAGGTGTGGCAGAATCACCACTAGTAGCAGTTTGGAGGTGTGGTGGTGGAACAAGCTCCAACAATACTGCACCCTGTCCTGCATCCTTCCCAGCTGCCAGCAGGGTCACCCAGTGTGCCATGAAAGATAGGTAACTTTCCTGTCCATGCCTGCTAGACCTTGAGTCAGCGGTAATATGCACCTTACCACTGACCGCCCTGTCCAGCGAGGCCAAGACATTGCCTTCCACATGCCGGTAGAGAGCCGGAATCACCTTCCGTGAAAAAAAGTGGCATTTGGGAACCTGCCACTGAGGTACCGCACATTCCACACATTCACGAAAGGGGGCAGAGTCTACCAGCTTAAAAGGCAGCAGTTTGAGTGCTAGTAATTTAGCCAAGCTAGCATTCAGTCACTGGGCATGTGGATGGCTGGGACCGAATTTCTTTCGCCGGTTTAGCAACTGGGGTAGGGAAATTTGCCTGCTACAATCAGACGTTGTTGTAGAGGTTAGCAGATTGCCTGCAAGTACTTGGCACACCTAATTCTACACCTTCATTCCTCTCAGTGCAGGTTTCTGAGAGAACTGAAGGTATAGTGGGGTTGGAGATCCCAGCTGATGAGGAGCAAGGAGAGGTCAGCCTTGTTCTTTGGTGTGGATCTTTTAAGTGCGCTTGCCAACGGACTGCATGGGAGTTCAACATATGTCTGGTCAAACATGTGATGCCCAAGCTGCTGCTGTTTTGGCCACGCTTGGTACGCTTTAGATATATGTTGCAAACAGCAACAGTGCGATCTGCTGCACACATCTCAAAAAAGGTCCACACCAAATAACTTTTGGAAAAACGCGCAGAGTCAGCAGTGCCCTGCACATGCGGAGCTCTGCTGTGTGATGCAGTCAGTTGGCTGCCCTTAAGCTGGCCCCTGGAGGGCATCCTGCCTCATTGGAGATGTCCTCATCCTCCTCCTCCTCTCCTCTCTCCTATCAGGCACCCACGTAGAGTCAATGACCGCATCATCCCCTCCCTCCTCGTCACTTGAGCAAACCTGGCGGTATGCTACAGCTGGGAGAACATGACTGCCAGTTTGTTGTCCTTCTTGGGCACCCTCTCTCTCTGGGCTCACGTTACTGCCTTCCTCAATCTGGGAACCATCATCAGAGCCTTCAAAACGCTGCGCAACCTCCTGCAGCATGTACCCAACACTGTGGTCGAACAGTTTGGGGGACTCCTCAGGGCATGATGGTGGGGCTAGGGAAGGAGTGACTGATGACATTGAGCCGATGGAAGAGGCCGCCTTGGCAGCTGCATTGGCAGCCAAAGTACTCTGAACCTGGGTGACAGAGGATGAGGAGGATGAGGATGGCTTGGTCATCCACTCTACCAACTCTTCTGCATGTTGTGGCTCAACACAGCCAGCTGCCGAAAATAAGGACAAGTGTGCCCCACAGCCACGTGCTGAGGATGTACTGTGTCCATGACCAGCAATGTTGGCTGCAGACACAAAACCTTGTTGCCCTCTTTTAGTGGCCTGTGAGTGTCTGCCTCTCCTTGTTGGCCTTCCGGACATACTGTATTTGATTTATTTGTAATGTATTTGAATAGGTACACCAGGAATGGCCTGCAGTGAGATGTAGCTGCACAAAGCTGGGATGTATATATATATATATACTGATTCAGAATATACTGCAGCTAACTGAATCAACTGCTTGCCTGTAGTATATTAGGAACAGAACAACAGGAACGGTCTGCAGAAAGATCTAGCTGCACAGGATACAGTACTGAATATACTGCAGCTAACTGAATGAACTGCCTGCCTGTAGTATATTAGGAACAGAACAACAGGAACGGTCTGCAGTGAGATCTAGCTAAATTGGACACAGTATACTGAATATACTGCAGCTAACTGAATGATCTGCCTGCCTGTAGTATATAAGGAACAGAACAACAGGAACGGTCTGCAGTCAGATCTAGCTGCACAGGATACAGTACTTAATATACACTGTAGCTAACTGAATGAACTGCCTGCCTGTAGTATAGTAGGAACAGAATAACAGGAATAGTCTGCAGTGAGATCTAGCTGCACAGGATACAGTACTGAATATACTGCAGCAAACTGAATGAACTGCCTGCCTGTAGTATATTAGGAACAGAACAACAGGAACACTCTGCAGTGAGATCTAGCTGCACAGGATACAGTACTGAATACACCGCAGCTAACTGAATGAACTGCCTGCCTGTAGTATATTCGGAACAGAACAACAGGAATGGTCTGCAGCAAGATCTAGATAAACTGGATACAGTATACTGAATATACTGCAGCTAACTGAATGAACTGCCAGCCGGTTGTATATTAGGAACAGAACAACAGGAACAGTCTGCAGCGAGATCTAGCTGCACAAGATACAGTACTGAATATACTGCAGTTAACTGAATGAACTGCCTGCCTGTAGTATATTAGGAACAGAACAACAGGAATGGTCTGCAGTGAGATCTAGCCACACAGGATACAGTACTCAATATATACTTCAGCTAACTGAATGAACTGCCTGCCTGTAGTATATTAGGAACAGAACAACAGGAACGGTCTGCAGTGAGATCTAGCTAAACTGAATCAACTGCCTGCCTGAAGTAGATTACAAATAGTACAGCAGGAACGGTCTGCAGTGAGATCTACCTAAACTGGATCAACTGCCTGCCTGAAGTAGATTAGAAATAGTACAGCAGGAATGGTCTGCAGTGAGATCTAGCTAAACTGGATCAACTGCCTGCCTGAAGTAGATTAGAAACAGTACAGCATGAATGGTCTGCAGTGAGATCTAGCTAAACTGGATCAACTGCCTGCCTGAAGTAGATTACAAATAGTACAGCATGAACAGTCTGCAGTGAGATCTAGCTAAACTGGATCAAATGCCTGCCTGAAGTAGATTAGAAATAGTACAGCAGGAACGGTCTGCAGTGAGATCTACCTAACTGAATAAACTGCCTGCTCAAAGTAAATGAAATGACACACTCTCTCTCTCTATCTCTCCATAACGCCAGCAACACACTACACAGGGCTGACATGCAGGCGGCCTTATATAGTGTGGGGCGTGTACTTAGTGCCGTAAGCAAACAGAGCCATAATCGGCCAAAAGCAGGGTTCCTTTGGCCAATTATGGCTAAGGGGGTTGTGATTGGCCAAAGCATGCGGTCATAGTGCATGCTTGGCCAATCATCAGCCAGCAAGCCACTGCGATGATGCAGTGTATTATGGGCCATGACGCGCCGCTCGAATTTGGCGTGAACAGCCCATAATGTTCGATCTTCTTCGAACGATCGAACAGCCGATGTTCGACTCGAACTCAAAGCTCATCCCTAGAGACCATAAAAGAAGACTAGTGAGAAACGTAAAATACAGTAACTGTTGCCTGGGTGCTTCCCCAATTTCAGATTTATGGGAGAGTGGTAAAACCAACAGTAGCTACTTGCTAACTACCTTAAATGACATCTCACCTACAGTTAGTCAGGGAGCATGTAGAGGGCTCTGAAGTCAGCTGCAAGGGGATTCTGTGGACTTATATAATCATAAACAAGCCCCTTCTCATACTGTGGATTATGGGGGTAGCAGTACTATGTTTTTGGGAATGTTTCTTTGCTGCAGACCCTCAAAGGCTTGTAAGAGTACAGGGTAGAATTAATGAAGAAAAAAAAAGGACACAGCAAGGCATTCAACCCCAAACTGTATGTCAAGCACAAGCCTAGCATTGCACATCATCAAGTACACACCACCCCAAAGTTGAAGCATAGTGGGGAAGTGGGGATGCTTCATACAGCTGGCCCCAGAAGGCTTCTAATGCCGTGTAAACATGACCGGACTTTTTGACAGCAAAGGTCCGACGAAACAAATCCGTCGGACAATTTGATCATGTGTGGGCTTCATCTGAACTTTTCTGTCAAAAAATCTGACGGACTTTAGAATTAGAACATGTTTCAAATCTTTCCGACGGACTCGAGTTCTATCGAAAAATCCATTAGTCTGTATGCTAGTCCGACGGACCAAAAACGACGCAAGGGCAGCAATTGGCTACTGGCTATGAACTACCTTATTCTAGTCCAGTCGTACGTCAACACATTCAAATCAGTCGGACTTTGGTGTGACCGTGTGTAGGCAAGTCTGTTTCATCGGAACTCCGTCAGAACTCCGACGAAAAGTCCTTCGGGGTTCAGACCATCAAAAAGTCAGCTCGTGTGTACACAGCATTAGGGTAGAGGGTAGAATGAATGCAGCAAAATATTGAGAAGCCCCACTGGAAACCGTAAGCTGTCTGCAAGAAATCTGAGCCTTTGGAAAAGATAAGTCTTCTAGTAAGACAATGAACCTAAGCCAAAACATCAAAAAAATATACTAAAAACAACTTTGGTAATGTTCTGAAACGACGGAGATTGAGTCCAGATCTCAAGTCAATAGGTAATTTGTGTCTGGACTGCCTACTTACACTCTCCATAACACCTGACAATGCCAGAGAAGAGGAATTGATAAAACCTGCAGTGTCCAGATGTCCAAAGCTTATAGAGGCCTATCTACACAGACTCGAGTATTTAAAGCCAAAGGTCTGGCAAAAGAATTAGGCATTAGGCTCTGTATCCTTACAGTCAGTAAATGTAAAAGGGCAACATGACCTGATACTTTCTCTTCCTGTTTAATCAGGATCTTATGGAGATAACATGAAGGTTAAAAAAAATAAAAAAATAGTATTGGAAACTTTTAATCTTGCAATCAGACCCATAGGACACAATTGATTAGTCATGTTGTTTTAACTGTAATTCTGTCCCTAAAGGTGCAATTTTTTTTAGAGTGCTAATGTTATAAGCAGTGTCAGCACATTATAAATATTCCAAGAAAATCTAACACAAAAGAAGCCTTTCGGGGTGCCACATTGCATGTCCTACCTATTGTAAGTGTTATTATTATGTAAAATACTGGACAAGAATTCAAACATCATCCCATGCAAGAGGGACCTTGGCTGATCTGCATATGATCATTTTGGATGGTTCATTGTAGAAATGTATTGACTTGAAAGCCAATTGTGCTAAAGAGTGGTTCATTCTTTGGGAGCATTTATGGTGTGATCAGTCTTTGGGATAGCATGGATATACATATACACACCTAAATTATTTCAAGTGAAGAGAGTAAACGTGGATAGAAAATCTACGTAGATGCAGTTGTTGTTACAGTATAATAACTGGTGGTAGATGTTTGAACAAATTCTGAAAGAGGACCTGTTATATTTAAAATTGAATTTTGACCAATAGGTTTTATCCTAACTATTTTGGATTATGGTAGGTGTATGTACTTCCTACACAAGGACACGCAACTACACAAGCAACTACAAAAGACTTTATATGTCCCAAATTATACATTATTGTGTGAGAGAATTAATCTACCCTGGCTGTGCAACTGCTGTGAATTAATTAATGTATCCTGAGTAATCTATAAACATAGGAATATCCACATAGTCCTGAATGAGTTCAGGATGCACATACTGTACATACATACACTCAGGGATTTTTTTCAGCGGGAACGCGGGGGAACGCAGTTCCGGCACCTCCAGCACCTCCAGCACTGAATGTATGTAATAGCATGGGGTGTGGGGTGTGCTGGAGGGTCTATTGATGTTGTCTGCTGGGGGATCTATTGTCACTGGTGGGGATCTGATTTTGTGTGAGGGTCTATTGTTGCTGATGGGCAATCTATTGTTGCTGGGGGGTCTTATGTTGATGGCTGCTGGGAGATCTGTTGTTGCTGCTGGGGGGGGGGATCTAATGTTGCTTGGGTGGATATTTTGTTGTGGGTGGTTCACTGTTGCTGCAGGGAATCTATTGTTGTTGGGGTGGAGTCCATTGTTGCTGGGGGAATCTATTGTGTGGGGATCTATTGCTGGGATTCTATTCCTGGCTGCAGGGGATTTATTTTACTGCTTTTCTTTTTATCATTACCATGTTCCATACAAATGATTTAGCACCACAAAATGATACTTGGTTCTGTAGTCTCGAAAAGGGGCAGTACTGGTAGGTGGGTAGGGGGTGGAATCAAGGGACGGTGGTCAGAGGTGGGTAGGGAGCAGAAACAAGGGGTGACTCAGACGGGGGGAGTTCCTGCACCTATTCTCCGAGAAAAAAAAAGATCTTAAAATAAGCAGCAGTTCAAATGTTGTCACATCCAGTTGGAGTTATTAAATAGTAACAGTAATATTAAAGTGACCATCAGTTACCACACACTCTCTTTTAAACTAACTTCTTATGTAATAAAAGTAACATAGGCACAAAACATTTTTAATCAGAGTTCCATCTAAAAGTGGCAGCTCCGCTTATCTGCTTCCTCTCCCCCTCCGGTGCCACATTTGGAACTTTCCAGGGGGGAGTGGGTACCTGTTTTTGACAGGTACCCGTCCCCACTTCCGGGAGACTGCCCCCTCCTCCTTCCTCCACCCCTGGGCCAGTTAGAAAGTGCAGCACACTTTGCGCATGCACAGTGGGGATCAGGCTGTGAAGCCGAAAAGGCTTCGCTGCCAGTTTCCCTTACCATGAATGGCGACGGCAGCACCCGAGAGTTGATCTGGAAATCGTCTGGGGTCCCGACATTGCAGGATCCATGGACAGGTAAGTGTCCTAATAATAAAAGTCAGCAGCTGCAGTATTTGTAGCTGCTGACTTTTAATTTATTTGTGGGGGCTTTAAGTAATATTGCTTTTAAAATGGCCTATATTTATACTTGTAAAACAATACATTTCTTTTAATACAGTTTTTTTCTAACTGTCCTTAACTCCTAACAAAACCTCCTTTGTTCTATTACAAACCTTAAAGAAGGACAGTCATGGAAAGGCCTATGAATTTATGTAAATATTAACTTTAAACTTACTACAAATGTGCAACCTTAAAGAGATTCTAAAGGCTATTTTTTTTATTAAAATAAAAAAGATGTTATACCCACAGTATGTGCTCTGTGCAATGATATTGCCCAAAGAGGTCCCATAGCTCCTCTTTGGAGGTCCTCTGCTGCTGCTGTCGGCTCGTTCTTCTTCTGAGTGCCCCCTCAGAAAAACATGTGCTGAGGGTGCACCCATGAGGGCACTCTCGAGCTGTGCTGTGCGCATCCATAGACACACTCCCTCCTCACAGGAGTTTGACTGAGAGCAGCAGAACCCTATGGCTCCCGCTACTGTCTGTGTCAGACCAGGAAGATAGGAGAGTGTGGCTGTAGCCAAGACAGCGCTGGATCAGTGAAAGGACCCAGGTAAATGTTTAGGGATGGGGGGACAGGTAGTGTTTTTTTTTGTTTTTTTTACCTTAATGCAGGGAATGCATTAAGGCAAAAAACGGTTTGGGTTTAGAACCACTGTAATATGAAAGCTTTATATTTACACGCCTATTCAGCTCTCCACACTCTGCCTAGATATTACACCGAGGGTCCATTCATACATATTCAAAATGAAAGAGCAGCCAATGGACCAAAACACTACAAAAATGGTGCATGTATGCACACACATTGTATATATGTGTATGTTACAGCAATTATTGGACAAGATACTGCATATCATTCTTTGATGAAGTTATACATTTACACATTAAGACCCCTTTCACACTGGGGCGTTTTTCAGGTGTTTATGGGCTAAAGATAGCGCCTGTAAAGCGCCTGAAAAATGCTTCCCCTGCAGCCCCAGTGTGAGAGCCTAAGTGCTTTCACACTGGAGCAGTGCGCTTGCAGAACGTTAGAAAAAGTCCTGCAAGCAGCATCTTTCGGGCGGTGGGGGAGCGGTGTATACACCGCTTCCCCACCGCCCCTGCCATTGGAATCAATAGGCACTGCTGCTGAAGCACCTACAAAGCACTTTAGCAGTGGTGCTTTGGAGGCACTTTTAAACCTTTTATCCAGCCACTAGCGGGCATTAAAAGCGCCCCGCTAGTGGACGAAATTACAGCGGTAAAGCAAACGCCCAGCCGCCCCAGTGTGAAAGTAGCCTTACTTTCAAAATACTGTTTTTTTCTATTAAAAGAACTAGGAAAAATCAATAATTTGATGCTTGAAATAATAATATTTATTCAATGACTTTTACCAATAAGGTGTTTATTTACAGTGCCAAAAAGCAGCCTTTGGCATAATGATTTTATTTACACAAATTCATATAATGTTCCACAACATGTCTGCATGAAAATTGAACATTTATTCACTTGAATTTGCAGTTTTGTTCACCAATAAATAGTGAAATCATTGGTAATAATATTATTTCATTGCTTCTTGCAAAAGGAAGAGTAGTATTGATGGAGAACCATACGACAGTTAGGGTGTTTCAGATTGTGCCATAACAATTAGTCAGCTTTTTATTATCAGTACAATGTTCATTTACAGTGCTAAAAAATGAAACTTTTTCAAATTTATTTGTACATATAGATAACATTTTTCACAACAAGTCAGCATGAAAAGAGAATGCCAGAAATGATAAACATTTTAATTATACATACATATAAAATTATGACAATGTGCAACAGCATGTCAGCATGAAAAGAGAATACTGAATCATCTGAACCCGCAGTCCTCTACCAAATAAATCGGGACATTTTTGATAATAATCATATTTTACTTTTTCTTACAAAGTTTTAATGGAGAATTTTACAGCATCTAAAGTGTTTCAGATTGTGCCATTTTTCTTTAAAACAGAGGATAAACTATACATTTTTGTTTTTTTAATTACAATATATTTCACATGCCTGTTAATAAATATAATTATCATCACAGTGATATATATTGATGACCATTTACACACCCCCATGTATCTGTTTCTTTGTAACTTATCCATTGTAGATATTTGTTTTACGACAGTCACTGTTCCCAAACTGCTACACATTTTACTAACTGACAATAATACAATATCATTTACTCAATGCTTTTCTCAGTTCTGTTTTTACGCTTTATTTGGCAGCAGTGAAAATATTATTTTATTCATTATGGCATATGACCGATATGTTGCTATCTGTAAGCCTTTACACTATCACCAAATTTTGGGGAGAAACAACTGTTTGATGTTAATTGCAGTCACCTGGATCTTCGCTTGTACAAATTCTTTATTATTAACAAAGGCAGCGTCAACTATGTCATTTTGCCATTCTAAAGTAATTCATCAACTTTTCTGTGATGCCAAAGCTCTGCTCAAGATTTCATGTACGGGAACTGAAATGTTCTTCATGTTGCTGTACTTGCAGATTTTGTTGTTTGGCGTTTGTTTGATTTTGTGCATTGCGATGTCTTATGTGAAAATAATTGCCATCATCTTTAAAATTAAATCAACAGATGCAAGGAGGAAAGTCTTCTCCACCTGCTCACCCCACCTCACTGTAATCCTCCTCTACTATACAAACTCAGCATCCGTAGTACTGATTCCAAGATCTCGGTACTCAGAGCTCCTGGAACAAAGCTGCACTGTGATATACACAGCAGTGACACCCATGTTAAACCCTCTGATTTACACTATACGTAATAAAGAAGTCAAGAGAGCCTTGGTGAGAATGGTGAAGGGCAAGTAAACTCTTAAGACAAGCAAGCATAAAAACTATTTTGAAGATAGTATTAATAATAATTTAAAGTTTTTATTTATTTATTTTGCTTTTTTTTTTATTTAAATTTTAAATGTATGATTGTTAGTACTTGTGACGGGAGGGCCCGTGGAACTCAGAATACATCTTATGTCTAAGTCACCCTGTGCCATCCTGGCACAGGGTGAGTGAGAAAATATATCTTGGACTACTTAAAATGGGACAGTAATATTTGTCCACAATATCTCCCAGGGTATATGTAGAGACTATTATTGCTTTGGTTGATTCTGAACTCAACCTGTTAATTGAATGAGCTGATCACATTGTCCTCTATACAATGTAGGAGACGTGACGACTCCTATTGGAGCTCATGTTAATTAGGTTATGTTTGTATTGTTAATTGTAATTAGCTCCAGCTATTGTGTTTATACTACTGTGTGAAGCTCGGTGCCCACAAGTCTGTCATCTGGTCTGTGTAAATGTTTTCGTAAATTAGCTCATGTTAATTAGGTTAACTTTGAGTCATCCTGGTGTATAAATGTGTGTGAGATCTCAAATAAAGAGTTAGTCCTGATGTACTCCAAGACTGGTGTTGTCTAGTTCTTGGGGGTTCCTATAGCCAGATCCATTGGACTCGTGTTCCAGAACTTAGGAAGCAGTATACTGACGGAAACACTCAAGCGGAGTGTGGGACGTTCTGTGACAGTACTCTATATCTTTTACCCTTTATTATTGGTGCACCAACACATTTTCATTGCTTTACAATTTTGGAAATTTGCAGGACTAGAATGCAAGGAAAGCATGATGTAATACACAATCGCACTGAGGATAGGAAATCTGATCTGCAAAATGGCTTCATTTGAAGGGAAACTATAGTAGTTTTAGGATAACAAAAAGTTAAACTCTTTGTTTATTTAACCACTTGACAACTGGGCACTTAAACCTCCTTCCTAACCAGACCAATTTTCAGCTTTCGGTGCTCTCACACTGTTGCATGACTGAGTAATTGTCATTCAAACTGTACCCATATGAAATTTATGTCCTTTTTTTCACACAAATAGAGCTTTCTTTTGGTGGTATTTAATCACCGCTAGGTTTTTTATTTTTTGCGCTATAAATCAAAAAAGACTGAAAATTCGATTAAAAAAAAAAAAAAATTCTTTTGTTTCTGTTAAAATTTATTTCAGAGTATTGGCAGAGTATTGGCAGAGTATTGGCGAGTATTGGTAGAGTATTGGCGAGTATTGGTAGAGTATTGGCGAGTTTTGCAGTGTTGCAGAGTATTGCACAATGTTGCAGAGTATTGCACAGTGTTGCAGTGTATAGCACAGTGTTGCAGAGTATTGCACAGTGTTGCAGAGTAGTGCAGAGTGTTGCAGAGTAGTGCAGAGTGTTGCACAGGGTTGCAGAGTATTGCTATTTTTTATATTGAGCAGCGCTGTGGGCACTAAACATCCAGCCCACAGCGGTGCTGCCATCTCTCTCCCTCTCCCCCTCTCCCCTCGCACTCTACCGATCGGTACAGAGAGGGGAGGGAGGAACCGGTGTCATGACGTGACGCCGGTTTGTTTACATGTGATCACTCCGTCATTTGACGGAACGATCAAGTGGTAAACGGCCGCGATCAGCAGCTATTTACCGTGATCCGGACCCGACGGTCATGGATGTTCCCGGGTGCGCGCCCCAGGGGGCGCGCGGGAGCAACATTCTGGAATGACATCCATGGACGTCCACCCAGAACTAGCCGACCGCGCTGTTGCCGTCTTTCGGCAATGGCCCAGTCGGCAAGTGGTTATTATTATGATTTGTGTTGCACAGGTGTTTGTTGGTTGTTATTATTCTGTGAATTGTATTCATTGAGCAATTGGAAGCCAGTGGAGGGATTTTTAGAGAGGAGTGGCAGACACAGAGTGGTTGGTAAGGTGGGAGAGCCTGACAGCAGGATTCAGGATAAACTGAAGGAGGAATAGTTTGTGCAGAGGTAGGCCCATGAGGAGAGAGTTACAGTAGTCCAGGTGAATGAGAAAGAGAGTGAATTAGTAGCTTTGTGGTTTCATTGGTTAAGAAAGTGACAGGGATTCATTGTGGAGCTGAAAGGTGAGGTTGGAATTCAGGATAACACCTAGCACCCTGGAATGAGAGGAGAGAATGAAGGTTGTGCTAATAATCTTGATGGAAAAGTCAGGGGAGGGGTCAAGGGGAGAGGATATTATGAGCTCAGTTTTGAAAATATTGAGTTTTAGGAAGTGTTTTAACATCCATACTGATATGTCAGTTAGTAGATTAGTAAGGCGCAAGGAGACTGACGGGTGAACTAAGTAGCATAGAGATAGATATAGGTGTTGTCAGCATAGAGATGGTATTGGAAGTCATGTGAAGTTTTCAACTGGCCAAGAGAAGAGGTGTAGATATATATTAGAAGGGGTCTGAGGCCTTTGGAGGGGCAGGGGCGCTATGGAAAGAGGAAAAGGCAAAGAGGAGATAAAGTTTAGGTGACAACAAAGAAATGCTCATATATCTAGAAGAAGAAGCAGGAAGGAAAAGAGTTATTGCCCTTGCTTAAACAATAAAACAACAAGTACAATAAATATAAAATAATTATAAAATAATGCATAATAGCTTCAATACTCATGGAGAGTAATATGCATTAAAAAAAAAAATATGTGCAGCACCCTTGTCCCTAGGACATGGCTACAGGTAAATTTAGTGTGCCAGATGGTAGTCAGTCTGGCTGATTTGTAGTGTTTAGTGATTACATGACTTTGGTTAATTCCATTTATTTGTGGCTTCTCCTTTCTGTCAGTAGGTGGTGCTGCTGCCTTTGACATTAGAGTGATGAGCTACAGCGCAGTTCAGGTTATGATAAACATATTTTTCTCAGCCAATCATATTTGTTGCTAAGCATGCTGGGAAAAGTTATTTAATGGAATTAAGTCAGGTGATCGGGGAGAGTGTTCCCGCCCAGGGCTACGACCTGGGTGGATGGTGTATGTAGAGCTCCTGGCTGCTAGGCCCAAGCCTGGGGCCTATCCAGGAGGCTTCCGGCTGCTAGGCCTGATAGAAGCCTATCCAGGTGTTCAAGTTTATGCAGAGGAAAGCCTGCCAAAGATCTGGAAACGATTCTAGAGTGATGGAGTACTAAGGAAGCACCAGAGGGGACGTTTCATAAGCAGGGAGCTATGAACTGGCTGGGAGGACTTCAGAGAGAACTCCTCTAAGGGAATAATTACAATGGAGCATGGAGAAATAAACTTCTCTAAAGCATAAAAGTGACTGGCGCCCAACTTCTTTCTTATTCATCACCCACCATGCCCACAAACCTGCACCCTGAGAATGTAGCTCAGCCATCTCTACCCCCAGTAGCCACCATCAGTCTCCCAGAAAGTCGGGGTAGGCGCTACATTTGGAAAATGATAATAATCATGATGACACCAAAAAATCTAAATGATAAAAACTAAAAATAATGTAAAAAGTATATACAAAAAATAAATAAATATATATATATATATATATATATATATATACACACACATACAGTATATTTTTTATAATTAGTAACCCATAATTGATCATTAATCAATAACCAAATATCAATAATCAAAATGGGTATTCCATATGTGTAAAAAAAAAGCAAAAAAATCAACAAAGAATAAAAAATCAAATGTGTTTATGCACAATCCCCAAGACAAAATAATAATGCATATATCAGTATTGTAAAAAAAACAGAAAGCAGATGTTATGGGACAAAAAAGAAGAGAAGGAAAGGGGAAAAAAAGGGGGGAGGGAAAACATTTTTTTACACTGAAGGATTAACAACAATGTAAGTATTGATCAAAAAATATTGTGTACTCAAGGTCCTCATTAAGGCCATTTGGTGACATGGAGCCTAATTTATAGATCCAAAAGGTCTCCCTTCTACATAGAAGGGAATATCTTTCATTGGCCATAAGAGACCCATAGAACCATCACAGATGCACTCAATAGCCATTCCCTTCAGGCACCCAATGTCCATTTTTGTGGGCCTGAAGAAAGTCACGGGGATGCTGTGCTTATCACATGCCTTTTGAATCAATCTACGATGTTCACCAATATTTGTGCAATGTGTATTTGGTGCAGGCTACGTATAGCAAATTATATTTACAACCACTTTAAATGTGAATTCAACTCTTTATTTAAAAACAATTTAAAGGCCAACAGCAAAAAATAGCAGCTCTTTTACTCAATGAACAACACTTCAAGAGAGAAAAGCTTTTTCCTGACAGACTCTATGGCAGTCTACGTGTGGGTTAACCCCTCCTCCTCTTCAATGCTATAGGACCCCATTCCCATAAATGAGCACTCACCGCTAGATACTGTGTTCCTTTTTTGTCCTCCTCCAATGGATCTACACATGCTGTTCGCATCCGGTCTGATAGATCCAGGATTTTGGCATACCTTATGCGGTGCTACTCAGAGCCCAGCCACAAGTGGGTGAGTAGCTTTAGAGGCTTGAGAATACCCCTATGGTGGAAGGGTGGTCATCTCTGAATGCCCGATGGACAGACGCATCAGCAGCTGGCAAGGTCTGCGACTATCTTCATTTCTTCCTCCATGGCAGTTATCCCTGTGTTGGTATTGTGAGTCTGTCTTCCCCCATAATCCTGCCACATAGCCAAGTTTTTGTATTGTCCCCTCATGGCGGCTGGAGCGCTTGTGTGTTCCAGCTCGCCACAGCACTTCCGGGTTGCGGCCGCCTCCGCTATTTGCGCATGCGCAGTGGCCTCATCGAAATCGAGGCTTGGCGCGTGAGTGCGCAGATTGGCGGATTCCTCGGCGGCCGCACAGGCGCCGTACGGCCACCTCCCCACGATGCAGGCACGAGGTGGGCGGGCAGTGACGTCACGGGTGGGGGATTTTAAAATCAGCTTCCAGCTCCTGCCTAAATAGGACTCGCCCTGGCAGTGAGAAGAAGCAAAGCGGTTCCCCCCAGCCCTGGTCTGTGATCTGCTCAGTTGAGTGCCTGATTCTCTGTAGGAATTTTTTTTTAAAAAGAGAATGTATATATATAAATATATATATATATATATATACAGTGGCTTGCGAAAGTATTCGGCCCCCTTGAACTTTTCAACCTTTTGCCACATTTCAGGCTTCAAACATAAAGATATAAAATTTTTATTTTTTGTGAAGAATCACCAACAAGTGGGACACAATTGTGAAGTGGAACGAAATCTTTTGGATTTTTGAAACTTTTTTACCTAATGAAAAAATGAAAAGTGGGGCGTGCAAAATTATTCGGCCCCCTTGCGTTAATACTTTGTAGAGCCACTTTTGCTGCGATTACAGCTGCAAGTCGCTTGGGGTATGTCTCTATCAGTTTTGCACATCGAGAGACTGAAATTCTTGCCCATTCTTCCTTGCAAAACAGCTCGAGCTCAGTGAGGTTGGATGGAGAGCGTTTGTGAACAGCAGTTTTCAGCTCTTTCCACAGATTCTCGATTGGATTCAGGTCTGGACTTTGACTTGATTTTGCTGTATGTTTGGGATCTTCCCCTCAATTTTAACCATCTTCCCTGTCCCTGCTGAAGAAAAGCAGGCCCAAACCATGATGCTGCCACCACCATGTTTCACGATGGGGATGGTGTGTTGAGTGTGATGAGCTGTGTTGCTTTTACGCCAAACATATCGTTTTGCATTGTGGCCAAAAAGTTCGATTTTGGTTTCATTGGACCAGAGCACCTTCTTCCACATGTTTGGTGTGTCTCCCAGGTGGCTTGTGGCAAACTTTAGACGAGACTTTTTATGGATATCTTTGAGAAATGGCTTTCTTCTTGCCACTCTTCCATAAAGGCCAGATTTGTGCAGTGTACGACTGATTGTTGT
Source organism: Lithobates septentrionalis (assembly GCA_037952835.1). Classification (NCBI taxonomy): domain Eukaryota; kingdom Metazoa; phylum Chordata; class Amphibia; order Anura; family Ranidae; genus Lithobates; species Lithobates septentrionalis. The sequence goes on from JBBDGP010000254.1 coordinate 2,121,054, forward strand.
CCTATGGACAGACTCTCCCACCTCAGCTGTAGTTCTCTGCAGTTCATCCAGAGTGATCATGGGCCTCTTGGCTGCATCTCTGATCAGTCTTCTCCTTGTCTGAGCTGAAAGTTTAGAGGGACAGCCAGGTCTTGGTAGATTTGCAGTGGTCTGATACTCCTTCCATTTCAAAATGATCGCTTGCACAGTGCTCCTTGGGATGTTTAAAGCTTGGGAAATCTTTTTGTATCCAAATCCGGCTTTAAACTTCTCCACAACAGTATTACGGACCTGCCTGGTGTGTTCCTTGGTCTTCATCATGCTCTCTGCGCTTTTAACAGAACCCTGAGACTATCACAGAGCAGGTGCATTTATACAGAGACTTGATTACACACAGGTGGATTCTATTTATCACCATCAGTCATTTAGGACAACATTGGATCATTCAGAGATCCTCGCTGAACTTCTGGAGTGAGTTTTCTGCACTGAAAGTAAAGGGGCCGAATAATTTTGCACGCACCACTTTTCAGTTTTTTAATTGCTAAAAAAGTTTAAAATATCCAATAGATTTCGTACCACTTCACAATTGTGTCCCACTTGTTGGTGATTCTTCACAAAAAATTAAAATTTTATATCTTTATGTTTGAAGCCTGAAATGTGGCAAAAGGTTGAAAAGTTCAAGGGGGCCGAATACTTTCGCAAGCCACTGTATACTATATATATAATAAATACATAATTAAAATATATATATTAATAATTAAGGGGAAATGTATGTACTCATGTATTCAGTAAGCTATGATTTTTTTTGTATAAAAAAAAAAGGGGGGAGTTTATATTTATAAGCTAATTTTTAATGTTTTAAAAAAAAATAATTTATATATATATATATATATATATATATATATATATATATATATATATATATATATATATATATATATATATATATATATATATATATATATATATATATATATTTAGGGGGGCAAGATTGTTTTAAATCTCCTCACTGGTACCTTGGCTTTTCAGGCCCTTGTTGTTTGCAGACCACCTGTATCGTGATGTTCTTCGTCCAGAGATTATGGACAAGTCACTGCCTTTAAGTGGCAAGCCCTCATGCACAAGGTATGTACTAGTGAGGGGAGGGGTTGAGGTATAGTCGCAAATACTTGCGTTTTCTGATGTCATATCTCGCCTCCCCCCCTGTTTTCTTTCTCCAGCCCTCTCTGTCATTCTGGACCACGATCTGAGACCATGCCAGGCCACAATATCACTCATCGTCTAGATCCAGAGGAGACTCTCCGTCTGGAACTCACCACCAGAGGAGATGCTCCCATTCCTCCTCCAGACACCGCTCCCACCACCATGACAGCCGCTCTGCTGGGGATGTGGGACACGAGTCCCGGAGGGCAAGTCCTTGCTATGCCCGTGCGGTTGGGGAAAAAGAGACGGAAAACCAGCGTATGGAGTCTCTTGTGAAACATGTGGTGCAACAACCCCTGAGGGAGATGGATACATCCCACACGCTGAGCCAGTCCACTACTTTGTCTGGCCCTTCGGCTGACGAGGCCCGTGATGATCTGGGCACTTCCCAGCCCTACATTGCTTCTCCTGACTCTTCGGATGATGAGCTTGAAGGCGAAGAGGATATCAGAGGCTTTTACTTCGCTATGGTTTCTCCACTAATCAAAGCAATTAAGGAGGCCCTTAAGTGGGAAGACTCATCCACCCCCCCAGCTAAGCAGAAAAAGTTCTTTAAGAATTTGGGGAAAGAACGCTCAAACTTTCTGCTCCTTTCTGAACGAAAGGACATTATTGATGAGGAATGGAGCAAGATGGACAAGAAGTCCTCCATTTAGAAAAAACCTCCAGATTATACCCCTTCAAGTCAGAAGAAGTGAAGTATCTGGAAAATAGTCCCCTTGTGGACGCAGCTTTAATGTGTCTGGCCAAACACGTTACCCTCCCTTTGGAAGATGCAGTGTCCTTCAAGGATGGTCTTGAGAGGAAGATAGATCAAGATCTCAAGAAAAGGAATGGGCTTGCCGGTATGGCCTGTAAACCTGCCCTGGCACTAGCAGCCATGTCTAAAGCTATGGAGACCTGGACAGAGAACATAGATTCCTTCCTCAGGGGCGTTTCGGAGGAGCTGGCTGGAAATTCAGCAGCTGTAGAGCTAAAGCTGGCAGCAGTTTTCCTGGGGGAGGCATCTATCAATTTGAACCACCTGCTGGCAAAAATTATGTTATCCTCAGTCACGGCCAAGCGGGCTTTATGGTTGCGTCCTTGGCTCTCCAACCCAGTCTCCAAGCAAGCCTGGTGTAAAATCCCCTTTGAGGGGTCCTCACTGTTTGGCAACAAACTAGATGATGCCATAACATGGGCCATGGGCGGTAAGTCGGGCTTCCTTCCCAGGACAGGCGTCTGCTTGGACGGAAGAAACCCCAGTATAGAAGACGCAAGCCCGGAGCGCTCCAGAGAAACACGCTCTTGCAAGCCTGGCCAAGACTTCAGGAAAAATTGGAGCAGAGGGCAGGCATCCTTTTGTAAGCCTGCTAAAAGCCAGGCGTCCAGCGGACATGAGCTGGCTAAGTCCTTTTGACATTGCACCCACCCAGGCGGGTCGGGTGGGGGCCCATCTACTCCTCTTCCGGCAAGTCTGGGTGGCTTCAATCTCGGACTACGTCAGAACAGTCTAGTCAGGACACAGATGGGCCTTCTCCAGTACTCCTCCCCCCAGATTTGTTTCCACTCTACTTCCTCATTCGGAGGAACAGAAACAGGTGTTGCTGTCCTGCGTAGACTTACTGAAGATCCAGGGAGCAATGGTACATGTCCTAAAGGACGAATGTCTCCAGGGGATATACTCCCCTCTCTTCCTAGTTCAAAAGAAAAGTGATTCTTGGCGCCGGTCATAGACCTGACTTACCTCAACAAATTTATAAAACACGGAAAATCCAAAATGGAGACTCTGTCAACCATCCAACAAGCCATACAGCCAGGAGATTGGCTGATTTCAATCGACTTAAATGACGCCTATTTCCACGTCCCGGTGGAAAAGGAATTTCACAAATATCTCCGATTCCAAGTCAGGCAAGATCACCTACAATTTATCTGCCTAACCTTTGAGCTGACAACGCCCCCCCGGGTCTTTTCAAAGGTTCTCTTGGCTGTAGTGGCCCTCATCAGATTAAAAGGGATACGTCTTTACCATTACTTCGATGACCTCCTAGTGTTGTCTCAAGACAGAGAGCAGTTGCTGGTCCACCGGGAACAGGTGATCTCCACCTTGTCCAGCTTCAGATGGCTTCTGAACTTGGAAAAAAGCCACCTAGACCCAGTCCAACCTCTAATATACTTAGGGGCTCAGTTCGATACAGTGGAAAACATCATCTCTCTTCTAATAGAGAAGATTCCAACTATTCGAGACAGAATTTCTCGGGCCCTATACGCCCCGCGTCTGAAAGCCTCTCAGTGCCTGGAGATTGTCGGCACAATGGTCTCCATGACTCCCATGTTCAAATGGGCCTTGTGGAGGTTACGCCCTTTCCAGTCAGGTTTCCTCCAGCAATGGAAGTCAGGAGACAAGAACTGCAACGATGAGGAACAGCCTCTTCTGGTGGCTTCAGCGCAAAAACCTTCTAACTTGCCACTCCATTGCCCAATCTCCTGGGTCACGGTCACGACCAATGGCAGCGGTACCGGTTGGGGGGTCATCTGCGGATCGAACCTTGCTCAGGGCAAGTGGGATACTCATCTCCCCAACCTGGGCTCGAATGTCCTGGAACTTCAAGCAGGCTGGTGTGCCCTCCAGTCCTTCTCTCACCTTCTGAAGGGGGAGTCAGTGTTATTAAGGATGGACAACACCACGGCAGTCTCCTATGTGAAAAGGCAAGGGGGTACTCAGAGCTCCACACTCCTTCGAGAAGTGGAACCCATCCTATCATGGGCACAGAAGAACCTATCCGACATCTCAGCGGTCTTCGTCCCAGGAGTCCAGAACACTCAAGCAGACTTCCTATCACGCACTCAGTTGGACAACGAGTGGTCCCTTCATGTACAGACATTTAAGTGGATTCTGTCGCTGGGAATCAATCCTGAAGTAGATCTATTCGCTTCCCCCTGCAATTTCAAGGTGAAGAAATTTTACACCCGAGGCCGTTGCAGCCAGGCCTTCGGAACAGATGCCCTGACAGATCAGTGGAGGTTCAAGAGGGCGTATGCCTTTCCCCCACTTCCGGTTATCCTCAGATTCCTGCGGAGGCTCCAAGCGAAAGCAGTCAAAGTGGTGACAATAGCTCCCTATTGGCCAAACAGGCCTTGGTTCCCCCTCCTGATCCAGCTCAGTTTCCGGGATCCAGTGCCTCTCCCTTTTAGGCCGCACCTTCTTTCTCAGGGGACAGTCCTGCACCCTTGTCCAGCACTACTGAGACTGATGGTCTGGTTTTTGAGAGGGAGAGGCTAGAATCTCTCGGGTGTGCCTCAACAGTGATTTCCACGCTCATGAGCTCAAGAAGGACAAGCACAAATAAAGTTTATGGGAGAATCTGGACCAAATTTGTTGAATTTTGTTTTTCTACGGGTAGGTCTTTCAGACATTCAGAAGTCCAGGATATTCTCAGCTTCCTTCAAACTGGTCTAGATCTACCCTTATCTATCAGCTCTCTTAGAGCCCAAGTTTCAGCTTTGTCAGCCTTCTCCGGTACTTCATGGGCGGTTCATCTCTTGATTCGACAATTCTTCTATGGAGCATCAAGACTCAAGCCCCAAAGAAAACCCAGATTTCCCAAGTGGGATCTTCCCCTGGTCTCCAACTCAATCTCTGGATTCAATGGAAAGGGGGGAGGGCCCCGTGGTACTATGGACTTTTCAGCAAAAGTAGCCTTTTTAGTAGCCGTCACCTCGGCTAAGAGGGTCTCTGAGATCGGTTCATTGGGTCATGAAGAACCCTTCCTGACATTTTTTCCAGACCGAGTAGTCCTCATCCCCATGCTGGGTTCAAACCCGAAAGTGACTTTGGTGCTCCACGAGAACAAGGAGATCGTCTTACCTACATTCAGGGCCCCGGGGTCCACTGAAACTCACCCTCTGGACGTAGGTGAAGCTATAAAAGAATATCTACAAATTACTTCTCCCTTTAGATCTTTATCCTGCACTCTGGCAGCAATAAAGGGAAGAAAGCCTCAACCAGGACACTCGCGGCCTGGATCATGCAGACCATCCAGCAAGCATACAGGGCTAAGGGCTTGGCTCCTCCAGAGGCGGTGACAGCACACTCCACCAGGGGAATGGCAGCCTCTTGGGCGGCGGCCTGACATGTGGCTCCAGACACCATTTGCAAAGTGGCCTCCTGGGCCTCTATTAATACATTCATGTCTCATTACTGCATAGAGCTTGCTTCACAGGATCTTCAAACCAAAGTTTACAGAAGACAATCGGTTGATAGGACAAATTAACATTATTTTTTGTTCAGCATACCCACCCGTGTGGTTGGCTAGTTATTTCCCACATGTAGGCTGCCATGGAGTCTGTCAGGAAAAAGGAAGATTTATTATCAAATACTTACCATAAATTTCCTTTCCTGATGGACTCCATGGCAGTCGGAGTTCCCACCCATTGGTCAAAGAGTAGGCTAGTTACAGAACGCAGTATCTAGCGGTGAGTGCTCATTTATGGGAATAGGGTCCTATAGCATTGGAGAGGAGGCGGGGTTAACCCACACGAAGGCTGCCATGGAGTCCATCAGGAAAGGAAATTTACGATAAGTATTTGATAATAAATTTTCCTATTTCTCAAGGTCAGAGCATCATAATGGTCCAAATTCTGGTGAGACAGAGAGAAACAAACAACAACCATCTGAATTCCCTAAAAAATGGTGCTCTGGCTAATAAATACGTTTGCTTTGAATGAGGTGTTGCCGGCTATACATTTCGACTTCAATTAGTATATTGGCATAAACTACACCATGAGTCCTGAATGAGTTCAGGATGAGCATACATACACCTACCTTAATCGAAAATAGAAGGTCTCAGACACTGTCCAGCCAATTGTCTTCACTTAAAAAGCAGATCTGAAAATAACCAATAGTTTAAATGTTGTCACATGCAGTTGGAGATTATTAACAGTAACAATAATATTAAAGTGACCATTAGTTACTACAAACTTTTTTTAAAACTATCCTCTTATGTAATAAAAGTAACATAGCTACAGAAAATTTTAAGTAATATTGCTTTTTAAATGGCCTGGATACTTATAAAACAATACATAAACATACTGCAGGTTTTGTGAAACCTCCTGCATACCTCTGTTCTTCCATTTTTGCCTTCAAGCAAAATGGCCTCATGTTTTATTTCTAACATCGCATAATTCCTAACAAAGCCTTCTTTGTTCTGCTCCAAACCGTAGGCTAGGTTTAGACTTGTGCAGGTGGTTGCGGGTGCCGGACAGCATGTAAATTGCACCTTTTCCTGGACCTGCAACCACCCGCACCCAAATCGCACTGCTCTTTTGTAGACACGCCGGGCTGCCATTCATTCAGAATGGCACCCCCACACATCTGAAAAGGCATTCCGTTTTCAGTTGTGGGAAAGCGCATGGTGTTTTTGATTTCCCTGCAGCTACACTTTTAAAAAGGTGCAGGGACCTTTTTGCTGCATGAAATGCAGGCACAGCAGCTCATTCAAATGAATAGGCTGCCATGCACATGGAAAAGCGCTTTGCAGAGCCGCTGAAGTGTGAACTTAGCTTTCCTGTCGCATCATGGCAGCATACACTTTGGGGTTGTGACTCCGCCACCACAACCTGATAGGACCACATAGCTATAAATTGTAGAGAGGGCCCCAGCCCCATTATTCTCTTATTTTTCCTCACCTGTCAGGACCGAACGGATTAAGAAGCACCCCCTTACCACATTCGCCCCAGCCAGGTTCCAGCCTCTCCTGGGTGGAAGTCCTTACCTGTACAGCCTCTAAATGAGCTAGATGGAAGGAACCCCACTCTGGTGATCTCAGGGGTATGTTGCGGCTCCAGTAAAAGCCTTAAACAGGCTTAGTTGTTGTGCAGCGGTCTCCAGAATCTTTTTGCATCACTGTTTGCTTTCTTTCTGGGCATTGTAGTCCCTCTGTGACCCTCCACAGCGCGCTGAGCGTCTTTGCACTTCCACACATGCGCAGTACACATCCTCAGGGCGTCCTTTCGTTTTTGCCAGTTTCCAAGATGGCGCCGAGCGTTTCGCGCCGCTACTGCGCATGTGCGAGCGGGACGTGACCACGGCGGCCATGGCGGCAATTTTAAAAAGCTCCAGTGTGTCATTCTGTGCTCCTCCTGCTTCCTGAAGGTTTTCTGACTGCTTTTCAACTGGTTTGCACTCTTGAAGTACCCCCCCCCCGGGTAAGTGTCTGTTTATCTCCATGCACTGTTTTTCTGGTCTGCTTTGCATGCTCTTACCTTCCTGTATCTCTCTCAGGTGCTCACTTTCTTTTCCTATGGAGGCCGCTGCCCCAGCAGATCACCATCAGCCTAAAAGGTAAGGGGGGGATTCCAGTTGGTAAGTAGAGAAGATTGAAAAAGAGAGCAGGATCGTACTAACGCTGCCTAATTGGTCAGCCCTATCAGGTCCGCAAGATCATCCAAGTCAAGGCGAAGAGAGTCTTCGCACGGGAGAAGCCGCTCCGGCCATATACGCAGCCGCTCACGTGGAAGAAGTCGCTCAGGCCTACAGGGGAAGCCGTAGAAGGAGTCAATCCTACTCAAGGCATAGCCATTCCTACCACAGAAGATTCCCTGTACGTAGACACCAGCCTTCTGCACACCCTTCCCACCCGGCCGGGAACGCTTGCTGGGTATGCGGGGCCATGTCCCTCCCAGATAAACTGGCTTGTCACAGGTGCATGGATGAAGCCACCAGGGAGAAAGAGCTGGATTCCATAGAACCTACTGGAGTCTCTACTCCCCAAGTCTCAACTCCTGATGTGGAGTTTACAGCCCAGAGCGCCTCACCTACCCATCCCAGTACATCAAGGGATCAAGATTTCCCGTCGGACAATGAAGAGCTGGAAGCATCAGCTGGGTTTGATTTTGCGCTTATAGAACCTTTCGTTAGATCGGTCAAGGAAGCGATAAACTGGGAGGAGCCTAAGGAGGTACAGCAGAAACAGAGGAAGTATTTCCCAAACCTCAAGAAAGTTCCGGAGGCTTTCCCGTTCATTGATGAGTTAGATGAGCTTATTAAAGAGGAATGGCAGAATCCGGAAAAGAGGTTTATTCTATCCAACAGACTTACCAAATTGTACCCGCTCAAGGAACCCAAGGTATCCCCTTTGGTTTCCCCTCCAGTAGTAGACGCATCTTTGATGTGTCTAGCCAGACATGTGACGCTTCTCATTGAAGAGGCAGTGATGTTCAGAGACGTGCTTGACAGGAAGGTTGATACAGACCTTAAGAGGGCTTACCTATTTGCAGGAGGTGCCTGCAGACCAGCGGTGGCACTAGCTGCGGTCGGGAAAGCTATTTCCAGTTGGTCTTCTGATACCGCAAAACTTGTCGCTGAGGGCGCAGATCAAGAGCAGATCAGTAAGGCCCTACAAGAGCTTAGCCTTGCGGGAGATTTCATGGCGGAAGCTTCTGTGGATACTATTAGATCCGCATCAAGGTCCATGTTAGCCGCTGTAATGGCCAGAAGGGCGCTATGGCTTAAACCCTGGTCAGCTGACCCCGCCTCAAAATCCATTTGGTGTCGAATTCCGTACGATGGGGTAAACCTCTTCGGGACAAAGCTGGATGCTGCAATTTCTAAGGTGACAGGCGGGAAGTCAGGTCTCATCCCATCAGACAGAAGGCCGAAACAACAGAGGCCGCCTCCCTTTAAGCGTAATGCCGGAGAGATACAGGTATGCAAAATCCTATAGACCCGGGAAAGAATACAGAAGAAGTTGGAAGAACCCCCAGACGTCCTTCCTCAAATTCCAGAAACCCAAAACCCCTGCCTCCAATGACCAGAAGTCCTTTTGAAGGTACGCCCGCCCAACCAGCGGTAGTGGGTGCCAGACTCACAAAGTTCAAACTGGTTTGGGCGGGAATGATAAAAGACCCATGGACGGTATCCACCATTCATTTTGGGCACAGGTGGGCATTCAAAGGTCGCCCCCCAGGGGATCAATTTTGCTCAACCAGACTTCCTCCTTCCCGAGAAAAAAGACTGTCTTTAGTCCAGTATATTCAAGATCTGCTCCAAAAGAAAGCAATAGTGGAGGTTCCGTTATCTCAAAGAGGCAAGGGTTTCTATTCCCCACTTTTCTTAGTAAAAAAGAAGTCAGGGGACTTTCGTCCAGTCTTGGACCTAAAGAACCTCAACAGGTCAATTCGGTTAGAAACGTTCAAGATGGAAAGCCTTCAATCAATCCTCCAAGCAATAAACCTGGGAGATTGGGTGCTTTTAATAGACCTCCAGGACGCATATCTACATATCCCTATCCATACCGAATTCCTAAGATTTCTCCCTGTATTACCCTAAACCATCGGCACTTCCAATTCCAAAGTCTCCCGTTCGGGATCTCTACTGCACCCAGGACATTTACGAAGGTCCTATTACCTGTAATAGCCCACTTGAGAGAAAAGGGACTAAGGGTCCACCATTACTTGGACGACATCCTACTTCTCTCAGACAGCCAGGGGTCTCTCATCCAACATCGGGAAATTCTGGTCTCCACGTTGCAGTCCCTAGGGTGGCTGATAAATTGGAAGAAAAGCAACATCCATCCCACACAGAGAAAGGTCATTCTGGGGGCCGAGCTGGACACAAGGGAGAACACAGTGGAACTTCCACTGGAGAAAATCCCTCTCCTAATACAGAGGGTGAAGAGAACAATCTCGGCTACAATGTTACCGGCCAGAGCATGCCTCAGTATTCTGGGCTCCTTAGCGTCCACCATTCCAATGGTCCAATGGGCACAATGGAACTCGAGGCCTCTCCAGATCTCCTTCCTGCGCCAGTGGAATGGTACGTCAATGTCCCAGCCAATCTTCATCTCTCAGGAGGTAAAACAATCATTGCATTGGTGGACACGGCCACATAACTTAAGAAGATGCAAGCACATAATCACACCTCATCCAGAGATAGTGACCTAAGATGCCAGTCTGCAGGGATGGGGGGCACCCTATCGGAACTATGCGGCTCGGGGCCGCTGGCCATTTAGGACACAGGACTCAGTGTCGAACATTTTAGAGATGAAAGCAGCATTTCAGGCTCTCCTGGCCTTCAGTCCTCACTTGAGGGAGAAGCATGTCCTTCTGAGGATGGACAACAAAGTGGCTGTCGCCTACATCAACAGGCAGGGGGGCACCAGGAGCAGGTCCATGATGCAGGAAGCCCGTTCTGTTCTAGAATGGGCACAGCTGAACCTGTCGGATTTAAGGGCGGTTTATGTTCCGGGAGTCCAGAACATCTTGGCCAACTCGCTGAGCAGGAACGAGTGGTCTCTGAGTCCCCAAGCCTATGCTCTCATATCCCGGACTTGGGGTTCACCAGAGATAGACCTGGCAGCAACACCGGAAAACACAAAATGCCAGAGATTCCTGTCGAGGATACCCTTTCCTTCAGCGAAGGGGACGGATTGCCTCCAACACCCCTGGGATTTTCGCCTGGGTTACATCTTCCCTCTGACTCCCCTCATAGCGAGATTCCTCCTGAGGCTCAAGAAGTCATCAGCATTGGTAGTAGCAGTGATTCCTTTTTGGCCGAGGAGGCCATGGTTTAATACCCTCATGCAGCTGAACACGGCAGATCCCCTGCTCCTCCAGTTATCGTCGGACCTGCTCTCCCAGGGCCATCTTCTTCACCCGAACCCGGAGAAGCTACATTTGATGGCCTGGAGACTGAAAGGGCTAGGTACTTAGAGCAAGGCTGTTCCCAGAAGGTGGTAGACACCTTACTCCAGGCCAGAAGGCCTACCACCAACAACACATACAGACGGGTCTAGGAGAAACTTGTCACTTTCACTCAACAGCAAGGTTGGGATTCATCCTCCTCTTCAGTGTCGCAGATCCTGGAATTTCTTCAATCAGGCCTGGAGAAAGGCCTTAGGTCAAGCACCCTGAAGGTTCAGGTGTCGGCCCTATCTGCCTTGACAGGAGTTAAGTGGGCACAGAATCCTCTTGTAGTTCAGTTTCAGAGGGCCTGCCTAAAGCTGAGGCCTCCCAGGAAACCTTCCTTCCCGGTCTGGGACCTCTCAGTTGTTCTGGAAGCACTCTAAAGAACCTTTTTTCCCTCTTGAGAACATCTCCCTCTGGGATTTAACACTAAAAGTTTCATTTTTAATAGCCATAGCCTCAGCTAAAAGGGTGTCAGAGATGCAAGCTCTACTGGCTAGTGAGCCATACCTGATTATCTATCCAGACAGATTAGTCCTGAGGCCTTCGGATTGCTTCATTCCCAAGGTATCCTCATCCTTTCATTTCAACCAGGAGATCACCCTCCCAGCACTTACCACGGATTAGGGCGATCCTCACCCTTTAGACGTCAAAGGTAACATCCTGGAATATCTCTCGGCAACCAAATCCATCAGAAAGACGGAGAGTCTCCTAATCATCCCGCATGCATTCAGGAGAGGTCAAGCGGCATCCTCACGCACCATTGCTTCATGGCTAGTAAAGACCATCAAGAAGACCTATTCACTGAGTAACCATCAAATACCTGAGGGCTTAAGGGCACACTCCACCAGGGCAGTGGCAACCTCCTGGGCGGCATTATGTAGAGTCTCGGCGGAGACAGTTTGCAGAGCAGCTACCTGGTCTTCCAGGAACACCTTTATGTCTCATTATAAGTTGGATTCCGCTTGCTTATCCACAGTGGATTTTGGAAGATCTGTTATCCAGGCCAATTCTTCTATTCTTTGTTAATAAACTTAGTTTGCATTCCCACCCAGTTTTGCGAGTTATTCCCCAAAGTGTATGCTGCCATGATGCGACAGGAAAATGGAAAATTGTATACTCACCTTTCCGTAATTTTCCTTTCCTGACGCATCTTCATGGCAGCATATAATCTCCCACCCTTCTGAGGTGATATATACAGAGAATACTGGGGCGGGGCCCTCTCTACAATTTATAGCTATGTGGTCCTATCAGGTTGTGGGGGCGGAGTCACAACCCCAAAGTGTATGCTGCCATGAAGATGCGACAGGAAAGGAAAATTACGGAAAGGTGAGTATACAATTTTCCGTTTTAAAGAGGGACAGTCATGGCAAGGCCTATGAATGTATGAAAAATATTAACATATAAATTAACATATAAATTACTATATATGTATAAATTACTATATATTAGTCTAAAGTACTACTATGAAATTACTGTAAATTACTATAAATGTGCAACCTTGAAGAGATTCTAAAAGCTTTTTTTTATTAAAATAAAAAAAATGTATACGTACCTGCTCTGTGCCATGATATTACACAGAGTGGTCCCTTACACTTTGGTGTCCCCTGCTGCTACTGTCAGCTCCTTTTTCCGTGTGCCCCCTCAGCAAGCCATGTGCTGAGGAGGCACCCAATCAGGCGCACTCTTCAGCCGTGCTGTGTGCATCCATAGACACACACAGCGCCGACAAGCTACACCCCTGTTCCCTCCTTACAGGAGTTTGACTAACAGAAGCAGGGGCCTATAGCTCCCACTGCTGCCTGTGTCTCCTGAGAGACCAGGAAGAGAGGAGAGTTGGGCTACAACCAAGACAAAACTGGATCAGTGAAAGGATTCAGGTGTTTAGGGAAGTGGGGGGAACAGGTAGTGTTTGTTTGTTTTTTAACCTTGCAGGGAATTCATTAAGGAAAAAATGGTTTTGGTTTAAACCCCTAGCCTTCTCTCCAAAAAAACTAGGAAAAAATAAATAATCTGATACTTGAAATAATAATAATTCTACAACTATGACAAAGAGGGGGACACTCACAGGAGTACAGACAAATGGGCTGCGCACCCCACAAGATGCTTAAGAAAATACAAAAGACCCCCCTAACGGGGCTTTAATGCAGCCAATAATATCAAAGTGAGTGAGTAGTCAAAAATCGCTTTATTAATACAAAACTTGTATAAAACGAATAATTTCTGACATTCAGAGTCAGGGCATGAACTTCTTCAGAGGATGGTTATCAGCAGTCACAGAGTTCCCAATGGTTCTAAATGGTCATGGTGAAGAGAATGTGGCCCCTCCTGTGTCCTATAAGTATACTCTCCTGATCCGGTGGAATGTCCACATGTAGCAATTTATCTGATTGTTTGGTCAGACGCTGATATATTCATAACGTCTCAGAATCTGGGCATTTTGGTCCAAGCCATTTGTACCTGTACTGATAGCATTATCGTCGTCCCACGGTGGGTGCGGTGCCTGCCCTTCACCCCCGGTCCCCCACCCGGGGGGTAGTTCATGCGTGATCCCTTGCAAGGCATGTTGGTCTGATACCCGCTCTCCGGGGAGCTGGCCTGTCACTGGGGAGGCCTAGGACACAGGATGGGGCCATATTCTCTTCACCATGACCATTTAGAACCATCGGGAACTCTGTGACTGCTGATAACCATCCTCTGAAGAAGACCCAGTAAGGGTCGAAACGCGTCAAGATTTTAGCATTTTTGATCTTGTAGTTTAGGATTTTAATATTTTTGATCTTGTTGTCTTCGATATACTGTATTGTACATTGCTCCCGATTACGGGCACTGTCCGTTGTTCTTTCACTATATGCTGTACTCCAGTTCATGCCCTGACTCTGAACGTCAGAATTTATTCGTTTTATTCAAGTTTTGTATTAATAAAGCTATTTTTGACTACTCACTCACTTTGATATTATTGGCTGCATTAAAGCCCCGTTAGGGGGGTCTTTTGTATTTTCTTAATTCTACAACTATTTTTACCAATAAGGTGTTTATTTAGAGTGCCAAAAAAATAAACTTTTTCATAATTATTTTTTTACACAAATTCATAAAATGTTCCACAACATGTCAGCATTAAACTGAACATTTATTTCTTGGAATTTGCAGGGTTTTTTTTTTCGTCAAATAAATGTTGGAATCATTGATCATAATCACATTCCATTGCGTCTTGCAAAAGGAAGAGTAGTATTGATGGAGAACTATACGACATTTAGTTTGTTTCAGATTGTTCCATAACAATTCTTCAACTATTTATCACCAGTACAGTATTTATTTACAGTGCTAAAAAAAAAGTAAACTTTGTCATAATGAATTTATTTGTACATATAGATAAAATTGTCCACAACACATCAGCATGAAAAGAGATTTTATTCATCTGAACCTGCAGTCTTTACAAAGGCAAAACAGTTTCGATGGAGAACTATACAGCACCTAAAGTGTTTAAGATTCTACCATTTTTTCTTTAAAGCAGAAGATAAACTATACATTTTACTTCTAATTTATTTCACATGCCTGTTAATAAATATAATTATCATCACAGTGATATATATTGATGACCATTTACACACCCCCATGTATCCGTTTCTCTGTAAATTATCCATTGTAGATATCTGGTTTACAACCGTACCTATCCCCAAACTGTTACACATGTTACTAACTGACAATAATACAATATCATTTACTCAGTGCTTTACTCAGTTCTGCTTTTTCTTTTTATTTGACACCAGTGAAGATTTTTTTTATTCATTATGGCATATGACCGATATGTTGCTATCTGTAAGCCATTACACTATCACCAAAAATTGTTTAATGTTCATTGCAGGCACCTGGGTCTCTGCTTGTACAAATTCTATATTAATGACAAAGGCAGCATCAACTATGTCATTTTGCCATTCAAAAGTAATCCATCACCTTTTCTGTGAAGCCAAAGCTCTGATCAAGATTTCATGTGCGGGGACTGAAATATTGATATACTTGGAGTTTTTGTTGTTTGGCTTTTTTTCCATTTTTGTGCACTGTGATGTCTTATGTAAAAATAATTCTCATCATCTTAAATATTAATTCAAGAAATGGAAGGAGGAAAGTCTTCTCCACCTGCTCAACCCACCTCACTGTAATCCTCCTCTACTATGCAAATGCAGCATCAGTGCTACTGATTCCAAGATCTCAGTACTCAGAGCTCCTGGAACAAAGCTGCACCATGCTATACACAGCAGTGACACCCATGTTAAATCCTCTGATTTTACACCATACGTAATAAAGAAGTTAAGAGAGCCCTGATGAGATTGGTGAAGGGCAAGTGAGCTCTTAAAGACAAGGAATTAAAGCGGGAGTCCGGCGAAAATTTTTTTTTTTAGATGTCAGCAGCTGCAAATAGTGCAGCTGCTGACTTTTAAAATAAGGTCACTCACCTGTCCCGGGGTCCAGCGATGTTGGCACCCGAGACCGAACCGTCCCTCAATCCTCGGTTGCCGCCATTCTGAGTGAGGGAATCAGGAAGCGTTGCGGCTTCACTTCCCAGTTCCCTACTGCGCATGCGTGAGTCGCGCTGCGAGTTCTCAATGGTCCCCGCTATCTCCTGGGACCTGTGTCTTTCCCAGGAGACAGCGGGGGAGTGTGGGAGGGGGCGTGACTCCCGCGGGAGTCTATTCCCGGAAGTGGGTGCAGATACCTGAATTATACAGGTATCTGCACCCCCCTCCCCCCTGAAAGGTGCCAATTGTGACACCGGAGGGGGGGGAGGAATCCGATGAGCGGAAGTTCCACTTTTGGGTGGAACTCTGCTTTAATAATAAAAAATATTTAGAAGATAGTATTAGGCCCCTTTCACACTGGGGCGGTAGGGGGCGTCGGCGGTAAAACAGCGCTATTTTTAGCGATGTTTTACCGCGGTATTCGGCCGCTAGCGCTGCGGTTTTAACCCCCCACTGGTGGCCGAAAAAGGGTTAAAACCACTGGTATAGCCGCGCTGTCCCATTGATTTTAATGGGCAGGAGCGGTTTAGGAGCGTTGAATAAACCGCTCCTTCACCGCTCCAAAGATGCGGCTCGCAGGAGATTTTTGCTTCTCCTGCCAGCGCACCGCTTCAGTGTGAAAGCCCTCGGGCTTTCACACTGAACAAACAGCGGAGGCTGTTTAGGGGCGGTTTGCAGGCAGTATTTTTAGCTCAATAATGCCTGCAAACCGCCCCAGTGTGAAAGGGGCCTTATCCACCTCAGATCTGGACACTTTCACCCTCTTCCTTCCCAGGCCAATTTTCAGCTTTCATTGCTTTCATACGTTGAATGACAATTACTCTTTACTTTCTTTTTATTTTTTTTCTATAAAAGCAAACAAATACTGAACATTTTGAAAAAAACATGTTTCTCTTAGTTTCTGTTATTACATTTTGCAATTGATCTTTCTCTATAATTGTAGGCCAAGATGCATTCTATTACATTTCTTTGGTAAAAGAACCCAAAACAGTATATACAGTATTCTTTACTCTGTGTGAGAGTTATAGAGTCTACAAACTATGATCAGTCCTGATATAATGACTGCCTCATTTCTTGAGGCCCTAAAACCCTAAAACATGACAGTACAAATATCCCCATATGACCCATTTTTGGAAAGTAGACAGTCCAAGGTATCTAGTTAGAGGCATGGTGAGTTTTTTGAAGTTGTAAGCTTTGTCAAAATTTTTGGGAGAATTAAGAAATTAAATAAAATGCGGGGTTTTTTTTCATAGAGCTGTTAAAGTTTTAAGAAGTTATTTGGTACAAACAGTATATGCATACTTATAACAGAATGTGTTTTGGGGTATAACTGTCTCTGAGTATGGGGATACCACATGTGTGAGACTTTTTCACAGCTTAGATGCATATAGTGGCCTAAAATCCAAAGAAGTGCCTTTGGGCTTTCAAGGAGCATAAACTATGCATTAGACATGTGCGGTTCATTTCGTTCCGAATTAATATTCAGACACATTTTTTGTTATTCGTATATATCCAAATACCCGAATTACAATATAAACAAATTCGAATCGAATTTTACATTGAACTCCAGTTGCATTCTAACTACACATATTGCTGAAATCAAAGACTGTGTGTGTTATTATAGTACCATTTCGAAATAATGCTGTTTTTGTTAAGCCAATGGTGATTTAAAGAGTCATTGCAATCATTTGGTGAAGATTTTTCTTTTATTTGTTCACTTTGCTGCATTCAAATCGAAAACAATATAACATTTTAGTTTCAACCAATTCAAAAACGTATCAATTTGATCGCTTCGAATCGAAACAAAACGATAAATTAGAAGAAAATTATAAAATTCCGAATACGAATTCCGAATACGAATTCCGAAAACGAACTGAATGAATCAACCGAATTTAACAAAATAACTAGTTTGACTTATCAAAACGAAACGAAACAATTTTTTTCGTCATGCACATTTAATTTCCTGACGACTTAACACATTTTTGGTGAGCACCAGGACAGAAGAAAAAAACACCTACAAACTGACCCCATTTTGGAAAAGCTTTTGAAAATGTCATTTTTTGGCACAAGTTTTTGGATATATCAGGAAAGAGAATAAAATGTATTTTTTTTTTACACAACGTTGTCAATTATTAAGATATTTCTAAAACACAGCATTGGCATACTTAAAATTACACCCCAAAACACTTTCTGCTACTCCTCCCTTGTATGGCTATACCACATGTGTAAGACTTTTTTACAGTCTAGCCTCATAGAGGGGCCCAAAATCCAAGGAGTTCCTTCAGGCACTCTAGGGCCATAAATGACGCATCTAATTTCATGACTACCTATCACATTTTTGGAGGCCCTGAAGCACCAGGACAGTGGAAACACCCACAATATGACCACAATTTGGAAAGCAAACACCCCAAGGTATGTGTAAGAGGCATATTGAGTATTTTGAAGACTTCCTTTTTTTCCACAAGTTTAAAAAAAATGCAGATAGAAAATTAAAGGTTTTTTTTTTTTTTACACACAGTTGTCAGTTTAACAAGATATTTCTTACACACAGCATAGGCATACTTAGAATTACACGTCAAACAAGTCCAAAGAAAATTCCCAGCTCAACTCACCAGCCAGCCTGCAAACAACAAAATTACCCTGTTTGCGTTAAAAATATGGGTTTAGTTTGCACACATTTGCAAATACATGCATAAGCTGTAGAGCCACTTCATGGCATCCTAGTATTACCTGCAGTCCTAACTCTATATATACATAATGAGAGCCTCCACAGTGGAAGCACATGCATAATAATGGATAGATAGAGGGCAGGTAATCCTAGAGGGAGCCCAACCCTTCTTAAGGGCATGGGGGTCCAGTGGACACCCAGCATATAGCACAATGGCAGCAAAGGTGTCCAGTGCATCCCCTCACCAGTATTCCAACAGTACAAACAAATGGTCACTGCCCACACCTATAACTGGCCTTCGCAGCAGGAACACATGGAAGGGGGCGATGCATGTCTAACAAAACGAAAGAAAATTTCCAGCTCAACTCACCAACAAGTTTGTAAACAACAGAATTATCCTGTCTAACAGTTTGCTTTCTTTTTGATCAGCAGTGGCTTTCGCCTTGGAACTCCCCCATGGATGCAAAGGCTTGTCTCACATTTGCCAATATATCAGTGCGTTATTGTAGATTTACCATAGTATATTGCAGTATGTTAGTGCATGTTTCAGGCAGTATAACTTCAGTGTGTTGGTGCACATTTACCGCAATATATTGCAGTTCGTTACCGTACGTATAATGCAGTATATTTCAGTGCGTTATTGCAGGCTTACTGCAGTATATTGCAGTGCATTAGTGCACATTTAACACAGTATATTTCAGTGTATTATTGCGCATTTAATGCAGTATATTTCAGTGCAGTATTTTTCAGTGCATTAGTGTGAGTTTACCACAGTATATTGCAGTACGACAGTGCAGTTTTATTGAAGTATATTGTAGCATGTCAGTGGAGTGTGTCTGTGTAGTGAGTAGTCAAGTTAAAGTGCACCAAACACCACTTTCCATTGATTAAAATGCATCCACGTACACATTTTCCCATCTTTATTATATTTTGTTAATAAGCCCCCCCCTGCATTATGTCTGGGAGGGCAACAAGGAGAGTCAGACATTTCCATGGTGGACGTGGTCCGTCCTCAGGCAGGGCATCATTTCCTCTGTTTAGAGATGTTGCCCATGCTATCCAGCCACAGCATGCAGAGGAGGCGGTGGACTGGCTTACTAAACCATCCTCACCCTCCTCAACCTCCATCGCCCAAGCAGAGACTAGTGCGCAGTCCACCACAGCTGCCAGAGTGGCTTCTTCTGTCTCCTTGTCCACAGCTACTCCTGCCATAGCCCCAGCATCAGGCATGGAGGAGTCAGCTGAGCTATTTGAACACAGTGTCAGCCACTTGTTCCTTGACGATGCACAGCCATTACTTGATTCAGATCCTGCTTCTGAGGTTGAGGAAGGTAGGTGCATGAACCTACAGAGAGGGGAGAACACTGGTAGACAACAAATTGGCAGTCATGTTCCCCCAGTCGCAGCATATTGGCAAGTTAGCCCCAGTGATGAAGAGGATGGGGGGGATGATGATGATGATGGAGTCATTGATGCGACTTGGGTGCTGGATAGAGCAGAGGAGGAAAGTGAGGGTGAGGCACAACCCCAACTATGCAGCTATCATTGAAGAGTAGAGGGCAGAAATCCTATTCCACCAGATTATGGAGCTGTTATCTCCCGGCCCACTTCCCACAGCTCAGCTGTCTGGGCCTTTTTTTAGCACATGTGCAGCCGATCGCATTATTGCAATTTGCAAACTTTTCCTCTAGCATGTCAAGCGTGGCAAAAACACCAGCCATTTGGGTAGCACATGCTTGACAAGGCATTTAACCTCCCACCACTCAGCCCATTGGCATTTCTCTGAAAGACTGTCTAGGTTGCCTAGCTTTGTGGGTGTTGATTTCATCTGGAAGAATTTTTTTGGTGTAGGTCTCATGGGCACAACAAACACTCAAAGACCAATTTTTCCACACCTGTTTGACAGGTGCATGTCATTTAAGTTTTTGACAACAAGGCCAATTCTTGCTTTCATCAAGAGTACCCCTATAGGGTTATGGTGTGAAGGTACCATGGACACCCAAAGACCAATTTTTCCACACCTGTTTGACAGGTGCATATCATTTAGATTTTTGACAGCAAGGCCAATTCTGGATTTCATCAAGAGTACCTTTGTAGGGTTAGGGTGTGAAGGCTCTACCAACACCCAAAGCCCAATTTTTCCGCACCTGTTACTTCTATCCAAAGTCTGCGAAAGAGACACCAGAATTTATCCAAAAAAAATCTCTAATCTCGTTCTGAGTGCATAAATAGTGGCCTCATCATACAGACTGGCTCCCCAAGCCGTTGTTTACAAAATAAAGAAAGCTTGCAGGGAAAATGTGATTTTGTTTGGCTTTATAAATGTCATTATTGCCGCAGCAGGTTCTATACATGGTACAGATGTGCCACTTTGCAGGCAGACTAAGGGGACCCCCCAGGCATTATATTGAAATTATTTTTTCATTTTTTTTGTTATTTCTCATTTTTATGGTTTCACTTAAGCATCAGTAAATCACTGCTAATTTAAAAAATGATGTTTTTTTACAAACGTTGTGTTTATTGATACATGTCCCCCAAGGCAGTACCCAGACCCCATACCCAGTGCTCTGCGCCTCGAGCCCACCCTTTTTTAAAGCCTATTAGAGCCTCTAGTTCTAATCACCTGCTTAAAAAAAAGCACCTCCCGAAGGCGCATGCGCGGTAGCTCGCAAGATGGCTGCTGCCCGCTAGAGCTCCGCTCCACCACAGCCCTTTGATCGCCGCCGGAGCCCGCTAAATGACCCCACAATCCTGTCACCGGGTGGATCGGGTAGGGCAGATATCAGGGATCCATCCGATGTCCGCGGCACAAGCGAGGAGGAACCTGAGCGAACGGATGGCCGCGGCGGCCGCTCCCCTCAGCTATGCTAAGATGGCGGCCAGAGGCCTACTCAGCGCGGAGGATGCTGAGGCATCCATTGCAGACCAAGACTTGCCACCACCGCAATCACCAGGTATCTCCTCTCCTCCCCGGGAATGGGCTGCATCCCTGTCCCTGTTAAACAGACTGAATGACGGTCTCCCCTCCACACCCCAGCTTGATCCGCACACAGGCATGCTCCTGTCAGTGAGCGAGGAAATGGCTTCCATCCCAGCCCCTAATGATTTCCCCTCCATGATGACAGCGTTCTCTCATCTGCTCTCTAAAAGTTTAGCAGCAAATGCAGCCCAAATTACATCATCCATAGGTCTGAGAATGGACACTATAGAAAGGAAGGCAGATCAATCAGTTGCAAGGATTAACCAGAATTCAGCCAGAATTCAGGATGTCCAGGACCAGCTAGAAGTGGCGTTGGCAAAGATCGATGACCTTGAGAACAGGTCCAGACGTTATAACTTTAGACTCAGGGGGCTCCCTGAATCTGAAAAGGATGTGCAGGCTGCTGTAAAATCCCTGCTCCAGGCTCTCATCCCAGGTATCCCTGAACACCGTTTGGAATTAGACAGGGCCCACAGAGCTCTTCAACCCCCCCGCTCGGATGGCCTCCCTCGAGATATCATAGTGAAACCACATTTTTATTCGGTGAAGGAGGAGGTCATGAAAAAGTCTAGGCTATCTGATAATCTAATGCTCCTTGGCCATAAAATCCAGGTGTTTGCGGATTTATCGCCATACACAGTACAGAAGAGGTGTGCACTGAAACCACTCCTGCAGATTTTGATGGAAAAAGAAATTACATATAGGTGGTCCTTTCCTCTCCATTTAAATTTCTCCTACAGAAATAAGAGCCATGCCTTCTCATCGTTTGCTGAAGGGGAACGCCTGTTTTTGCACCTGGGCCTAATTGAGCAGGAACCCACCAGCTCCAAGTCAGCCAAGGGATCCTCATCATCATCTAAAAGGCCTCCACCAGTGAGCCCGCTGCAACCCACCTGGCTTCAATCAAGCTACAAGCGATCAAAAGAAAATGCTCCGACATGATTCTCAGGCTGTGTTCATTACCTCTTTTACTGTCTGGAGACTTTCCATTATTCCCCTCAGTCTGGCCACAGATGTCTCTTTGGGCTTCCGGGACTAGCTCCTCACTAGTTGGCCCCCTTTGAAACGTGATCTTCACCATCTCTTTCCAAGAGGGGGACTTAATCCAAGTTCATATCGGACTCGAAGTTACCTACACCCACTGGGGTCGGACATTGCTGAGGGGAAGGGATGGGGGCAATACACCCCTACAGTCTCCCCTAGTTTCCCTCCATTTTCTGAAATTCTAGTTTATGCATTTATGCCTCTCTAGCGCGGTTAGACGCTCTAGGGTGGGTGTCGTTCTTTCACACATTAAGGGACTCCCAAACAGGTCATGGGAGAGCTAAGTTGGTTTATGTTATATTTCTTTTTCATATCCTTTGATCCTCAGCTCCCCTGGGGTTTCTGGTTCCCCCTCGCGACTGGCGAGGGACAATTCGCGGGAGGCGAGAAGGGTGAATCACATAGGACCCAATCTTCTATGACAAGCTTTTGGTAGATCGGCACTCCCGGGTTCCCAGCCTTGAGAGCTGGGGACCGGGTTGCCGATCAGGCAAGTTTTATTTTGTGGTTTTTATTTATTTATTTATTTATTTATTTATTTATTTTTTCTTCACACCCGGTGACTCAAATATTTTTCAGTTGCACTCTACCTGTTATTAGGTTGTTCAGGGCATTACATAGCATGGGCCTCCGTATGGCCTTTAGTTGTACATTTATATTTTAGGTGTCGGGGCTGTGGTGGACCCAGCACGCCTCCAGCGGATTCCAGGTCCACAGTAGGCGCACTTGGTTTCCTTTCCAGATCCCCATAGTAGGGGTTTCTGGTCCTCTCAGGATTTGAGGGTTGAGGTGGCTAGTTCACTTCAACCCAGGGGTGGGAAGGGGTTCAAGGACCCTAAGGCTCATTGTTATCAGGGAATGTACTGGATTGCTATACATGTACCTCTGCCTAACATAATGTTTTTGCCTCTCTTCTTCTCTTATCTTCTCCCTCCCTTCTCTTTACTTCTCTTTGCTCATCTGAGCCCTCCAAGGTTCCAGATGGACTCGTGCCCTCTCACCGCAGGTCCGGATTATTTGTTCCAAAGGTTCGTGTGGCTGCTTGACTTGATATCTCTGCCCACATGGGGTAAGTCAAAAATTCTCAATATAGGGGCACCCCCTCTGGTTCATGGCTGACCCGCATGGTCCTTCCCCCTCCCTTCACATATTATCCCATAACACACAGGGACTCAATTCCCCCGTTAAACGTAGGAAATTGTTCCAATTATACCACACCATGCATGCAGATGTAATACTCCTTCAGGAGACCCATTTCCCTTCTACTTATAAGCCTTCCTTTCTCCACCAACGCTTCCCACAATTTTTTTTAGCTTCCAGAGAAAATAAAACTAAAGAACTAAAGAAGTAGCCATCTGCTTTGCCAAACACATAGTAGTAGTTATAGTAGGTGAGGTTGAAAAAAGACACAAGTCCATCAAGTCCAACCTATGTGTGTGATTATGTGTCAGTATTGCATTGTATATCCCTGTATGTTGTGGTCATTCAGGTGCTTATCTAATAGTTTCTTGAAGCTATCAATGCTCCCCGCTGAGACCACTGCCTGTGGAAGGGAATTCCACATCCTTGCCGCTCTTACAGTAAAGAACCCTCTATGTAGTTTAAGGTTAAACCTCTTTTCTTCTAATTTTAATGAGTGGCCACGAGTCTTGGTAAACTCTCTTCTGCGAAAAAGTTTTATCCCTATTGAGGGGTCACCAGTCCGGTATTTGTAAATTGAAATCATATCCCCTCTCAAGCGTCTCTTCTCCAGAGAGAATAAGTTCAGTGCTCGCAACCTTTCCTCATAACTAATATCCTCCAGACCCTTTATTAGCTTTGTTGCCCTTCTTTGTACTCGCTCCATTTCCAGTACATCCCTCCTGAGGACTGGTGCCCAGAACTGGACCGCATACTCTAGGTGCGGCCGGACCAGAGTTTTGTAGAGCGGGAGAATTATCGTTTTATCTCTGGAGTTGATCCCCCTTTTAATGCATGCCAATATTCTGTTTGCTTTGTTAGCAGAAGCTTGGCATTGCCTGCCATTGCTGAGCCTATCATCTACTAGGACCCCCAGGTCCTTTCCATCCTAGATTCCCCCAGAGGTTCTCCCCCCAGTGTATAGATTGCATTCATATTTTTGCCACCCAAATGCATTATTTTACATTTTTCTACATTGAACCTCATTTGCCATGTAGTCGCCCACCCCATTAATTTGTTCAGGTCTTTTTGCAAGGTTTCCACGTCCTGCGGAGAAGTTATTGCCCTGCTTAGCTTAGTATCGTCTGCAAATACAGATATTGAACTGTTTATCCCATCCTCCAGATCGTTTATGAACAAATTAAATAGGATTGGACCCAGCACAGAACCTTGGGGAACCCCACTACCCACCCCTGACCATTCTGAGTACTCCCCATTTATCACCACCCTCTGAACTCGCCCTTGTAGCCAGTTTTCAATCCATGTACTCACCCTATGGTCCATGCCAACAGACCTTATTTTGTACAGTAAACGTTTATGGGGAACTGTGTCAAATGCTTTTGCAAAATCCAGATACACCACGTCTACAGGCCTTCCTTTATCTAGATGGCAACTCACCTCCTCATAGAAGGTTAATAGATTGGTTTGGCAAGAACGATTCTTCATGAATCCATGCTGATTACTGCTAATGATATCGTTCGTATTACTAAAATCCTGTATATAGTCCCTTATCATCCCCTCCAAGAGTTTACATACTATCGATGTTAGGCTAACTGGTCTGTAATTCCCAGGGATGTATTTCGGGCCCTTTTTAAATATAGGAGCTACATTGGCTTTTCTCCAATCAGCTGGTACCATTCCAGTCAGTAGACTATCTGTAAAAATTAGGAACAACGGTCTGGCAATCACTTGACTGAGTTCCCTAAGTACCCTCGGATGCAAGCCATCTGGTCCCGGTGATTTATTAATGTTAAGTTTCTCAAGTCTAATTTTAATTCCGTCCTCTGTTAACCATGGAGGTGCTTCCTGTGTTGTGTCATGAGGATAAACACTGCAGTTTTGGTTACTGAAGCCCCCCGATTCACTCGTGAAGACTGAGGAGAAGAATAAATTCAATACCTTCGCCATCTCCCCATCCTTTGTAACCAGATGTCCTTTCTCATTCTTTATGGGGCCAATATGGTCTGTCCTCCCTTTTTTACTGTTTACATACTTAAAGAATTTCTTGGGATTTTTTTTGCTCTCCTCCGCTATGTGTCTTTCATGTTCTATCTTAGCTGTCCTAATTGCACCTTTACATATCCTGTTGCATTCTTTATAAAGTCTGAATGCTGAGGATGATCCCTCAACCTTGTATTTTTTGAAGGCCTTCTCCTTTGCTTTTATATGCATTTTTACATTGGAGTTAAGCCATCCAGGACTTTTGTTCGTTCTTTTAAATTTATTACCCAATGGGATACATTGGCTAATGCCCTTATTTAATATGCTCTTAAAGCAAACCCATCTCTCCTCCGTATTCTTTGTTTCTAATATTTTATCCCAGTTTATGCCTTTTAGCAAGGTTTGTAGTTTAGGGAAGTTGGCTCTTTTGAAATTCAGTGTCTTTGTATTCCCTTTGTGTTTCCCATTTATGTGTTTTATACTGAAACTAATTGTCCTGTGATCGCTGTTACCTAAATTGCCCCGCATTTCCACATCCGTGATCAGGTCTGTATTGTTGGTAATCAGTAGATCCAGTAATGTTTTATTTCTAGTTGGTGCGTCTACCATCTGACCCATAAAATTGTCCTGCAAGACATTAAGGAACTGGCGAGCCTTGAATGAATGCGCGGTTCCCTCCGCCCAATCTATGTCTGGATAATTAAAATCCCCCATTATGATCACACTTCCCATCCTTGCTGCTACTCCAATTTGTGATAGGAGATCCGTCTCCACTTCCTCCCTCAGGTTTGGGGGCCTATAGCATACTCCCAGTATTATTTTCCCCTTAGCTTTATCCCTTTGGAGCTCTACCCATAAGGATTCCACCTCCTCTCTAGCTCCCTCAGTGATGTCATCTCTCACATTCACTTGTACATTATTCTTGATATATAGGCATACCCCTCCCCCTTTTTTACCCTCTCTATCCTTGCGGTATAGGGTATACCCTTGAATGTTTGCCAGCCAATCATGAGAGCTGTTGAACCAGGTCTCTGAAATTCCCACAAAATCCAAATCCTCCTCGTACAACAGTATCTCTAGTTCACCCATCTTGTCCGCCATGCTCCTGGCATTGGTGAACATGCCACATAGTTTAGACTGGTCGCATATTGTCTTCGTATTGGGTGTTTCGAGATTGCAACTAGGACTTGCTACTATACTCACCTTGTGTTTTTGTGCTTTGGTTAACCTACCACTAATGCCCCCAATACTACCCTCTGTAATATCATCCGCGCTGGCTATCACTGCCTCTGGACCCTCCCCCCCATCGCCTAGTTTAAAAACCCCTCTAACTTTTTGGCCATCTTCCTTCCCAGCAGATCTGCACCCTCCTCATTTAGGTGCAGTCCGTCCCTTCTATAGTACCGGTTACCGACTGAGAAGTCGGCCCAGTCCTCCAGGAACACATCAACATCTCACAATCAGAAATAATAACTGCCCCCCAAGGCCGATATATTCTGGTGTCTGGCCATATAGACGGAGAACTCTACACGTTTGTCTCCTACTACTCTCCTAATAAGGGACAAAAAAACTTTTTTGAAACACTACACAAATTAAAATCCCACCTGCGAGGCAGGATCATTGTTGGGGGAGATTCGAACACGGCATTTGACTTTTCTATTGATAAGTCTGCTGGGAATAGGCCGACTTCTAGACGCCCCTCCAAACAGAGCGTTAAAATTGCGAGGCTGCTTCATGAGGAGGGACTGATTGATATCTGGAGAGAAACTAACCCACGTAAGAGAGATTATACCCACTTTTCGGCACCGCATAATTCCTACGCCAGGATAGACCACATTTTCACACGGTCAGCATCCATTCCCCTAATCAGGAGATCTAGGATAGTAGATACCCCCTTGTCAGATCATTCAATGGTAACTCTCCTCATGCAGAGGTCGGGGGGAGCAGGGGGCCCGCCTCGCTGGCGCCTGCAGGAATCCCTTTTGAGTGACCCGGTACAATGCTCCTTATTGGAAGAGGCCATCAAAGAATACTTCCAAATTAACGCGACCGGTGAGGTTTCCCGGTAACGGTATGGGCGGCCCACAAGCCAGTAATTAGAGGGAAGTTGATCCAGATGTCTTCCAAACTTAAAACTGAACACAGAATAGACACAATCAGACTAACAGAGGAATACCATAAAGCTTCGAAGGCGCATAAACAAAACCCCTCGCCTGAATCCTTGGTAGACTTGGATAAGGCCAGAACCCTCCTAAACCTTCAGTTGACCACGGCTGCCGAAGAACACCTTAGATGGACGGGGGCTAAACTTTACACACAAAAAGATAAAATAGGATCTAAACTAACAGTGAAACTGAGCCCCAGACCCCGCTCTTTGGCATTCCCGAAAATTAAAGTTTCCTCGGGGGACCTGACTCAAAATCCCGAAAAGATCATGACAGCTTTCCATAAATTCTATTCCGAACTCTACAAACCGAAATTCTCCCCCACTCAAAGCTCGCAGCATACTTTCTTGGACTCCCTGACACTACCTACTTTGTCACCCGAACACAGGGACCTCCTGGAGGCTCCCTTCTCCAATCAGGAAATACTAGACACAATCAAATCATTAAAAGGTAGGCTCTTCACCAGGCCCCGACGGCTTTTCAAATGGTTACTATAAGAAGTTTGGCGCTTCTCTAGCTCCCCATCTGACGAAACTCTTTAATGCGCTTCGGGAGGGGTCTCTTCTTGACGCTGACCTTAACTCGGCGTACATCTCAGTTATACCAAAACCGGGCAAGGACGCCAGCGAGGTGGGCAACTATCGGCCCATCTCTTTAATAAACAATGATATCAAAATCATGACTAAGATCCTAGCAAACAGAATAGCGAGCTTCATACCACTATATATACATGGAGATCAGGTGGGATTTATCCCTGGGAGGCAGGGCCCTGACCAGATTCGCCGCTCCATAGATATTATCTCACTTCTGCGATCGCAGTGGGACGGGGGACCCCCCCAGAAAGGCTTTCTCCTATCGATTGATTTAAACAAAGCTTTTGACTCGGTGGACTGGGGTTACCTGTCTGGTATCCTACGGAGATGGGGTTTTGGTTCTCATTTTCTGAACTTAATCAATACACTTTACTCTAACCCTTCAGCACAAGTACGACTGATGGGCAGATACTCATCTTCTTTTACTATCAACAGGGGTACCAGACAGGGATGCCCTCTCTCCCCCCTCCTATTCGCTATGGCCATCGAAACGCTGGCCATAGTGATCAGATCGAATCCTGACATAAAGGGGGTGATGTGTGGGGATAAGGAACACAAGTGTGCACTCTATGCAGATGACCTTCTTCTGTATATTACCTCCCCATTAATCTCTACGCCTATGATTTATAAGACGCTGAAAGAGTTCACTGCGATTTCGGGATTGGAAGTCAATATGACTAAATCCATGGCTCTAAATATCACAGTTCCTAATGACTCTCTCACACTCCACTCGAATAACTTTGACTTCTCCTGGGCTCCAGATGCTCTCCCTTATCTAGGGATCAAACTAACATCACATATAAACAATCTTTTCAAAGCTAATTACCCGCCTATGATTAATAAATGCAGAGCAGAGTTGACGAAGTGGTCTAAGGGTGGTCTATCCTGGCTAGGTAGGATACATGCGGTTAAGATGACGCTCCTCCCACGCCTTTTATACCTTTTTCGTTCTCTTCCGATTCCCATCCGGAAGCGCTTCCTAAGCAGCTTCCAGTCAGACATAACTCGCTTTGTTTGGGGGGGGCAAGGGTTACAGATGTCCTTCTCGCACTTTAGTACGCTTAAAATCACAGGGGGGACTGGGACTGCCAGACCTGTGGGGTTACTACCAGGCAGCACAATTAGCACAACTGTCAATCATTTACTCCAGAAACTACAAACCGGATTGGGTTTCAATGGAAAGGAAAGCGATCCCTCTTAACACTATTGATTACCTCTTGTGGTCGGACACCAGAAGTAGGCCAGCCATATTGGCTCCCACCCTGTCACACTCGATAGCTTTATGTACCAAGCTTTACACAAATCACTCTTTGATTTCCAGTCTGAGACCCTTGGCCCACCTATTTCATAACCCAAAGTTCCCTCCGGGACTTAATATAAAGGCGTTCCGCTGGTGGACAGACAAGGGCCTTTACCGCATAGGGCACTTCCTGTCCTCAAAGGGTCCGATTACCTTGGCCCACTGTAAGAAAAATCTAGGCATGCCAGATTCCGAAAAATTCAGATTCACACAAATTTCCCACTTCATACACACTATTTGGTCAACTAGGAAGGACCCTCCCTTTATTACTCCTTACGAGCAATGGTGCACTGACTCTATGAACCAGAGGGGGGGTATCTCTCTAATTTATGCAGCACTCCAATCGAACTTGGAAAAACCAGCTTATGCACGGGCCTTGGAAGAGGACACGGGCTGCTCCTGGAACGCATCTGATTGGTTTAGAGTCTCCCTACGCTCATCCAAAGGTATATGCAATGTATCATTAATGGAAGCCAGCTTAAAAGTAATGAATAGGTGGTACTATGTTCCCTCCAGACTGGCAATAATATACCCGGGAACGTCCCCGATCTGTTTTAGAGGTTGTGAGCTAGAAGGCTCTATGTTTCATATATGGTGGACTTGCCCCCGCATCAGGTACTTCTGGAAGAAAGTTTTCCGCACCATTAGCACATTGACGGGTGAACTAATCACCCCCAGTCCGACGATAGCACTGCTTAATCAATACATTCCTAATCTGACTAAACGTTTACAAGTCCTTTCCTTCTTCATACTGGTGGGAGCCAAGATTACCTTGGCAAAAGCCTGGAAGAAGCCTTCGGTCTCCTTTCAGGCTTGCAAAAGGAAAATCTCATGGATTATGGCACAAGAGCTTATAGTGGCAAAACTTACCGATAAGATTGAGAGATTTAACACTACTTGGGAACCATGGCTACGCATTGTGGTATCTCAATCCTGCCTGGTATGGAGAATACATCTCGGAACCTCTCCCCTCCTCACTGACCTCTACTTCTCTAACCTTACTTTCCTTTTCTCACGTTTCTTCTCTTCTCTCTCGGGACACTCTGCCCGTTCCTCAACAGACGAACAGTCTTTTCTGTACAAGCACTTCTGAAGTATTTGGTTTTCTCTTTTTTGGTGGCTTCTGTTTAACGTGTTTTGATTTTTTCTAAGCAGTCGGGATGGAGTTCTACCCATCAGGGATACCCGACTCCTAAATTTCAGGGAGTTGGTACATAGATTTCTAGCTCCTGGGATCACCCCAGATGTCCCCACAGTAAGAGCCCATTGGGGTGGGGCTTCTGGGAACCCAGGGGGGAAAGAGCGGTCACAGCACCGGACAGTAATAAGCTAGAATTCTCTTCGATCACCTTCTGGGTGGGTCGCCTCCCGACTGTCCCGTCTCCCTATTGGTTTGTCACTGCTGAATGACTCACACCTTATTGTTCAAAACAAATGTTGGCAAAACTGGTACTACCACAATTTATAGGTGCTTTAATTTCTGTATAGAAATGGCAATAACTGTTACAGGCTACTTTCTATGCCAATTTCCTATGTATACGGAAATTTTTTTTCTTACATTGTATGATACTGATCTTCAATAAACTTTTTGAAAATCAAAAAAAAAAAAAAAAAAAAAAAAAAAAAAGCACCTCCCTTTGGAATCCATGCGTCCGACTCCCTGCTTGTAGATAAGGAGGACGGAAGCATGGATGGGGCGGAGCCCATGCGCCCCTAATGGACGGGCCACCACTGGTGGTGGTAGTGTGATGGTCTGGGGCTGCTTTGCAGTTTCAGGACCTGGACGACTTGCCATAATTGATGGGACCATGAATGCAGTCTACCAGAAAATCCTGAAGGAGAATGTTCGGCCATCAGTTCGTGACCTCAAGCTCAAGCGCATTTGGGTTATGCAGCAGGACAATGATCCAAAACACACCAGCAAGTCCACCTCTGAATGGCTCAAACAAAGCAAAATTAAGGTCTTGGAGTGACCTAGTCAAAGTTCGGACTTATATCTGTTTGAGTTTCTGTGACATGACCTTAAACAGGCTATTCATGTTCAAAACCCCTGCAATGTGGCTGAATTAAAACAATTCTGCATTGAAGACTGGGTCAAAGTTCCTCCACAACGATGTGAAATACTCATTGCCAGTTATCGCAAAATGCTTGATTGCAGCTGTTGCTGCCAAGGGCGACACAACCAGTTATTAAAAGAAGAAAAAACTGCGCTTGGAATAAATCAACGAGCTGCGGTTACAAGTGAGGCACACCAATACAAAATTATAACAAAAAAAACGCGCTATAAAGTGATATAAACAATGATGAAAGTGTAAAGTCCCATATACAATTGTATAGTCCCATGTATAATTCAAAACAAAAAGAAGGTGAATCTGTCATAGGTGAATGGCGTGAAATTCATCCAGGATAAATAGGTGATGAAAAGACATATATCTGGAACACATCAATAGGTAATGCGCTTACCAGAAGTAAGCCGAAATGGAGCAAGTGGCTTAAACCCAGCCTGGGCCTTTAAATGAACGATCCAGGTGAGGCAGGAAAAAACACTCGTCCCGTGTATCCAGTCCACAGAAGTTTTCCAAAAATATATAACAAAAACATAGCGTAATACTGATAACGTAAAACACTTCAAAAACAAAAAATAGGTGCAACACTCAATCTTAAACCTAAAATCATGTGTGATCATATAACGTCCAGTGTTAGTAGCGACAACTGGGATGGTTGTATGAGTGTCATGCAATCATGCAAAGATATATATTAGTTAGTAGGTAAGATAGAAACGTGAACGACACCCAGAATCTGCTTACCAGATATAGATGGAAAGTAAGCATGTAGTAATCACCCAGATAAAGACATGAGTATTGATAGGTCAATATACTGCAGGTTTTTTCTAGCAAGCTCTGACTTTATCCATACTTCCTCCAGCATGCTAATCATGATTGTTTTTGTGATGGTGATTAGGGATGAGTGAACCAGACTCATATTTGGTAATGACCATTTATGGTCAATGATTTCACCTATGCCCAGGATTCCTAGCTGTTTACCTTCTAGTAGCTGGGGATCATTTAGCTATGGGAATGGACAATATGAATGATGATGGGTTAATTTTAGGGAATATTGTTAACATTTTCCTAAACTATTTAAAAACATGGGGGTTTGTGCAACTTTAAATGAAGCAGGGTCTGCTGTGGTCCTCTGCCCCATGCCTAATCAGTAGAAAACAGGGGGCAAGAGATTGGAAATTTATAGGAAGCATGCGGTGGTAAAAAATAATTGAATGTGTAAAAAATATATATAGAAAAATATATTTCTTAGTTCATATATTTTATATATATATATATATATATATATATATATATATATATATATATATATATATAATGTCAATGTCAACTTTCAGAGCAATTTTCCATAATAACAATATTCTTATAATGATTTCAAAGATTTAACATAACATTATTCCATGATCCAATAAATTTCATCTATATACATACACGTATTAAAAAATGATGTGATGTGTGGGAAAATAGATGCGCACCTGGTGATAAAAAAGAAACAAAAGGAGGGGGAAGAAACAAGCAAAGAAATAAAAGGGAAAGAAAGAGAAAAAGGGGGAGAGTGAAATAAAATGAGGAATCCACCAAGACAAAAAGTAGAAATGTTTAGAATAGAAAGAAATCAGAGCCGAGAAGTGACATGTAAGAAGCATGACATACCTAAAGTAAGGAGGTGAGGATCATGGGTCATGGCTGTGCATAGTGTCCGTATGTGAGAAAGGAACCAATGATGCCTAGCCCACCTCTAGACGGTGCCTAATGAGGGAGCGCCCCTGTATTCCTGCCCCCAGATTCACGCTGGCGTGCAAAGGGAGAGGAAGGTGCTAGCAACTAGATGGCTCTGCCGTCCAGCGAGTGGCGCCAAAACGAGACTCCCTTGTCCCAATGATGTTGGCTGGTGTTGCGGCGCCACGAGGACCATGAGGCATGATGTTGATACACAGTGACAAAGCGCCCACCCAACCCGCGTCTTAAAGGTGGAGGAAGGGAGGGAACCAGCAGTGCATGTAGCAGCTCCCGGATTGGATAAAGCACCAGACAGCCCAGCAGTTCCCAGGCACAACCACCAAACAACACACATGAATATCAAAAAGTTGCCTGTGGAAAGCATGGAGTAAACGGCACATATCCCATTAGGAGTAGAGTTTTATTAATGAAGGATGGGCGTATTAATTAAAGAGAACCTAATTATAGATAGAAATACATTACTGAGAATGATAATAATAAACCACCACCGTGTACTTCCATCCCTGCATTAGAGTATTTAAAAACATGGGGGTTTGTGGGACTTTATATGAAGCAGGGCCTGCTGTGGTCCTCTGCCTTCATCCCTTTTTCCTAGTAGAAAAAAAGAGGGCAAGAGATTGAGACTTTATATGAAGCGTGCGGTGGTGTGTGTGTGTGTCAGTGTCAACTTTCAGAGCATAATCCATAATAACAATATTCTTATACTGATTTCAAAGATATCACATAACATTATTTTATGATCCAATAAATTTTATCTATATATATATATATATATATATATATATATATATATATATACACACATATTAAAAAATATCTATCTAGCCTATAATCTTGTTACTCTCTGTCACTGTTGGTAAAACGATATATACTGAAGTTTGTGGAATGGCAGTGTGTGTATAACCTGGTCTGGCTAATCCATTAAAATAGACAAAGAAAAAAGCCTAGG
This sequence comes from Lithobates septentrionalis, assembly GCA_037952835.1. Lineage (NCBI taxonomy): Eukaryota > Metazoa > Chordata > Amphibia > Anura > Ranidae > Lithobates > Lithobates septentrionalis. The sequence continues at coordinate 2,155,038 of JBBDGP010000254.1, forward strand.
GCTCAAGGCACAGCACGACCCCCTCAGGATTGTGAGGACAGAACAGGGGAGTATTTAAAAAGTAATTTTATTGAAAAAATAATGAAAACATTAAAATCAATGTCAATACACAATAGTATATATTAACAGTGGGGCAAAAAAGTATTTAGCCAGCCACCAATTGTGCAAATTCTCCCACTTAAAAAGATGAGAGAGGCCTGTAATTGTCATCATAGGTATACCTCAACTATGAGAGACAAAATGTGGAAACAAATCAAGACAATCACATTGTCTGATTTTTGAAAGAATTTATTTGCAAATTATGGTGGAAAATAAGTATTTTGTCCATATCAAAAGTTCATCTCAATACTTTGCCAACAAAGGATTTAAAACAATGACAGAGGTCAAACGTTTTCTGTAAGTCTTCACAGGGTTGTCACACACTGTTGCTGGTATGTTGGCCCATTCCTCCATGCAGATCTCCTCTAGAGCAGTTTGTGGTGATCTCCTCTAGAGCATGTTTTGGGGCTGTCGTTGGGCAACACGGACTTTCAACTCCCTCCAAAGGTTTTCTATGGTGTTGAGATCTGGAGACTGGCTAGGCCACTCCAGGACCTTGAAATGCTTCTTACAAAGCCACTTCTTTGTTGCCCGGGTGGTGTGTTTGGGATCATTGTCATGCTGAAAGACCCAGCCACGTTTCATCTTCAATGTCCTTGCTGATGGCAAGAGGTTTGCACTCAAAATCTCACGATACATGGCCCCATTCATTCTTTCATGTACACAGATCAGTCGTCCTGTTCCCTTTGCAGAGAAACAGCTCCAAAGCATGATGTTGCCACCCCCATGCTTCACAGTAGGTATGGTGTTCTTTGGTTGCAACTCAGCATTCTCTCTCCTCCAAACACGACGAGTTGTGTTTCTGCCAAACAGTTGTACTTTGGTTTCATCTGACCATATGACATTCTCCAAATCCTCATCTGGATCATCCAAATACTCTCTAGCAAACCTTAGACGGGCCCGGACATGTACTGGCTTAAGCAGGGGGTCACGTCTGGCACTGCAGGATCTGAGTCCCTAGCGGCGTAGTGTGTTACTGATGATAGCCTTTGTTACATTGGTCTCAGCTCTCTGCAGGTCATTCACTAGGTCCTCCCGTGTGGTTCTGGGATTTTTACTCACTGTTCTTGTGATTATCTTGACCCCACGGAGTGAGATCTTGCGTGGAGCCCCAGATCGAGGGAGATTGTCAGTGGTCTTGTATGTCTTCCATTTTCTAATTATTGCTCCCACAGTTGATTTCTTCAAACCAAGCTGCTTGCCTATTGCAGATTCAGTCTTCCCAGCCTGGTGCAGATCTACAATTTTGTTTCTGGTGTCCTTCGACAGCTCTTTGGTCTTCACCATAGTGGATTTTGAAGTGTGACTGTTTGAGGTTGTGGACAGGTATCTTTTACACTGATAACAAGTTCAAACAGGTGCCATTAATACAGGTAATGAGTGGAGGACAGAGGAGCCTCTTAACCACTTCAGCGCCGGACCATTATGCTGCTTAAGGACCAGAGGACTTTTTCCAATTTGGCACTGCGTCGCTTTAACTGCTAAATGCGCGGTCATGCAATGCTGTACCCAAACGAAATTTGCGACATTTTCTTCCCACAAATAGAGGGTTTTTTTATGGTATTTGATCACCTCTGCCGTTTTTATTTTTTGCGCTATAAACGGAAAAAGACCGAAAATTTTGAAATGATATTTTCTACTGTTTGTTATAAAAAAAATCCAATAAACTCAATTTTAGTTATACATTTAGGCCAAAATGTATTCGGCCACATGTCTTTGGTAAAAAAAATGTCAATAAGCGTATATTTATTGGTTTGCGCAAAAGTTATAGCGTCTACTAACTAGGGTACATTTTCTGGAATTTACACAGCTTTTAGTTTATGACTGCCTATCTCATTTCTTGAGGTGCTAAAATGGCAGGGCAGTACAAACCCCCCCCCCCCAAATGACCCCATTTCGGAAAGTAGACACCCCAAGGAAATTGCTGAGAGGCATGTTGAACCCATTGAATATTTATTTTTTTTGTCCCAAGTGATTGAATAATGACAAAAAAATTTTTACAAAAAGTTGTCACTAAATGATATATTGCTCACACAGGCCATGGGCCTATGTGGAATTGCACCCCAAAATACATTCAGCTGCTTCTCCTGAGTACGGGGATACCACATGTGTGGGACTTTTTGGGAGCCTAGCCACGTACGGGGCCCCGAAAACCAATCACCGCCTTCAGGATTTCTAAGGGCGTAAATTTTTGATTTCACTCCTCACTACCTATCACAGTTTTGAAGGCCATAAAATTCCCAGATGGCACAAACCCCCCCCCAAATTACCCCATTTTGGAAAGTAGACACCCCAAGCTATTTGCTGAGAGGCATGTTGAGTCCATGGAATATTTTATATTTTGAGACAAGTTGCGGGAAAGTGATAGATTTTTTTTTTTTTTTTTGCACAAAGTTGTCACTAAATGATATATTGCTCACACAGACCATGGACATATGTGGAATTGCACCCCAAAATACATTTAGCTGCTTCTCCTGAGTATGGGGATACCACATGTGTGGGACTTTTTGGGAGCCATCTGCGTACGGGGCCCCGAAAACCAATCACCGCCTTCAGGATTTCTAAGGGTGTAAATTTTTGATTTCACTCTTCACTGCCTATCACAGTTTCAGAGGCCATGGAATGCCCAGGTGGCACAAAACACCCCCAAATGACCCCATTTTGGAAAGTAGACACCCCAAGCTATTTGCTGAGAGGCATGGTGAGTATTTTACAGCTCTCATTTGTTTTTGAAAATGAAGAAAGACAAGAAAAAACATTTTTTTTTTCTTTTTTCAATTTTCAAAACTTTGTGACAAAAAGTGAGGTCTGCAAAATACTCACTATACCTCTCAGCAAATAGCTTGGGGTGTCTACTTTCCAAAATGGTGATAGGCAGTGAAGAGTGAAATCAAAAATTTACTCCCTTAGAAAGCCTGAAGGCGGTGCTTGGTTTTCGGGGTTCCGTACGCGGCTAGGCTCCCAAAAAGTCTCACACATGTGGTATCCCCGTACTCAGGAGAAGCAACAGAATGTATTTTGGGGTGTAATTTCACATATTCCCATGGCATGTTTGAGCAATATATCATTTAGTGACAACTTTGTGCAAAATAAATAAATAAATAAATAAATAAATTTGTCTCTTTCCTGCAACTTGTGTCACAATATAAAATATTCCATGGACTCGACATGACTCTCAGCAAATAGCTTGGGGTGTCTACTTTCCAAAATGGGGTAATTTGGGGGGGGTTTGAACTGTCCTGGCATTTTATGCACAATATTTAGAAGCTTATGTCACACATCACCCACTCTTCTAACCACTTGAAGACAAAGCCCTTTCTGACACTTTTTGTTTACATGAAAAAATTATTTTTTTTTGCAAGAAAATTACTTTGAACCCCCAAACATTATATATTTTTTAAAGCAAATGCCCTACAGATTAAAATGGTGGGTGTTTCATTTTTTTTTTCACACAGTATTTGCGCAGCGATTTTTCAAACGCATTTTTGGGGGAAAAAACACACTTTTTTAAATTTTAATGCACTAAAACACACTATATTGCCCAAATGTTTGATGAAATAAAAAAGATGATCTTAGGCCGAGTACATGGATACCAAATATGACATGCTTTAAAATTGCGCACAAACGTGCAGTGGCGACAAACTAAATACATTTTTAAAAGCCTTTAAAAGCCTTTACAGGTTACCACTTTAGATTTACAGAGGAGGTTTACTGCTAAAATTACTGTCCTCGATCTGACGTTCGCGGTGACACCTCACATGCATGGTACAATTGCTGTTTACATTTGACGCCAGACCGACGCTTGCGTTCGCCTTTGCGCGAGAGCAGGGGGGGACAGGGGTGCTTTTTTTTTTTTCTTTATTATTTTTTTTCTTTTTTATCTTATTTTTAAACTGTTCCTTTCATTTTTTTTTAATCATTTTTATTGTTATCTCAGGGAATGTAAATATCCCCTATGATAGCAATAGGTAGTGACAGGTACTCTTTTTTGAAAAAAATTGGGGTCTATTAGACCCTAGATCTCTCCTCTGCCCTCAAAGCATCTGACCACACCAAGATCGGTGTGATAAAATGCTTTCCCAATTTCCCAATGGCACTGTTTACATCCGGCGAAATCTAAGTCATGAAATGCTCGTAGCTTCCGGTTTCTTAGGCCATAGAGATGTTTGGAGCCACTCTGGTCTCTGATCAGCTCTATGGTCAGCTGGCCGAATCACCGGCTGCATTCTCAGGTTCCCTGTTGAGACAGGAGAGCCAGAGAAAAACACGGAAGACGGTGGGGGGGCATTCCCTCCCACTGCTTGTAAAAGCAGTCTAGAGGCTAATTAGCTGCTAGGATTGCTTTTACATGAAAGCTGACCGCTGGCTGAAAAGAATGATACCAAGATGATACCTAAACCTGCAGGCATCATTCTGGTATAACCACTCAAAGTCGTGAATGGCGTACCTGAAGACAAAAAAATGGTTAACCATAAAACACAGTAAACGGTAAAGTATAAAAAATTGCATACCTGAAAAGCAAACATGATAAACATATATCATACATAATAACAATAAAACATTGCAGAATAGAATACAGTAAAAAAGAGCAGAACAATAGAGAGAGAATAGAGAGAGGGAGAACAATAAAGCGACAACTATTTTTTTAAAATTTTATATATATATATATATATATATATATATATATATATATATATATATATATATATTTTTACACTTTTTTTTGTAACTAACTTTTATAACTGTAACCGGTTCCCGGTTCGGGCCTCTCAAAATGCGATGGCATTTTGGGAGACCCTGTGAGAGTGTGCCTAGTCTGTGCAATGCTGTACCCTACGCTAATATTCAACTAGTGAATGGTAGCGTTCAAAACATTCACCAATGCAAAGACCAGGATTGTCAGGACAGGAGGGACAATAATAGCGGGTGTCACGCCTATATCCGCGCTTGCTGCAGACACAACATCTTTTTTGGGGGGTTCGTTGGGTAGGGGTACTCGGGAGGACATAAAGAAAATGCCTCTTATGCAGCCGACTGCATTTGGTTGGAGATGTGAATGGGGGAAGTACGGGCGCTGCAGAAGTGGTGGGTTCCCAATTAGCAGAAGGGCACTATGGGCACGATGGGCCTGTTTGTCTTCTTCTTGGTGGCAGCGGGACACTACTTGTGCTTGCCACCTCACCAGCTTGAACTGCACTTATGGGACTCGCCACGTCACCAAGTGTTACTGCAGTGCTGGTTTGACTACGACCGGGGTGTACTAGGCCACTGGCGCTTGCCAGTTCACCAAAACGCTACCAAAAAACTGTTAGCAATCGCAGGGATCAGGACTGACTCTGTGAACGCTGCAGTTATGCCTTTAGTGTTTTGTAAGTGTCAGTGATCGATCGATACTGCACTTGGGTGGGCTGGGCTGGGCCGGGCGGAGGGGCAAAACGCAGGTGCTAGCAGGTATCTGGGCTGATCCCGCTAACACTGCATTTTTGGGAACCCTAAACTGCTGGGGACGCTAGTATAGATCTGATCGGATCAGATATTGATCCGTTCAGATACTATACCACTAAGGGAGGCGTATGCTGCGTGCGTGGGTGTTAGCGGTATTCTGACGCTGCCTGGGGCGACGCATATCACCGCCGGGCGATCAGGGGGCTAAACCTTTATTAGGTAATAAACGGCGGGTGCCCTGACACTATAAAAAATAAACAAACTAACCAGCGTCATCCGTAACAGTTATACGGTGATCACTGGTGAAAGGGTTAACTAGGGGGCAATCAAGGGGTTAAAACATTTATTAGATAGTATATGGGGGTCCCTGACGCTATAAAACGCTGACGGTGAACCTAAATATTTATGTCTCTAACTAGCGTCACCAGTGACACTAATACAGCGATCAGAAAAATGATTGCTTAGTGACACTGGCGACAGGGGGTAATCAAGGGGTTAAAACTTTATTAGGGGGGTTAGGGGGGTACCCTAGACCTAAAGGGGGCTAACAGTAACTGTCCTACCCCACTAACTGTCACAAACTGACACCATGCAGTAATCAGAAAAAAAAACAAAAAACTGCTTGGTGTCAGTGTCACAGGGGGGGGAGGGGTGATTGGGGGGTGATCGGGGGGATAGGGGGGTAAAAGGGGGTGTAAAGTGTGCCTGGCATGTTCTACTGTGTGTGTTGTGTTTTGCAACTCACTCAGATGTCTTCTCTCCTCTGCGCCGGAACGGAAACTGCCGAGCCGAGGAGAGATGACATCACACCCCCTGCCTCTGTGTACTACACAGAGGCAGGGGAAGATTCTCATTGGCTGGGAGCGATCGCGAGGGGGGGGCCACGAATTGATGACCTCCCCCTCATCTCTGATCGCTGCCAGACCAACGGCGACCGCCTCGGGCACCGGGGGGTCCGATCGAACCATCCGCCCGCAGGAAGGCAATCACGTACCAGGTACGTGATTTTGCCTGCCCGTGCCATTCTGCTGACGTATATCAGCGTGAGGCGGTCGTCAAGTGGGTAAAGAAGAAGATACAGGTCTGTGAGAGCCAGAAATCTCGCCTTGTTTGTAGGTGACCAAATACTTATTTTACGCCATAATTTGCAAATAAATTCTTTCAAAAATCAGACAATGTGATTGTCTGGATTTGTTTCCACATTTTGTCCCTCATAGTTGAGGTATACCTATGATGACAATTACAGGCCTCTCTCAACTTTTTAAGTGGGAGAACCAGCACAATTGGTGGCTGACTAAATACTTTTTTGCCCCACTGTAGCAGCGACTGCCCTTTTTAGTTAGTAGGCTGATACACGTAGCTGTTGGGGATGACGCCTGACATGTTTCAGACTAAATGTTCTTCTTCATAGGCTTTGTGTCATCTAGAGCCAACATGTTCTATAATTTAAACATATTTAAGTATTAATACAATAGTATAATCACATTGAAGATCGTTTAAAACATAGGTTGAGTAACCATCTGTGAAACTATGGCAAAGGAAGGACCATGTACTTACATGCCTGAGGTGTTCGCTGCTGACCAAAAGGGGGGGGGGCGGAAGTATGGAAATAAGCCTGCGCAAGTGCAGGGATATGATACAACCCTAATGATGTGTGGCTACTATTGTGTATTGACATTGATTTTAATGTTTTCATTATTTTTTCAATAAAATTACTTTTTAAATACTCCCCTGGTCTGTCCTCACAATCCTGAGGGGTTATGCTGTGCCTTGAGCACTAGGCTTTTTTCTTTGTAAAACAATATATTACACGTGTGATGACAAGAATTACATGTATAGTCATGTGAACATGTATAGTCATGTGAACATGTCTTATGAAAACAGATGACAAAAAAATTCATAATCAAAGCAGGATTGATATAGAATATGGCAGCTGGTATTTCAACGTGTTTCGTGACTGATCATATGGGCTTTCTCCTGAAGAGTCGCCTACAAACTATAAAAAAAGAAAAAAAATATATATATATTTATATATATATATAATATATATATATATAGAGAGAGAGAGAGAGAGAGAGATAGAGAGAGAGAGAGAGAGAGATAGATGATCTGACACAGTCAAACGAGACTTGAGGTCCCACATGATTTCATCCTTATCATACATCAGGAACGTGCCATGGATGCTGTCTTTGTTGGCTGCTGTCACTGTGTATGCTCCCACAGCTCCCATGGGTGATGTCCTTTGATGGCCAGCGGTTTCCAGCATCATATTATCAGCACACATATGGTTTTGTAAGTAACTGTGGAATAGAGAGGTCTCTTATTTTTTCCCTGTCTCATCTTTTGACTGTGTCAGATCATCTAGATATATATATATATATTTCATTTTTTTTATAGATAGATAATATGGGCTTGCTCCTGAAGAGTGACCTACAGTCATGAAATGCGTCGATCTACCAGCTGCCATATTCTATATCAATCCTGCTCTGATTATGAATTTTATGTCATCTGTTTACATAAGACATGTTCACATGACTATACATGTAATTCTTGTCATCACACGTAATATATATCATTTTACCAACAGTGACAGAGAGTAACAAGATTATAGGCTAGATAGATATTTTTTAATATATGTATGTATATAGATGAAATTTATTGGATCATGGAATAATAATATGTGATATCTTTGAAATCGTTATAAGAATATTGTTATTATGGAAAATTGCTCTGAAAGTTGACATTGACATTATATATATATATATATATATATATGAACTAATGAATAAATATATTTTTTACAAATTCATTTATTTTTTACCACTGCACGCTTCATATAAAGTCCCAATCTCTTGCCCCCTTATTTTCCTAAACTATATTTTTATTAAGGGATTTTTATACATTTCCCTTTTCTAAGAAATAAGTAATAAGGGATATAAATGTACCCTTGAGCACCCTTGTGCTCATTGTCCCACCCACTGTCCTACTAACACCATCCTGCACATACTACCCACCACCATACACTCCATACTCCTTTCCTGCACATACTACTCACTGCCATACACTCCACACTCCTCTCCTGCACATACTACCCACCACCATACACTGCTCACTCCTAACCTACACATACTACCCACCACCATACACTCCGCACTCCTCTCCTACACATATTACCCACCTCCATACACTCAGCACTCCTCTCCTACACATATTACCCACCTCCATACACTCCACACTCCTCTCCTGCACATATTATGTAAGTCATCTCAGACTCTATTAAACCACAGCCATTTAAGCCACCCCCAATATTTCACGCAATTTAAGCCACGCACACACTTTGCCACGGTGCGCTGAGTGCATCACATTTAATTTTATCAATGCCTAGGGCCCACTTTTTAACTTGCACACGGGCCCACTCATTTCATGATACGCCCCTGGAGAGAGCACAGCCTGCACATCTTCTCAGCTCTCTCCTCCTCTCTGCTCCTGTCATTACTTCTGTTGGCAACCCAGAAAGCTGCTTTGAACTTGCTAAAAGCTTTACAAATACTTTGCAAAAGCTTGCAGTTTAGACTGCTGTCATACAAGCTGTAGCCATGTGTACAAGGCCTCACTGTCCTGCAATTTAAAAAAAATTATCAGTTTTGCTCTTTGAGGTACTTTTCTCCAACTTTAAAAAAAAAAAACGTTGTTATTGTTTTATATTTTGAATTTTGTTAAAACAGTTTCAATTAGTTACTGTACATACTGTATCGGGAGATTAGAAGTTTAGTGAAGTTTTAAGTAAAGATGAATGTGATGTAATAGTTTTGTCCCTGAAGGTTTCTCTTTGTTCTCAACTCTGAGCAGATTATAAAACACAGCCTTTTCTTAGCTTTTGACTTGTAAGAGCTATAGCCGGACGTATTGCTGTACAGGTAAGAGATGTCATATTTATAATATTATATACTCACTATGAGTATTGGGTTGTATTCTCTTTGCTGGGTTATCAGTCAGCCCATATTTGCAGCAGGGATTTCCTTCTACTGTAGACCGGGGTTAACAAAGATACAATCTCTTTACTACTGAAAGATGTGAGTAAAGACGTTTGGAAGTACTTTTGAATGACATTGTTCAAGTCATCGAATTTACTAAGAATTTCTGTACAAATGTTTATGTGAAAATCTACTAGTGTATGGCCAGCTTTAGGCTTGTTGAAAGAGATCCTGATATACACACGCATTAATTACAAATTAGCATTGTGCAATACACTCATAATAATAGTGTGGTGAGCAGCGCTGTAAAACAAGGAAGCAATATAAAAAGAGAACAAGAAATATATTTTGATTTGTTCAGTGTATAGTGCATAAAATACCTACCAATGTAAAGATCAGAAATTTTGCTCTTTACTTTCACTGTTTACCTTTGCATTTTTTAACAATATTATTTTAATATTATTTTTGGGTGGAGCACTGAGTTTCTCTTTTTTTTTTTATTTGAATTGTCACATTATATCTGAAGTGTACACCTGTGGAGATTATTCCTAGACACTTACTGGAAAAAAGATTTTGATCTTTACATTCACATTTCTTCACAAACTATAGTTCATAAGAATGTACAGTATTTTTTTTCTTGTTCAAGTATTTTATTAACCACTTCAGCCCCGGAAGGATTTACCCCCTTTCTGACCAGAGCACTTTTTACAATTTGGCACTGCGTCACTTTAAATGCTAATTGGGCGGTCCTGCAATGCTGTACCCAAACAAAATTTGCGTCCTTTTTTTCCCACAAATAGAGCTTTCTTTTGATGATATTTGATCACCTCTGCGTTTTTTTTTTTTTGCGCTATAAATATAAAAAGACTGAAAATTTTGAAAAAAAAATATATTTTCTACTTTTTGTTATTAAAAAAAATCCAATAAACTCAATATTAGTCATACATTAAGGCCAAAATGTATTTGGCCACATGTCTTTGGTAAAAAAAAATGTCAATAAGCGTATATTTATTGGTTTGCGCAAAAGTTATAGCGTCTACAAACTAGGGTACATTTTCTGGAATTTACACAGCTTTTAGTTTATGACTGCCTATGTCATTTCTTGAGGTGCTAAAATGGCAGGGCAGTACCCCCCCCCCCCCCAATGACCCCATTTTGGAAAGTAGACACCCCAAAGAAATTGCTGAGAGGCATGTTGAGCACATTGAATATTTTATTTTTTGTCCCAAGTGATTGAATAATGATAAAAAAAAGTTTTACAAAAAGTTGTCACCAAATGATATATTGCTCACACATGCCATGGTTATATGTGAAATTGCACCCCAAAATACATTTAGCTGCTTCTCCTGAGTATGGGGATACCACATATGTGGGACTTTTTGGGAGCCTAGCTGTGTACGGGGCCCCAAAACCAAGCACTGCCTTCAGGATTTCTAAGGGCGTAAATTTTTGATTTCACTCCTCACTACTTATCACAGTTTTGAAAGCCATAAAATGCCAAGATGGCACAACCCCCCCCCCCCCCCAATGACCCTATTTTGGAAAGTAGACGCCCAAAGATATTTGCTGAGAGGCATGTTGAGTCCATGGAATATTTTATATTTTGCCACAAGTTGCAGAAAAATGACAAACTTTTTTTTTTTTTGCACAAAGTTGTCACTAAATGATATATTGCTCACACAGGCCATGGGCATATGTGGAATTGCACCCCAAAATACATTCTGCTGATTCTCCTGAGTACGGGGATACCACATATGTTGGACTTTTTGGGAGCCTAGCCGCGTACGGGGCCCTGAAAACCAAGCACCGCCTTCAAGATTTCTAAGGGCGTAAATTTTTGATTTCACTCCTCACTACCCAGATCGGGGGTGACTGGGGGTGAAATGTGTGCCTAGAGTGTTCTACTGTTAGTGTAGTGTTGGTGCACTTTCTTGGATGTCTTCTCTCCTCGGCGCCGTAACGAGAAGACTGACACGAGGAGAGATGACATCACTTCCTCTGCCGCTGTTTACATTACAGAGGAAGAGGAAGATTGTCATTCGTTGGGAGCGATCGCGAGGGAGTAGCCATGAATGAGTGGCCTCCCCCTCAGCACGGATCGCTCCCCTAACGATGCCGACCGACTCGGGCACCGGGGGGGTGCGACGCACCCCCCTGCCCGCGGGAGGCAAATCACATACCAGGTACGTGATTTTGCCTGCCCGTGCCATTCTGCCGCAGTATATCTGTGTTAGGCGGTCGGCAAGTGGTTAAAGATTATCAGAAAACATTGAATGTAATAAGTAAAAAGAAAAATTTTACATCGTAACATTAAAATAATCTTATTACAGGAAAGTATTGCTCTATTCGCATGTGACATCATATAATTGTTTAGTTAAGAATTAAATTAAGAAAGATCAATGCAGTAAATTAGTAGTTATCTATCTAAACAAGAATCTACCTTATATATATATACATTTATGTAGAGTTGCCTTTATGTACAGTATTTTTATGTTTTTATCTTGTTTTTTTTTTTTGCTTTTTGCACCACACCATTTATAAATGTATTAAACTGTGTATTTAGATTTTCTTGAGTAGTTGCAGTAAGTTTGCATTTATAGGTTATGGGTGGAACTTATTTTGTTAACTTTTTTAACTAATTATAATATTATTTTTTATAAATAAATGTAAATTTTTTGTGCAACACTGTTTTTATACTGTTTTTTTTTTCACTGCTTAACACTACATGCACAAATTCACTGAGGGTTCAGTCACATTATGCACTGAGAATATGTTTTAAAATGTTTTGCGACAATTATCCGCGACGGCGTATAACACGCACCCCAAATTTAGGAGGGAATTTTAAGGAAAAAAACTTTTAGGAGGGAAGTTTAAGGAAAAAAACTTACATTTAAATGCCCATCAATGCAGCCTTATTAGTATCCACCTGCAGCCTTGTCTATCATTGCAGCCTTGCCCAGTGTCCATCTGCAGCCTTGCCCATTGCCTTTGCAGCCTTGCCCAGTGCCTTTGCAGCCTTGCCCAGTGCCTTTGCAGCCTTGCCCAGTGCCTTTTCAGCCTTGCCCAGTGCATCTGCAGCCTTGCCAGTCTCTTTGCAGCATTGCCCAGGCGCTGATTATTTAAAATTGGCGCCGATCTAAGCTGACTGTGAGCGGAGTTGAGCGAGCACCGGCGAGATACACAAAGCCGAGTGTACTCGGCTAGACTCGGCTGCTCTCGCAGTCCCGCCCATCTCCACTGATTGCGAGAGGAGAGGAACAAGTGGCACCGACAAACACATAGCCGAGTGTACTCGGCTAGATTGGGCTCCTCTCGCAGTCCCGCCCCTGACTGTGAGTAGAGCCAAGAATAGCCGAGTACACTCGGCTATGTGTATATTGCTGGCGCTCGCTCCACTCACAATCAGCGGAGATCGGCGTATAACACGCACCCACGATTTTCCCCTGATATTAAGGGGAAAAAAGTGCGTATTATACGCCAATAAATATGGTAGTTGTATTAGTTTTCATTTTTATCTTTGTTTTCTTTATTTCCACCCATTGATCCTACGAATAACACACTTCCTGTCCAAGGGTGACAACACTGTCTCACTACACTGCATTTATGAAGGGGAAATGTTCTGTAGTCCACATATAGATCTCAGGCAGAGATGACATATACAGACAATATTAGAGATTTCAGTGCAGCATTTTCAGCTCACTACAGGAAGTTATGAGCTCAATGGACTTCTCAAAGGATCCACAGGTATTTTTTTGCAGCTACAAAACAGATCTAAAGCCTTGTACACACGGTTCCATTGTTGGTAGGGGATTGTCTGTTGACAGACTGTTGTCCTAAAATCTTACCGTTAATACGCTCCTGTTGACAATTGTTGTCCAACTATCAGCCCAACAAATGTTGGATGGCAGGCTAGTAAACTTTCAAGGGACAACGGTTTGACATCAGATTTTCGTATGGTCAGTACACAAATCCGTCACACAAAAGTCGAAAGTACAAACACGCATGATCGGAATCAATGCTCACCAAACACGAAATTAGCAGAAGGGGTCCAAAGGGTGGCACTCAAGAGCTGAAATTCCTCTTAGTTAGTCACTATGTTCGTGCTTGTTGCACGACAATTGTGTAACATTAGTATGCAAGACAAGATCCTGGCACACGCCCTTTTGACAAAAATCAGACGCTTAGGTTGGCCAACAATCGTACCGCGTGTACGAGGCTTAACATTACACCTTTAATTGTATATTTAAGACCAAAAAGTAGTAAGGTCATTGTTAGGGGTTAATTATTTTACTACTGAGAGACTAAAGCCTGGTACACAGGATGATATTATTGGACTAATAATCGTCCATTTTTTTTATGCTAGTCTCATATCGAAAACAAAGAGGTTACTCGACTTACCAAAATTCTCGTAGGACAGAATACAACTTCAGAAGTGATATAATGTGTTGAATTGTTTTGTAATGTATTCTTTCATTTCCGAGCAAGTGTACTCTTGCTCTTATGATATTTTTCAGTACTAATTAAACGAAAATCAGATGGTGAGTTCACTTAAGATACAAATTTACTAGCCTGCACCTTCAGGTTTTGTCATCTGAAAAGTTGGAATTGGCTGTCAAAAGCACTATACTAACGATCAGATAATTGGCCGAACATTCATCGTACAAATTTTTTTTTCAGATCTGCTTACTGTGTGTATGAGCCTTTAGGCAGGCTATAGACTATGCAAAAACCACTGGTTGCAGGAAAGAAGATCGCTAGATTCCCCCATCAACACTGATGGTGCTGATGGGGGAATCCCTCCCAAGGAGCTATTGTGTTCTGCCAGTGGTGGGGGGGGGGTCATGGGGATCCATGCCTGAGAGGAGAACACAATCATTGCACTAGCAGCTAAAGCCACTAGCAATAATCACATGCTAAATATCCAACATGCTGGTTGAACCCAATTTATGCTGATGGATCGACTTGGGTACAATCAGCCTGCCCACAAACGGATTGACTGAAAGTCAGAAACAGCCAGGCAATCAGCATTTTTAGGGGGAGAAGGCAGGGAGAGACAACATATTTTATTTATGTTTCTCAATACAGGTTTCCTTTAACCCCCAAGACACAGTGGTTGATTTACTAAAACTGGAGAGTGCAAAATCTAGTGCAGCTGTGCATGGAAGCCAATCAGCTTCTAACTTCAGCTTGTTCAATTGACAAAAAAACTGAAAGCTGATTGGTTTCTATGCAGAGATGCACCAGATTTTGCACTCTCCCGTTTTAGTAAATCAACCCGAGTGGCTGGTAAAAGACGACGATTTGTTATTATACTTACGTGTATGAAAACTTTTTAAAAAGAACAGAAATTATGTTTTTTTAATTATTGCTTTGTTTTACATTTGGATAATTTCTGGATAAAGAATATTTGTACATTATACCGTATTTAGATTTAAACTACTTTATTGCTACTTCTAGTATATACAACTTGTGTATTATTATATATTATATTTTTTAACTCTGCTGTTTTCTAAAAAATGAATTTAGTTTTTGTGTAGAAATGTGTCCATATCCCATGGAAAACACATCTATACTCTAGATGTGCACATTTTGCTATTTTTCATTAAAACTGACCACAAATAACAAAACAATGATCTTAACCAACAAATTCCCTTTTTACATACACAGGTTTTGTGAAGAAATACATTTAGTTTCTGTGTAGAAATGCGGCCATGTCCTATAGAAAACATTACATCTCCTATAGATGTGCACATTTTGCCCTTTTTCATGAAAACTGGAAACACATTGATCATCTTTAGCTCTGTCTACTTTTTCTTCATCTATTTATTTGGAATGCTGGTGAACATAATTATCATTGCAGTGATATGTTTGGACCTCCATTTGCACACCCCCATGTATGTATTTCTCTGCAACTTGTCTGTTGTTGATATTTCTTATACAACTGTTACCATTACAAAACTTCTCTACATCTTACTATCTGGAAATAATTCAGTGCCATTTACACAATGCTTTATCCAAATGTATTTTATTTCGAAAGCGGACAGCGCTGAGGCCATAGTTCTATTTATAATGGCGTATGACCGATATGTCGCAATTTGTCACCCTTTGCACTATCATCGTATACTTAGTAAGAAAATCTGCATATTACTAATAATAGCAATCTGGATTGGTGGGAATGTAAATTCATGTTTAATTACAAGTTCATTCTTAAGAATACATTTCTGTTCTTCTGTTACCATTCGCCAGTTCTTCTGTGATGCTAAAGCTCTCATCAACATTTCCTGTGGTGGTACTGAAATGTATTATATTGTCATGTATGAAGTGTATTTATTATTTGGGCTCTGCCCAGTTATGTGCAACTTGATATCCTATGTACAAATTTTTAAGATCATACAAAATTTTAAATCTAAGGATAGCAGAAGTAAAGTCTTCTCCACCTGTTCATCCCACCTCATTGTTTTGGCACTCTTTTATGGATCTGCTGCATCTGTATACATGACCCCACCATCAGATCGCTATGACTTACTCGAACAGATCTTAACCATGTTCTACTCCACAGTAGTCCCGATTAGGGATGAGCCGAACACCCCCCGGTTCGGTTCGCACCAGAACCCGCGAACGGACCGCAAGTTCGCACAAACGTTAGAACCCCATTGACGTCTATGGGACTCGAACGTTCGAAATCAAAAGTGCTCATTTTAAAGGCTAATTTGCATGGTATTGTCCTAAAAAGGGTTTGGGGACCCGGGTCCTACCCCAGGGGACATGTATCAATGCAAAAAAAACTTTTAAAAACGGCCGTTTTTTCGGGAGCAGTGATTTTAATGATGCTTAAAGTAAAAAAAAAAAAGTGAAATATTCCTTTAAATATCGTACCTGGGGGGTGTCTATAGTATGCCTGTAAAGTGACGCGTGTTTCCCATGTTTAGAACAGTCCCTGCACCAAATGTCATTTTTAAAGGAAAAAATCTCATTTAAAACTGCTTGCGGGTTTAATGTCATGTCGGGTCCTGGCAATATGGATGAAAATCAGTGAGACAAACGGCATGGGTACCCCCCAGTCCATTACCAGGCCCTTTGGGTCTTGTATGGATATTAAGGGGAACCCCGCACCCAAATTAAAATAAGGAAAGGTCCCTATATACTCTGAACAGCAGTATACAGGCGGTGCAAACAAGACAGGGACTGTAGGTTTGTTGTTAAGTAGAATCTCTTTGTAATTTTGAACATTTTTAATGTGTTTAGCTCCAGCCAAAAAATCTTTTCTAAGCTTTTTGGAAAACATAGGGAAGGGTTATCACCCCTGTGACATTTGTTTTGCGTCTTTCCTCCTCTTCAGAAGATTTCACCTCACTTTTTTGTCCCAATGAAAAATGTTTTTTGAAAATTTGGGTTTTTTTGTGGAACAAGGATTGGAAAGCATCAGTGGAAAGGAGAAATTGTTTTCCCATATTAACTCTTACATGAGAGAATTTCCCTTCCTATGGGTAGATTTCATCTCACTTCCTGTTGTCTCCTTCCGTTTGCAAGTAGGAGTCGTTTGTAAGTTAGATGTTTGAAAGTAGGGTCCTGCCCTATATACTCAGCAGAAATTTGGGCCTTAGGTGTTGCTGTGGCCAAAACACTGTAAGCCCTCACAGGGCCCTGCTGTGAAATATTAGATCAAGAATTGTAATTACATGCCCCTGTTGAACAGGAGCTGAAAAATTAGGCCTTAGGCACTGGTGCTGGTGCCACAACACTGCAACCCCTCACAGACACTCTAGTTGGAACGCAGGAACGAGCACTGCTGCAAAGTATTGCATCAAAAATTGTAATTACACGCCCCTGTTAGACAGGGGCAGAAAAATTGGGCCTTAGGCACTGGTGCTGGTGCCACAACACTGCAACCCCTCACAGACACTCTAGTTGGAACGCAGGAACGAGCACTGCTGCAAAGTATTGCATCAAAAATTGTAATTACACGCCCCTGTTAGACAGGGGCAGAAAAATTGGGCCTTAGGCACTGGTGCTGGTGCCACAACACTGCAACCCCTCACAGACACTCTAGTTGGAACGCAGGAACGAGCACTGCTGCAAAGTATTGCATCAAAAATTGTAATTACACGCCCCTGTTAGACAGGGGCAGAAAAATTGGGCCTTAGGCACTGGTGCTGGTGCCACAACACTGCAACCCCTCACAGACACTCTAGTTGGAATGCAGGAACGAGCCGTGCTGCAAAGTATTACATCAAAAATTGTAATTACACGCCCCTGTTATACAGGGGCTGAAAAATTGTGCCTTAGGCACTGGTGGTGGCGCCCAGAACCAAAAATGTTCTTACAAGCTATCAGCGTGATGATTGAGGAGGAAGAGGATAATTACTCAGGGATAATCACTCAGCATCAACATAGGCAGTCTTTGAAGGGATCTGAAAAAAATTATTCAGTTACATCAGCATCAGGTGCTTGGTAGCTGGTGGTGATCCAAGACTGATTCATTTTTATGAAGGTCAGCCGATCGACCGAGTCAGTGGACAGACGCACCCTGTGATCGGTTACCACGCCTCCAGCAGCACTGAATGTACGTTCCGAAAGAACGCTGGATGCAGGACAGGCCAGTAGCTCAATTGCATACTGTGCAAGCTCTGGCCAGTGATCCATCCTCAAGACCCAGTAACCCAGAGGATTTTCGGTGGGAAAGGTGTCCAAGTCTGATCTTGCCCCTAGGTATTCCTGCACCATGTAAAACAGACGCTGGCGATGGTTGCTGGAACCGATCATACCTTGGGGCTGCGGACCAAAAAATTGTCTGAACGCATCGGTCAGACGGCCACCTTCTCCACCGCTCCTTCTTTGACTGACCGAAGCCTCAGCAACACGTTGTCCAGAAACAGGAGTTTGTAACCTCCCAGTCTCTGGGAACGCGTTGCACAGACCTTTCTGCAAGGCCTCCCGAAGATGTTTCATCCTCTGCTCCCTCTGCGATGGCAAGATAAGGTCCGCAACCTTACCCTTGTAACGTGGATCAAGGAGGGTTGCCAGCCAGTATTGGTCCTTCTCCTTGATACCACGAATACGAGGATCCTTACGCAGGCTTTGCAGGATCAGGGAGGCCATGCAGCGTAGGTTTGCTGAGGCATTCGGTCCGGAGTCCTCTGGGTCACTAAGGACAACAACGTCCGCAGCCACCTCCTCCCAGCCACGTACAAGTCCATGTGTTCCTTGGGACTGATCCCTTAAAGACTGCTGATGCTGAGTGCCAGGCTCCACCTCCATACTGACACAATCTTCCTCCTCCTCCTCCTCCTCCTCCTCGTCCTCTTCCTGTGTGATCGGCGGGCACGCAGGAACACTGTCTGGATAAAGGGGGCCTTGAGAGCTAAGGAAGTCCTCCTCTTCCTGCCTCTGTTCTGCCTCAAGTGCCCTGTCCATTATTCCACGCAGCGTGTGCTCCAACAGGTGGACAAGGGGGACAGTGTCACTGATGCATGCACTGTCAGTGCTCACCATCCTCGTGGCCTCCTCGAATGGTGACAGGACAGTGCATGCATCCCTGATCATGGCCCACTGGCGTGGGGAAAAAAAACCAAGGTCCCCTGACCCTGTCCTGGTGCCATAGTCGCACAGGTACTCATTGATGGCCCTCTGCTGCGTGTGCAGCCGCTGCAGCATGGCCAACGTCGAGTTCCACCTGGTGGGCATGTCACAGATTAGGCGGTTCTTGGGCAGGTTAAACTCCTTTTGGAGGTCCGTCAGCCGAGCACTGGCATTATATGACCGGCGGAAATGCACACAGACTTTCCTGGCCTGCCTCAGGACATCCTGTAAGCCCGGGTACCTGCCCAAGAACCGCTGCACCACCAAGTTAAGGACGTGAGCCAAACAGGGCACATGGGTCAGTTGTCCCTGTCGGAGGGCAGAGAGGAGGTTGGTGCCATTGTCGCAAACCACCATTCCTGCCTTAAGTTGGCGTGGCGTCAACCACCTCTGAACCTGCCCCTGCAGAGCTGACAGAACCTCTGCCCCAGTGTGGCTCCTGTCCCCCAAGCACACCAGCTCAAGCACCGCATGGCATCTTTTGGCCTGCGTACTTGCGTAGCCCCTTGAACGCCTACGGAGCACCGCTGGTTCCGAGGAAGAGGCCATGGAGGAAGAAGAAGAGGAGGGGGTGGAGGAGAGAGGTGTGTCACAATCAGCATTTTGGAGGCGTGGTGGCGGAACAACCTCCAACACTACTGCACCTTGTCCTGCATCCTTCCCAGCTGCCAGCAGAGTCACCCAATGCGCCGTGAAACTTAAGTAACGTCCCTGTCCATGCCTGCTGGACCATGAGTCAGCGGTAATATGCACCTTACCGCTGACCGCCCTGTCCAGCGAGGCATGGACATTGCCTTCCACATGCCGGTAGAGAGCCGGAATCGCCTTCCGTGAGAAAAAGTGGCGTTTGGGTACCTGCCACTGAGGAACCGCACATTCCACAAACTCACGGAAGGGGGCAGAGTCTACCAACTGAAAAGGCAGCAGTTGAAGTGCTAGCAATTTTGCCAAGCTAGCATTCAACCGCTGGGCATGTGGATGGCTGGGAGCAAACTTCTTTCGGCGGTGCAGCAGCTGGGGCAGGGAAATTTGCCTGGTACAATCTGACGTCGGTGTACCAAAAGCAGATTGCCCACAAGTACTTGGCTGTGACACACCTAATTCTACACCTTCATTCCTCTCACTGCAGGTCTCAGAGAGGACTGAAGGTCTAGTGGGGTTGGAAATCTCAGCTGATGAGGAGCAAGGAGAGATCCTCTTTGTTCTTTGGTGTGGGTCTTTCAGATACGCTTGCCAACGAACTGCATGGCAGGTCAACATATGTCTGGTCAAGCATGTGGTACCCAAGCGGGAGATGTTTTGGCCACGCGAGATACGCTTGAGACATATGTTGCAAATAGCAGCAGTGCGATCTGATGCACTCGTCTCAAAAAAGGCCCACACCAAAGAACTTTTTGAATAACGCGCAGAGACTGCAGCGCCCTGCACATGTGGAGCTTTGGGGTGTGATGCAGTCAATGTGCTGCCCTTAGGCTGGCCCCTGGAGGGCATCCTGCCTCGTTGGTGATGTGCCGCCTCCTCCTCCTCCTCCTCCTCCTCTCTCCTATCAGGCACCCACGTTGAGTCAGTGACCTCATCATCCCCTCCCTCCTCATCACTGGAGCAAACCTGGCAGTATGCTGCAGCAGGGGGAGCATGACTGCCAGATTGCTGTCCTTCTTGGGCACCCCCTCTGTCCGTGCTCATGTTACTGCCTTCATCGAGCTCAGTATCATCATCAGAGCCTTCCAAACGCTGGGCATCCTCCTGGAGCATGTACCCAACACTGTGGTCAAACAGTTCGAGGGAATCCTCATGAGGACATGGTGGAGCTAGGGAAGGAGTCACTGATGACATTGAGCTGAGGGAAGAGGCCGCTGCTTTGCCAGACAAAGCACCCTGGGCATGGGTGAGAGAGGATGAGGAGGATGAGGACGGCTTGGTCATCCACTCGACCAAGTCTTCCGCATGTTGCGGCTCAACACGGCCAGCTGCCGAAAAAAAGGCCAAGCGTGTCCCATGGCCACGTGCTGATGAGGATGCACCGTCTCCACGACCAGCACTAGACACAGAGCCTGCTTGCCCTCTCTTATTGGCTTGTGACTGTCTGCCTCTCCTTCTTGGCCTTCCAGACATACTAATGGCCTGTAGCTGCACTAAGCTGGGATAGAACACCTGTAATTTTCTTCAGGTAGCTTTATATACTGTAACCAGACAAGCCTGCCTGTCAGTAGGAAGATAACAGGAACGGATCTAGCTGAACACTGTGAGCAGGACACACTGTACTAAATGTAAATAGTCTAGCTGCCTGACCGTGGTACTAATAGGATCAAAAAGAACACCTGTAATTTTCTTCAGGTAGCTTTATATACTGTAACCAGACAAGCCTGCCTGTCAGTAGGAAGATAACAGGAACGGATCTAGCTGAACACTGTGAGCAGGACGCACTGCACTGAATGTAAATAGCAGGAACGGATCTAGCTGAACACTGTGAGCAGGACGCACTGCACTGAATGTAAATAGCAGGAACGGATCTAGCTGAACACTGTGAGCAGGACGCACTGCACTGAATGTAAATAGCAGGAACGGATCTAGCTGAACACTGTGAGCAGGACGCACTGCACTGAATGTAAATAGCAGGAACGGATCTAGCTGAACACTGTGAGCAGGACGCACTGCACTGAATGTAAATAGCAGGAACGGATCTAGCTGAACACTGTGAGCAGGACGCACTGCACTGAATGTAAATAGCAGGAACGGATCTAGCTGAACACTGTGAGCAGGACGCACTGCACTGAATGTAAATAGCAGGAACGGATCTAGCTGAACACTGTGAGCAGGACGCACTGCACTGAATGTAAATAGCAGGAACGGATCTAGCTGAACACTGTGAGCAGGACGCACTGCACTGAATGTAAATAGCAGGAACGGATCTAGCTGAACACTGTGAGCAGGACGCACTGCACTGAATGTAAATAGCAGGAACGGATCTAGCTGAACACTGTGAGCAGGACGCACTGCACTGAATGTAAATAGCAGGAACGGATCTAGCTGAACACTGTGAGCAGGACGCACTGCACTGAATGTAAATAGCAGGAACGGATCTAGCTGAACACTGTGAGCAGGACGCACTGCACTGAATGTAAATAGCAGGAACGGATCTAGCTGAACACTGTGAGCAGGACGCACTGCACTGAATGTAAATAGCAGGAACGGATCTAGCTGAACACTGTGAGCAGGACGCACTGCACTGAATGTAAATAGCAGGAACGGATCTAGCTGAACACTGTGAGCAGGACGCACTGCACTGAATGTAAATAGCAGGAACGGATCTAGCTGAACACTGTGAGCAGGACGCACTGCACTGAATGTAAATAGCAGGAACGGATCTAGCTGAACACTGTGAGCAGGACGCACTGCACTGAATGTAAATAGCAGGAACGGATCTAGCTGAACACTGTGAGCAGGACGCACTGCACTGAATGTAAATAGCAGGAACGGATCTAGCTGAACACTGTGAGCAGGACGCACTGCACTGAATGTAAATAGCAGGAACGGATCTAGCTGAACACTGTGAGCAGGACACACTGCACTAAATAGTCTAGATAGAAGATAACAGGAACGGATCTAGCTAAACTGAATACAGTGTATATATATATATGCAACACCTGGGATGCATATATATACACAATACACTGTAAGTGCAGCTAACTGACTGACTGTTCTGCCTAATCTATCTAACTCAAATCAAATGACACTGTCTCTCTCTCTCTCTATCTCTCAGCACACCGGAACACACACTACACAGGGCCGCCGTGCAGGCGGCCTTATATAGTGTGGGGTGTGTACTAAATCCCCTGAGCCATAATTGGCCAAAGCCACCCTGGCTTTGGCCAATTACAGCTCTCTCTACTGACGGCGCTGTGATTGGCCAAGCATGCGGGTCATAGTGCATGCTTGGCCAATCATCAGCCAGCAATGCACTGCGATGCCGCAGTGAATTATGGGCCGTGACGCGCCACACGAATTTGGCGCGAACGGCCCATATCGTTCGCAATTCGACGGACGGTCGAACAGCCGATGTTCGAGTCGAACATGGGTTCGACTCGAACACGAAGCTCATCCCTAGTCCCGATGTTGAACCCTCTCATATACAGTCTACGAAACAAAGAAATAAGGAATTCTTTGCGGAAACTTGTGTTGTAACACTCACAAGTAGGGATGAGGTTTGGGTTTTCCATTACCATGGACTTGCATCAAATTGTCGTCATTTAAGAACCTGAATAACCTATATGGGAATTCACCAGGAAAAATGATTTGCAACCATAATGCACTGTCTAAACTTTGAACTGAGAAATAAGGGTCTTGAAATTAGCAATAAGGGGCTTTTGGATATGCCAGCCTCCTCATTATAAAAAGGCAAACTCACAGCATCAATGATGAAAATGTGCTGCTGATAGGGATGAGCCAAACACCCCCCCCCCCTCGGTTCGGTTCGCACAAGAACACGCAATTGGACCGAAAAATTTGCACGAACGTTAGAACTCCATTGAAGTCTTTGGGACTCGAACGTTCGAAATCAAAAGTGCTAATTTTAAAGGCTAATTTGCATGGTATTGTCCTAAAAAGGGTTTGGGGACCCGGGTCCTGCCCCAGGGGACATGTATCAATGCAAAAAAAAGTTTTAAAAACTGACGTTTTTTCGGGAGCAGTGATTTTAATGATGCTTAAAGTGAAAAAAAAAAGGTGAAATATTCCTTTATATATCGTACCTAGGGGGTGTCTAAGAATGCCTGTAAAGTGGCGCGTTTTTCCCGCGCTTAGAACAGTCCCTGCACAAAATGACATTTTTAAAGGAATAAAAGTCATTTAAAACTGCTTACGGCTTTAATGTAATGTCCGGTCCCGGTAATATGGATGAAAATCAGTGAGACAAACGGCATGGGTACCCCCCCCAGTCCATTACCAGGCTCTTTGGGTCTTGTATGGATAGTAAGGGGAACCCCGCACCGAAATTAAAAAAAAAGGAAAGGCGTTGGGCCCCAGGCCCTCTGAACAGCAGTATACAGGCAGTGCAAACAAGACAGGGACTGTAGGTTTGTTGTTAAGTAGAATCTGTTTGTAATTTTGAACTGGTACATTTTTAGAGTGTAGCTCCAGCCAAAAAATCTATTTTTAAGCTTTTTAGAAAACATAGGGAACATTTGTTTTGCTGTCTGTGCACCTCTTCAGAAGATTTTACCTCACTTTCTGTCCCAATGACAAATGTTTTTTGACAATTTGGGGTTTTTACTGAAACAAGGATTGGTGATAAAGCATCAGTGGAGAGGAGACACGTTTTTCCCATATTAACTCTTACAGGAGAGAATTTCCCTTCCTAGGGGTAGATTTCATCTCACTTCCTGTTGTCTCCTGTTTGCAAGTAGGAGTCATTTGTAAGTTGGATGTTTGAAAGTAGGGGCCTGTCCTATATACTCTGCAGAAATTGGGGCCTTAGGTGTTGGTGTTGCCACAACACTGTAAGCCCTCACAGTTACTCTTGGTGGGCACAGGAACAGGCTCTGCTGTGAAATATTAGATCAAGAATTGTAATTACATGCACCTGTTGAACAAGGGCATAAAAATTGGGCCTTTGGTGGTGGTGTTGCCACAACACTGTAAGTCCTCACAGTTACTCTTGGTGGGAGCTGGAACAGCCCTGCTGTGAAATATTAGATTAAGAATTGTAAATACATGCACCTGTTGAACAGGGGCAGAAAAATTGGGCCTTTGGTGGTGCTGGTGCCACAACGCTGTAAGTCCTCACAGTTACTCTTGGTGGGTGCAGAAACGGGCCCTGCTATGAGATATTAGATCAAGAATTGTAATTACATGTCCCTGTTGAACAGGGGCAGAAAAATTGGGCCTTGGGCACTGGTGCCACAACACTGCAACCCCTCACAGATACTCTAGTGGGAGCGCAGGAATGAGCACTCCTGTAAAATATTGCATCAAAAATTGTAATTACACGCCCCTGTTAAACAGGGGCTAAAAATTGGGCCTTAGGCACTGATGCTGCTGCCACAACACTGCAACCCTTCACAGATATTCTAGTTGGAGCGCAGGAACGAGCCATGCTGCAAAGTATTGCATCAAAAATTGTAATTACACGCCCCTGTTAAACAGGGGCTGAAAAATTGGGCCTTAGGCACTGGTGCTGGTGCCACAACACTGCAACCCCTCACAAATACTCTAGTTGAGTGCAGCAACGAACCCTCCTTGCAAAATATTGCATCTAAAATTGTAATTACACGCCCTTGTTAAACAGGGGCTGAAAAATTGGGCCTTAGCCACTGGTGGCGGCGCCCAGAACCAAAAATATTCTTACAAGCTATCAGCATGATCATTGAGGAGGAAGAGGACAGTCACTCAGCATAACAGGATAGTCACTCAGCATCAGCATAGGCAGTCTTGAAGGGATCTGACATTTCAAAAAAAATTATTCGGTTACATCAGCATCAGGTGCTTGGTAGCCGGTGGTGGTCCAAGACTGATTCATTTATATGAAGGTCAGTCGATCGACCGAGTTGGTGGACAGGCGCACCCTGTGATCGGTTACAAAACCTCCAGCAGCACTGAATGTGCGTTCTGAAAGAACGCTGGATGCAGGACAGGCCAGTAGCTCAATTGCATTCTGTGCAAGCTCTGGCCAGTGATCCATCCTCAAGACCCAGTAACCCAGGGGATTTTCGGTGGGAAAGGTGTCCAAGTCAGATCTTACCCCTAGGTATTCCTGCACCATGTAAAACAGACGCTGGCGATGGTTGCTGGAACTGATCATACCTTCGGACTGCGGACTAAAAAATTGTCTGAACACATCGGGCAGACGGCCACCTTCTCCACCGCTCCTTCTTTGACTGACCGAAGCCTCAGCAACACGTTGTCCAGGAACAGGAGTTTGTAACCTCCCAGTCTCTTGGAACGCGTTGCACAGACCTTTCTGCAAGGCCTCCCGAAGATGTTTTATCCTCTGCTCCCTCTGCGATGGCAAGATAAGGTCCGCAACCTTACCCTTGTAATGTGCATCAAGGAGGGTTGCCAGCCAGTATTGATCCCTCTCCTTGATACCACGAATATGGGGATCCTTCCCCAGGCTTTGCAGGATCAGGGAGGCCATGCAGCGTAGGTTTGCTGAGGCATTCGGTCCGGAGTCCTCTGGGTCACTAGGGACGACATGATCCGCAGCCACCTCCTCCCAGCCACGTACAAGTCCATGGGTTTCTTGGGACTGTAAATGATCCCTTAAAGACTGCTGCTGATGCTGAGTGCCAGGCTCAACCCTCCCATGCTGACACAATCCTCCTCTTCCTCCTCCTCATCCTCTTCGATCGGCGGGCACGCAGGAACACTGTCTGGATAAAGAGGGCATAAGAGCTAAGGAAGTCCTCCTCTTCCTGCCTCTGTTCTGCCTCAAGTGCCCTGTCCATTATTCCCTGCAGCGTGTGCTCCAACAGGTGGACAAGGGGGACAGTGTCACTGATGCATGCACTGTCACTGCTCACCATCCTCGTGGCCTCCTCAAATGGTGACAGGACAGTGCATGCATCCCTGATCATGGCCCACTGGCGTGAGAAAAAAAACAAGCTCCCCTGACCCTGTCCTGGTGCCATAGTCGCACAGGTACTCATTGATGGCCCTCTGCTGCATGTGCAGCCGATGCAGCATGGCCAACGTTGAGTTCCACCTGGTGGTCATGTCACAGATTAGGTTGTTCTTGGGCAGGTTAAATTCATTTTGGAGGCCAGCCAGCCAAGCACTGGCATTATATGACCTGCGGAAATGCACACAGACTTTCCTGGCCTGCCTCAGGACATCCTGTAAGCCCGGGTACCTGCCCAAGAACTGCTGTACCACCAAGTTAAGGACGTGAGCCAAACAGGGCACATGGGTCAGTTGTCCCTGTCGGAGGGCGGAGAGGAGGTTGGTGCCATTGTCGCAAACCACCATACCTGCCTTAAGCTGGCTTGGCGTCAACCACCTCTGAACCTGCCCCTGCTGAGGTGACAGAATCTCTGCCCTATTGTGGCTCCTGTCCCCCAAGCACACCAGCCGGCAGAGTCTATCAACTGAAAAGGCAGCAGTTGAAGTGCTAGCAATTTAGCCAAGCTAGCATTCAACTGCTGGGCATGTGGATGGCTGGGAGTGAACTTCTTTCAGTGGTGCTGGGGCAGGGAAAATTTGCCTGGTACAATCTGACGTTGGTGTACCGATAGCAGATTGCCCCCAAGTACTTGGCTATGACACACCTAATGCTACACCTTCATTTCTCTCAGTGCAGGTCTCAGAGAGGACTGAAGGTATAGTGGGGTTGGAGATCCCAGCTGATGAGGAGCAAGGAGAGGTCCTCTTTGTTCTTTGGTGTGGGTCTTTTAGGTACGCTTGCCAATGAACTGCATGGCAGGTCAACATATGTCTGGTTAAGCAGACATGTTTTGGACACGAGAGATACGCTTGAGACATATGTTGCAAATAGCAGCGGTGGAATCTGATGCACTCGTCTCTTTGGCCCACACCAAAGAACTTTTGGAATAACGCGCAGAGACAGCAGCGCCCTGCACATGCGGAGCTCTGCGGTGTGATGCAGTCGGTGTGCTGCCCTTAAGCTAGCCCCTGGAGGGCATTCTGCCTCGTTGGTGATGTGCCTCCTCCTCCTCTCTCCTATCAGGCACCCACATGGAGTCAGTGACCTCATCATCCCCTCCCTCCTCATCACTGGAGCAAAGCTGGCAGTATGTTGCAGCTGGGGGAACATGACTGCCAGATTGCTGTCCTTCTTGGGCACCCCCTCTGTCTGGGCTCACGTTACTGCCTTCCTCTAGCTGGGTACCATCATTGGAGCCTTCAAAACGCTGGGCATCATCCTGGAGCATGTACCCAACACTGTGGTCAAACAGTTCGGGGGACTCCTCAGGAAGACATGGTGGGGCTAGGGAAGGAGTGACTGATGCCATTTAGCCAAGGGAAGAGGCCGCATTAGCAGCTGCTTTGCCAGACAAAGTACCCTGAGCCTGGGTGAGAGAGGATGAGGAGGATGAGGACGGCTTGGTCATCCACTCTACCAAGTCTTCCGCATGTTGCGGCTCAACACGGCCAGCTGCCGAAAAAAAGGACAAGCGTGTCCCACGGCCACGTGCTGATGAGGATGCACCGTCTCCATGACCAGCACTGTTGCCTCTAGACACAGAGCCTGCTTGCCCTCTTTTATTGGCTTGTGACTGTCTGCCTCTCCTTGTTGGCCTTCGAGACATACTAATGGCCTGCAGTGAGATGTAGCTGCACAAAGCTGGGATGTATATATATACTGATACTGCAGTTAGCAGAATCAACTGCCTGCCTGTAGTATTATTTGTATGAGAACACCACTAATTTTCTTCAGGTAGCTTTAGGTGCACACTGTGCAGAGGACACAGTGCACTAACTGTAAATACTGTAGCTGCCTGCCTGGTATTAATAGGAGCAGAACAACAGAAATTGTCTCCAGGTAGCTTTAGGTGCACACTGTGCAGAGGACGCACTACACTAACTGTAAATACTTTAGCTGCCTGTGGTATTAATAGGATCAGAAGAACACAACTAATTTTCTTCAGGTAGCTTTAGGTGCACATTGTGCAGAGGACGCACTACACTAACTTGTAAATACTACAGCTGCCTGTGGTACTGTACTAATAGGATCAGAAGAACACCACTAATTTTCTTCAGGTAGCTTTAGGTGCAGACTGTGCAGAGGACACAATGCACTAACTGTAAATACTGTAGCTGCCTGACTGTGGTATTAATAGGAGCAGAACAACAGCAATTGTCTCCAGGTAGCTTTAGGTGCACACTGTGCAGAGGATGCACTACACTAACTTGTAAATACTGCAGCTGCCTGCGGTACTGTACTAATAGGATCAGAAGAACACCACTAATTTTCTTCAGGTAGCTTTAGGTGCACACTGTGCAGAGGACGCACTACACTAACTTATAAATACTACAGCTGCCTGTGGTACTGTACTAATAGGATCAGAAGAACACCGCTAATTTTCTTCAGGTAGCTTTAGGTGCACAACGTGCAGAGGACGCACTACACTAACTTGTAAATACTGTAGCTGCCTGCGGTACTGTACTAATAGGATCAGAAGAACACTCATTTTCTTCAGGTAGCTTTAGGTGCACACTGTGCAGAGGATGCACTACACTAACTGTAAATACTGTAGCTAATAGGACTAATAGGATCAGAAGAACACCAGCAATTTTCTTCAGGTAGCTGTAAATACTGTAAAAACACCTGCCTGCCTGTCAGTAGTAGGAAGAGAATAACAGGAATGGATCTAGCTAAACTGAACACAGTGTATGTATATATATATATATATATATATATATATACAACACCTAGGATGTATATATATATACACAATACACTGTAAGTGCAGCTAACTGACTCTCCTGCCTCCTCTATCTAACTTAAATCAAATGACACTGTCTCTCTGTCTATCTATCTCTCTCTCAACGCCGAAGCACACTACACAGGGCCGCCGTGCAGACGGCCTTATATAGTGTGGGGCGTGTACTAAACCTCCTGAGCCATAATTGGCCAAAGCCACCATGGCTTTGGCCAATTACGGTTCTCTGTACAGACGGTGCTGTGATTGGCTAAGCATGCAGGTCATAGTGCATGCTTGGCCAATCATCAGCCAGCAATGCACTGCGATGCTGCAGTGAATTATGGGCCATGACACGCCGCTCGAATTTGGCACAAACGGCCCATATCGTTCGGAATTCGGCGAACGACCGAACAGGCAATGTTCGAGTCGAACATGTGTTCGATTCAAACACGAAACTCATCCCTAGCTGCTGATAAAGTGCAAATTAGTGTAGTGATTGTTGGCACTAGGAATAAAAACTCTTACTGAGTGTAGTGTAGGCAACAAAATGCTGTGTGTTTTGGAGATTTGAGGGATAGAGGAGGGAAGGAGGAGGGAAGGGCTGCCCCTATCAGTGTCGCCCCCTATCAGTGCCGCCTATTAGTGCTCATCAGTGCCGCTATCAGTGCCACCTATCAGTGCTGCCCATCAGTGCCACCATCTATCAGTGTCGCCCATCAATGCCACCTATCTGTGCCACCCATAGGTGTCACCTATCAGTGCCACCTATCAGTGCTGCCTTTCAGTCCCGCCCATCAATGCCACCTATCAGTGCTGCCCATAAGTGCCGCCTATCAGTGCTCATCAGTGCCACCTATTAGTGCTGCCTATTAGTGCTCATCAGTGCACATCAGTGCCGCCTTTTAGTGCCCATCAGTGCCGCCTATCAGTGCCACCTCATCAGTGCCCTTCAGTGAAGCAGAAAAATTATTTATTTACAAATTAAACTTTTTTTTTCAAAATGTTCGGTCTTTTTTTCATTTTTTAGCAAAAAATAAAAACCCAGAGGTGATTAAATACCACCAACAGGAAAACTCCATTTGTGTGAAAAAAGGACAAAAATGTAATATGGGTAGTGTTGCATGACCGCGTAATTGTCATTCAGAGCCCAGGTTCACACTGAGAGTGGGAATGAAATTGTGCGAGTTCAGCTGAACTCACATGATTTCATTCCCTCATGTCAGTCTGACGTCGGGTACGATTTCAGAGACATCTGTGCGGGTTCCTGCACAGATGTCTATGGGTATTGAACCCCAAAGTCACCAAAAGTAGTACAGAAATTACTTTTGGGAAACGGTGCAGCGCCGCAACTGCGGCGTCATACCGATTCAGGCGGTGCCATTGCCTTCGATTTGGCATGCGATTTGACATGTCAAATTGCATGCCAAATCGCTCCAATGTGAACCAGGGCGAAGTGTGAGAGCACTGAAAGCTGAAAATTATCCTGGGCAGGAAGGGGGTAAAAGTGCCTGGTAGGCAAGTGGTTAAATGATAAGGATGAGGGAGAGGAATTTGGGAGAGACAGAGTAGAAAGGAAGAGAGGGAGGTGGGGAAAGTCTGGTCACTGCTCACTTACTTGCACAGTCCCAGTAGGAGGTTCACTGGCTCAGTCAGCGTCTTCATGTTGTAACATTGTGATTTGTGACTGCTGACTTTAAAATTTCCCGCCCGCACATCCCCTTCACAGCACACGGGCAGGGCCTGCATCGAGTGTGGGCGGGCACGAGGAGTAGGCAGAGCAGATCCGTTCTCCCATTAGTTTAGAGGATGGGGGAGGGCTGTGCTATGTAAGACATTCCAACACATCACCTGCTCGCAGCTGCAGCAAGGGATGGAGGGATCCCTCACCGCAATTTGGCTGCTAATCCAGCCCTGTTAACCCCGCCCCCCGACGGAGGTACCCGAGCAGTATCACTCGGCCAGTTCCGGAAACTGCACATGCGCGGTTCTGAGCTGGCAGCACAGAGGCCCTTTTACGGGAATCAGAGCAGCCCGGGGGAAATTGTCACTCTGCCCCCCGGCCAAGCCCACCCCTGACAAGGCCTCACTGTCCTGCAATTTAAAAAAACAGTATCAGTTTTGCTCTTTGAGGAACTTTTCTCCAACTTTAAAAAAAAAAAACTTTGTTATTGTTGTATATTGTGAATTTTGTTTAAACAGTTTCAGTTAGTTACTGTATATACTGTATCAGGAGATTAGAAGTTTAGTGAAGTTTTAAGTAAAGATGAATGTGATGTAATAGTTTTGTCCCTGAAGGTTTCTCTTTGTTCTGCTCTGAGCAAATTATAAAACACGGCCTTTTCTTAGCGTTTGATTTGTAAGATCTATAGCCGGACATATTGCTGTACAGGTAAGAGATGCCATATTTATAATATTATATACTCACTACATGTCTGAGTATTGGATTGTATTCTCTTTGCTGGGTTATCAGTCAGCCCATTTTTGCAGCAGGGATTTCCTCTGCAGCAGGGATTTCCTCCTACTTTAGACCGGGGTTAACATAGGATACAATCTCTTTACTACTGAAAGATGTGAGTAAAGAAGTTTTGCAGTACTTTTGAATGACATTGTTCAAGTCACCGAATTTACTAAGAATTTTTTTTTACAAATGTTTATGTGAAAATCTACCAGTGTATAGCCAGCTTTAGGCTTATTGAAAGAGATCCTGATATACATGCGCATTAATTACAGATTAGCATTGTGCAATACGCTCGTATTAATAGTGTGGTGAGCAGCGCTGTAAAACAACAAGGAAGCAACATAAAAAAAGAACAAGAAATATATTTTGATTTGTTCAGAGTATAGTGCATAAAATAACTGCCAACGTAAAGATCAGAGATTTTGTTATTTACTTTCACAGTTTACATTTGCATGTGTTTACAATATTATTTTAATCTTAATTTTGGGTGGAGCACTGAGTTTTTCTTTTTTTTCTGTTTTTTATTTGAATTGTCACATTATATCTGAAGTGTACACCTGTGGAGATTATTCCTAGACACTTACTGGAAAAAAGATTTTGATCTTTACATTCACATTTCTTCACAAACTATAATACATACGAATTTTCTTATATGTACAGTATTTTTTTTTCTTGTTCAAGTATTTTAATAAAGATTATCAGAAAACATTGAATGTAATGAGTAAAGAGAAAAATTTTACATCGTAACATTAAAATAATCTTATTACAGGAAAGTATAGCTCGCATATGACATCATATAATTGTTTACTTAAGAATTAAATTAAGACAGATCAATGCAGTAAATTAATAGTTATGTATCTAAACAAGAATCTACCTTTTATATATATATATACATTTATATAGAGTCACCTTTATGTACATTATTTTTATGTTTTTGTCTTGTTTTTTTTGCACCACACCATTTATAAGTGTATTAAACTGTGTATTTAGATTTTCTTGAGTAGCTGCAGTGAGTTTGCATTTTTGGTTATGGGTGGAACTTATTTTGTTACCTTTTTTAACTAATTATATTATTATTTTTTTTAAATAAATGTTAATTTATTGTGCAATACTGTGTTTTTATACTGTTTTTTTTCACTGCTTAACACTACATGCATGAATTCACTGAGGGTTCAGTCACACTATGCACTGAGAATATGTTTTAAAATGTTTTGCTACAATTTTTTTGTAGAATACTTTCCTCTAACTGTGTATTGTACATGTTTTCAATGTTTAGCTTAGAGCTTTATGGGCAATTCAAAGTGTATCTAAACCCCAGAACAAATATGTAATTTAACCGGTTCAATACAGGGCAATTTCACCCCCTTCCTTCCCAGGCCAAATTTTAGTTTTCAGCGCTGTCGCACTTTGAACGTCAATTGCGCGGTCGTGCAACGTTGTACCCAAAAAAAATTGACGTCCTTTTTTCACCACAAATAGAGCTTTCTTTTGGTGGTATTTGATCGCCTCTGCGGTTTTTATTTTTTGCGCTATAAACAAAAGAAGAGCGACAATTTTGAAAAAAACACAATAATTTTTACTTTTTGCTATAATAAATATCCCAATTTTTTTTTAAAAAAACAAATTTTTTCCTCAGTTTCGGCCGATACGTATTCTTCTACATATTTTTGGTAAAAAAAATCACAATAAGCGTATATTGATTGGTTTGCGCAAAAGTTATAGCGTCTACAAAATACGGGATAGATTTATGGCATTTTTAAAAAAAAAATGTATTTATTTTTTTAGCGACGATCGCGATTTTTTTTCGTGACTGCGACATTATGGCGGACACATCGGACACTTTTGACACATTTTTGGGACCGTTCACATTTATACAGCGATCAATGCTATACAATTGCATTGATTACTGTGTAAATGTGACAGGCAGTGAAGGGGTTAACCACTAGGGGGCGGGGAGGGGTTAATATGTTTCCTAGGGAGTGATTCTAACTGTAGGGGGAGGGGACGCTCAAGGGGAGGAGACCGATCAGTGTTCCTCCGTTCTGGGAACACAGATCGCTCTCCTCAGAGCTGACAGGCTGTGGATCTGTGTGTTTACACACACAGATCCACGGTCCGGCCCGGTTAACGGGCAATCGCGGGTGCCCGGCGGACATCGCGGCCGCCGGGCACACGCACCGGGTCCCGAGGAACGCGGCGGGCGCGCGCGCGCGCGCCCCCTAGGCGGCCGGGAATCCCAGGACGTCATATGACGCCCACCCAGGATGGGAGATCCCATCCCAGGACGTCATATGACTATGGGCGGGTAGGGAAGTGGTTAATGCAGCTCACCAGTCCTTATATGAGGTAGTTGTATTATTTTTCATTTTTTTTCCATAAGTTTACATTTTTTATTATTGTTTTCTTTATTTCCACCCGTTGATCCTACCAATAACACACTTCCTTCCAAGGGTGACAACGCTGTCTCACCACACTGCATTTATGGAGGGGAAATGTTCTGTAGTCCACATATAGATCTCAGGCAGAGATGACATATACAGACAATATTTGAGATTTCAGTGCAGCATTTTCAGCTCACTACAGGAATTTATGAGCTCAATGGACTTCTCAAAGGATCCACAGGTATTGTTTTGCAGCTACAAAACAGATCTAAAGCCTTGTATACACGGTTCGATTGTTGGTAGGGGATTGTCTGTTGACAGACTGTTGTCCTAAAATCTTACCGTTAGTACGCTCCTTTTGACAATTGTTGTCCAACTTTCAGGCCAACAAATGTTGGTTTGCAGGCTAGTAAATTTTCGGCGGACAACAGTTTGACGTCAGATTTTCGTATGGTCAGTACACAAATCCGTCACACAAAAGTCGAAAGTACAAACACGCATGATCGGAATCAATGTTTACCAAACACGAAATTAGCAGAAGGGGTCCAAAGGGTGGCGCTCAAGAGCTGAAATTCCTCGTAGTTAGTCACTTTGTTCGTGTTTGTTGCATGACAATTGTGTAACGTTAGTATGCAAGACAAGATCCTGGCACACGCCCTTTTGACAAAAAATCAGATGCTCAGTTGGCCAACAATCGTACCGTGTGTACGAGGCTTAACATTACACCTTCAATTGTATATTTAAGACCAAATAGTAGTAAGGTCATTGTTAGGGGTTAATTATTTTACTACTGAGAGACTAAAGCCTGGTACACATGGTGAGATTATCGGACTAATAATCATCCATTTTTTTTTGTATGCTAGTCTCATATTGAAAACGAAGAGGTTACTCAACTTATGAAAATTCATATAAGACAGAATACAACTTCAGAAGTGATATAATGTGTTGAATTGTTTTGTAATGTAAGCTTTCATTTCCGAGCATGTGTAGTCTTGCTCTTATGATTTTTTTCGGTACTAATTAAACAAAAATCAGATGGTGAGTTCACTTAAGATACAAATTTACTAGCCTGCACCTTCAGGTTTTGTCAAAGTTGTAATTGGCTGTCAAAAGCACCATCGATCAGATAATTGGCCAAACATTCATCGTACAAATTTTTTTTTCAGATCTTCTTACTGGGTGTACGAGCCTTTAGGCAGGCCATAGACTATGCAATTTTCTTTCCTGCAACCACTGGTTGCAGGAAAGGAGATCGCTAGATTCCCCCATCAACACTGATGATGCTGATGGGGGAATCCCTCCCAAGGAGCTATTGTTTTCTGCCAGCGGGGCGGAGGGGGTCACGGGGAGCCATGCCTGAGAGGAGAACACAATCATTGCACTAGCAGCTATAGCCACTAGCAATAATCGCATGCTAAAAATCCAACATGCTGGTTGAACCCAATTTATGCTGATGGATCGACTTGGGTACAATCAACCTGCCCACAGATGGATTGATTGAAAGTCAGAAACAACCAGGCGATCAGCATTTTCAGGGGCAGAAGGCAGTGAGAGACGACAACGTTAATATGTTATTTATGTTTCTCAATACAGGTTTCCTTTAACCCCCCAAGACACAGTGGTTGATTTACTAAAACTGGAGCGTGCAAAATCTGGTGCAGCTGTGCATGGAAGCCAATCAGCTTCTAACTTCAGCTTGCTCAATTGACAAAAAAAAAACAAAATCTGACTGGTTTCTATGCAGAGATGCACCAGATTTTGCACTCTCCAGTTTTAGTAAATCAACCTGAGTGGCTGGTAAAAGACGATGATTTGTTATTATACTTACGTGTATGAAAACTTAAAAAAAAAATAATTTCTGTTCTTTTTGATAATTATTGCTTTGTTTTACATTTGGATAATTTCTGGATAAAGAATATTTGTACATTATACATATTAGACTCTGTATATATTTATATTTAAACTACTTTATTGCTAGTATATACAACTTTGATTTTTTTTAGAAAACTGCTAGCAGAGTTAAAAAAAAAACACATTTAGTTTTTGTGTAGAAATGTGTCCATATCCCATGGAAAACACATCTACTCTAGATGTGCACATTTTGTCATTTTTCATTAAAACTGACCACAAATAACAAAACAATGATCTTAAAAACATATCCCCTTTTTACATACACAGGTTTTGCAAAGAAATACATTTCGTTTCTGTGCAGAAATGCGGCCATGGAAAACATTACATCTCCTATAGATGTGCACATTTTGCCCTTTTTCATAAAAACTGGAAACACATTGATCATCTTTGGCACTGTCTACTTTTTCTTCATCTATTTATTTGGAATGTTGGTGAACATAATTATCATTGCAGTGATATGTTTGGACCTCCATTTGCACACCCCGATGTATTTATTTCTCTGGAACTTGTCTGTTGTTGATATTTCTTATACAACTGTTACCATTCCAAAACTCCTCTACATCTTACTATCTGGAAATAATTCAGTGTCATTTACACAATGCTTTATCCAAATGTATTTTATGTTGACAGCGGACAGCGCTGAGGCCATTGTTCTAATTCTAATGGCGTATGACCGATACGTCGCAATTTGTCACCCTTTGCACTATCATCGTATACTTAGTAAGAAAATCTGCATATTACTAATAATAGCAATCTGGATTGGTGGGAATGTAAATTCATCTTTAAAGACAAGTTCAGTCTTAAGAATCATTTTCTGTTCTTCTGTTACCATTCACCAGTTCTTCTGTGATGCTAAAGCTCTCATCAACAAGTCCTGTGGTGGTACTGAAATGTATTATATTGTCATGTATGAAGTGTATTTAATATTTGGGCTCTGTCCAGTTATGTGCAACTTGATGTCCTATGTACAAATTTTCAAGGTCATACAAAATATTAAATCTAAGGATAGCAGAAGTAAAGTCTTCTCCACCTGTTCATCCCACCTCATTGTTTTGGCACTCTTTTATGGATCGTCTGGATCTGTATACATGACCCCACCATCAGATCGCTATGACTTACTCGAACAGATCTTAACCATGTTCTATACCACAGTAGTCCAGATGTTGAACCCTCTCGTATACAGTCTACGAAACAAAGAAATAAGGAATTCTTTGCGGAGACTTGTGTCGTAAAACTCACAAGTAGGGATGAGGTTTGGGTTTTCCATTACCATGGACTTGCATCAAATTTTGCATTGTCGACATTTAAGAACCTATATGGGAATTCACCAGGAAAAATTATTTGCAACCATAATGCACTGCTTAAACTTTGAACTGGGTGCCAAATTCGTGACGCGCCAAATTCGAGAGGCGCGTCACGGCCCATAATGCACTGCGTGCACTATGACCCACATGCTTTGGCCAATCACAGCGCCATAAGCAAATGGAGCCATAAATGGCCAAAGGCAGGGTGCATGCCCCACACTATATAAGGCCGCCTGCATGTCGGCCCTGTGTAGTGTGTTGCTGGCGTTATAGAGAGATAGATAGAGAGAGAGAGAGTGGGCAGGCAGTTGATTCAGTTAGCTGCAGTGTATTTCATATATATATATATATATATATATATATATATATATTTATATCAACATATGCAGGGTGAGGTGCACTGAACGATCTAATCATTTCTCCTCATTTTACGTGGGTGGAACAATCAAATGTCAACAGGTACTATTGTTTCTTTACCAAAAAAAGGAAAAAAGAGAAAAGGAAAAAGAAAAAGCAAAAAAAGGAAAAAAAAGGGGAAAAAAGAGGAAAACGCAGGAAAAACGAGAAAAAGTGAAAAGATGAGCCAAGTACGAACAATGACACAAAAGCTCATCTTTTCACTTTTTCTCATTTTTCCTGCGTTTTCCTCTTTTTTCCCCTTTTTTTTCCTTTTTTTCCTTTTTCTTTTTCCTTTTCTCTTTTTTCCTTTTTTTGCTAAAGAAACAATAGTACCTGTTGACATTTGATTGTTCCAACCACGTAAAATGAGGAGAAATGATTAGTTAAAAAAACTGTTACTAAATGTGGGTTAATTAATTCCTGCTTAATCAAATATAATTAATGAACTTGTGTGTATATATACCACGTGATGTATGTAACCAGTTGCAGACATACGATTGTGAGAAAGGGCGTTATCTGTGAAAGCCCGAAACTTCGCAGACAGCTGCATCTGGTATCGGTTCGATGTCTTTGTAATCTTTTATGGAAATAAATTTCTTGTGCAGCAATCCTGACTCATCGTTTC
This sequence comes from Lithobates septentrionalis, assembly GCA_037952835.1. Classification (NCBI taxonomy): domain Eukaryota; kingdom Metazoa; phylum Chordata; class Amphibia; order Anura; family Ranidae; genus Lithobates; species Lithobates septentrionalis. The sequence goes on from JBBDGP010000254.1 coordinate 2,193,595, forward strand.
TTTACATATATATATATATATATATATATATATATATATATATATATATATATATATATATATATATTAAGCCTATACCTGACAGTAGGCCATTCCTGGAGTACGTGTTCAAAGACACATTCAGACAGGTGACTCATTGAGCTGCAGTTCATTTAATATATAAATATATATATATATATATAAATAAATATATATAAATATATATATATATATATATATATATATATATATATATATATATATATATATATATATATATATATATATATATAATATATATATATATATATAAATATATATATATATATATAAATATATATATATATATATATATATATATATATTTATGGTTGGAGCCCTATGTCCGATATGGACATAGATAACATTTATAGTTAACATAAGACTTACCATCGGAAATAGACCTGGAAGTGTAGACTTACCATATGAAATGGACCTGAAAGTGTGCCTTGGTCTAATGGCCGGTATGCCAAAATAAGGGGGCAAAAACATTCAGGTAGGGGTATGATATTTTATTGGTTTTCAGTTATTCATTGAGCCAATTTGGAAAATGCCTGTGCCATCTCTACTTGAGGATTGGGGATATACTGGGCGAAGCAGGCTGATTTCCAACTGCCTAGTCTTTTGATGACGTGGTCTGGGACCCCATGGCGGGATGCTGTGGAGGCTGCTCCGATACGAAAGGAGTGTCCGGAGTACTGACTTGGGTTAAGGTGAAGATTGCAGAGAAGTATACTTATGTGTTTCACAAACTGACAGGTGCTTAAGGGTTTAACTGGGAATGGTAGAAGAGGACTGGTGTCCGGTTGTTCAGGCAGGAGTGACAGGAGACGGTTGAGTACGGTGACTGGACACCAGCTGTTATTGGTTTTGTAGAGGTGAATGTCCACTCCAGAGCCTGTTTGCTGGGTTTTAGAAACCTCGAGGTGTAGGATGAAATGGTCTTGGTAGCGAACCAAGTGCCGTCTGCATAGTACTTGGTCTGTGGGGTTGTTACAGGTGAACTCGCCAGGTCGCAAGAACCCGTAGTAAGCCAAATATATGGCTGCTTGTAGGACCGTGCTGGGGAGCAGACCGAATGGAGAAGTAGCCAGAATGGTCGACATATCCCTGAAGATGGGCCCCGTAATGGGTAAGCGCTTGGTGCTGATCACTGGTTGTTGTTTCTTAATGCCCCTTAGGATGGCTCGTAGGGCGTGTGATGAGAACAGTGAAGATTTTGCGGGGTCTTCAAGAGTCAAGAAATGTTGTATGCCAGCTAGGTATAGCCGAATGGTATTGTAAGATAAGGCCAGCTGAGTGTGGCAGTATGAAATGAAGGCCAGTACCTGTTTGACATCTGTTGGTCCTTTGCAGCAGGGTGTCAGGAATTTATTGAACGCCTTCCAAGCTGTCTGGTAGGCTTTGAGTGTGTTATAAGAGAGTGAGTGATTGATGAGCTGCGTTGCTCTTTGTAAATGTTGAGCTAGTCCAGGGTCAGCTGTGACCAGACAGGGATAGGGGCCGACACTGGATCGGCTCCGGGAACCTGTTTGAAAAAGGAGGTGTAGTTAAAACGTGACAGTGCGTCAGCAGCTAAATTGTATCTGCCTGGAATAAATGAACAGTGGATGTTAAACTGATGCTGTAAAGACAGTTGTACCAATCTGCGCAGGAAGGACATGACTGCTAGGGACTTGGACCTGCCTTTGTTGATGATGTCTGCCGTGGCCTGATTGTCGGTGGTGAAGACCACGGTTTGCCCTGTCCAATGGTGATCCCAGAGCTGTGCAGCTGCCACTATGGGATAGAGTTCGAAGAGGGAAGATGTTCGGGTAAAGCTGGGTATCAACAGTATCTGTTGAGGCCAGGGTCCTGAAAACCATTGGTGGCCAAAAATTGCCGCGAAACCTGTGGAAGCTGCAGCGTCTGTCACCACCTGGGGTGAAAGGGCCGAAACCATGGGTATAAATAGGGATATGCCATTCCAGGCAGACAGGAATTCCTCCCACATAGATAGGTCTGCTATTGCTGCGGAGTCTAGATTTAGGATCTGATCAGGGTCTTGTGTTTCTGACAGGAATCTCAGCAGACGTGACACGAAGGTGCGACCTTGTGGAATAATTTGCATGGCGAAATTAAGCATTCCCAGGAGAGATTGCAACTGCTTTTTGGTACACCCCTTGGTGTGGGTGAATTTGTGAAGGACCGCCCTATTGCGGGTTAGTTTGTCGAGGGGGAGACTGGCTTGCATGGTGCAGGTGTCTAAGTTGACCCCGAGAAAGGTGATGTTGTGTGCTGGGCCGTCGACTTTGTGCTCGGCGATGGGAACATTGAGATTTCCGAATACCACTCTGAGTTTGTCGAGGTCTCCTGGGGGCTTGCTGGGAGGTTCTATTAGTAGGAAGTCGTCCAGGTAATGGATGACTTCTTGGCACTGAGCCTTGTGTAACAGTATCCAAGCGAGGGACTGAGCGAATGTGTCGAAGAGCCAAGGGCTACTCTTCGAACCAAACGTCAGTTTTGTGGCAAAATAATATGCCTCCTTCCACTTGATGCCATGCCAGCACCAAAGGGATGGGTGGATAGGCAGGAGCTTGAAGGCATCCGAGATGTCGGCTTTGGAGAGCCAGGCACCTGTACCTGCTTTGATGACTGCTTGGATTGCCATGTCCACGGAGGAATATTTTAGGGAGAATTCTACGGAGGGGATCAGGGAATTGAGACTGGGGATGTGGGAAGAATGAGGCGCAGACAAGTCGTACACCAAACGTAATTTATTTGTGCATTTGCCCTTGACAAGCCCAATAGGGCTGACTCTCCAAGTGCTGAAAGGGGGCTGAGTAAAGGGGCCTATAACGTACTCTCGGTCTACTTCTGCCTGTAAGAGCTGATCTATGGCTTGTTCGTCAATGGCCGCTGAACGAAGATTCCCACATTCGTGCGTACTGTGGGGTAGTGAAATGAGGCCGGTGTGAAACCCTACTGTGAACCCCTGGATAAGGTAGGTGGCCAGGGAGGGGGTGGGGTGTGAGGTGAGGTAGAGTCCTAGCCGACGTTGATCCGGCTTAGTCATGCCCTCTTCTGTTGTTTGACTTCGCACACGTTTCTTGGGTGCACTCTTTGGCATAAGGTGCAGATGTGGAGTAGGCGGCACTGACTGAAGTTGCAGGACCCGTAATTGTAATTATTGCAGATGGCTGCCCCTCCCACGGTTCGGACTGGGCGTCCGAATTTGTCCACCTGAGGCGTTTGTTCAGGGACTGACTGACCCTGAAGTGCACCGGAGGTAGAGGGAAATTCAAAGGGACGTCTGATTGTCGCATTGGCGCACCAGGTGGCAGTGTGAGTGGAGGACTGGCAAATTGCACACAGGGGTGAGCGTAAGCCGGCAAAATGGCGGCAGAACAGCTCTGTGTCCATGAGACTCCAATTTGTTGTTGTTTGGAACTGTGTGAGTCTGGCTGCCACCTTTGCGGAAAAGGAACAGTGGTAGTCATAAAAAGAGAATCCTCCATACTTGTAGCCCAGGTCTACTACCGTATGGAGGTACAAGTCCAGCTCTTCCCTTCTGCTGGGAGCGGCTGAGCATAGGATGTCTCTCAGCATGCCAAAGGCCAAGGTGAACTCTGGGACAGATAATTTCCGGTTCAGTCTGGTGTCTTTGGCTTTAAGGACCACTGATATGTCACCCCAGGTATAGGCCTTATTTTCTGCCAGATCGTGCACAGAAATGAGGAGAGAGGCCAGGTTGACGTCCCTGCCGTCCAAAATGTCCTTCCTGATGCTGGTTGGAACCAAATGGGAGGGGTAGACAATGGGGCACCAGCCTGTGGTACCTGCAGGAAGGGGTGTTAAGGTTTGGGTTGCGGTTGGGTCGGGGATAGCCGCGGCCGGCCGAGCCTCCAGGAGTGCCACCCTGGTTTGTACGTCTGTGACCGGGGTAGACAGGGACGACACCATCGTGTGAAGTTGTGAGATGGCTGAAGATATTGACTGGAGGGATGCCTGTTGGGTACTGGGTCCTGCTGCTGGTGGGGAAGGGCACGGCTCTGCGCCTTAGTTCTGCCGTCAGTTTGGGGATAGTCCATCCCCTGAGGGACTGCACGCTGCCTCTCTCTGAGACCGGGGAAGGTGATAGAGGGGCCGTAAAGTCTTCACTGCCGGCCTGGGACACGGTTGATCTGGTGAAGATGTCCGGTCTTTGGGCTCGTGTTTTTTGGTTGACTGTAACCTGTTGGGGGTGTCATGAATTTCAAGTTTTTTTTTTTTTTTTTTTTTTACCACTTCAGCAATCACCGCCGCCAGGCTTAATCAGCGTAATGATCATTTATTGTTGCTGATTTGGATTTACATCATTGTGGTTTTTCTTCCCTTTTTTTTATTTTTTTTTATTTATTTTTTTTTTTCAAAACTTTCATCAATTGTAATACAACTATATATATAGTACTCTCCCAAATGGATTCTTAAATTACTCTCAGGCTACTCAAGAGACCCCTCTTAAACTGAGCAAATTGTATAAATCCCGTTTCTCCCAATCTAAGATACCAAAGGTGTCATTGACACCTGCGGGCCTATATATAAAGGAAAGGGAGAAACAAGAAAAACAGCAAAAAAAAAAAAAAGAGCTAGGAGAGGACCTCTTATAGAAAGCTGGGCTTATGGGATCCCCACCCCCAAAGCCCCTTATTAGTATTAATAGTGGACTCTTAAATATTTTATAATATTTTATAATAACCCCCCTTCGCCTTCCCCTACCCCCCCCTATTCCCATGACCTTCCCATGTGAAGACCTACCTAACTACAAGGTTTAGTGTTTCCTATTGGTACCTAACCACATCTAACCACTAATGACCCTAGTTTCTTCGTGTATTCAATCCATTCAGTATTCCTCTAATGTGTGTATATCTGGGTTATCTATCTATTCTCTTACATTCCAAGTTTACCCCCTTAGTCCGACCACCCTATTTAACCATGGCTTCCACATTTTTTCAAATTCCTGGAGGTTCCCCCTTTTAATGTACTCCAATCTCTCCCTACCGATAGAGGCATCCAAAGTGTCTATCCAATCGTACATTGTCGGGGGGTCCTTTGATTGCCACCTTAGCATTATCATTTTTCTAGCCTGAAACAGACTTCTCAGGATTGCTTGAGTAATACACCTCCTCTCTCCCCTTACTCTTCTATAGCCCAAAATACATTCCACCGCTTCCCTTTTTACTGATGTACAGTAGACATCCCCCAGGGTACTGATTACTCCCTCCCAGTAACCAAATAGCTTAGGACATCTCCAGAGTAGATGGATGAGGTCCCCAGACTCTTGACACCTAGGGCATCTATCATTAGGCCTTCCACCAAACTTAAATAGCTGTTTTGGGGTATAATAGGCCCTATGGAGCAGCATTAAATGGGAAATCTTCTGTGGAGGGGAAACTGACACCTGGGACGCCATATCAAATATTCTCCTCCATTGTTCCTCAGAGATTACCCCCAGTTCCTCCTCCCATTTAGCTCTTACCTTCTGAAGTATCCTCATTCTATTCTCTGAGTTACTTAGTTGTTCATAAATTTTGGTTATCAGCCCCCTGGTGGGTACTACTTGTAGTAGCTGGCGAGCTAAGGGCATTTCCACCCAGCCCGGAGACTGATCACCAAATTTGGCCCTGAGAGCATGTTCCATCTGTCGATAGAAAAACAGGGAGCTCTGAGAAATCTTAAATTCCCTAACCAGCTCGGGGAATTCTTTGAAAGTATTACCTGAGTAGAGCTGTCTCAGCATTTTAATACCGCCCGCCTCCCAACCTCTACTCTTTCCGATTTTTAGAACTTCTTGTAGGTTCCGGTTGTTCCAAATAGGGGTGTATTCTGTAAATCCCTCATACCCCGTTAGTTTCTTAACAACTTTTCAAAGCTTAATTAGTAACCTAAATGTTGGGAATTCATGATAGAACATATTTGCCTCTAAAGCCTCAATAAGTGTGTTATGCCGAGCATTTAACAGGATTAACCTGCCGTTCGGAGTGCCGCCCTCTGGTACTCCACAGCCCATTAAGTGCTGTAATTGGGATGCAAGGAAATAGCGCTCCGGGTGGGGAAGAGCAAACCCCCCCTCTTTAGTGGGGAGCTGGAGGACCTGCAACCGAAGCCTAGCCTGTCCACCTTTCCATATCAAATCCCTAAATAGGGTCTCTATTTTCCCAAACCAGCTCTTACTGATCCAGACTGGGGAATTGTGTAAAATGTATAACAGCTGGGGCATCCAGACCATTTTTATCAGACTGCATCTTCCCGCTACTGACAAGGGGAGGCGTCTCCATATGCTTATCTTTTGTTTAAATTTAGCTAGGAGAGGTACTAGGTTCGTACTAATATATTGGTTGGGGTCCTTCGTTAAAACGATCCCTAAGTACTTCAGTGCTTCCACGACTGCCACCTGGGGGTAATCCAGGCACAGTTGGTGTTCCTAAGGGGGCTAGCGGTAGGAACTCGGATTTCTCCCAGTTTATTTCCAAACCGGAAAAATTACCGAATTCCGCCACTATACTCTTTACTCCTGCCACTGAGTTCTTATTATCATCCAAAAACAACAGAATGTCGTCTGCGTATAATGCAATTTTTCCTCAATCAGCCCCTTCTGGAAGCCCTTTATCTCATGACTCGCTCTGATGGACATGGCCAGGGGCTCCATTACCAGAGCAAAAAGCAGAGGGGACAAGGGGCACCCCTGTCTTGTCCCCCTCTCTAATACAAACCATTCTTAAAATTCATTGTTTATTTTTACTCTTGCCTTTGGGCTGTTATAAAGCATCTTAATCCAACCAATAAATGATGGACCAAAGCCGAACTTTCCCAACACATGCCACATATACTCCCACTCAACGCTGTCAAAGGCTTTGGAAATATCCAAGGTCAACAGGGCTCTTGAACTCTCATTCTCCATAGTAGACTGCAAGTTCAAGAAAGCCCTTCTAATATTTAGGCTTGTAGATCAATTGGTCATAAAACCCGCCTGGTCTTCGTGTATTAATTTGTGTATAACTCTACTCAATCTGGCAGCCAGGACCTTGGCCAGAATTTTAGCATCTGTACAGATTAGGGAGATTGGCCTATAAGCAGCCGTGTCGAGGGGATCTTTCCCCTCTTTCTGTAGGACTATAATTGTTGCATCAAGCATTGATGCCGGCAGCCGCCCCCCCTCCTGCGCATCCTCCAAGGCCTTCAGTAGCTCTGGGACTAGCACCTCCCCATAGTGCCTATAGACCTCGATTGGTATTCCATCGGGGCCTGGCGATTTAAGACACGCCATACTTTTAATTGCTTGTTGTAATTCTGTAATTGTTATTGGAGATTCCAACCAATCCCTTTCCACCTGTGACAGAGACGGAATTGATAATTTCCCCAAGAAGTCCTCCATCTCTGTCTCTTTACTTTTTTTTTTGAGAAGTGTACAGTTTTTTATAGTAATCTCTAAAGGTTTGCACTATTTTTAAGGGGCTTGAAAGGATCTCTCCATCCTGTGCTCTGATAGCAAGGACCGATGATGGAGCCTTATTGGATTTCACCAATTGGGCTAGTACTCTTCCCACTCTCTCACCCTCCACTAGGGATACCTGACACTGGAGGAGCCGCCTGGTCTCAGCCTTCTGCATGGTAATCTGTTTATAGCCTCGCTGTTTCTCTTGCCAGATCTTTTCCTTTTCAGGGGTTGGATCTCTTATAAAGTTGTTTTCGGCCTCCATTGCATCCCTTAAAGAGTTCTCTACCTCCCGTTTTTCTTCTTTATTAAATTTGGCCATCTGTTGTATCAATAACCCTCTAAGGAAGGCTTTGCACGTATCCCAAAGTACTACGGGTGTCACTGTTCCCTGGTTAAAGCTAACGAACTCCCTCAGATGAGATTCCATCTCCCTTCCTAATTACCTCTAGCCAATGTGGACTTATTCTCCATTCTTTCCTTGGATTATGCCCCCCTACCTTCAGTGAGACCATCATGGGGGAATGGTCTGAGACCCCTCTTGACCCATAGGTAATCTCACCTATTAACTGAAGGGTTCTATCATTGCCCATGGCCATGTCTATCCTCGAGAGGGTTGAGTGTGACACTGAGCTACATGAGTATTGGAGCACCCCCGGATTCCGCACCCGCCATAGATCCACCAACCCCACTTCCTCTATAAACTGACTCAGACGGCTTTTAGCGGTATACTCCGATATGGCTCTCAACGGGAAGCGGTCCAGTTTTCTATCTAATACCTCATTAAAGTCTCCCACTACTATAATAGGGACTTCCTTTTTATCTATCAAGAATTCATTCAGTTTAAGCATGATATCTAGGTTAAAGGGAGGGGGGATATATATATTTGCCAGTACATACATGGCACCATTAATAGAGCAAAATAAAAAAATGAATCGACCCATTTCATCGATCCTGGCCTGCCTGCAGGAAAAGTTAACCCCAGTTCCCACAAGAATACTCACCCCTCTACCCTGTAGCTCTCTAGCACAGAGACCACTGCCAGTTTCTTAAGGGGAGTCCCTAATCCTCTAACATTCCAGGAGCCGATTTTTAACATTTCAGTCTGCATCCGCCGCTAATTAAGGTAATAGGGTGGAAGACCGGAAGCAAACGATACAAGTCCTACTGCCAAGATTAAGCTTATTTACTATTAGATGAATTTCACCCCGTGTATGCCACCTGTAGGATCAAAGAGTAACATCATAATAATTCCAACTTGGTATGCTTGGTGTACTCGTAAAAAAATTTTTTTTTTTTAAAACGTGTGTGCAAATTATCTTAAGAGCCAGTTTCCTGTCATTATATCTAAGTGTGCTTAAGTGTATATCTAGATGTGTATATCTAGATGTGAATCTCTGGTTCCAGCCCGGGTATTTACCACTCGTGTATAAATTTTCTGTGTAGGTTTTTTTTTTTTTTGGAGCATGCTACCCTTCCCATCCTCCCCACCCCCCCATCCCCCATCCCTCTCTCTACCAACCCCCCTCCCACCTCCCCACCACCTACCTAGGTGAACCCCCTGGGGGTTGACCGTGACCGTTACCTATCCAGCTCCTACTACTACCATTTGCTTCATCCCAAGCTCATTCCCCATTCACTTCTGCTCTCTTCACCTGTGTAACCCTCCTCCCCCCCGCCCCCCCCCCCCCCGCACAATAACAAAGTTTCCCAAACCAACCATGACTCCCGGACCCCTTACACTAAATTTACAAACTTTTCTCTATTCTCCTCCAGCCACTTCTCGACCCCAAGAGGGGAGTCAAAAAATAAAGTTCCCCCCAGAGCTGATACTCGTAATTTTGCCGGGTACAGAAGGGCATAAGGAAGATTGAATTTTTGTAGTGCACGTTTTGATTGAATAAATTCTGCTCTTCTTTTCTGCAAGTCCAGTGAAAAATCGGCATAGAAGGAAACTCTGGCTTCCTTAAAAAAAACAGACCCTACCTCTCTAATTTTCCGAAGCAACATTACTTTATCTCTATAGTTGAGAAACCTTATTAGCAAAGGTCTGGGATAACCCCCTGCCGGGGGGGCTCTGAAGGGGACCCTGTGAGCTCTTATGACTGAAAAAGAGGCAGAAAATGATTCTCTCCCAAACAATTCCACCAACCACCTTTCAATGAAATCAGGCGGGTCTGAACCCTCGCTTTTCTCCGGGAGTCGCACCAATCTCACATTATCCCTTCGGCTCCTGTTCTCCATTTCATCTAATTTAGAAGCTTGTCTGGAAATCTGCTCCTTCAGTAGATTTATTTCTTTAATCAGGGGAGATACATCGTCCTCCAATAGACCTACTGTTTCTTCCAAAGCTGCCCAGCAGTTTTCTGAAGATCTTGCCTGACCAATAAGAGGTCTGCTTTTACACCCCTCATCTGATCGCAAAGTTCCTTAAGTGAGGAGTTACAGACCCCTACAGCCATAAAAACATCCGTAAGTGTTGGTTCTTTCTCTGAAAGCAAGGTTGCATCTGTACTAATCTCCGCATTTATATTTTGATCGTTTAACCCTGAGCCTTTTAGATTATGAGTTTTAGAGGATTGGGTCGCCTGTGACCCCCCTGTTGGCACAGCTGATAGGAAAAGCCAAGGTCACCAATCGGGGATCCCCCCCTGATGAGTTTTCGGTTGTGCCCCTTTCTTTGGAGGGGTCACAGCTGAGGCGTGGGCATATTGCTCCAACTTTGCAGCTGCTGACGCTAGATCGAAGGTTCTGCATTGTATGTTGCTTACGCTTTGTTTAGTGATTGGATATGAAGGAGAGAATAATCCAACAGACAAATACTATATGTATTTATACATTATCACCGCAAAAACACTCCGCTACTTACACCAGGTGAGGACACTCACCGTGTGCCCCCCGCTCTGTGACACAGTATGACTAGTAAGGGATCACAAAAAAGGACAAATGAAAAACAAGTAAGGTACTATAGGCTGGGATACGAAGACATAACATCACGCTGACCTTACTTGTTTTTCATTTGTCCCTTTTTGTGATCCCTTAAACTTGGGTGACTGGCCGAGACCTCTACCAACTTTATTACCATCACTATAATTCCATCTAGACATTTAGTGTGACACAGATTAGCGGCGTTCTATTACCTTGAACACCGCTGCTTCATTACTGAAATTCCACACACACCCTGCTCTCGGCCAGGCTCATCATTTAGAATCACTACATTACAAGTCAGTCTACTGGGACCCTGCATATATCACTGCCATTTGACCAGATCAGGGCAACCCCTATCAGCGTGATTTTATGTCTTTGAATCCCACAGTTTATTTCTATTATTATAGGGCCCTATATGTACCTTGTTATCAACCGCGGGCATATCACGCATTATTTCGGGTCACATTGCTCTATATTTCACCTGTATTATTCCGGCTTATTATGGAGAGCTTCATCCACTTCACCGGCATATCATAGAGAGCTTCACCATATTTATATATTTTGTTCACATATAGTTTTATTACATTCACTCTTCACATTTACTTTGCACGTTGTCTGAATATTTTTATCAATATATTTTCTCTTTTTTTAATGAGAAATATTTTTTTTTTTTACACATTTTTTCCTTTCACCTAATAGTAATCCTTTTTTTGATACTTATCACCTTTTATATATACACGTTATAGAAGTATATTCATTTTTATATACACGTTTATTGATAGGATTCACCATATATATTTACACACATATATATTTTTTGCCTACACATGTACATATACACATCTTTTTTCACATTCTTTGTCATCTATTTACATGCCACGGTTTTGAAAACATTTCTCAATCAGTCAACACACCAAATAGCCAGCAGATGCCGAGACCTCATTAAATCGGCTTCCAGCTGAGACTCAATGACCATCTAATTGGGCAATCATGTGATACCCTAATGAGCTACATAAGCGTTTGTCTTTTTAATATTTGTTAGCTATGAGTAAGCACTCAGTCCTGAGTGCGAAACGCGTCAGCTTACCTGTACTTTCTGCATGACAGTCTTGTTATTTTGATGATCCCATTTTTTCAATAAAGTGAATTTTTTTTGACTACATCCGGTGTGCGGCATCCAAATCTTCTCCTCCATTCAAGCCTGCTTTGCCTAGCATTCAGCCAGCACCTGGAGCTCTTCTGCTCTGAAACTTCCACTTACACCTGGGTCAGTGTCAGCTTGAGCGGTGGAAACACTTTCTTTGACCCTGATGTAGGGAGCGGCTCTCTGGGGACTCTGAGGAAAGGAGGGGCTCTCTGAAGACCCTGATGTAAGTTGAAGGGGCTCTCTGGGGACCCTGATGTAAGGGGGAGGCTATGGGGGACGCTGATGTAAGTGGGGGGCTCTCTGGAGAGCCTGATGTAAGGAGGGGCTCACTGGGGACCCTGATATAAGGGGGAAGCTCTCTGGGGACCCTGATAAAAGGAAGGGTTCTCTGGGGACCCTGATGTAAGGGGGGTTCTCTGGGGACCTTGATGTAAGGGGGGGCTCTCTGGGGACCCTGATGTAAGGGGGAGGCTCTCTGGGGACCCTGATGTAAGGAGGCGCTCTCTGGGGACTCTGATGTAAGGGGGAGGCTCTCTGGGGACCCTGATGTAAGGAGGGGCTCTCTGGGGACCCTGATGTAAGGAGGGGCTCTCTGGGGACCCTGATGTAAGGAGGGGCTCTCTGGGGACCCTGATGTGAGGGGAGGCTCTCTGTGAACCCAGATGCAAGGCAGGGGCTCTATGGGGACTCTGATGTAAGGGGGGGGGGCTCTCTGGGGACACTGATGTAAGATGGGGCTCTCTTGGGACCCTGATGTAAGATGGGGCTCTCTTGGGACCCTGATGTAAGATGGGGCTCTCTTGGGACCCTGATGTAAGTGGGAGGCTCTCTGGGGACTCTGATGTAAGGGAGAGGCTCTCTGGGGACCCCTGATGGAAGGGGGGCTCTCTGGGGACCCCGATGGAATGGGGAGGCTTTTTTTGCACAATTGCATATAGTTTATATGTTTTTGTGTGTGTTTCAATACTGGGCCATAGTAAAATGATGTCCCTGCCTTTGTGCTGGGATATCTGAATGATGCCTGTAGCTACAGGCATCATTCAGATATCATTATTTCCAGCCAGCGATTCTGTGCACGATAAGAATGATCATGGCGGCAGTTCTGCTGCTTAATCATTCTTATAGGTGACGGGAGGGGACGTCCCTCCTCCCGCTGCCATCCGGTGCTTCTCCAGGCTCTCCCGTGCCATTGGGGGCCTGGAGAAAGAATCGGCTGGCCCCGGATGACAACGATAGAGATTTCCGGTGACCAGATGGTCACCAGTCATCTCTATGACCGTCGGAGGCCCGGGCGTCACGCCCGGGTTCCCGGATGTAAACAGAGCCGCGATTGCGGCTGTCAGCATGAGATCGGTGAATTTTTTTTCTCGATCTCATGCTTTCCAGCCTAGAGGAGAGATATGGGGTCTTATTGACCCCGCATCTCTCCATAAAGAGGACCTGTCACAATAGATTCCTATTACAAGGGATGTTTACATTCCTTGTAATAGGAATAAAAGTGATCCAAAAAAAATGTAAAAAAAAAAGTGTAAAAAAAAAAAAAAAAAAAATGAAGTAAAATAAAAAATAAAGTAAAACGCCCCTGTCCCCGGTAGCTTGCGCTCAGAAGCGAACACACACACGCAAGTCCTGCCCACATGTGTAAACGCCGTTCAAACCACACATGTGAAGTATCACCGCGTGTGTTAGAGCGTGTGCAACAATACTAGCACTAGACCTCCTCTGTAACTCTAAACTGGTAACCTGTAAAAGTTTTCAAAGCGTCACCTATGGAGATTTTTAAGTACCGAAGTTTGGCGCCATTCCATGAGTGTGCGCAATTTTAAAGCATGACATGTTAGGTATCTATTTACTCGGCGTAGCATCATCTTTCACATTATATCAAAAAATTGGGCTAACTTTACTGTTTTGTTCTTTTTTAATTCATGAAACATTTTTTCTTCCAAAAAAAAGGCGTTTGAAAAATTATTGCGCAAATACCGTGTGGAATAAAAAGTTGCAATGTCCGCCATTTTATTCCCTAGGGTGTCTGCTAAAAAAAACATATATAATGTTTGGGGGTTCAACTTCTAAATAATTTTCTAGCAAAAAAAATGATGATTTTTACATGTAGAAGAGAAGTGCCAGAATGGGCCCGGTATTGAAGTGGTTAAAAAGTGAAAGTCTGGATGAAGTCCAGGGCCAGATTTTTGTCCCAGTCCAGCCCTGCGTCCCCCTCAGACGCCCCCCCTCTGCCTGCAGTGCGAGAGGCTATAGAGAGGAGAGGGAGGCAACCGATCGTCCGGGGTCTCCACCGGCTTCCATCCGGATGCGGGCGCAGTAATGAGGCACCTATGAGGCGCGTATCAAGCCGGGCAGCTACACGGAGAGGGGAGCAGGGGGGAAGGAGAGCAACACAGCGTCCCTGCTTACTCCATCACTCGGCACCGCACACAGCGCCGCACACAGCGCCGCACACACCCATCCATCCGGTCACGCCCCCCATCGAATTTCAAGTTTTTGCTTTGTTTCCCTGAGTCATACTTACCCGACTTATTTTCTCCCTTTTTTTTTTTTTTACCTGGGGGGATATTGTCCAACCTGGTGCAGGGTGGACCTACTGAACTTTGACTGACCTGGAGGAAAATGAAAGGTGATAATTCGTGAAGGGTTTGCTGGCTAACTTGAAGCAATGACTTGTATGGTGCTTGCAATCTCGTGACTATGAAATGATTTTGAAATGTTTGCCTTGATTATGAAATGAGTGAAAATCTCTTGCCATGACAGAGGTCCGGCTCGGTCGTGTCATCGCTGCGCGACTGAAAACCGGGCTCTGGAGCATGTACTGAAATGCAGCAACTGAAAAAAGATTAGTGCACACCGGGACGAATCGGTGCATGTTTGATGCATCTGGATTCGAATCGGAGCGCAGTATGAAACAAAATGAGGGAAATGTTTTACCTTGACCGAGGCTCGAATTGGTTGTGCCGCATTTGCAACTGGCAACGAACCGAGCTCTGGTAAAGGTATGGATACGGCCGAAACAACTGAGGCATTCCGTGACGAATCGGTGCATCACGGATGCGACTGGTTTCCAAACGGTGATGCCCTGTGGGAGTGAACTGAATGGTAGCAGTTCACATGACAGAGATGCGGATCGGTCGCCCGATATCTGCGACTAGCTATGATCCGGACTCTGGTGCATGTTTCAGAAATGAGGCCGAGCCCTGGGGCACGCCATAACAAATCGGTGCATCGAGGATGCGACTGGATTCGAAGCGGAGCGCGGTAAGTGCAGGTGTAACATTTTGTTGCCATGACAGAGGCGTGAATCGGTCATGCTGCTGTGGCGACTGACTGCGAATCGGACTCTGGAGCATGTACTGAAATGTGGCCAATACCTGGGGCACGCCGAGACGAATCGGTGCATTTCCATGCGACTGAATTAGTGTCGGAGCGTGATACGTGGCAGTGAAATGATAACCATGACAGAGGTACGAATCGGTAAGTCGAAAGCGACTGATAATGATGTGACTCTGGAGCATGTACTGAAATGAGGCCGTAACTACTGGGGCACACCGGAGCGAATCGGTGCATCTTTAGGTGCGACTGGATTCGAATCGGAGCGCGGTACGTGACTGAAATGAGAAATGATTCGAAATGGTTTGAAATGTTAGAAATGTATTTAGAAATGTTCAGAAATGAGAAATGATTGGTATCGAACTGACGTGGTTCGATAAGACTTGCGAATTGCGAATCACTACGGTTGTCTACTGACGCATGGTAACAATTTAGACATGCCTGAAATGAAGCAACGTCTGCGTCACGGTGGTTTTCTCAGATAACGAAAAATGGTAACATAACGATAGTGCGAGTGATATACATTGCGGTTACGTTTGTGAAATTGCGAGTGATTCGTAAGTTTGATATCACGGTTTAGTGACATGATATCTAACAAGTGCGTGAAAACAAAAGTCCGAGGGGACCCTACCTGCGACAGCCAAGCCAGACGCTTGGTACGAACTGCGAATCGGTAACACGGACTTCAAAACTATCGAGCATGGAAATTGCGAATGCGGGAACTTGCGAGACAAGAACTTGCGGACGCTGGTATTCGAATAGTCGGCCTAGTGATATATCGCGCACAGGAAACCGACAAGCACCACAGGTGAGCGGGCTGCTTAAATACCCCCCGGGCTCCTCCCATAAATTCAGGCCACCATACTGGCCTTCCTACATATATATA
This sequence comes from Lithobates septentrionalis, assembly GCA_037952835.1. Taxonomy (NCBI): domain Eukaryota; kingdom Metazoa; phylum Chordata; class Amphibia; order Anura; family Ranidae; genus Lithobates; species Lithobates septentrionalis. The sequence continues at coordinate 2,209,366 of JBBDGP010000254.1, forward strand.
TATATATATATATATATATATATATATATATATATATATATATATATATATATATATATATATATATATATATATAGGCTTGTATATATAGTCTAGCCAAGCCTATACCTGACAGTAGGCCATTCCTGGAGTGCGTGTTCAAAGACACTTTCAGGCAGGTGACTCAGTGAGCTGCAGTTCATTTAATATATATGTAGCAATAACTCACGGTGGAGCTGCTGGTTTAAAGCGGGCTGTTACCTTCACTCTAGCCACCTCTGTTTCCCCGACACCGGTTCTAGGGTCCCGTTGAGTTTACCTCCGGACAATGTAGGTACCAAACACTTGGGTATCTTTTTCCAATGCTTTAATGAACAGGTAATAAAGGAAGTAGCAGGAAAGAGGTAGAAGGAAAGTTGCAGGGAAGCTCAAATACCTTTTCGTAGTATTCTTTAGTACATTGTTAGGAATTGAACACTTGTAGCTGAATGCACTCCCCTTGTAGGATTCAATCTTTGCCCGCCTGGATAGGCCTCTCTCACTTGCCTAGCAGCCAGTATGTAGCACAAACAAAAGTCTCTGCCACAGACTTGTTTGGAACAAAACCGGTACGATCCTCTGCCACAGGATGTAATGGTTTACGATGAATATTAGACACAGCACTTGAACCTTTAAGCCAACCCGGCAGTACTATGCAGTAAGATTACTTCAGGATACGTCCTCCAACTGAGTCACCAGGCCCCTCTCCAGACCAGCACTCTGCATGATCCTTCCATGACGGGTCCTCCCCTGGGATCTCCTCAGTTGTCCAGCTTCTTTTCTCAGGATAGACAGCCCAGAACCATTCCTCTGCCACTGTGGTAAGCCCCAGACAGGCTTCTAGGCCCACCCACATGCTTCAGCGACATGGGCCTCCGGAACGGAGGACCACGAGGTGGTATTCCTAATGCATACCTGTTGGCCAGGATGGCCAGCAGGTGGCTGAAAACAAACCCCTAAACATGGCGTCTATCCCATAAATACCCTCTCCCAGAATGCAACTCGGAGGACCACCTCCACCGAGTTGTCTCCGGGACAGAGGAGCACTCATGCGCTTTAACACGTTGCCTTTCCAACACCGGCCCATGGTGACAACGACACCCAGCGACGCAGTGTGGAACTACCCGCAACTCAGCCAAGCTGGAACAGAGGCAAATCTAACTTCATCTAACAAGTAACCCACTAAATTTACCTATCAGTAGTAGATTAAAAATCTACCAGCGCTACATATATATATATATATATAGGCTTGTATATATATAGTCTAGCCAAGCCTATACCTGACTGTAGGCCATTCCTGGTGTACTGTTTTTAGTAAACTGCAGGCATGTTTTGCTAATCTAATTGTACAGTATGTCTGGAAGGCCACCAAGGAGAGGCAGATGCTCACAGGCCTCTAAAAGAGGGAAAGCAGGCTCTGTGTCTACAGCCAACAGTGCTGGTTGTGGACACGGTGCATCCTCAGCACATGGCCGTGGGGCACGCTTGTCCTTTTTTTCGGCAGCTGGCTGTGTTGAGCCACAACATTCAGAAGAGTTGGTAGAGTGGATGACCAAGCCATCCTCATCCTCCTCATCCTCTGTCACCCAGGCTCAGAGTACTTTGTCTGCCAATGCAGCTGCCAAATCGGCCTCTTCCATCGGGCTCAATATAATAAGTCACTTCTTTTCTAGCCCCACCATCATGCCCTGAGGAGTCCCCTGAACTGTTAGACCACAGTGTAGGGTACATGCTGCAGGAGGATGCGCAGCATTTTGAAGGCTCTGGTGATGGTACCCAGGTTGAGGACGAAGGCAGTAACATGAGCCCAGAGAGAGGGGGTGCCCAAGAAGGACAAAAACTGGCAGTCATGTTCCCCCAGCTGCAGCATACTGCCAGGTTTGCTCCAGTGGCGAGGAGGGAGGGGATGATGAGGTCACTGACTCTACGTGGGTGCCAGATAGAATAGAGGAGGAGGAGGAGGCACATTTCCAACGAGGCAGGATGCCCTCCAGGGGTCAGCTTAAGGGCAGGCAACCGACTGCATCACATGCACAGGGCACTGCTGACTACGCGTGTTTTTTCAAAAGTTCTTTGGTGTGGGCCTTTTTTGAGACGTGTGCAGCAGATCGCACCATTGCTGTTTGCAACATATGTCTGAAGCGTATCAAGCGTGGCCAAAACAGCAGCCGCTTGGGCACCACATGCTTGACCAGACATATGTCGAGCTCCCATGCAGTCTGTTGGCAACAGTACTTAAAAGACCCACACCAAAGAACAAGGCGGACCTTTCCTTGTTCCTCATCAGCTGGGATCTCCAACCCCACTATAACTTCAGTCCTCTCAGAGACCTGCACTGAGAGGAATGAAGGTGTAGAATTAGGTGTCCAAAGCACTTGTGGTCAATCTGCTAGCGGTACACCAACATCTGATTGTAGCAGGCAAATTTTCCTACCCCAGTTGCTAAACCGGCGAAAGAAATTCGGTTCCAGCCATCCACATGCCCAGCGGCTAAATGCTTGTTTGGCTAAATTGCTAGTACTCTAACTGCTGCCTTTTCAGCTGGTAGACTCTGCCCCCTTTTGAGGATTTGTAGAATGTGCGGTACCTCAGTGGCAGGTTCCCAAACGCCAATTTTTTTCTCGGAAGGCCATTCCGGCTCTCTACCGACATGTGGAAGGCAATGTCTTGGCCTCATTGGACAGGGCAATCAGCGGTAAGGTGCATATTACAGCTGACTCATGGTCCAGCAGGCATGGACAGGGATGTTACCTTTCTTTTACGGCGCACTGGGTAACCCTGCTGGCAGCTGGGAAGGATGCAGGACAGGGTGCAGTATTGTTGGAGCTTGTTCCGCCACAACGCCTCCAAAATGCTGGTAGTGGTGATTCTGCCATACCTCTCTCCTCCACCCCCTCCTCTTCTCCTTCCACTATGGCCTCTTCCTGTGCAGATTCGTCCTCAGTACCAGCGGTGCTCCGTAGGCGTTCTAGGGGCTACGCAAGCACTCAGGTAAAAAAATGCCATGTGGTGCTTGAGTTGGTCTGCTTAGGGGACCGGAGCCACACTGGGGCAGAGATTCTGGCAGCTCTGCAGGGGCAGGCTCAGAGGTGGTTGACGCCACGCCAGCTTCAGCCAGGAATGGTGGTTTGCGACAATGGCACCAACCTCCTCTCCGCCCTCCAAAGGGACACTTCACCCATGTTCCCTGTTTGGCTCACGTCCTTAATTTGGTGGTGCAGCGGTTCTTGTGAAGGTACCCGGGCTTACAGGATCTCCTGAGGCAGGCCAGGAAAGTTTGTGGGCATTTCTGCCGGTCATATAATGCCAGTGCTCGGCTGGCTGACCTCCAAAAGGAATGCAACCTGCCCAAGAACCGTCTCATCTGTAACATACCCACCATGTGGAAGTCAACGTTGGCAATGCTGCAGCGGCTGAACACGCAGCAGAGGGCCATCAATGACTACCTGTGTGAGTATGGCACCAGGACAGGGTCAGGGGAGCTTGGCTTTTTTTCGCCATGCCAGTGGCTTATGATCAAGGATGCATGCACTGTCCCATCATCATTTGAGGAGGCCACGAGGATGGTGAGCAGTGACAGTGTATGCATCAGTGATACTGTCCCTCTTGTCTACCCTTTCGGAGCACACGCTGCGTGGAATAATGGACAGGGCACTTGAGGCAGAACAGAGGGAGGAAGAGGAGGACTTCCTTACCTCTCAAGGCCCCCTTTATCCAGACAGTATTCCTGCAGGCCCCCCTATCACACAGGAAGAGGAGGAGGATTGTGTCAGCATGGAGGCGGAGCCTGGCACTAAGCATCAGCAGCAGTCTTAAAGGGATCGTTTTCAGGCCCCAGAAAACCATGGACTTGTACTTGGCTGGCAGGAGATGGTTGCAGTTTAGGTCGTCCTTAGTGACCCAGAGGACTCTGGACTAAATGCCTCAGCAAACCTACGCTGCATGGCCTCCCTGATCCTGCAAAGCCTGTGAAAGGACCCTCGGATTCGTGGTATCAAGGAGAGGGATCAGTACTGGCTGGCAACCCTTCTACGTTACAAGGGTAAGGTGGTGGAACTTATCCAGCCGTCGCAGAGGGAGCAGAAGATGAAACATCTTCGGGAGGCCTTGCAGAAAGGTTTGTGCAATGCATTTCCAGAGCCTGGGAGGTTACAATTTACTGGTCCTCCTGGACAATGTGTTGCTGAGGCTTCAGTCACAGAAGAAGCGGTGGAGAAGGTGGCTGTCTCACTGATGCGTTCAGACAATTTTTTAGTCCACAGCCCCAAGGTCTGATCGGTTCTAGCAACCATCGCCGGTGTCTGTTATACATGGTGCAGGAATACCTAGGGGCAAGATCAGACTTGGAGACCTTTCCAACCGAAAATCCTCTGGGTTACTGGGTCTTGAGGATGGATCACTGGCTAGAGCTTGCACAGTATGTAATTGAGCTACTGGCCTGTCCTGCATCCAGCGTTCTTTCTGAATGCACTTTCAGTACCGCTGGAGGCTTTTTAACCGATTGCAGAGTGCGCCTGTCCACCGACTCGGTTGATCGGCTCACCTTCATAAAAATGAATCAGTCTTGGATCACCAGCTACCAAGCACCTGATGCTGATGTAACCGAATAATTTTTTTATGAATGTGAGATCCCTTGATGCTGATGCTGAGTGACTATCCTGTTATGCTGAGTGACTATCCTATTCCTCTTCAATGTTCATGTTGATAGCTTCTAAGAACATTTTTGGCTCTGGGCACCACCACCAGTGGCTAAGGCCCAATTTTTCTGCCCCTGTTTAACAGGGGAGTGTAATTACAATTTTTACTGTAATATTTTGCAGCATGTCTCTTTCCTGCGCTCAACAAGAATATCTGTGAGGGGTTGCAGTGTTGTGGCACCACCACCACTGCCTAAGGCCCAATTTTTCTGCCCCTGTTTAACAGGGGCGTGTAATTACAATTTTTGATCTACTATTTCACAGTAGGGCCCGTTCCTGTGTCCACCAAGAGTAACTCTGAGGGCTTACACTGTTGTGGCACCACCACCAAAGGTCCAATTTTTCTGCCCCTGTTCAACAGGGGCATGTAATTACAATTCTTGATATAATATTTCACAGCAGGGCCCGTTCCTGCGCTCAACAAGAGTATCTGTGAGGGGTTGCAGTGTTGTGGCACCACCACCACTGCCTAAGGCCCAATTTTTATGCCCCTGTAGGGGCGTGTAATTACAATTTTTGATCTAATATTTCACAGCAGCGCCTGTTCCTGTGCTCAGCAAAAGTATCTGTGAGGCTTTACAGTGTTGTGCCAACACCACCACCGCCTAAGGCAGTGGTTCTCAACCTTCTAGTGCCGTGACCCCTTGATAAAATTTCTCAAGTTGTGGGGACCCCTAACAGTAAAATTATTTTCGTAGCGTGGGTTGTCTGCACCCAAGGCAAGACAAGTAATTAGTGCCGGTAACCCACGAACATTTAGAGCTCCCTTGGTAGGGGGTAGGATCAGTGGCAATGCTGGGGGGAGTTCTGATCAGCCAACTTAGGTGCTCTTGATCAAGGTCATCTGCTGATCTGAGAACTGTAGTGGGGACTTTTAATGGCAACTATAATCACAAGTAGTGTTACTTACTGTGTCTCCGGCTTCACTGTGTCTCCGACTTTGTTGTGTCTCGCAGCAGTTACAACTATGCTGAAATCAGGAGATAGGGTCTCCTTCAGCCCCTCCCACTTCACATTCCTCACCAGTCAGCTGACCTCTAGTCTCTGCCCCCCGAGCCATGCTGTGAACTGAATGGGCGGCTGCAAAGAGGCTTAGTGGGCGGCCATGGGCTCCAGAGACAGCCCAGCTGGGCGGCTGCAAAAAGGCAGGGAGAGCGGTGCGGGCTTCAGGAACAGCCCAGGATTTGGTGACCCCTGGCAAATCATCATTCGACCCCCGAGGGGGTCCCGACCCCCAGGTTGAGAACCACTGGCCTAAGGCCTAATTTTTCTGCCCCTGTTTAACAGGGGCATGTAATTACAATTCTTGATATAATATTTCACAGCAGGGCCCGTTCCAGCACCCACCAAGAGTAACTGTGAGGGCTTACAGTGTTCTGGTACCACCAACACTTAAGGCTTAATTTTCTGCACAGTGTGTAGGGCAGGCCGTATAGTATATACAGGGGTACCCATGCCGTTTCTCTCACTGATTTTCATCCATATTGCCGGGACCCGACATTATATTAAAAATAAAGAGAAAAGAATTATGCTACGTGCATAAACAAAAAATTATATGGAAAAACGTGAAGAAAGTCCTGTTGCTGAACACTATAACCTCGATATAAGGGCTCAGAATATAGATATAAAATAGATGGTGCAGCGCTGGATATATGACACAAAAATTGTGAACAGTGATAAATTAATAAATCAAACAACCTACAACGGTGAATAACATCCAATAAAATATCAGATCGGCTAATATATAATAAATCAATTAGGTGCTCATGAAATATTGCAAGGACATAATAAAATGTAATAAAAAATAGTTCATATAGTGAAAAAATAGTTCATATGGTGAGAGTGAAGGTGAAAATAAAGTCCAAGATTAATGGTATTCCATGCAGGACCCGGGATCAGTATTGGACCGTTAGTGCTACCCACCACCTGGTGATAAAGTAATGGAGGCTTACACTAAATACGTCCTTAACTTACTGAGTGAAATTGAGTGGAAGGCTACATACATGCTAGTGACGGCTGATGTCGCATCGCTTTATACGTTGATATTTCACAGGTTGGGGCATGATGCGGTGCGGCATTTTCTCTATCGAGACTCCAATATTCCCACCACGCAATGTAATTTCGTGATGGAGCTATTGGACTTCTCGATGGCACACAACCATTTTTGGCACAATGGTGCGCATTATTTACAAATAAAGGGAGTGGCCATGGGAGCTAAATTTTCTCCCAGAATGGCCGATCTCTTTATGGCTAAATGGGAGGAAGATGTGGTTCTACATGACAGACCACCCCAGCTTGTCATGTGGAGAAGATTTATAGATGACGTCCTGTTTATATGGGACAGCGATTCTGAATCTGTGGCCGCTTTCCTATCTTCTCTTAATAGTAATGATAGGGGGATAATTCTTACTTATGAAGCCAGCCCGATCTAGATTTATTTTTTGGACCTGGTCATTACTATTGTCGATGGCAGGATCACCACGTCCACTTTTTTCAAACCAACTGACAGAAACAGTTTTATTCCACTTGATTCTTGTCACCATCGCTCTTGGTTGTCCGCTGTCCCTAAGGGCCAATTTTTGCGCCTTAAGCAGAATTGCTCCAATTTGGGTGAGTTTTTTAGGGAGGCCTCAACTCTGAAATCTAGATTTCTGAGTAAAGGCTATGATGATGCAGCCCTGGACTCCTTGATTATCGAGCTAGGGAATAGGGATCGTAAGGACCTATTGGATGACAAATCCCCTCAGGTTGTTTGATTTATTGATTTATCACTGTTCTCAATTTTTGTGTCATATATCCAGCACTGCACCGTCTATTTTATGACATTATATTAAAGCCTCAAACAGTTTTAAAAGACTTTTATTCCTTTAGAAAAGTCATTTTGTGCAGGGACTGTTCTAAACACGTGCCACTTTACAGGCATACTATTGACAACCCCCAGGTATGATATTTAAAGGAATATTTCACTTTTATTTTTTCACTTTAACCACCTCAATACAGTGCATTTTCGCCCCCTTCCTGCCCAAGCCATTTTTCAGCTTTCAGCGCTGTCGCACTTTGAATGACAATTGCGCGGTCATACAACACTGTACCCAAATGAAATTGTTATAATTTTTTCCCCACAAATAGAGCTTTCTTTTAGTGGTATTTGATCACCTCTGCGGTTTTTATTTTTTGCGCTATAAACAAAAGAAGAGTGAGAAGTTTTAAAAAAAACACAATTTTATCTTTTGCGATAATAAATAAAAAATTTGTTTTAAAGAAAAAAAAATTGGATATCAGTTTAGGCCGATATGTATTCTTGTACATATTTTTGGTAAAAAAAATCGCAATAAGCGTATATAGATTGGTTTGCGCAAAAGTTATAGCGTCTACAAAATAGGGGATAGATTTATAACATTTTTATTATTTTTTATTTTTTTACTAGTAATGGCGGCGATCTGCGATTTTTATTGTGACTGCGATATTGCGGCGGACACATCGGACACTTTTGACACATATTTGGGACCATTCACATTTATACAGCGAACCGTGCTATAAAAATGCATTGATTACTGTATAAATGTGACAGGCAGGGAAGGGGTTAACACTAGGTGGTGATCGAGGGGTTAACTGTGTTGCTAGGGAGTGATTCTAACTGTAGGGGGAGGGGACTCACTAGGGGAGGAGACCGATCGGTGTTCCTCTGTGCTGGGAACACACCATCGGTCTCCTCTCCTCTGACAGGACCGTGGATCTGTGTGTTTACACACACAGATCCACAGTCCTGCTGTGTTACCGGTAATCGCGGGTGCCCGGCGGACATAGCGGCCGCCAGGCATGCGTACCGGGTGCCTAGTGACACGGCGGGCGCGCGCGATCGCCGGCGGCGGCACACGCGCGCCCCCTGGTGGCCTAGGAATGCGAGGCCGTCATATGACGCCCGCCCGCAACGAGAGCTGCGCCGCCTGGCCGTCAATAGATAGCCAGCGGTCAGCTAGCGGTTAAGCATCATTAAATCACTGCTCCTGAAAAAACGTCCGTTTTTAAAACTTTCTTTTCCATTGAAACATGTCCCCTGGGGCAGGGCCCGGCTCCCCAAACCCTTTTTAGGAAAAAAACTTGCATATTAGCCTTTATAATTCAAACTTTTGATTTCTCACATTCGAGTCCCATAGACTTTAACGGTGTTCGAATGTTCACGCAAACTTTCGGTCCATTCGCATGTTCTGGATGCGAACCGAACCGGGGGGGTGTTCGGCCCATCCCTACTCAGGAGCGTTTGTAACGCTATGGCAAAGTGATCCATGCGGTGATCTTGCTCATCCAATCTGGAAAAAATATTACCAACAAGTGGATTGACTGTATCTTCTGAATTCATGGCCTTCGCCTACTATCAGGAACCATGAATCAGACCGAGACAGAAGTAAAGTTAAATCACACTTGTTTAATCACTTCAGCCCCGGACCATTTGGCTGACCAAAGACCAGAGGACTTTTTACAATTTGGCACTGCGCTGCTTTAACTGGTCATTGCAATGTTGTACCCAAACAAAATTTGCCTCCTTTTTTCCCACAAATAGAGCTTTCTTTTGATGGTATTTTATTGCCTCTGCGATTTTTATTTTTGCGATATAAACGGACAAATACCGAACATTTTGAAAAAAAATGATATTTTCTATAAGAAAAATCCAATAAACTAAATTTTAGTCATACAATTAGGCCAAAATGTATTCAGCCACATGTCTTTGGTAAAAAAAAAAGTCAATAAGCGTATATTTATTGGTTTGCGCAAAAGTTATAGTGTCTACAAACTAGGGTACATTTTCTGTAATTTAGGCAGCTTTTAGTTTATGACTGCCTATCTCATTTCTTGAGGTGCTAAAATGGCAGGGCAGTACAAACCCCCCCAAATTACCCCATTTTGGAAAGTAGATACCCTAAGGAAATTGCTAAAAGGCATGTTGAGCCCATTGAATATTTAATTTTTTGTCCCAAGTGATTGTAAAAACTTTTTTTTGTCATTATTCAAAAAGTTGTCACTAAATAATATATTGCTCACACATGCCATGGACATATGTGGAATTACACCCCAAAATCAATTCTGCTGCTTCTCCCGAGTACGGGGATACCACATGCGTGGGACTTTTTGGGAGGCTAGCCGCATACGGGGCCCCGAAAACCAATCACCTCCTTCAGGATTTCTAAGGGCGTAAATTTTTGATTTCACTCCTCACTACCTATCACAGTTTTGAAGGCCATAAAATGCCAAGATAGCACAACCCCCCCCCCCCAAATGACCGCATTTTGGAAAGTAGATACCCCAAGCTATTTGCTGAGAGGCATGGTGAGTATTTTACAGCTCTCATTTGTTTTTGAAAATGAAGAAAGAAAAGTAAAATGTATTTTTTTTTCTTTTTTCAATTTTCAAAACTTTGTGACAAAAAGCGAGATCTGCAAAATGCTCACCATACCTCTCAGCAAATAGCTTGGGGTGTCTACTTTCCAAAATGGGGTCATTTGGGGGGGGGTGCCATCTGGGCATTCCATGGCCTCCAAAACTGTGATAGGTAGTGTGGAGTGAAATAAAAAATTTACACCCTTAGAAAGCCTGAAGGCGGTGCTTGGTTTTCGGGGTCCCGTACGTGGCTAGGCTCCCAAAAAGTCTCACACATGTGGTATCCCCGTACTCAGGAGAAGCAACAGAATGTATTTTGGGGTGTAATTTCACATATGCCCATGGAATGTTTGAGCAATATATCATTTATTGACAACTTTATGCAAAAGAAATTGTCTTTTTCCCGCAACTTGTGTCAAAATATAAAATATTTCATGGACTCGACATGCCTCATAGCAAATAACTTGGGGTGTCTACTTTCCAAAATGGGGTAATTTGGGGGGGTTTTGAACTGTCCTGGCATTTTATGCACAACATTTAGAAGCTTATGTCACACATCACCCACTCTTCTAACCACTTTTTCAACTGCAAAACCGAGGGGGTGGTATACCTCCTCGCCTGTCAATGTCAACAATTCTCAATTGTTGACATTGTCGGAAAGACTAAGCTAAAGTTTCATCTACATGCTTCGAAACACATAACTTCTATGAAGAAAGCCAACCCAGATCTCCCTCTTGGGAGGCACGTTGCCAATAAACTTAATGGCATATTTCCAGGGATTGAATTTTTCATTTTGGATAGGATTCATCCCAGTCCACGGGGCGGGAATTGTTCAAAGGAACAGAGTCCTTTGATGACGCCCTGGAGGAGGGGCGAAACGCGTAGACGTCACATCCGGCCTTCAAACAACCAAGTGACGCTTTTTTACCTTCCTGGCTTCGTGGAGCGCACGCTACCAGGCGGCGATCGCGGAAGCATCTGATATGCCTGTTATGCCTGACTGTCACCAGGGAAAGCGTGAGTAGCGGTCTGTAGTGCGATTGGCTCTTACATCCCGCAGTACTTCACCATATATATATTCTCTCTCCTTCTATTTTTGGGTGATCGTTTGCAAGATATATGGCTCCATAGGTTGAAGTATCAGTCTAATATCCACTTATCCATATAGAAGCACCTGATGTTGGATCAGAGTACGGATTGATTTGTCCACATAGGAGCCGTTGGGATACCATTAAGTTGGCTGCCTGAGATCCATGCCCAGCTGGGGCTAGTTGGGTCGGGACTATATATTTTTTATTCTATATATTTTCTTACACTATTTCTTGCACTGTTATATTGTGATTAGAGTTCACTTCTATTTTATTTTATTTGATATGATAACCATTCACTAACACATTTTTCAGGTGGGGTCTAATCAGGTAACACTGATTGATTCATCACTCACATTGTGGTAACTAGCAGTTACATGTATAATATAGCCAATATTTTTTAGCACGTAGCACGTTATTGTATGATTATCAGCGCTGTAACCGTTTATCATTTTATCTGGGAATTGGAACAAGGTCCTCTTGCAGCGGGAAACCCGCTGGATTGCGGACCTTGCTGCGGCCTCGCCCCCCGGACTTAATGAACAGTTCAGCTACAGACCCTTTTTGGAGGGTTTTTTATCGGGAGGTTGTGAGAAGGAGTAATGGTCTGTTCTTTACTATACACCAGTCTTATGCTTAGTGTTCACGTATGTTAACTTCTGTACAACATGTCTTTACTAACAACCTATATTCCATCTGTCTTTTTTTTCCCCTGGTCTTTGAGTCCTTGTCATTGTTGTCATGGTTGGCGTCTATTGTCCCATCTGCACTGGTCCCCCTGTGTCCCGCCTGGCGCAGGTCGGCCCCTCGGGATCTTTTTGATCCTAGGGGCCCTTTACTTGGCGGCCTGCTATGGGCAGGTGCTCGTGCTGGTGAGCCTAGGCAATGACCCGACCGTTGCCCGCTCGCATGGCCGCTTTCCTGCGTCGGTGGGCTCTTGCTGCATGACGGCCCCCTCAGACATTTTTTGCGCTGTGGTGGGTGCCGTGCAGTGAGGGCTCAGGGCCCCCCTCTCTTTGTGCTGTCTTGGTTTTGCCCCCCATTTAGGTAGTCCAGGAATAGATACTTTTTCTTCTCCCCTCCAGGATTTAATATGATATTTACTGAGATGGTCGTATATAAGAGTCTTTAATCTTATCTTATGTTATCCACACTTTATATTTAATTTCCACTGTTCTTCCCTGTGCGTTCTCACCCACGGCTGAATCATTCTGCGGCTAGGTTTGTTATGTTGTCTGGGCGGAGTTTTCCCAGTCTTAGGTTACGCTCGCTGTCTTCCCTGCTGGGTACCGGCGGGGAGATGCTGCGAGCGTTGTGACGCCGCATCACATCCATTGTGGATACCATGGGTGATGACTCCTCCCTCTTAGACTGTGACGCAGTGGTTTTGTGATGCCGCATGTTTGGTGGCGCTGCGTTGTATCACACCGCCTGTCAGCCTATTAAAAACCCCGATTAGATGCAGGATTTGTGTCACTGCACTGGATGGCACACTGCTGGATGGTCCGAGCACCCTTATTCCTAGATTTATCACATAAAGGTGGGTTCTTAGGGATTACTAGGGACTTTTCTACTTTTTTGAAAGACTATTATTTATATTATCCAGGTAGGCTTTTAACCTTGAGACATTCTTACCCTGCCTTTGTCCGCAGAATGCATTTATTGGGATTCATGGTGGAAGTACTTGAATTTGGTCTATATACTCTACATTTCATATCGTGCATCCCTGGTTTGATCTCTGTTTTTCCTCTGGGACTTAATTCCTTTGAGGTATGATACTATGGGATACATCTATTACTTTGGAATGCTCTGGTTTATACTGTGGGGTTTTTTGTTTATTTAAGTGGGTTAGTTCAATTATGTGGTAATTTTATTTTTTTAGATTCAATTTGATCTTTACTCGGTGGATTTACTGCCTTGGGGAGGCTCCCGGGTTGGCACTGCTTGGGTGGACCAGTGCGGATAGGGGGAACCAGTTGCTCGCCTCGGTCTCCGGTTTGGACATTGGGGTGATATGTGGCCGACGTGGTCACCGCCACAACTCCAGCGTTACGACTTTCAATTTGATATGTTTGGGTATGTTTCCTTTTATGTAATCACTATGCTGAATGCTCTATAATGCAACAGCAACTGTTTAATGTATTTACATAATGACTTATTGTTATACTTTCTTCAATTTTGACTTCATTATAGAGTGTGATTTTTCTCCACAAAATTCTCCTGATGAAGGGACGTCTCGTCAAGTCCCGAAACGCGTAGGGCCATGCTGAAGGTCTTCTAAGCATCACTGCCTTTTTTCTATCTGATTATTGCTATGACGTAGCGTGCGTGGCGCCATCGTACGTGTTTCATCAGACGTCCTCAGTGACGCTGAGGTCGCTGAGGACGTCTATGACAAAATGTGTACGATGGCACCACGCACGCTACGTCATTTCCTGTTTTTACTAGCAAGTGGAACGCAGATGGAACACAGTGCAGAGCTGCTGTCTCCACTGTGTGGCTTAGCGTTCACCCTGCATTTTAAGGCTTGACCTCCATTAGCAGACGTCCACACTATGCATGTAGTATAGTGGATGACCTTTTGGTTAGTTTCACAAGCCGTGACCGGGACTTTTCTGTACAATATTCATATTTTTACAACCAGTGTTTTTTACTTATATTTTTTTACGTTGATGTTTTTTAATAAATTTATAATGATTTACTACACCATGGGAGTCCACATCTCTTTCCTTCTATGAGGAACCAACCACAGAATATACCACACTCTATTTGAAGGCGGAAATCTACCCTGGATATCGTAACAACTATGGGGGAACAATCGTATTGATTGCATCTATGGGGGCGAGTGGATCTGGTGAGTGGGGACCCTGGAGGGGAGCACAGAGTCACCAGAAGATATTGAGAGCACCCAAGTCACCATTTAGATTTTATGTCACATCATTTGAAGAAGACTATATTCATAATATATGGACTAATATTTACATGTTTATATATGGACTTTATTTGCACATGTCACATAAACAGACTCACAGTATTATAGTGTGTCCGCAATACTGTGGTCTTATATATTTTTCACTGAAGTTTTTAAGTTTTTGCATTTTCTATTGTTATTTGGATATACAGGGGATACCTCTATGAATGCAGCTCAATTTCATGAGGTTCTTTCTTCTCATTAAGGTCATATAAGGAACAGGATATAATCAGAACATGTGTAGCATGCTATTGCCCAGGGGGCTATATTTATGCATTGTTTGAGTTTATATGCCTTGATTGTTTTTGAGCTCACATATTTTTACGTTAGCACATTTAACCCCTTGATCGCCCCTAGTGTTAACCCCTTCCCTGCCAGTGACATTTACACAGTAATCAGTGCATTTTTTTAACACTGATCGCTGTATAAATGTCAATGGTCTCAAAAATGTGCCAAAAGTGTCCGATCTGTCCGCAGCAATGTTGCAGTATTGTTAAAAATCGCAGATCACCGCCATTACTAGTAAATAAAAAATAAGAATGCCATAAAATGCCATAAATCTTTCCCAAAGTTTGTAGATGCTATAACTTTTGCGCAAACCAATCAATATACGTAGAATAATATATATTGGCCTAAACTGATTATTGGGGCTATTTATTATAGCAAAAAGTTAAAAATAGTTTTTGTTATAACTTCTTATTTATTGCGCAAAAAATAAAAACCGCAGAGGTGATCAAATACCACCAAAAGAAAGCTCTATTTGTGGGAAAAAAGGACACAAATTTTGTTTGGGTGCAGCGTTGCACGATCATGCAATTGTCAGTTAAAGCGACTCAGTGCCAAATTGTAAAAAGTGCCCTGGTCAGGAAGTGGGTAAAATCTTCCGGGGCTGAAGCGGTTAATTTGTGTGACTCTGCAGGTGCAGCCCTGCACAGCCATGCAGAATTCAAAAGTGACAGTGGCTGCAGGGGAGAAGAAACCCTCACATGTTGTCACAGGGATGGAGGGGGCAGTTTGGGGGTGGGGGTGATCCCCTTTGCACCATATTACTAAATTACAGGTGTAACATAACATGTTGTAAAAGGTGGACTTAGCCTTTAACCGCTTCAATATCGGGCACTTACCCCCCTTCCTGCCCAAGCCAATTTTTGGCTTTCAGCGCTGTTTTAAGTGACAATTGCACGGTCATGCTACACTCCAAACTACCCAAACTAATTTTTATCATTTTCTTCCTACAAATATAGTTTTCTTTTGGTGGTATTTGATCACCTCTGTGGTTTTTATTTTTTGCTAACCAAATAAAAAAAGATCAAAAATTTTGAAAAAAAAAGTTTTTGTTTGGTTCTGGTATAAAATTTTGTAAAAAAATAAGTTTTCTCCTTCACTGATGGGCACTGATAAGCTGCACTGATAAGGCGGCACCGATGAGATGGCACTAATGAAGTGGCACTGACGGGCACTGATGAGATGGCACTGATGAGGTGGCACTGATGAAGTGGCACTGACAATGGGCACTGAAAGGCTGCACAGATGGATACTTATGGGTAGCACTGATAGGCGGCACTGATGGGCACTGATAGGCACTGATAGGCGAAACTGCTGGGCACTGATGAGCACTGAGAGGCGGCACTGATAGGCAGCACCAATGGGCACTAATGGGTGGCACTGATAAGCATCACTAATGGCACTAGCACTGGCAGGCAATATTAATAGGCACTGATTGGCAGCTGTCTGGGCACTGATTGGTATATCCTTGGAGGTCTAGGGTGGCAAACCTGTTGGGGTTCCTTTGTGGGCATCCCTGGTGGTCCTGGTGGCATCCCTGGTGGTCTTGGGTGGGCATCCGCAGGGGTGTTGTGCTGATAAACACAAGCACAGACCCCCTTGTCAGGAGAGATACTGTCAGACGCGAGTGAGGAAAAGATTATAAACGGCTCTTCCTGTTTACATCGTGATCAGCCGTGATTTGACACGGCTGATCATGTGGTAAAGAGGCTCCATCAGAGGCTCTTTACTGATATCGGTGATGCGGTGTGTCTGACTGACACACCACACCCCTAATCGCCGCACTGCACGCCCCCATTGGCGCGCCCCCATGTGCGCGCGATCGCAGCTTATCCTGCTGGACGTCATATGACGCTCAGTCAGGATAACTGAACCACTTCCCGGCCATCATTTTGCTATAGGCCGGGCGGGAAGTGGTTCACCTCCCCTTACTGGAGCTGAATAATGCTAGCAAAGCTGCTTTGAACTTGCTAAAAAATGTACTAATTCTTTTCAAAAGCCTTTCATTCAGACTACTTTTATACAACCTGAAGCTGTGTGTACAAGCCTGCAATTTTAATAAATTATCAATTTTTCAGACCGTTTCAGTTAGTTATATATTAGGAGATTAGAGGTTTAGTCAAGTTTTAAGTAAAGATGAATGTGGTGTAATAGTTTTGTCCCAGAAGGTTTCTTCTTGTTTTTATGTCCTCATCAATGAGCAGATTCTAAAATTTTAAGTACAGTAAAGGCTGATGTAATTGTTTTGTCCCGGAAGGTTTCTCTTTGTTCTCAGCACTGAGCAGATTATAAAACACAGGCTTTTAGTGTTTGGCTTGTAAGAAAATCTATAGCAGACATACTGCTGTACAGGTAGGAGAGGTCACATTTATAATATTATCTACTCACTATGTAGCTGAGTATTGGGTCATATTCTTTGTGCAGGGTTGTCAGTTGGGCCGTATTTGCAGCAGGAATTTCCTTCTCTGACTTATACCGGGGATAAACATAGGATACAATCTCTTTACTACTGAAAGATGTGAGTAAAAAAATTTGAACATTTGTCAAGTCATGAATTTCTGTACAGATCTTTATTTGAAAATGTATTAGTGTATGGCCAGATTTAGGATTGTTGAAAGAGATCTTTATTTGAATGCATAAATTACAGCTTAGCATTGTGCGATACACTCATATTAATGGTGTGGTGAACAGCACTGCAAAACAAACAAAAAAAAACCATAAAAACAGAACAAGAAAAATTGTATGCATTATATTCTGTGAGCAAATCAACAAATAAATGCAAATTTAAACTGTGAAACTACAGAAAAAAAGTTTTTGATCTTGACATGGCTAACTTTATGCATACCTCACTTATATACTTAATGGTACATAAGTGATTAAAACCTTTTATCTATATATGAATCAAGCATGAAATTAAGTACGAATGATACCTGTTCGAAAAGGGTTACAATCTAATTTATTTAAACTTACTATTGTACAGAAAAGAAACTTGTGTTAATATGAGATTAGCAACTATAATATAAATGATACAACCTTAAAAACAACAGGGTTACCAATAATAATAAATATTGCTATAATGGTCATACCCATGCTATCAAGAGATTAATAAGGTATTACGGCCAAATCCTACGATAGAAAAGGTTACAGGAAAGAAAAGAGCCATAGAGATACATTGTATGGAGAAGTCTTACGTAACCATCCTGCACCTAGACCGTCCGCCGAAGAAGAGACCTAGCCCTCCCCAGGGAATTTGGTTGTATGTTGTTAGAACCCACTCCCACCAATCAGAACTCAGGGTCACCTCATTGGTTCAGAAGTGGCATTGAATCCTGATTGGCTACCCCTGAAGAGTACCTTTTTAACTATCTCTTGATTTCCAACCATCAGCCCTCTGTGATATACCATAAATTAGCATTACAAGGACTCAAGAGACGCAATGTCTGCCCTGGCTCTCTCTACGAACAATAGGGTAACTTAGTTACTATGCGGATAGCAGGCCAACACAAAAGGTGTGTTTGAGATGCCAAAACAGTAAATAGGCCCACCTTCTAGTACATGTTCCTATAAAAAATACACCTATATACACCCATAAATATATATTACATATATATATATATATATATATATATATATATATATATATATATATATATATATATATACACACACATACAAATAGATAGATAGATACATACATACATACACGTACACATCATACAAAATGGGGCATGGTAATCTAATTAGAAAGTAGAAAGTCCTCATGATGGTACGCTTGAATCTCATTGATATAAATATGATATCCAATAATTCCATCACATTTCCCCCTGAAGTTCATTCTTGAACTTATGTCCTCCTTCAATGATCTTGCACCCACCCACAACAGCCCAGAAGCCCCAACCCTTCCCCACCACCACTGCGGCCTCCTCTTCCTTTCTTGAACACGCCGGAACTCCTCAAAGTAGGCTTAGGATAGCAAAGAAATCCTGGTCCTTTGGAGACTTCACATCCAAACCATGAGTGTCTGTATTGCAATGTTTCATCACTCCTCTGCCTTGGAGGAGCGGAACTCCAACATTGATGGCGGGATCCTGGCATATCTAGTCCTGTATCTTTGTAAGATCATGTAATGGTTGCATCGATTGGATCGGACCGCGAGACAGCACTTTTCAGCATGGTGAAGGAAAGTCCAGGAAAGTCTTATTCGTGACACATTTATCTCAAGAAATAACTTGGTGGTCGTTGCTTCTTCAGGTGGGGTCGGGTGGGCCTCCAGACAGTCGTGCATGAATACAAACAGAGAGAGGAGAACGTTAGTGTACAGATATTGGAGAAATGCTGGACAGGAGCAGAGTGTTGGCCATTAAGACTAAATACTCATAAAGGGTGTAATGTGGACGAGTAGAGTGGGTTCCCCACAGGGTACAGAGTCTGAGCAACAGCCAGTATCATCCAGGGCCCTTGATGGTAGGGATAGTCAATACTGTCTGTTATTGCCAGGTCCCTGGCTTCACCACACCTGCTCACGGGGCTCAGGTTAAGGCAGTAGGTAGACTAGGGGAGGTGGAATTACATTAAGACATAAAACTGGATGTCCAGGGATACTTTAGTTAAAATATGGTACTTGCGGGCAGGCAAAGTCTTTTTTAAACAAAAATGATATGACTGATGTCTTAGTTACATTATCTTGAGAAGATAGATGATAGAAATCAAAGGAAAAAAAACTCAGAGAGCCTAATATTAAAGAAGAAAAAGGAATGGAAGAGAGGTGAGTAATGAAAATGAACAGGAAAAATAGTGGAAATGAAAAAAAGAACAAAAAACGAAAAAAACTACAGATTGAACGCTGCTCAAACCAAGACTGTTAAAGAGCCTTGAATCTGTATATAAAAGAAAAAATGAATACATTGGTTAACCACTTAAAGACCAGCCTCGTTTTGGATTTTAGGTGTTTACAAGTTTAAAACAGGTTTTTTTGCTAGAAAATTACTTAGAACCCCCAAACATTATATATTGTTTTTTTTCTAACATCCTAGAGAATACAATAGCGGTCATTGCAATACTTTTTTTTGCACCGTATTTGCGCAGCGGTCTTCTAAGCGCACTTTTTTTGGAAAAAATTCACTTTTTTGAAAAAAAAAATAAGACAACAGTAAAGTTAGCCCAATTTTTTTTTATATTGTGAAATATAATGTTACGCCAAGTAAATTGATACCCAACATGTCACGCTTCAAAATTGCGCCCGCTCGTGGAATAGCGTCAAACTTTTACCCTTAAAAATCTCCATAGGCGACGTTTAAAAAATTCTACAGATTGCATGTTTTGCGTTACAGAGGAGGTCTAGGGCTAGAATTATTGCTCTCACTCTACCGGTCGCGGCGATACCTCACATGTGTGGTTTGACCACTGTTTTCATATGCGGGCGCTACTCACGTATGCGTTCGCTTCTGCGTGCGAGCTCGTCGGGACAGGGCGCTTTAAAAAATTTTTTTTTTTTTTTATTATTTATTTTATTTTATTTTATTTATTTTTTCACTGTTTTTAAAAAAAAAAAAATTTGGATCACTTTTATTCCTATTACAAGGAATGTAAACATCCCTTGTAATAGAAAAAAGCATGACAGGTCCTCTTAAATATGAGATCTGGGGTCAAAAAGTCCTCAGATCTCATATTTACACTAAAATGCAAAAAAAAAAAAAAAAAAAAAAAAAAAGTCGTTTAAAAAAATGACATTAAAAAAATTTGTGCCTTTAAGAGAGTGGGCGGAGCCGTCGAATGACGTCGCTCCGGCCGTCACATGGTATGGAGACGGGTGGGGGCCATCTTGGCCTCACTTGTCTCCATACCTCAGCAGGGAAAGGACCCGATCGCCTCCGCCGTTACCGACGGCTCCGGTAAGCGGCGGAAGGCGCGGGAGAGCGGCGGGAGGGGGGGTGGCACCTCTCCCGCCGCCGATAACGGTGATCTCGCGGCGAACCCGCCGCAGAGACCACCGTTATCGTGTACAGAATCGCTCACTGTAAAGATGGATATCTCGGTTGTGGCAGCAGCTGCTGCCGTTACCGAGATATCCATCTTCAAAAAAATGACGTATATATACAGTGAGCGGGGCTTAAGTGGTTAAAAAAACATAATAAAAAATAAAAACAAAAAAAACAAAACAAATGTTTTTCTAAAAAAAAAACTCCTCTCCCATTAACAGTATTTTTGCAGGTCAGGTACACAGATATTAACAACAAAAGGGAGAGAAAAAAAATAAAAAATAAAAATAATAAAAAAGAATGATTAAAACTTTTGGAATTTAGGTAAACCTGACTGCACTTTATTACTAAAAATTGAAGAGGCTTATCCCTGGAACAAGAAAAATATAGTTCTAGGGTCCTCTCTTAAATGCGCAACTTCTTTGTACTGGTCTGGATTGGATATGGCTTCCTCAGAGATTTGTTTATGAGTTAGTGGCCTTTCTGTTCCTTGAGAGAAGATACCTTGTTGAGGTACACATTCTCATAGCTTTGGCATTCATTCTCCTGATAGTAACGCACATTATTACCTGCATCAGGAAAAGCAATAAGGCTGCACAGGTTAGGACAACAACAGGGTGGAGCAAAATGTTTAGGAAAGCTGTAGCGTTCGGACTGTACCCAAATAAACTTTCCCACCAGGAAATCTTAGCGTCTGCGTCTAAAGCGTGGGATACTTGGATCAGTCTATTTTGATCATGGGTGAGTCGTATGGTGGCTTGTTTTTCAGCATCTCCTAGTACATTTAATATTTCATCCTGTTGTCCGAAATCCATCAGCCAAGCTTTTAACTCAGCCCCAAATCCCAGAGGAAGTTTCTGTAGGTGTAAGGGGATGTCAAGTTTGCTATAAAACCTTTTTTCAGGGGTGATCGGGGTACAACCTGGTGTTCCTGCTATATCCATACCACCGGCCACAGGAGGTGTACCATAGACTCCCCCGAGGTAGTGTACCCTGCTGAGTACCATTTAACCTGATGCTGAAAACAGTGCATCATTAGACATGTGATATTAGCACCAGTATCCTGGTCTCCAGTCTCAAGTAGTTTTAACTTTGTTTAGGACCAGTTGGGACACTACCCCGGCATCCATTAGACATGACCCCCCCCCCCCCCTGTGCCAGCATTGTTGCCTTTTCCCATAGCACAACCCCTACCTTCCTCTAGCACTTATCAGTACCAGTCATCTGAGGCTGTCCAGACTCAAACCATCAGAACAAGATGGACTCCAGGGTGTAATCTAGTAGAGTCTGATAGGATAGTACCCAGATTGACCGTGATATCTGCACAATGTTCCATCCCTGCCATTAGGGATGAGAACAGTGCAAGTAAGATTTTTGACGATCCTGGAACTGAGTCATCCACCAATCTATTACGACTCATAGGCAACCTGGATGCTATCCCCACCTGTCTGTCCCTGCAAAGTGATGCTGGACAGAGCAAGTTGGCTTTCCTAACCCCTTCCCTGATATGTAGCACAAGACCCCCCCAATGTGATCCTGAATAGCTCCAGCTCCATAGTGCTTTAAGGTACCCAGTGCCCCACCTCCAGCTCCAAAGACAGTCTCCATTAAGCCTCTCTTTCCTAAGGATGGGAAATAGTCAGAATACCCGGATTGAAAACCACCTGCCACCAGGTACACAAGTTTCTTTATAGAGGCTGCACACCTTATGGGGCACTGGTCTTCCTGTCATGCAGGACACAGACCACTAGTTAAGGTACGCAAGGAGTCTAAGACAGGAAGGACACCTATGGGTATCCACTGAGGAGAATACAGCCTGCCCACACAACTCCATCCCTGTGCCTGGATTTCAGAGACCATGCCCAGGGTATACAATGCACCTCTACCTATGGTTAGGTTCAAAGAACCCTCTAGTTCCCTGACTAACGTTACATCGGTATTCCTTAGGACACAGAAACAAACTCGTCTATGTCCCAAATAATACCCAGGCGCTTCCTTCCCAGCAATGACCTCTCCATCCAGAACACAGAGTGCAATATCTTACACAATCTTCCTGCACAACTCTTCTCCAGGCGCTCCCAAAACTATACACTCTCAACTTGTATGCCATCAGGCAGGCCCTCATACTACACATCTGAAGGTAAATCTGAAGGAAATTGGAAAACAAAAATTGCATAATGTGTATCCAACTCGAGGAACTTCTGCTACCAAACACAACTGGCCAAAGGGCAAAGAAATATCCCTTGCAGCACTGAAGCGCCGGGATCACTGAACAGTAGTGGGTACACGAGCTGACCGATGTGCCCTTTAAAGCCAGGAAACCCAATTATCGAATCTGGAAAATAAAACACCAATAAAATTTAGTAATGAATATTCAATTTTCCTCCTAGAAACAAAATAATCCAATGGTTATATACCTGTAACAAGACATTAGCATATGAAACACAAATATACATTACATTACATAAACAGTGCACTTTTTTTTTTTAAGATACCAAAAAATCGTTGAGCTCAACTTATCATTAATATGTATTACTTAATACACATTAATACCACGTGGATTTTTGTTTTATGGTATACCAATAATTCCCAAAAAAATGTATTCACCATGGTTGAAAAAAAATTAGCAATCCGTAAAAAACAATTTAGCAGTACCATTTGTCAACAGATCATAATACCTCACCACAAAGAACCTCTCCAGTACTGTTTTCCTGAAAAACAAAGTCATTTTAGTACATGTATCTTTCAATTCACTAGTACAGATAATTATCTTGGCTCAGGTCATTTGCATGTCAATACAGTTCGCTGTACCTTTTCACAGACCTGGTGAGAAAGAAGGGGGGTCATTTGGGTGGGCTGTCAGCAGCTGAGAACAAACGTCACACAACACAAAATATATTGCATATTCCACACACTCACACAATTGGCTATTGATGAACTCTAGACATCACACATCAGCATGTTTTCTATAATACCCTGTATTTCTTCTTAAACCCATAACATCTTTCTGTGGTGAGCAAGGTACAGATTTTCCCAAGCTTTTGGTTTAAAAATACCTCTTTTAAAATACTTCTTCCCAGTCCAACGATCCCAATCTTGCAAATATTTCACAACCCAAGGTCCATATCTATCTATCATCTCTTCCCTTGGGGTCATTTGATAGGGTTTACCCCATTCAGACCCCCTCTTTGAAGCGATTAGATTACCCATCCTTTACGGACTCCGGACCTTGAACTGATTCCCCAACCTTTTTACAGGTTGCCTTTACTTCAGAGGTAGCTACTCTCTGACCAAGAATTGGGTTGACAGGTACCGCCCCTGTCACCCTTGCCGATTTTTTTTTTTTCACTACTTGTCAGAACAATTTTTTTCCGGACTCTGCGTACAGAGAACCCCGCGCTTTACTTTCGGAGCGGTTATGGTTTGCGCCTTTATCACGATAACCGGCCCCCGCATTCCGATTATTTTACACGGCCTGAGCGGGCTGCTAGCGTACTACTCCTAATGTTCCCTGTTCTGACTATAGTCCTTCAAAAAAAAAATAGCCTGGAGATTTTCCAAACTATAATAGTTCAATCTCCCCCGTGGACTTTTCAGAGGTATTCTAAAGGAAATGCTTAACGAAGGGCTATTACTTCTGTTATCTCCATAATGATTAACATAAACTTGGATAATCAGGACCCTATGGTGCTTGTAGTACAGGAGGCAGTTAACTGATGCACACCTAATTTCAATATGATTGGTATCAGTTTACAATATAGCCAGTGTATACAGGTCTAATTACAAAGCTCACCATCCACAGTTAGTAGTTTACAAAGAGACAGATCCATACTAGGGCTGAAACAACTAATCGACTAATCTACAACCAATCGACCACAAAATCATTCGACTGCTACCTTCACAATCAATCAATCGGCCGGTAACACAATGGGGGTTAAAAACAAAATGAGCCCTCTATAGTACAAAAAGAGCAAACAATCGCAAACGTAAATATAACTTTCACCGTTCTACAGTAAAAAATGAACCCCTTACAGTAGTGACTATCTGCTCCCCCCTGCACCACAAAGGGCCAACCCTAGCCTTCTCAACCCCATTATGTTAATTAACGTCTTAGACCTGGTTCACATCTATGTGCTTTTCTGATGCCTTTTGCAGAAACACACTACAGTTCATTCACATGGCCTCCCATGAGACACGTTCACATCCATGCCCCCCCCCCAGCCTATTTGGAAAGGGTCAGGGACTCCCTCCTTAATGCAAAACAGCGCCTCTTCTGTTCAATACACTCCAAGGGAGAAGCTGCAGAAAAACATACAATGCACCCCTGCAGCAACCCGTGTCCTCCAATCTGACCTACAACAACCTGGCCAGAAAAAGCAAAAACGCAAATTGCAGCAAAATCACATGCAAGAAAATCGAAAACGCACAGCAAAAAGCACTGCAGAAATAGATAAAAAACAAACTGCATAGGCGTGCACCGAGCCTCATGCTGGCCACACAGATCAATTTTCAGACAGGAATATTCAGACAAAAAATCTTTCTACCTTCGCTGAATGAAAAAAATGTTTGAAATTTTAACTTGTTTTTAACATTCTGTTTTTAAAATAAATGTAATTTCTGAACGAAAACCACATACACTGTCTGACAATTCCCTTGACCAAGAAGTTCCCTATTATCTCCAAATCTTCCCATCACTGTGGTTGAAAATAAACGTCGACCCGACCCCACTAACGATTAGAAAATCAAACGAATGCTCCCAAAAATGACACCCTTCTTAAAAGAAGACATTGTTTTTTTTGTTTAAATAAACAAGTTTGATCTCTGAGTCTGATATCCGCCAGACTCACCCCCCACAGTACACACAGCATATCTCTCCTCTAATAGTCCACACAGTACATCTCTTCTGTCTGCCACTCCCAGAGTGGACCAAACATCCTGCTCCCTAACCATAACTGCATAGAGATATTTAAGAATAAATTGGCCCCTTCCTAAACTCTTGCAGGATATACAATACAAGTCTCAAAATAATGAATTGCCCTCTGAAGAACTCCAAAAATATTTTAAAAACATGCACCGCTAAAAGTACAAAAAAACTCAGTTGAAGCTATTAAATTCAATGCAAAGTAGACTGGATGGCTACACCCATACAAAGGAATTGTAGCAGCTTCCCCTCTGGGATGATTTACAGGCTAGAAAGCACAAAATCCTTCAACTGCACCTCTCAAAATGGCCGCCGACCATGGCCTCATGGTGACTACAACAAAAGCCAGGCCACAACAAAAGGGTGCATTTTCCCACCAAAACAGAAATCCAATACAAAAATCGCCACTCTTCTACTGAAGAGTTGACAAAAAGTACAAACACAGAACACCTACAAAAGCTTACATTCACTTAAAACAGAAATAATGCCTAGAAACAAAATGGTGGCTCATGTCACATGGTTTCACACACAAAGGAATGGTGGCTACACCTTCCCCAATAGGATGACCCACAGGCCAAACAGCACAAACGAAAGCCAGGCCACGACCACATGGTAGACTACAGCAAGATGGCCGATGAAAACCACAGCACAGTCACATGGTAACAACAAAAGGAAATGGCAGAGGAAGGCCAGGCCACAACAAAATGGTGCATTTTCCCGCCGAAACTAAAATTCCTCCCTACAAAATTACACATTTGAGATACTAAATGAACACTTACAAACATTTCATTCTGCATATCACTAGGGACCCTGGCAGGCCTCAAATACAGGCTCTCCAACCAAACAACACATCCGAAAAAGCCAAAAGTTACATAAAACATAAACTGGTAGTTGCAAATGAACATCGAGCCACAGTCTCACGGCGACCACAAAAATGGCCAATGAGAAAAAGGGCACACTAAAACACCAACACGTGAAATGCAATTGTTGATCCTGCTAAATCAGACTTCTTCACTAGACTCCTTTCTCCACAAAGATTGACTACACATTTGTAAATGCACACTTAACCATAGACCCACAGTTTAGGAACAGTTCCACTGAAAAGTATGTAATCTCGCCGCACAATTGAGAGTGCACACTTAGCAACACATGCTTTACAATGAAACAACAACGCCACAATATAACACAGCTCAAACATACCCACTTTTCTAAAAGAAAGTTCAATCCTTCTTCTGGCATCAGCTTTCACAGAAAAAAAACATCTCAGAAATACAAACAGCGTTCCTGGCATCCTGAGACCATCCCACCCATAGTGAATGCTTGCATGGTCTTTTCATCTCAAAAACAAAAAGAAACCCTCCCTCTTCCTATTGTGCACAGGGAGTAGCCCTTTCCACATACATATCCTAATGTAACAACCCTGGAACAGCGAGCCTGGCTGCCCCTCCCCCGTGCATGGCCACAAACATGCAGTTGCTTACAAAACCCACACATTGCAGTTTGCAACTAATCCCACATCTATAATCATACACAATATACAGTTTCCATTTCTATTTTTCATATGCATTATTCAAAATCAGTCTCATCAAAGTATTAGCACAGACAAAGGGTAAAGTTCTAATAAGTTTTTTTAGTCTGGGTATTCAGATGGGAGACAGGTAAACACAAAACCAGCTCTGTCTTCCATACAAGAATCATATTCACCCCAAAATTAAACTTCCTCACACGGGGCACCATCTGACATGGCTAACTTTATGCATACCTCACTTATATACTTAATGGTACATAAGTGATTAAAACCTTTTATCTATATATGAATCAACCATGAAATTAAGTACGAATGATACCTGTTCGAAAAGGGTTACAATCTAATTTATTTAAACTTACTATTGTACAGAAAAGAAACTTGTGTTAATATGAGATTAGCAACTATAATATAAATGATACAACCTTAAAAACAACAGGGTTACCAATAATAATAAATATTGCTATAATGGTCATACCCATGCTATCAAGAGATTAATAAGGTATTACGGCCAAATCCTACGATAGAAAAGGTTACAGGAAAGAAAAGAGCCATAGAGATACATTGTATGGAGAAGTCTTACGTAACCATCCTGCACCTAGACCGTCCGCCGAAGAAGAGACCTAGCCCTCCCCAGGGAATTTGGTTGTATGTTGTTAGAACCCACTCCCACCAATCAGAACTCAGGGTCACCTCATTGGTTCAGAAGTGGCATTGAATCCTGATTGGCTACCCCTGAAGAGTACCTTTTTAACTATCTCTTGATTTCCAACCATCAGCCCTCTGTGATATACCATAAATTAGCATTACAAGGACTCAAGAGACGCAATGTCTGCCCTGGCTCTCTCTACGAACAATAGGGTAACTTAGTTACTATGCGGATAGCAGGCCAACACAAAAGGTGTGTTTGAGATGCCAAAACAGTAAATAGGCCCACCTTCTAGTACATGTTCCTATAAAAAATACACCTATATACACCCATAAATATATATTACATATATATATATATATATATATATATATATATATATATATATATATATACACACATACAAATAGATAGATAGATACATACATACATACACGTACACATCATACAAAATGGGGCATGGTAATCTAATTAGAAAGTAGAAAGTCCTCATGATGGTACGCTTGAATCTCATTAATATAAATATGATATCCAATAATTCCATCACAATCTTTACATTGGCAGTTAACAAAGTATGGTGTGCGCACAAGTACTTATTACCTTCCTTAGTTAACAAAGTATGGTGTAAAAGTTTTTCTCATATGTGTTTTCATGGCATTTTTGCTTTACAGTGCTGTCCCTCATACTACTATTAAGACTGTGTAGAGATTGGGGTTGATTTACTAAAGGTAAATAGTCTGTGCACTGCAAGTGCACCCACAAGTGCAGTTGCTCCAGTTCTGAGAAGAGCATGCAAAGAAAATAAAAAACTGCATTTTTGCTTGCACATGATTAGATGATAGAAATCAGCAGAGCTTCCCCTCAGATCTAGAGCAACTGCACTTGCAGCGCACTTTTAGTGCACAGTATATTTGCCTTTAGTAAATCAACCTCCCTGTATTTAAGTTTTCATTTCTATTTATCAGTTTTGGGTGGAATATCATTTTAGTTAGAATATTGGGTGGAGCACTGAGTTTATTTTTTTTATATTGGAACTGGCACAATATATTGCCAAACCAATCTATTAACCTTCTATGAGGAGGTGAGCTGCCATCTAGATAAAGGAAGGCCCGTAGACGTGGTGTATCTGGATTTTGCAAAAGCATTTGACACAGTTCCCCATAAACGTTTACTGTACAAAATAAGGTGCGTTGGCATGGACCATAGGGTGAGTACATGGATTGAAAACTGGCTACAAGGGCGTGTTCAGAGGGTGGTGATAAATGGGGAGTACTCAGAATGGTCAGGGGTGGGTAGTGGGGTTCCACAGGGTTCTGTGCTGGGACCAATCCTATTTAATTTGTTCATAAACGACCTGGAGGATGGGATAAACAGTTCAATCTCTGTATTTGCAGACGATACTAAGCTAAGCAGGGCAATAACTTCTCCGCAGGATGTGGAAATCTTGCAAAAAGACCTGAACAAATTAATGGGGTGGGCGACTACATGGCAAATGAGGTTCAATGTAGAAAAATGCAAAATAATGCATTTGGGTGGCAAAAATATGAATGCAATCTATACACTGGGGGGAGAACCTCTGGGGGAATCTAGGATGGAAAAGGACCTGGGGGTCCTAGTAGATAATAGGCTCGGCAATGGCATGCAATGCCAAGCTGCTGCTAACAAAGCAAACAGAATATTGGCATGCATTAAAAGGGAGATAAAACGATAATCCTCCCGCTCTACAAGACTCTGGTCCGGCCGCACCTGGAGTATGCTGTCCAGTTCTGGGCATCAGTCCTCAGGAGGGATGTACTGGAAATGGAGCGAGTACAAAGAAGGGCAACAAAGCTAATAAAGGGTCTGGAGGATCTTAGTTATGAGGAAAGGTTGCGAGCACTGAACTTATTCTCTCTGGAGAAGAGACGCTTGAGAGGGGATATGATTTCAATTTACAAATACTGTACTGGTGACCCCACAATAGGGATAAAACTTTTTCGCAGAAGAGAGTTTAATAAGACTCGTGGCCACTCATTACAATTAGAAGAAAAGAGGTTTAACCTTAAACTACGTAGAGGGTTCTTTACTGTAAGAGTGGCAAGGATGTGGAATTCCCTTCCACAGGCGGTGGTCTCAGCGGGGAGCATTGATAGCTTCAAGAAACTATTAGATAATCACCTGAATGACCGCAACATACAGGGATATGTAATGTAATACTGACACATAATCACACACATAGGTTGGACTTGATGGACTTGCGTATTTTTTCAACCTCACCTACTATGTAACTATATCCAAAGACTGTGGAGTTTATTCCTGGACATAAAAAAAATAAATCTTATATGTGTTTTTCTTTTGCACTATACTATTAACAATGCCCCGTACACACGATCGGACTTTCCAACAACAAAACCGTGGATTTTTGTTCTAAGGTTGTTGGCTCCAACTTGTCTTGCATACACACGGTCACACAAATGTTGGCCAACAATTACGAATGTGGGAACGCGGTGACGTACAAGACGTGCGATGACCAGAGAAAAAGAAAGTTCAATAGCCAGGGCAGCTCGTTCTGCTTGATTCCGAGCATGCGTGAACTTTTGTGCGACTGACTTGTGTACACACGATCGGAAATTCCGACAACAAAGTTTTGTTGACGGAAAATTTGAGAACCTGCTTGCCAACATTTGTTGGCGGAAAGTCCGACAACAAATGTTCGATTGAGCATATACACGGTCGAACTTTCTGCCAACAAGTTCATATCCAACATTTTTTGTCGAAAAATCAGATCGTGTGTACCGGGCATAAGAGTATATAGCACTGTTTAGATTTTCCCGAGCAGCCGCAGCGAGTTTGCATTTATAGATTATGATTGGAACTTTTTTTATACATTTTTTAAATAAATTGTATTATTATTTTTTATAAATTAGTTTTAATTTTAGGTGGAGCAATGTGTTGTTATACTGTTTTTTTTCACTGCTTAGCACTGCATACATGAATTCACTGTGGGTTCAGTCACAATCTGCACTAAGAATATGTTAAAAAATGTTTTGCTAAAATTTTTTTGAAGAATAATTTTCTCTAACTGCGTATTGTACATATTATTCAATGTTCAGCTTTAAAGTGGTTGTAAAGGCAGAAGGTTTGCATGTGCAATTCGTTTCATTCCAAATTTGTTTTTTAACGAATTTCGACAAACTCGTTAATTCTGAAATATCCAAATTACCGAAAACCCGTTTAAGAACTTTTTTTACAAATATTCAAAAATTTGGAAATCTTGAAAATCTGAAATAATAACTAATTAATAATAACCTAACTATTATTAACTATTAAATTATAGTTATTGGAATTTCCTTTCAAATTTGGCTGTTAGTGAATGTAACAAATACAAATTTATCCGAAGATACAAGTTAACCGAAATAACGAATGCCGTATCTAAATGAATGGAACGTAACAAATTAATAATAATAAACAACAATAATAAAAACATTTTATTATTATTATTATTATCATTATTTATTATTAATTTGTTCCGTTCCATTTGTTTAATGCGACATTCATTATTTCGGATAATTCGTAACTTTGGATAAATTTGTGTTTGTTACGTTCACTTACAGCCAAATTTGAAAGGAAATTCCAATAACTAGATTTTGATAGTTAGTTATCATTAGTTAGTTAGTTATTCTTTAGAATTTTCCGATTTTCTTTCCTATTTTCGGATTTTCTAATTTACAAATTTTCCAATTTACAAATTGCGATCATAACGAATGACCCGAAAAACAAAAAAAACAAAAACGAAAACGAATGGAATGAAAACGAAAACTAATGAATTTTTCGGTAGTGCACAAGTCAAGTTTTTTTATCTTAATGAATTCTATTCTTTAAGATAAAAAAACCTTCTGTGTGCAGCAGCCCCCCTTAGACCCCCTAATACTTACCTGAGCTCCATCTAGATCCAGCGACATTGCACAAGAGACTTGACTGTCCGGGACTCCCCTCCTCATTGGCTGAGACAGCAGCGCGGCGCTATTGACTCCCGCTGCTGTCATCAAGGTCAGTGAGGCAACGAGGATAGAAAGGTGACAGGGCGGGGCCAGGCTGCAGCTCCATGTCTGAATGCACACAGAACTGCAGCTCGGCTTGGGTGCTCCTATAGCAAGCTGCTGGCTGTGGAGGCACTCAACTGGAGAGAGGGGCCAGGAGCTACCGTGGGGGAACCCGAGAAGAGGAGGATCTGGGCTGCTCTGTGCAAATCCACTGCACAGAGCAGGTAAGTATAACATGTTTATTATTTTTAAATAAAAAAAATTAGACTTTAGTATCACTTTAAGGATTTACAGGCAATTTTGTTTTTGAAATCCCACAACAAAAATGTAATATATTGCAGCTCACCAGTCCTTATATGTGGTAGTTTTAGTTTTAGCATTTGTTTCAATTTTTTATCTCTTTTTTTTTCTTTATTTTCACCTGGTGATCCTGCAAGTAACACACTTCCTGTCCAATCGTGACAACCAGGGCGTTTTTTCAGCTGGAACTTGGTGGAACTCAGTTCCACCACCTCTGTCTCAGGCCCTCTGCTCCCTGCTGACCACTTTTACTTGAAAACACAAAAGTCTGACTTCTATGCTTACAAGTGACAGCTTGTTCCTCAATGGCTCCCACAGATCAGATCTCCTGAGTGGCTCCCACTGAGTGAAGGATGGGGAAAAGGGAGATGCAGCTACACGGGGTGCAGTGCAAATGCCAACATCACCATTGAATGATCTCCCCACAAGTGAGAGAGGTGGAACCAACTACAGTATATGGGGAGGTACTAGAGCTGGCTGGGTGCCTCAGCTTAATACAGCAACAAAAATAAGACACGTGGAAGATGGTGTAGCTTTTAAGGAGATGGGGGGAAGATTGGGGCAGTAGAGGGGGTTGCATGCAGAGGTCATAGCTAAAGAGGGGTTAACGTGAGATATGGATGGGGGATGCAGAGGTAAGCAGCTGTGGAAGAAAGCTGAACTCTGCACTATTTACATAGCACACCCTGAACTCTGCAGTCTGTGTGTAACCCCCTCGCTGAACTCCGCACTCTGTACATAATGCACTCCTGGTATTTAATGACCCTGTTAAGACCCTCCCACTGTTAATGAAATTTGACCACACCCACTCTTTGATGTGGTTTGGAGGGTATGTGTAAGGGACGGGGTGGTCGTGATTGAGTTCCTGTACCCATTTTCTGAAAAAAAAAGCCCTGGTGAAAACACTGTCTCACCACACTGTATCTATGGAGGGGCAATGTTCTGTAGTCCACAGAGAGAACTCAAGCAGGGCTGATAACAATGTTTGAAATTTCAGTGCAGCATTGTCAGCTCACTACAGGCAGTTAAGAGCTCAATAGATTTCTCTTTTGTTGCCAGCGGTTTAGACATTAATGGCTGTGTGTTGAGTTATTTTGAGGGGACAGCAAATTTACACTGTTATACAAGCTGTACACTCACTACTTTACATTGTAGCAAAGTGTCATTTCTTCAGTGTTGTCACATAAAAAAAATATAATAAAATATTTACAAAAATAAGTGGGGTGTACTCACTTTTGTGAGATACTGTATATATTTTTCAATGCACCCATATCATGCAACTATAAGTTCCACATTTCCCTAATTCCAGCTATCATCCTTGGATCTGGACAGTCCTTGATGATCTCATGTAATTCCTCAACATCCCTTGGTTCCAGTATACTTTATAATCAATAAATACATGCATATGAATATTCGAGGAGCTGCATGAAACATGGATACTTGCCAGGAATGGTACGCTCCCCCATTAATGTTTTCAATGTCCCCTTTAACCGCTTCCCGACCGCCTTACGCAGATATACTGCAGCAGAAGGGCACGTACAGGCAGATTAACGTACCTGTACGTTGCCCTTTGAGAGGCAGCGTACCGGGCGTGCGCCCGCCGGGAGCTCCGTGACTGTGATCGCGGGTCCCCATGGACCTGATGTCCGCAGGGATACCCGCGATCGTCTCACGGTGAGGAAGAACAGGGAGATGCTAATGTAAACAAGCATCTCCCCGTTCTGCCTAATGGCACTGTCACTGATCACAGCTCCCTATAATCGGGAGCTGTGATCAGTGTCCTGTTACACATAGCCCATCCCCCCCACAGTTAGAATCACTCCCTAGGACACACTTAACCCCTACAGCGCCATCTAGTGGTTAACCCCTTCACTGCCAGTGACATTTTTACAGTAATCGCTGTATTATCATTAGCATTGATCGCTGTATTAATGCCAATGGTCCCGAAAATGTGTCAGAATTGTCCAATGTGTCCGCCATAATGTCGCAATCATGATAAAAAATTGCTGATTGCTGCCATTACTAATAAAAAAAAATTATCAATAAAAATGCCATAAAACTATCCCCTATTTTGTAGACGCTATAACTTTTGCGCAAACCAATCAATAAATGCTTATTGCAATTTTTTTTACCAAAAATATGTAGACGAATATGTATCGGCCTAAACGGAGGAAAAAAATTTTTTTTATATATTTTTTTGGGGATATTTATTATAGCAAAAGGTAAAAAATAATTGTCGCTTTTCTTTTTGTTTATAGCGCAAAATATAAAAACCGCAGAGATGATCAAATACCACCAAAAGAAAGCTCTATTTGTGGGAAAAAAAGGAAGTCAAATTTGTTTGGGAGCCACATCGCACGACCATGCAATTGTCAGTTAAAGTGACGCAGTGCCGAATCGCAAAAAGTGCTCTGGTCTTTGGCCAGCCAAATGGTTCGGGGCTTAAGTGGTTAAACCTCAAAGCTCCGTAATGTCACTTCCCATTTTTAAAACTATTTTACTTCTATATTACTTCTGCGTGTCTTGTCTCTGAACTGTATGGCAGACATATGCGTAGCATACTAATTTACCTTTGATAATGGATTAAACTGCAGACACAGTGTTCCTAAGCTTCTAGATGTGAGCTCTACCTTGCCTAGGATGTTCCATTTACGTTTCCACTGAAATCTTAAAATCTTAATACTCCCTAAGTTTTATTGGCTGCTCTTTTTTTAATTTAATTGAACTTTCATTAATAACTCCTGGCTTAGTTTTCCTTCAAACCTTAACTTACATTATCCTTTACAATGTAGGGTGTTCTTATTAAAAACACTTTTTAACTTACTTACTTTATTCTTACCACAGTGGAGGGTGTTTTCATTAAAACCTTTCCTCTTTTTACACAACCCCCCAGCACACCTAACACCATCAGTTTAAAACCTTTACCATTTTACCATTTTATGCTTTTACCTTTAAATAGTCATCAAAACACAGTAAACATGTACTTTAAACAATTACACTTCTTGCAAGCAAATTAAGCACTTATACTGTATAGTTCTATAAACAAATATTAGTAAAGGGGAGACGTTCCTCATATACTACCTTTACTGTTAATGTACTGATCCTTTAAAGTTCATTCTCTTTATATACTATATATCTGTTTTATTCTCCTGAGTCCTGAGATATTTGTTGACACTCAGAGGGGTAGAAACTGATATTTATATTCTTACTGTTAGAATGCACCAGTGGCTGTGGTAACCTAAGCAAAAAAGCTTCATCTTGTTTAACCATTAAAATATTCCTTCGAATTCTAAATGTAACTTTGGTTATAATTTTTTTTTTTTATGGCAGTTAAAGCTATACATTTAAATCGCATATCAAAACCCCTTTGTCCCATATGCACCACAGCAACAAAATTTTTCTTAATTTCTTTAGTCTTTTTAACACCTTAGGTAATGATCTACCCACATTTGAATTACCTTCTTTCATTCTTTATAAAACTTAGCAGATTATATAAACATACATACAAAAGTACTTACCACACGCACGATATTTGGGTGTGAGCAAGGGAGATTTCTAATTCACTTTGTCCCTATTTCTGACTAAAAATCCCTACCTACTCGAACATCTCACCTTTCCAACGAGCACCAAGCTACTAATGGGCATGTACACTTTTCCACAGCATTCCCAGAACGCTTAAAGCCAACAACAAACAGTATGCAAGTAATCTATCAACCAGTAATCGCAAGTTATGCTACCAGTGAAGTAATACTAATTTGCACACACTTCAAGTACTTCCTAAGTACCTGACCTGAGGCTTTTGTCCTATAAGGGTGGACAACCCAGGTGCAACTTAGGAGTTAACCAATTCTGTCACTGAAGCGGCCTGCACCCTCCCCAACAAAAATACTCAAGAAAAAAACAATTCTCCTCTTTTAATCTAAGTCCCTATCAAATTGAATCTATATTTAAAAAAATATCTAATTACCTGAGTATTTAAAGTTCTGACACCATTGAAAGGTGCAACTTCACCTTTAATCGCTAGTCCTGACTATTATCTTACTATTTAATTATAATTACCTTATCATCGGCCGATTCCGTTGCTTTCATACCCAAATATATCTCTATGCATAGGGAACAGCTTATATGAATGACTGACACAGCAAAGTTGCTTCATACACTGTTCCGATTTATTATCCCCGACAGGGACTGCACACCAAAATTCACGGACCGGACAAGGAGGGCATTAATCAAAGATGGAGCACAGAAACCTAAGGTAGCCCAGGAGGAGCTGCAGAGTTCCACAGCAGAGACTGGAGTATCTGTACATAGGACGACAATAAGCCATACTCTCCATAGAGTTGGGCTTTATGGCAGAGTGGCCAGGAGAAAGCCATTGCTTTCAGCAAAAAACAAAATGGTGCATTTTGAGTTTGCGAAAAGGCATGTTTGAGACTCCCAAAATTTACGGAGGAAGGTGCTCTGGTCTAATGAGACTAAAATTTTACTTTTTGGCCAGCAAAGAAAACACTATGTCTAGCGCAAAACCAACCACATCACCCAAAGAACACCATCCCCACAGTGAAGCATGGTGGTGGCAGCATCATGCTGTGGGGATGTTTTTCAGCAGTCAAGATTGGGAAACTGGTCAGGGTTGAGGGAAAGATGGATGGTGCTAAATACAGGGATATTCTTGAGCAAAACCTGTACAGCTCTGTGTGTGATTTCAGGCTAGGACGGAGGTTCACCTTCCAGCAGGACAACGACCCCAAACACACTGCTAAAGCAACACTTGAGTGGTTTAAGGGGAAACATGTAAATGTGTTGGAATGGCCTAGTCAAAGCCCAGATATCAATTCAATAAAAAAACTGTGGTCAGACTTAAAGATTGCTGTTAACAAGCGCAAACCTTCCAACTTGAAAGAGCTGGAGTAGTTTTGCAAGGAGGAATGGGCAAAAATCCCAGTGGTAAGAGGTGGCAAGCTCATAGAGACTTATCCAAAGCGACTTGGAGCTGTGATAGCCGCAAAAGGTGGCTCTACAAAGTATTGACTTTAGGGGGGTGAATAGTTATGCTCATTGACTTTTTCTGTTATTTTGTCCTATTGTTTGTTTGCTTCACAATAAAAAAAAAAAAAAAAAAATCTTCAAAGTTGTGGGCATGTTTTGTATTTATTAGTTATATGTTTACATACCCTGGCAGAATTTATTCAGAGAATATGAATGATAACACAAAAACTTTTCTTTCTTTCATCGTTAATAAATTGCTTCAGCCAAACACTATCTATCAACTGTGTTTACTTTTTTAAAATCATAACAACAGAAACTGCCCAAATGACCCTGATCAAATGTTTGCATACACTGGTGATTTTGGCCTGATAACATGCACACAAGTTGACACAAAGGGGGTTGAATGGCTATTAAAGGTAACCATGCTCACCTGTGATCTTTTTGCTTGTAATTAGCGCGTGTGTATAAAAGGTCAATGAGTTTCTGGACTCCTGACAGACCCTTGCATCTTTCATCCAGTGCTGCACCGATGTTTCTGGATTCTGAGTCATGGGGAAAGCAAAAGAATTGTCAAAGGATCTGCAGGAAAAGGTAGTTGAACTGTATAAAACAGGAAAGGGATATAAAAAGATATCCAAGGATTGAGAATGCCAATCAGCAGTGTTCAAACTCCAATCAAGAAGTGGAAAATGAGGGGTTCTGTTGAAACCAAACCACGGTCAGGTAGACCAACTATAATTTCAGCCACAACTGCCAGGAAAATAGTTCGGGATGCAAAGAAAAACCCACAAATAACTTCAGGTGAAATACAGGACTCTCTGAAAACATGTGGTGTGACTGTTTCAAGATGCACAGTAAGGAAGCACTTGAAGAAAGATGGGCTCCATGGTCAAGTCGCCAGAAGAAAGCCATTACTATGCAAATTCCACAAAGTATTCCGCTTACAATACGCCAAACAGCACAGAGATAAGCCTCAAACCTTCTGGCACAAAGTCATTTGGAGTGATGAGACCAAAATTGAGCTTTTTGGTCACAACCATAAATGCTACATTTGGAGAGGAGTCAATAAGTCCTATGATGAAAGGTACACCATTCCTACTGTGAAACACGGAGGTGGATCGCTGATGTTTTTGGGATGTGTGGGCTACAAAGGCACAGGAAATTTGGCCAAAATTGATGGCAAGATGAATGCAGTATGTTAGCAAAAAATACTGGAGGAACATTTGCATTCATCAGCCAGGAAGCTGCGCATGGGATGTACTGTCATTGGCTACATGTCAGGACTGGGCTCAGCCCTTCTTTCTCTGAGCTGGCCGCTCAGCTGTCGGCTAATTGCCAGCTCCCATCTCTCAGTTCTCTCACACAGTTACTCAGCTGTTGTTGATATCCTGCTCGTCTGTCCTGCCTACTTAAGCCATCCAGTCCAGAGGAGCTCTGCCTTCGCCTTGGTCAACATCACAAGAAACATCTCCTGCGTTCCTGTTTAAAGACTGGCTTTGCTGACATCCCTCCTGGCTCCGGATCCTGCTTGCTGTTCCACTACTTTGATCCCTGACTTCTGGCTGACTATATGTTCCAGTTCCTGAACTTTGGCTATGTTTGGACTACGTTTGTTCTTTTTACTTTTATTATTAAACAAGTGTGATTTAACTGTACTTCTGTCTCGGTCTGATTTCATGGTTTCTGACACTACAGTAGAATAAAGTGAAGGTTCTGGAGTGGCCATCTCAGTCTCCTGACCTTAATATCATTGAGCCACTCTGGAGAGATCTCAAACGTGCAGTTCATGCAAGACAGCCCAAGAATTTACAGGAACTGGAGGCTTTTTGCCAAGAGGAATGGGCAGCTTTACCATCTGAGAAGATAAAGAGCCTCATCCACAAATACCACAAAACACTTCAAGCTGTCATTGATGCTAAAGGGGGCAATACACGGTATTGAGAACTGGGGTATGTAAGCTTTTGATCAGGGTCATTTGGGTAGTTTCTGTAGTGATTATGATTTAAAAAGAGTAAACACAGTTGATTGATAATATATGGCTTCAGCCAAACACTAACCATGAGTGAAAGAAAAGTTTTTGTGTTATCTTTCATATTCTCTGAAATATGGCCAAGAAATCATAAACTCTGCCAGGATATGTAAACTTATGAGCACAATTATAGGTAGGTTGGAAATATTCGAAATATTTAGTGCTAGTATAAACCTTTTTTTTTTTTTTTAGCTGCTTTATGAAGAAATACATTTAATTCTTGTGTAGAAATGTATCCATTTCCTACGGAAAACACAACATCCCCTTTAGATGTGCACATTTTGCCATTTTTCATGAAAACTGGAAATACATTGTTCATCTTCAGCTCTGTCTACTTTTTCTTCATCTATTTAATTGGAATGCTGGTGAACATAGCTATCATTGCAGTTATATGTTTGGACCCCCATTTGCACACCCCAATGTATTTATTTCTCTGCAACTTGTCTGTTATTGATATTTCTTATACAACTGTTACCATTCCAAAACTACTCTACATCTTATTTTCTGGTAATAATTCAGTGTCATTTACACAATGCCTTATCCAAATGTATTTTATGTTGCAAGCTGCCAGTGCTGAGGGAAACATTCTATTTATAATGGCGTATGACCGATATGTCGCAATTTGTCACCCTTTGCACTATCATCATATACTTAATAGGAAAATTTGCATATTACTAATAATAGTCATCTGGCTTGGTGGGTGTGTAAATTCTTCTATTATTACAATTTCAGTCTTAAAAATAATTTTCTGTTCTGTTACCATTCATCAGTTTTTCTGTGATGCTAAAGCTCTCATCAACATTTCCTGCGGTGGTACTGAAATGTTTTATATTGTCTTTTATGCAGAGTATTTAGTATTTGGGCTCTGCCCAGTTATGTGCAACTTGATGTCCTATGTAAAAATTATCAGGATCGTACAACGCATAAAATCTAAGGATGGCAGAAGAAAAATATTTTCCACCTGTTCATCCCACCTCATTGTTATGGCCATCTACTATGGATCTGGTGTATCTGCATACATGACCCCACCATCAGATCGCTATGAACTCCTGGAACAGATCTTAACCATATTCTACACCACAATGGTCCCCATGTTGAACCCTCTCATATACAGTCTACGAAACAAAGAAGTGAAGAATTCTTTCTGTAAACTGGTATTGTAACATTCACAAGTAAAAAAGAGATTTGAGTTCATCACTTGTATCACATTCTGCATTATCGACATTAACCACTTCCCGCCCGGCCCATAGCAGATGACGGCCGGGCGGTGGTTCAGTTATCCTGACTGGGCATCATATGACGTCCAGCAGGATAACATGCCACGGGGGCATGCATCGCGGCGATCGGTGGAGCGGTGCATCAGTCTGACACACCGCTCCACCGATCTTGGTAAAGAGCCTTCGGCGGAGGCTCTTTACCACGTGATCAGCCGTGTCCAATCACGACTGATCACGATGTCAATAGGAAGAGCCGTTGATCGGCTTTTCCTCACTCGCGTCTGACAGACGCGAGTAGAGGAGAGCCTATCGGCGGCTCTCCTGACAGGGGGGGTCTGCGCTGATTGTTTATCAGCACAGCCCCCCCTTCAGATGACCACACTGGACCACCAGGGATCGCCACTAGGACCACCAGGGAAGGGGGCAACATGTGGATGGCCAGGTATGTACCCTATGGCCATCCACATGTGCCCAATGTGCCCAGTCAGTGCCCAATCTGTGCCAATCAGTGCCCACAAATGGGCACTGATTGGCACCATTATATTGCAGTGATGCCCAGCAATGCCACCCTTAGGGGCATCAGTGCCACAAATCAGTGTCATCAGTGCCACCCATCAGTGTCCATCGGTGCCACATGTCAGTGCCCATCCATGCCCATCAGTGCCCACCTATCAGTGCCCATCAGTGCCCATCCGTGCCACGTATCAGTGCCACCCATAAGTACCCATCAGTGCCACCCATAAGTACCCATCAGTGCCACCCATAAGTACCCATCAATGCCACCTACGAGTGCCCATCAGTGCCGCCTATGAGTGCCCATCGGTGCCACCTATGAATGGCCATCAGTGCTGCATACCAGTGCCACCTATAAGTGCCCATCAGTGCCACCTATCAGTGCCCATCATCAGTGCCCGTCAGTGCCACCTCATCAGTGCCACCTTATTAGTGCCACCTCATCGGTGCCCATCAGTGCCGCCGTACCAGTGCCCGTCAGTGCAGCCATATCAGTGCCCATCATTGAAGAAGAAAATGTACTTATTTACAAAAATTTTAACAGAAACAAAGAAAATAAGACCGAAAATTTTGAAAAAAAACACGTTTTTATTTGTTGCGCAAAAGATAAATACCGCAGAGGTGATCAAATACCACCAAAAGAGAGCTCTATTTGTGGGAACAAAATGATAAAAAAAATTGTTTGAGTACAGTGTAGCATGACCGCGCAATTGTCATTCAAATTGCGACAGCGCTGAAAGCTGAAAATTGGCCTGGGCGGGAAGGTGTCTAAGTACCTAGTATTGAAGTGGTTAAGAGGAAGTAAACCTCGCCAATTTTTCTTTATTTTCTTTTTAAAAACCCTGCAAAGTAAAGGCATAATGTGCTAGTATACATCACATACTAGCACATTATGAAATACTTACCTTAGAACAAAGCCCTGTGAGCTCTTGCAGACGCTTCCATCTTCATCCGGTCTTCCTTCCAGGTTCGCGTCCTCCGGGCCATCTTATTGGCCATGCCGTGATGATGTCACTCAAGCGCATGTGCACAGGAGTCAAGGATTGTGCCACGGAGTTCTGAAAGGATGGCATGGGCATACCATCCCTTAAGAACGCATGCGCTGGTTACATCACCAGCTGCATGAAGTGCAAATATCTCCTAAACCGTGAAGGTTTAGGAGATATTCATAGTACCTACAGGTAAGCCTTATTATAGGCTTACCTGTAGGTTGAAGTCTACAGAATGGCTTTACTTCCTCTTTAACCAGTTCTGCTCCAGAGCATTTTTTTTTTTTTTGTCGCATACATGTAAAAATCTTAATTTTTGGCAAAAAATATACTTAAACCCCCAGAACATTATATACGGTATTTTCTGAAAGCAGAGGCCCTGTAGAATAAAAAGGTGATAGTTTCACATTTTTGCTTCACATGGTATTTGCGCAACTGTTCATTAAACGCAAATTTTCCGGAAAGAATATAATAAAATAAATTTTAGTGCAAAACCACACCATACAATAGCCATTTTTGGTTAAAATATAAAAGATGAGGTTGCATCGAGTAAATAGATAGCAAACATTCCATGTCTTAAAATTGCGTGCGTCCATGATATCGTCAAAAACTATGGTGCCCAAAAATCACCATAGGTGACGCTTTAAAAGCCTTTACAGCTCATAAATTTAGAATTGACTAGGAGCTCTTGTGCTAGAACTATTGTTCTGATGTTTGCAGTGATATTTCACACGTGTGGTGGGACCATGGTTCACAGGAAATTTGGTCAAAATTGTTGGTAAGATAAATGCAGTATGTTAGCAAAAAATACTGGAGGAACATTTGCATTGATCAGCCAGGAAGCTGCACATGGGACGTACTTGGACATACCAACATGACAATGATCCAAAACACAAGGCCAAGTCGACCTGTCATTGGCTACAGCAGAATAAAGTAAAGGTTTTGGAATGGCCATCTCAGTATAGTATATATAATGCAGTTCAGAGAATATAGTGCAGTCTGTGTAGTATATATAATACAGTTCAGAGTTCAAAGGCATGCCTGAGGGGACTGGAAGGGTGCAGTCTGGAATGGGTGTAGAACCAGAGGAATGGACTGTGGTGTCATGGGCAGTGGAGAAGGGCATCTTCAGCCACGAGGGCTGGCAGGACCTGAAGATGGCTTACTGGGCTCAGTACCCGCATGTAGAATAGCTAGCACCAGAGACTTTCTATTTTGCTACACTATAGGGGCACACGGTCCCTGCCTGCAAAGCGCAATTGCTAAGGCCTTGTGGAGCCAGTGTCAGGCCTATCCACTTTGTGCTAGTTGTGCCTAAACATTAGAGAAGAAGCGATGTGCAGGAGGAGAGAGGAATGAACATTAGGGAGGATGAGAGGATGCGATGTGCAGGAGGAGAGAGGAGTGAACATTAGAGAGGAAGCAATGTACAGGAGGACTGTGAGGATGTAGTCTGGGATGGGTGCAAAACCAGAGGAATGGACTGTGGTGTCATGGACAGTGGCGAAGGGCAGCTGCAGCAAGGATGGCTGGCAGGACCTGAAGGTGGCTTAATGGGCTCAGTAGCTGCATGTAGGACAGCTAGCATCAGAGACTTTCTATTTTGATACACTATAGGGGCCCGTGGTCCCTGCTTGCAAAGGGCAATTGCTAAGGCCTGGCTAAGCCAGTTTTAGGCCTAACCACGCGGTGCTAGCTGTGCCTGCAAACTCATGCAAGTAGAGTGCTGGAGAAGTTGAGAAGTAATAGCCTACAGTTATGCCCCGTACACACGGTCAGACTTTGTTCGGACATTCCGACAACAAAATCCTAGGATTTTTTCCGACGGATGTTGGCTCAAACTTGTCTTGCATACACACGGTCACACAAAGTTGTCGGAAAATCCAATCATTCTGAACGCGGTGACGTGAAACATGTACGTCGGGACTATAAACGGGGCAGTGGCCAATAGCTTTCATCTCTTTATTTATTCTGAGCATGCGTGGCACTTTGTCCGTCGGATTTGTGTACACACGATCGGAATTTCCGACAACGGATTTTGTTGTCGGAAAATTTTATATCCTGCTCTCAAACTTTGTGTGTCAGAAAATCCGATGGAAAATGTGTGATGAAGCCTACACACGGTCGGAATTTCCGACAACAAGGTCCTATCACACATTTTCCGTCGGAAAATCCGACCGTGTGTACGGGGCATAAGAGTTGTGCTTTAGGAAGAGAGGCCTGTATGTACCTGAGAGTATATAAGTTGTCCCAATTGATTGTTCTAAAATTCACCAATCGATTGTTCCAAAATTCACCAATTGATTGTTCTAAAATTCACTGGGCATCCCATACTTCCTATACCCTATACAAGTTCAATTCCCTCAATAAAAATATAAACAAATCTAATGGACAGTTCATTGCCTTGGAGTGACTGAAGATTGAATGCTGGGCTGGGCAGGGTGACAGTTGGGCCACAACCCTCAGCAGTATATATATATATATATATATTACAGTGGAGAGTATATAGTGCCATCAGTGTAGTATATATAATACAGTGGAGAATATATAGTGCAGTCAGTGTAGTATATATAATATAGTGCAGGGTATATAAGTAGGGTAGTGCAGAGTATATAATACAGTGTATTGAAGTAGTTAAGGGGAACCCTATGACAGAATTAAAAAAAAAACGTCATGGGGTTCCCCCAAAATCCATACCAGGCCCTTTGGGTCTGCCATCGATTTTAAGGGGAACTTCACGCCAAATTTTTTTTTAAAAATTGGCGTGGGGTCCCCCCAAAATCCAAACCAGACTCTTATGCGAGCAAGCAGCCTGGCAGGC
Source organism: Lithobates septentrionalis (assembly GCA_037952835.1). NCBI lineage: Eukaryota > Metazoa > Chordata > Amphibia > Anura > Ranidae > Lithobates > Lithobates septentrionalis. The sequence continues at coordinate 2,253,754 of JBBDGP010000254.1, forward strand.
CAGGAAAGGGGGGATGAGTTAAATCTGGAAGCCCCCTTTAACAAAGGGACCCCAGATCCAACCCCCATGTGAATGCGTATCGGGTACATTGTACCACTACCCATTCACTAAAAAAAGTGTCAAAAAGTAAAAACCACAACAGACAGTTTTTGACAAGTCCTTAAAAAAAGAAAAAGAGTCCCGCAACGTCCATCCATCTTCAATCTAGCCCGACGGACCCGAAAAATAGAAAAGAATAAAAAAGCTCCGCCTTGATGGGAGGCCTCCCGGTGACTGCTGTCTCTTGGCTTTGACAGCTGTTGTCAAGGGTGGGGAGCCACCCGGTGACTTAACTGAGTGACACTGCCCCCCCTTTGACATCATGTGAGGTCAGAGGGGGCGGGGTCATATAACAGTTGTCAAAGCGAAAAGACAGTAGTCGCCAGCAGGCCTCCCATGGAGGCAGAGTTTTCTCTTTTTTTTCTATTTTTCGGGTCCATCGGGCGGCGTGATTGAAGATGGATGGACATCGCGTGACACTTTTTTTTTCTTTTTTAACAAAAGAATTGTCAAAAACTGTCTGTTGTGGTTTTTACTTTAGACACTATTTTTGGTGAATGGGTAGGGGTACAATATACCCGATACCCATTCGCATAGAGGGGGTTTGGTGGCCCTCTTGTTAAAGGGGGCTTCTGAATTCTGATAAGCCCCCCACCCGCAGACCCCGACAACCAATGTTCAGAGTTATCAGAAAGAGGCTCTTGTCCCCATCAGATAAAAATATAAGGGTGCTCTGAATAAAAGGACCAGGCAGAAATTGTCTATACCTAAAAAATGTCTATATAAAAAGTTATAGGATGATCCAATGTGTGTATATGATCTTCAGCACTCAGGGCTGCACTCGCAGAGTGGAGCAATCTCTAGAAAACAAACAAAAGCAAAAAAAGGAGCCTCTAAGTGCAGAATTTTTTTGCAGAAACTTTTAATAGCCCCAAAAAGGATTAAAATCAATTTAAAACACAGAATCTGCAGTAAATGATGGCATATCATATATTCATAAAGCAGGTGATCCGGCATAAGAGGTCCCCAGTGAGTTTAAGAAATCCCAAGCGATGTCAGTGTATAGCAGCAGAAAATCCCAGGGTAGCCTGCAGATGGACGTCCTACAGCTCTGGAGACAACCATGGAACAATCACGCCGTCCGGATCAGTGAGGAGCAGAAGATCCCAGAAGTGACATCAGCAGAGGGGGACGACAACCAGCGTGGACCGCAAGCCGGAAAACGCCAAATAGTCATCAAAATGTGATGCGTTTCGGAACTTCTGATTGGTTCTTTCTGATTGGTTCCTTCATCAAGCCCATGACTCAAACCATGTTGGGGGCATGTGGCCTGGTATGGTTCAGGAGGGGGGGTGCTCGCTCGTCCCCACCTATCCTGACCTCCAGGATACATGCTCGGATAAGGGTCTGGTATAGATTTTGGGGGGACCCCCACGCCAATTTCTTTTAAAATTTTGGCATGGAGTTCCCCTTAACCACTTCTGGACTGCCCACCGTCGTTATATGTCGGTATTTTGAAGAGGAATATCGTTGTTATGGCAGCAGCTAGCTACACTAATAACATTCAATTACAATATGACTCGTATCGCAATTGTATACGCTATATTAGTTTTTCTTTATTTGCTATTTTTTCCTACACGAAAGTGGAGTTACCCTTTAAACAAGCAGTTAGCAGGCTTTAGCGAGCTTTCAACAAGCTTCATGTAGCCCAGATGCCTACAGGGGGCTAATACTCACTGCCCTACCACTTCTAACTGTCGCAAACTGACACCATGCAGTAATCAGAAAAAAAAAAAAATACTGCTTGGTGTCAGTGTGACAGGCAGGGGGGAGGGGTGATTGGGGGGGGATCGGGGGGCGATCAGGGGGGGGTCGGGGGTGTAAAGTATGCCTGGCATGTTCTACTATGTGTGTGTGTGTGTGTTGTGCACTCACATGTCTTCTCTCCTCGGCGCCGGAACGGAAACTGCCGAGCCGAGGAGAGATGACATCACATCCTCTGCCTGTGTGTACTACACACAGGCAGGGGAGGATTCCCATTGGCTGGGAGCAATCGCGAGGGGGGGCCACGATCGGATGGCCTCCCCCTCATCACGGAACGCTCCCAGACAAATGCCGACCGCCGCTGGCACCGGGGGGGGGTCCGATCGGGTACGTGATTCTGCCTGCCCGTGCCATTCTGCCGCAGTATATCTGCGTTAGGCGGTCGGCAAGTGGTTAAAAAAAGTTTTGGTGACCAATTTATCTTCTTCCAGACTAATTTGTAGATCGAGGAATTCCACTGTTTTTTCATCAATATTCCACGATAGATGGATGTTCTTTTCATTTCAATTTAATTTCTCTAGAAACTGTTCTAGTGCTTCTCTTTTCCCGTTCCAAACTATAATAACATCGTCGATGTATCTTTTATATAGGGTGAGTTCTGGTGGGGTGTCTTTATAGATACATTGCTCTTCCCACTGGGCCATAAACGCGTTGGCCACGCTTGGTGCGAACTTAGCACCCATTGCAATGCCTATAGCTTGTTTATAGTATGCTTGATTATGCCAAAAATAGTTACATTTTAGGCAAACATCCAAGCATTTAATGAGATATTTTCTCTGTTTGCAAATGAGATCGCTATATTTTCTGAGAAGCCACTTAGTTGCTGAACATGCATCATGATGTTGTACTATAGTGTATAGCGAGCTTACGTCCGCCGTGGCTAATATTGTTCTTCCTTCCAAAACTGGTATTGTGGTTAATAATTGTAACACATGCTTTGTATCTTGTAGGTAGGCTGGTGTCTGTTGTACTGCTGGTTGAATGAATTGGTCCAAATATTGTCCTACTCCTACTCTAGACGTGAGGGAGTCTATCCCATTCATGATCGGTCTACCCAGAGTTTTATAAATTTTTGGGACAGTGTAGATGACTGGTATCCTACATGCCTCCGGGATCAGATACTTGGATTCTTTCTTGTTGAGTATTTCTTTTTTCACTCCCAATTGTATTAGATGTTCGAATTCTTTTTTGTATTTACTTGTCGGATTACCCAATAATTTAATGTACGTGTTCTCTCTCCCTTTCCCGTTTATTCCACCGGATCGGTGGAGCCCAGGTGGGCAACCCCTTCTTTTTTTGATAGGGATTTGTATACCGCGCAAAGTCATTTTATTGTTTAAACTATGTTGAGTGTAATGTGAACACTTTTGATTTTGCTGCAGTCCATAGAGACATCATCACCACTCACTCAAGCTCACACTTTGCACAATATTCATTTTTTATTTATGTATTCATTTATTTTTTGGTCGTAGACACATTCCTTTTTACTCTACACAGCGCGAGGGACACAATCACATTTAAGTATGTCTGGAGGGCCACCAAGGAGAGGCAGATGCTCACAGGCCTCTAAAAGAGGGAAAGCAGGCAACAGTGCTGGTTCTGGACACGGTGCATCCTCAGCACATGGGGCACGCTTGTCCTTTTTTTCGGCAGCTGGCTGTGTTGAGCCACAACATTCAGAAGAGTTGGTAGAGTGGATGACCAAGCCATCCTCATCCTCCTCATCCTCTGTCACCCAGGCTCAGGGTACTTTGTCTGCCAATGCAGCTGCCAAATCGGCCTCTTCCATCGGGCTCACTGTAATCAGTCACTCCTTTTCTAGCCCCACCATCATGCCCTGAGGAGTCCCCTGAACTGTTAGACCACAGTGTAGGGTACATGCTGCAGGAGGATGCGCAGCATTTTGAAGGCTCTGATGATGGTACCCAGGTTGAGGACGAAGGCAGTAACATTAGCCCAGAGAGAGGGGGTGCCCAAGAAGGACAAAAACTGGCAGTCATGTTCCCCCAGCTGCAGCATACTGCCAGGTTTGCTCCAGTGGCGAGGAGGGAGGGGATGATGAGGTCACTGACTCAACGTGGGTGCCAGATAGAATAGAGGAGGAGGAGGAGGCACATCTCCAACGAGGCAGGATGCCCTCCAGGGGTCAGCTTAAGGGCAGGCAACCGACTGCATCACATGCACAGGGCTCTGCTGACTACACGCGTTTTTCCAAAAGTTCTTTGGTGTGGGCCTTTTTTGAGACGTGTGCAGCAGATCGCACCATTGCTGTTTGCAACATATGTCTGAAGCGTATCAAGCGTGGCCAAAACAGAAGCTGCTTAGGCACCACATGCTTGACCAGACATATGTCGAGCTCCCATGCAGTCTGTTGGCAACAGTACTTAAAAGACCCACACCAAAGAACAAGGCGGACCTCTCCTTGTTCCTCATCAGCTGGGATCTCCAATCCCACTATAACTTCAGTCCTCTCAGAGACCTGCACTGAGAGGAATGAAGGTGTAGAATTAGGTGTCCAAAGCACTTGTGGTCAATCTGCTAGCGGTACACCAACATCTGATTGTAGCAGGCAAATTTCCCTACCCCAGTTGCTAAACCGAAGAAATTTGGTTCCAGCCATCCACATGCTCAGCGGCTGAATGCTTGTTTGGCTAAATTGCTAGCACTCCAACTGCTGCCTTTTCAGCTGGTAGACTCTGCCCCCTTTTGAGAATTTGTAGAATGTGCGGTACCTCAGTGGCAGGTTCCCAAACGCCAATTTTTTTCTCGGAAGGCCATTCCGGCTCTCTACCGACATGTGGAAGGCAATGTCTTGGCCTCATTGGACAGGGCAATCAGTGGTAAGGTGCATATTACAGCTGACTCATGGTCCAGCAGGCATGGACAGGGATGTTACCTTTCTTTCACGGCGCACTGGGTAACCCTGCTGGCAGCTGGGAAGGATGCAGGACAGGGTGCAGTATTGTTGGAGCTTGTTCCGCCACAACGCCTCCAAAATGCTGGTAGTGGTGATTCTGCCATACCTCTCTCCTCCACCCCCTCCTCTTCTCCTTCCACTATTGCCTCTTCCTGTGCAGATTTGTCCTCAGTACCAGCGGTGCTCTTTAGGCGTTCTAGGGGCTACGCAAGCACTCAGGCAAAAAAATGCCATGTGGTGCTTGAGTTGGTCTGCTTAGGGGACAGGAGCCACACTGGGGCAGAGATTCTGGCAGCTCTGCAGGGGCAGGCTCAGAGGTGGTTGACGCCACGCCAGCTTCAGCCAGGAATGGTGGTTTGCGACAATGGCACCAACCTCCTCTCCGCCCTCCAAAGGGACACTTCACCCATGTTCCCTGTTTGGCTCACATCCTTAATTTGGTGGTGCAGCGGTTCTTGTGAAGGTACCCGGGCTTACAGGATCTCCTGAGGCAGGCCAGGAAAGTTTGTGGGCATTTCTGCCGGTCATATAATGCCAGTGCTCGGCTGGCTGACCTCCAAAATGAATGCAACCTGCCCAAGAACCGTCTCATCTGTAACATACCCACCAGGTGGAAGTCAACGTTGGCAATGCTGCAGCGGCTGAACACGCAGCAGAGGGCCATCAATGACTACCTGTGCGAGTATGGCACCAGGACAGGGTCAGGGGAGCTTGGCTTTTTTTCGTCATGCCAGTGGCTTATGATCAAGGATGCATGCACTGTCCCGTCATCATTTGAGGAGGCCACGAGGATGGTGAGCAGTGACAGTGTATGCATCAGTGATACTGTTCCTCTTGTCTACCTGTTGGAGCACACGCTGCGTGGAATAATGGACAGGGCACTTGAGGCAGAACAGAGGGAGGAAGAGGAGGACTTCCTTACCTCTCATGGCCCCCTTTATGCAGACAGTATTCCTGCAGGCCCCCTATCACACAGGAAGAGGAGGAGGAGGAGGATTGTGTCAGCATGGAGGCGGAGCCTGGCACTAAGCATCAGCAGCAACCTTCAAGGGATTGTTTTCAGGCCCCAGAAACCCATGGACTTGTACTTGGCTGGCAGGAGATGGTTGCAGTTTTTGGTTGTCCTTAGTGACCCAGAGGACTCTGGACCAAATGCCTCAGCAAACCTACGCTGCATGGCCTCCCTGATCCTGCAAAGCCTGTGAAAGGACCCTCAGATTCGTGGTATCAAGGAGAGGGATCAGTACTGGCTGGCAACCTTTCTTGATCCCCGTTACAAGGTTAAGGTGGTGGAACTTATCCAGCCGTCGCAGAGGGAGCAGAAGATGAAACATCTTCGGGAGGCCTTGCAGAAAGGTTTGTGCAATGTGTTTCCAGAGCCTGGGAGGTTACAATTTACTGGTCCTCCTGGACAACGTGTTGCTAAGGCTTCAGTCACAGAAGAAGCGGTGGAGAAGGTGGCTGTCTGACCGATGCGTTCAGATAATTTTTTAGTACGCAGCCCCAAGGTCTGATCGGTTCTAGCAACCATCGCCGGTGTCTGTTGTACATGGTGCAGGAATACCTAGGGGCAAGATCAGACTTGGAGACCTTTCCAACCGAAAATCCTCTGGGTTACTGGGTCTTGAGGATGGATCACTGGCTAGAGATTGCACAGTATGCAATTGAGCTACTGGCCTGTCCTGCATCCAGCGTTCTTTCTGAACACACTTTCAGTGCCGCTGGAGGCTTTTTAACCGATTGCAGAGTGCGCCTGTCCACCGACTCGGTTGATCGGCTCACCTTCATAAAAATGAATCGGTCTTGGATCACCAGCTACCAAGCACCTGATGCTGATGTAACCGACTAATTTTTTTATGAATGTGAGATCCCTTGATGCTGATGCTGAGTGACTATCCTGTTATGCTGAGTGACTATCCTATTCCTCTTCAATGTTCATGTTGATAGCTTCTAAGAACATTTTTGGCTCTGGGCACCACCACCAGTGGCTAAGGCCCAATTTTTCTGCCCCTGTTTAACAGGGGAGTGTAATTACAATTTTTACTGTAATATTTTGCAGCAGGGCTCTTTCCTGCGCTCAACAAGAGTATCTGTGAGGGGTTGCAGTGTTGTGGCACCACCACCACTGCCTAAGGCCCAATTTTTCTGCCCCTGTTTAACAGGGGCATGTAATTACAATTTTTGATCTACTATTTCACAGCAGGGCCCGTTCCTGTGTCCACCAAGAGTAACTCTGAGGGCTTACACTGTTGTGGCACCACCACCTAAGGTCCAATTTTTCTGCCCCTGTTCAACAGGGGCATGTAATTACAATTCTTGATATAATATTTCACAGCAGGGCCCGTTCCTGCGCTCAACAAGAGTATCTGTGAGGGGTTGCAGTGTTGTGGCACCACCACCACTGCCTAAGGCCCAATTTTTATGCCCCTGTAGGGGCGTGTAATTACAATTTTTGATCTAATATTTCACAGCAGCGCCTGTTCCTGTGCTCAACAAAAGTATCTGTAAGGCTTTACAGTGATGTGCCAACACCACCACTGCCTAAGGCCCAATTTTTCTGCCCCTGTTTAACAGGGGCATGTAATTACAATTCTTGATATAATATTTCACAGCAGGGCCCGTTCCAGCACCCACCAAGAGTAACTGTGAGGACTTAAGTGTTGGTGGTACCAGAACACTGTAAGGCTCAATTTTCCGCACAGTGTATAGGGCAGGCCGTATAGTATATACAGGGGTACCCATGCCGTTTCTCTCACTGATTTTCATCCATATTGCCGGGAAAGAATTATGCTACGTGCGTAATAAAGAGAAAAGAATTATGCTACGTGCATAAACAAAAAATTATATGAAAAAACGTGAAGAAAGTCCTGCTGCTGAACAATATAACCCCGATATAAGGGCTCAGAATATAGATATAAAATAGATGGTGCAGCGCTGGATATATGACACAAAAATTGTGAACAGTGATAAATCAATAAATCAAACAACCTACAACGGTGAATAACATCCAATAAAATATCAGATTGGCTAATATATAATAAATCAATTAGGTGCTCATGAAATATTGCAAGGACATAATAAAATATAATAAAAAATAGTTCATATAGTGAAAAAATAGTTCATATGGTGAGAGTGAAGGTGAAAATAAAGTCCAAGATTAATGGTATTCCATGCAGGACCCTGGATCAGTATTGGACTGTTAGTGCTACCCACCACCTGGTGATAAAGTAATGGAGGCTTACACTAAACACGTCCTTAACTTACTGAGTGAAATTGAGTGGAAGGCTACATACATGCTAGTGACGGCTGATGTTGCATCGCTTTATACGTCGATATCTCACAGGTTGGGGCATGATGCGGTGCAGCATTTTCTCTATCGAGACTCCAATATCCCCATCACGCAATGTAATTTCGTGATGGAGCTATTGGACTTCTCGATGGCACACAACCATTTTTGGCACAATGGTGCGCATTATTTACAAATAAAGGGAGTGGCCATGGGAGCTAAATTTGTTCCCAGCATGGCCAATCTCTTTATGGCTAAATGGGAGGAAGATGTGGTTCTACATGACAGACCACCCCAGCTTGTCATGTGGAGAAGATTTATAGATGACATCCTGTTTATATGGGACGGCGATTCTGAATCTGTGGCCGCTTTCCTATCTTCTCTTAATATTAATGATAGGGGGATAATTCTTACTTATGAAGCCAGCCCGATCTAGATTTATTTTTTGGACCTGGTCATTACCATTGTAGATGGCAGGATCACCACGTCCACTTTTTTCAAACCAACTGACAGAAACAGTTTTATTCCACTTGATTCTTGTCACCATCGCTCTTGGTTGTCCGCTGTCCCTAAGGGCCAATTTTTGAGCCTTAAGCAGAATTGCTCCAATTTGGGTGAGTTTTTTAGGGAGGCCTCAACTCTGAAATCTAGATTTCTGAGTAAAGGCTATGATGATGCAGCCCTGGACTCCTTGATTATCGAGGTAGGGAATAGGGATCGTAAGGACCTATTGGATGACAAATCCCCTCAGGTTGTTTGATTTATTGATTTATCACTGTTCACAATTTTTGTGTCATATATCCAGCGCTGCACTGTCTATTTTATGACATTATATTAAAGCCTCAAGCAGTTTTAAATGACTTTTATTCCTTTAGAAAAGTGATTTTGTGCAGGGACTGTTCTAAGCACGGGAAACACGTGCCACTTTACACGCATACTATTGACACCCCCCAGGTATGATATTTAAAGGAATATTTCACTTTTATTTTTTCACTTTAAGCATCATTAAATCACTGCTCCTGAAAAAACGTCTGTTTTTAAAACTTTCTTTTCCATTGATACATGTCCCCTGGGCAGGGCCCGGGTCCCCAAACCCTTTTTAGGACAAAAACTTGCATATTAGCATTTAAAATTCACACTTTTGATTTCTCACATTCGAGTCCCATAGACTTTAACGGTGTTCGAATGTTTACGCAAACTTTCGGTCCGTTCGCATGTTCTGGATACGAACCGAACCGGGGGGGTGTTCGGCCCATCCCTACTCAGGAGCGTTTGTAACGCTATGGCAAAGTGATCCATGCGGTGATCTTGCTCATCCAATCTGGAAAAAATATTACCAACAAGTGGATTGACTGTATCTTCTGAATTCATGACTAGGGATGAGCCGAACACCCCCCGGTTCGGTTCGCACCAGAACCCGCGAACGGACCGCAAGTTCGCACGAACGTTAGAACCCCATTGACGTCTATGGGACTCGAACGTTCGAAATCAAAAGTGCTCATTTTAAAGGCTAATTTGCATGGTATTGTCCTAAAAAGGGTTTGGGGACCCGGGTCCTACCCCAGGGGACATGTATCAATGCAAAAAAAACTTTTAAAAACGGCCGTTTTTTCGGGAGCAGTGATTTTAATGATGCTTAAAGTAAAAAAAAAAAAGTGAAATATTCCTTTAAATATCGTACCTGGGGGGTGTCTATAGTATGCCTGTAAAGTGACGCGTGTTTCCCATGTTTAGAACAGTCCCTGCACCAAATGTCATTTTTAAAGGAAAAAATCTCATTTAAAACTGCTTGCGGGTTTAATGTCATGTCGGGTCCTGGCAATATGGATGAAAATCAGTGAGACAAACGGCATGGGTACCCCCCAGTCCATTACCAGGCCCTTTGGGTCTTGTATGGATATTAAGGGGAACCCCGCACCCAAATTAAAATAAGGAAAGGTCCCTATATACTCTGAACAGCAGTATACAGGCGGTGCAAACAAGACAGGGACTGTAGGTTTGTTGTTAAGTAGAATCTCTTTGTAATTTTGAACATTTTTAATGTGTTTAGCTCCAGCCAAAAAATCTTTTCTAAGCTTTTTGGAAAACATAGGGAAGGGTTATCACCCCTGTGACATTTGTTTTGCGTCTTTCCTCCTCTTCAGAAGATTTCACCTCACTTTTTTGTCCCAATGAAAAATGTTTTTTGAAAATTTGGGTTTTTTTGTGGAACAAGGATTGGAAAGCATCAGTGGAAAGGAGAAATTGTTTTCCCATATTAACTCTTACATGAGAGAATTTCCCTTCCTATGGGTAGATTTCATCTCACTTCCTGTTGTCTCCTTCCGTTTGCAAGTAGGAGTCGTTTGTAAGTTAGATGTTTGAAAGTAGGGTCCTGCCCTATATACTCAGCAGAAATTTGGGCCTTAGGTGTTGCTGTGGCCAAAACACTGTAAGCCCTCACAGGGCCCTGCTGTGAAATATTAGATCAAGAATTGTAATTACATGCCCCTGTTGAACAGGAGCTGAAAAATTAGGCCTTAGGCACTGGTGCTGGTGCCACAACACTGCAACCCCTCACAGACACTCTAGTTGGAACGCAGGAACGAGCACTGCTGCAAAGTATTGCATCAAAAATTGTAATTACACGCCCCTGTTAGACAGGGGCAGAAAAATTGGGCCTTAGGCACTGGTGCTGGTGCCACAACACTGCAACCCCTCACAGACACTCTAGTTGGAACGCAGGAACGAGCACTGCTGCAAAGTATTGCATCAAAAATTGTAATTACACGCCCCTGTTAGACAGGGGCAGAAAAATTGGGCCTTAGGCACTGGTGCTGGTGCCACAACACTGCAACCCCTCACAGACACTCTAGTTGGAATGCAGGAACGAGCCGTGCTGCAAAGTATTACATCAAAAATTGTAATTACACGCCCCTGTTATACAGGGGCTGAAAAATTGTGCCTTAGGCACTGGTGGTGGCGCCCAGAACCAAAAATGTTCTTACAAGCTATCAGCGTGATGATTGAGGAGGAAGAGGATAATTACTCAGGGATAATCACTCAGCATCAACATAGGCAGTCTTTGAAGGGATCTGAAAAAAATTATTCAGTTACATCAGCATCAGGTGCTTGGTAGCTGGTGGTGATCCAAGACTGATTCATTTTTATGAAGGTCAGCCGATCGACCGAGTCAGTGGACAGACGCACCCTGTGATCGGTTACCACGCCTCCAGCAGCACTGAATGTACGTTCCGAAAGAACGCTGGATGCAGGACAGGCCAGTAGCTCAATTGCATACTGTGCAAGCTCTGGCCAGTGATCCATCCTCAAGACCCAGTAACCCAGAGGATTTTCGGTGGGAAAGGTGTCCAAGTCTGATCTTGCCCCTAGGTATTCCTGCACCATGTAAAACAGACGCTGGCGATGGTTGCTGGAACCGATCATACCTTGGGGCTGCGGACCAAAAAATTGTCTGAACGCATCGGTCAGACGGCCACCTTCTCCACCGCTCCTTCTTTGACTGACCGAAGCCTCAGCAACACGTTGTCCAGAAACAGGAGTTTGTAACCTCCCAGTCTCTGGGAACGCGTTGCACAGACCTTTCTGCAAGGCCTCCCGAAGATGTTTCATCCTCTGCTCCCTCTGCGATGGCAAGATAAGGTCCGCAACCTTACCCTTGTAACGTGGATCAAGGAGGGTTGCCAGCCAGTATTGGTCCTTCTCCTTGATACCACGAATACGAGGATCCTTACGCAGGCTTTGCAGGATCAGGGAGGCCATGCAGCGTAGGTTTGCTGAGGCATTCGGTCCGGAGTCCTCTGGGTCACTAAGGACAACAACGTCCGCAGCCACCTCCTCCCAGCCACGTACAAGTCCATGTGTTCCTTGGGACTGATCCCTTAAAGACTGCTGATGCTGAGTGCCAGGCTCCACCTCCATACTGACACAATCTTCCTCCTCCTCCTCCTCCTCGTCCTCTTCCTGTGTGATCGGCGGGCACGCAGGAACACTGTCTGGATAAAGGGGGCCTTGAGAGCTAAGGAAGTCCTCCTCTTCCTGCCTCTGTTCTGCCTCAAGTGCCCTGTCCATTATTCCACGCAGCGTGTGCTCCAACAGGTGGACAAGGGGGACAGTGTCACTGATGCATGCACTGTCAGTGCTCACCATCCTCGTGGCCTCCTCGAATGGTGACAGGACAGTGCATGCATCCCTGATCATGGCCCACTGGCGTGGGGAAAAAAAACCAAGGTCCCCTGACCCTGTCCTGGTGCCATAGTCGCACAGGTACTCATTGATGGCCCTCTGCTGCGTGTGCAGCCGCTGCAGCATGGCCAACGTCGAGTTCCACCTGGTGGGCATGTCACAGATTAGGCGGTTCTTGGGCAGGTTAAACTCCTTTTGGAGGTCCGTCAGCCGAGCACTGGCATTATATGACCGGCGGAAATGCACACAGACTTTCCTGGCCTGCCTCAGGACATCCTGTAAGCCCGGGTACCTGCCCAAGAACCGCTGCACCACCAAGTTAAGGACGTGAGCCAAACAGGGCACATGGGTCAGTTGTCCCTGTCGGAGGGCAGAGAGGAGGTTGGTGCCATTGTCGCAAACCACCATTCCTGCCTTAAGTTGGCGTGGCGTCAACCACCTCTGAACCTGCCCCTGCAGAGCTGACAGAACCTCTGCCCCAGTGTGGCTCCTGTCCCCCAAGCACACCAGCTCAAGCACCGCATGGCATCTTTTGGCCTGCGTACTTGCGTAGCCCCTTGAACGCCTACGGAGCACCGCTGGTTCCGAGGAAGAGGCCATGGAGGAAGAAGAAGAGGAGGGGGTGGAGGAGAGAGGTGTGTCACAATCAGCATTTTGGAGGCGTGGTGGCGGAACAACCTCCAACACTACTGCACCTTGTCCTGCATCCTTCCCAGCTGCCAGCAGAGTCACCCAATGCGCCGTGAAACTTAAGTAACGTCCCTGTCCATGCCTGCTGGACCATGAGTCAGCGGTAATATGCACCTTACCGCTGACCGCCCTGTCCAGCGAGGCATGGACATTGCCTTCCACATGCCGGTAGAGAGCCGGAATCGCCTTCCGTGAGAAAAAGTGGCGTTTGGGTACCTGCCACTGAGGAACCGCACATTCCACAAACTCACGGAAGGGGGCAGAGTCTACCAACTGAAAAGGCAGCAGTTGAAGTGCTAGCAATTTTGCCAAGCTAGCATTCAACCGCTGGGCATGTGGATGGCTGGGAGCAAACTTCTTTCGGCGGTGCAGCAGCTGGGGCAGGGAAATTTGCCTGGTACAATCTGACGTCGGTGTACCAAAAGCAGATTGCCCACAAGTACTTGGCTGTGACACACCTAATTCTACACCTTCATTCCTCTCACTGCAGGTCTCAGAGAGGACTGAAGGTCTAGTGGGGTTGGAAATCTCAGCTGATGAGGAGCAAGGAGAGATCCTCTTTGTTCTTTGGTGTGGGTCTTTCAGATACGCTTGCCAACGAACTGCATGGCAGGTCAACATATGTCTGGTCAAGCATGTGGTACCCAAGCGGGAGATGTTTTGGCCACGCGAGATACGCTTGAGACATATGTTGCAAATAGCAGCGGTGCGATCTGATGCACTCGTCTCAAAAAAGGCCCACACCAAAGAACTTTTTGAATAACGCGCAGAGACTGCAGCGCCCTGCACATGTGGAGCTTTGGGGTGTGATGCAGTCAATGTGCTGCCCTTAGGCTGGCCCCTGGAGGGCATCCTGCCTCGTTGGTGATGTGCCGCCTCCTCCTCCTCCTCCTCCTCCTCTCTCCTATCAGGCACCCACGTTGAGTCAGTGACCTCATCATCCCCTCCCTCCTCATCACTGGAGCAAACCTGGCAGTATGCTGCAGCAGGGGGAGCATGACTGCCAGATTGCTGTCCTTCTTGGGCACCCCCTCTGTCCGTGCTCATGTTACTGCCTTCATCGAGCTCAGTATCATCATCAGAGCCTTCCAAACGCTGGGCATCCTCCTGGAGCATGTACCCAACACTGTGGTCAAACAGTTCGAGGGAATCCTCATGAGGACATGGTGGAGCTAGGGAAGGAGTCACTGATGACATTGAGCTGAGGGAAGAGGCCGCTGCTTTGCCAGACAAAGCACCCTGGGCATGGGTGAGAGAGGATGAGGAGGATGAGGACGGCTTGGTCATCCACTCGACCAAGTCTTCCGCATGTTGCGGCTCAACACGGCCAGCTGCCGAAAAAAAGGCCAAGCGTGTCCCATGGCCACGTGCTGATGAGGATGCACCGTCTCCACGACCAGCACTAGACACAGAGCCTGCTTGCCCTCTCTTATTGGCTTGTGACTGTCTGCCTCTCCTTCTTGGCCTTCCAGACATACTAATGGCCTGTAGCTGCACTAAGCTGGGATAGAACACCTGTAATTTTCTTCAGGTAGCTTTATATACTGTAACCAGACAAGCCTGCCTGTCAGTAGGAAGATAACAGGAACGGATCTAGCTGAATACTGTGAGCAGGACACACTGTACTAAATGTAAATAGTCTAGCTGCCTGACCGTGGTACTAATAGGATCAAAAAGAACACCTGTAATTTTCTTCAGGTAGCTTTATATACTGTAACCAGACAAGCCTGCCTGTCAGTAGGAAGATAACAGGAACGGATCTAGCTGAACACTGTGAGCAGGACGCACTGCACTGAATGTAAATAGCAGGAACGGATCTAGCTGAACACTGTGAGCAGGACGCACTGCACTGAATGTAAATAGCAGGAACGGATCTAGCTGAACACTGTGAGCAGGACGCACTGCACTGAATGTAAATAGCAGGAACGGATCTAGCTGAACACTGTGAGCAGGACGCACTGCACTGAATGTAAATAGCAGGAACGGATCTAGCTGAACACTGTGAGCAGGACGCACTGCACTGAATGTAAATAGCAGGAACGGATCTAGCTGAACACTGTGAGCAGGACGCACTGCACTGAATGTAAATAGCAGGAACGGATCTAGCTGAACACTGTGAGCAGGACGCACTGCACTGAATGTAAATAGCAGGAACGGATCTAGCTGAACACTGTGAGCAGGACGCACTGCACTGAATGTAAATAGCAGGAACGGATCTAGCTGAACACTGTGAGCAGGACGCACTGCACTGAATGTAAATAGCAGGAACGGATCTAGCTGAACACTGTGAGCAGGACGCACTGCACTGAATGTAAATAGCAGGAACGGATCTAGCTGAACACTGTGAGCAGGACGCACTGCACTGAATGTAAATAGCAGGAACGGATCTAGCTGAACACTGTGAGCAGGACGCACTGCACTGAATGTAAATAGCAGGAACGGATCTAGCTGAACACTGTGAGCAGGACGCACTGCACTGAATGTAAATAGCAGGAACGGATCTAGCTGAACACTGTGAGCAGGACGCACTGCACTGAATGTAAATAGCAGGAACGGATCTAGCTGAACACTGTGAGCAGGACGCACTGCACTGAATGTAAATAGCAGGAACGGATCTAGCTGAACACTGTGAGCAGGACGCACTGCACTGAATGTAAATAGCAGGAACGGATCTAGCTGAACACTGTGAGCAGGACGCACTGCACTGAATGTAAATAGCAGGAACGGATCTAGCTGAACACTGTGAGCAGGACGCACTGCACTGAATGTAAATAGCAGGAACGGATCTAGCTGAACACTGTGAGCAGGACGCACTGCACTGAATGTAAATAGCAGGAACGGATCTAGCTGAACACTGTGAGCAGGACGCACTGCACTGAATGTAAATAGCAGGAACGGATCTAGCTGAACACTGTGAGCAGGACACACTGCACTAAATAGTCTAGATAGAAGATAACAGGAACGGATCTAGCTAAACTGAATACAGTGTATATATATATATGCAACACCTGGGATGCATATATATACACAATACACTGTAAGTGCAGCTAACTGACTGACTGTTCTGCCTAATCTATCTAACTCAAATCAAATGACACTGTCTCTCTCTCTCTCTATCTCTCAGCACACCGGAACACACACTACACAGGGCCGCCGTGCAGGCGGCCTTATATAGTGTGGGGTGTGTACTAAATCCCCTGAGCCATAATTGGCCAAAGCCACCCTGGCTTTGGCCAATTACAGCTCTCTCTACTGACGGCGCTGTGATTGGCCAAGCATGCGGGTCATAGTGCATGCTTGGCCAATCATCAGCCAGCAATGCACTGCGATGCCGCAGTGAATTATGGGCCGTGACGCGCCACACGAATTTGGCGCGAACGGCCCATATCGTTCGCAATTCGACGGACGGTCGAACAGCCGATGTTCGAGTCGAACATGGGTTCGACTCGAACACGAAGCTCATCCCTATTCATGACCTTCGCCTACTATCAGGAACCATGAATCACACTTGTTTAATCACTTCAGCCCTGGACCATTTGGCTGGCCAAAGACCAGAGGACTTTTTACAATTTGGCACTGCGCTGCTTTAACTGGTCATTGCGTGGTCATGCAATGTTGTACCCAAATGAAATTTGCCTCCTTTTTTCCCACAAATAGAGCTTTCTTTTGATGGTATTTTATTGCCTCTGCGATTTTTATTTTTGCGATATAAACGGTAAAATACCGAACATTTTGAAAAAAAATGATATTTTCTATAAGAAAAATCCAATAAACTAAATTTTAGTCATACAATTAGGCCAAAATGTATTCAGCCACATGTCTTTGGTAAAAAAAATGTCAATAAGCGTATATTTATTGGTTTGCGCAAAAGTTATAGTGTCTACAAACTAGGGTACATTTTCTGGAATTTAGGCAGCTTTTAGTTTATGACTGCCTATCTCATTTCTTGAGGTGCTAAAATGGCAGGGCAGTACAAACCCCCCCCCCAAATGACCCCATTTTGGAAAGTAGATACCCTAAGGAAATTGCTAAAAGGCATGTTGAGCCCATTGAATATTTAATTTTTTGTCCCAAGTGATTGTAAAAACTTTTTTTTGTCATTATTCAAAAAGTTGTCACTAAATAATATATTGCTCACACATGCCATGGGCATATGTGGAATTACACCCCAAAATCAATTCTGCTGCTTCTCCCGAGTATGGGGATACCACATGCGTGGGACTTTTTGGGAGCCAAGCCACGTACGGGGCCCCGAAAACCAATCACCTCCTTCAGGATTTCTAAAGTTTTGATTTCACTCCTCACTACCTATCACAGTTTTGAAGGCCATAAAATGCCAAGATAGCACAACCCCCCCCCCCAAATGACCCCATTTTGGAAAGTAGACACCCCAAGCTATTTGCTGAGAGGCACGGTGAGTATTTTACAGCTCTCATTTGTTTTTGAAAATGAAGAAAGAAAAGTAAAATGTATTTTTTTTTTCTTTTTTCAATTTTCAAAACTTTGTGACAAAAAGCGAGATCTGCAAAATGCTCACCATACCTCTCAGCAAATAGCTTGGGGTGTCTACTTTCCAAAATGGGGTAATTTGGGGGGTTTGTGCCATCTGGGCATTCCATGGCCTCCAAAACTGTGATAGGTAGTGTGGAGTGAAATAAAAAAGGTACACCCTTAGAAAGCCTGAAGGCGGTGCTTGGTTTTCGGGGTCCCGTACGTGGCTAGGCTCCCAAAAAGTCTCACACATGTGGTATCCCTGTACTCAGGAGAAGCAACAGAATGTATTTTGGGGTGTAATTTCACATATGCCCATGGCATGTTTGAGCAATATATCATTTATTGACAACTTTATGCAAAAAAAATTGTCTTTTTCCCGCAACTTGTGTCAAAATATAAAATATTTCATGGACTCGACATGCCTCATAGCAAATAGCTTGGGATGTCTACTTTCCAAAATGGGGTAATTTGGGGGGGTTTTGAACTGTCCTGGTGTTTTATGCACAACATTTAGAAGCTTATGTCACACATCACCCACTCTTCTAACCACTTTTTCAACTGCAAAACCGAGGGGGTGGTATACCTCCTCACCTGTCAATGTCAACAATTCTATGTCGGAAAGACTAAGCTAAAGTTTCATCTACGTGCTTCGAGACACATAACTTCTATGAAGAAAGCCAACCCAGATATCCCTCTTGGGAGGCACGTTGCCAATAAACTTAATGGCATATTTCCAGGGATTGAATTTTTGATTTTGGATAGGATTCATCCCAGTCCACGGGGCGGGGATTGGAACAAGGTCCTCTTGCAGCGGGAAACCCGCTGGATTGTGGACCTTGCTGCGGCCTCGCCCCCTGGACTTAATGAACAGTTCAGCTACAGACCCTTTTTGGAGGGTTTTTTATCGGGAGGTTGTGAGAAGGTGTAATGGTCTGTTCTTTACTATACACCGGTCTTATGCTTAGTGTTCACGAATGTTAACTTCTGTAAAACATGTCTTTACTAACAACCTATATTCCATCTGTCTTTTTTTTTTTCCCTGGTCTTGGAGTCCTTGTCGTTGTTGTCGTGGTTGGCGTCTATTGTCACATCTGCACTGGTCCCCCTGTGTCCCGCCTGGTGCAGGTCGGCCCCTCTGGATCTTTTTGATCCTAGGGGGGCCCTTTACTTGGCGGCCTGCTATGGGCGGTTGCTCGTGCTGGTGAGCCTAGGCAATGACCTGACCGATGCCCGCTCGCATGGCCGCTTTCCTGCATCGGTGGGCTCTTGCTGCATGACGGCCCCCTCAGACATTTTTTGCGCTGTGGTGGGTGCCGCGCAGTGAGGGCTCAGGGCCCCCCTCTCTTTGCGCTGTCTTGGTTTTGCACCCCATTTAGGTAGTCCAGGAATAGATACGTTTTCTTCTCCCCTCCAGGATTAAATATGATATTTACTGAGATGGTCGTATATAAGAGTCTTTAATCTTATCTTATGTTATTCACACTTTATATTTAATTTCCACTGTTCATCCCTGTGCGTTCTCACCCACGGCTGAATCATTCTGCGGCTAGGTTTGTTATGTTGTCTGGGCGGAGTTTTCCCAGTCTTAGGTTACGCTCGCTGTCTTCCCCGCTGTGTCCCGGCGGGGAGATGCTGCGAGCGTTGTGACGCCGCATCACATCCATTGTGGATACCATGGGTGATGACTCCTCCCTCTTAGACTGTGACGCGGTGGTGTTGTGATGCCGCACGTTTGGTGGCGCTGCGTCGTATCACACCGACTGTCAGCCTATTTAAACCCCTATTAGATGCAGGATTTGTGTCACTGCACTGGATGGCACACTGCTGGATGGTCCGAGCACCCTTATTCCTAGATTTATCACATAAAGGTGGGTTCTTAGGGATTACTAGGGACTTTTCTACTTTTTTTGCAAGACTATTATTTATATTATCCAGGTAGGCTTTTAACCTTGAGACATTCTTACCCTGCCTTTGTCCGCAGAATGCATTTATTGGGATTCATGGTGGAAGTACTTGAATTGGGTCTATATACTCTACATTTCATATCGTGCATCCCTGGTTTGATCTCTGTTTTTCCTCTGGGACTTAATTCCTTTGAGGTATGATACTATGGGATACATCTATTGCTTTGGAATGCTCTGGTTTATACTGTGGGGTTTTTTGTTTATTTAAGTAGGTTAGTTCAATTATGTGGTAATTTTATTTTTTTAGATCCAATTTTATCTTTACTCGGTGGATTTACTGCCTTGGGGAGGCTCCCGGGTTGGCACTGCTTGGGTGGACCAGTGCGGATAGGGGGAACCAGTTGCTCGCCTTGGTCTCCGGTTTGGACATTGGGGTGATATGTGTCCGACGTGGTCACCGCCACAACTCCAGCGTTACGACTTTCAATTTGATATGTTTGGGTATGTTTCCTTTTATGTAATCACTATGCCGAATGCTCTATAATGCAACAGTAACTGTTTAATGTATTTACATAATGACTTATTGTTATACTTTCTTCAATTTTGACTTCATTATAGAGTGTGATTTTTCTCCACAAAATTCCCCCGATGAAGGGACGTCTCGTCAAGTCCCGAAACGCGTAGCGCCATGCTGAAGGTCTAAGCATCACTGCCTTTTTTCTATATGATTATTGCTATGACGTAGCGTGCGTGGCGCCGTCGTACGCGTTTCGTCAGACGTCCTCAGCGACGCTGAGGTTGCTGAGGACGTCTATAACAAAACGTGTACGACGGCGCCACGCACGCTACGTTGTTTCCTGTTTTTACTAGCAAGTGGAATGCAGATGGAACACAGTTCGGAGCTGCTGTCTCCACGGTGTGGCTTAGCGTTCACCCTGCATTTTAAGGCTTGACCTCCATTAGCAGATGTCCACACTATGCATGTAGTATAGTGGATGACCATTTGGTTAGTTTCACAAGCCGTGACCGGGACTTTTCTGTACAATATTCATATTTTTACAACCAGTGTTTTTTACTTATATTTTTTTACGTTGATGTTTTTTAATAAATTTATAATGATTTACTACACCATGGGAGTCCACATCTCTTTCCTTCTATGAGGAACCAACCACAGAATATACCACACTCTATTTGAAGGCGTAAATCTACCCTGGATATCGTAACAACTATGGGGGAACAATCGTATTGATTGCATCTATGGGGGGGAGTGGATCTGGTGAGTGGGGACCCTGGAGGGGAGCACAGAGTCACCAGAAGATATTGAGAGCACCCAAGTCACCATTTAGATGTTATGTCACATCATTTGAAGAAGATTATATTCATAATATATGGACTATTATTTACATGTTTATATATGGACTTTATTTGCACATGTCACATAAACAGACTCACAGTATTATAGTGTGTCCGCAATACTGTGGTCTTATATATTTTTCACTGAAGTTTTTAAGTTTTTGCATTTTCTATTGTTATTTGGAAATACAGGGGATACCTCTATGAATGCAGCTCAATTTCATGAGGTTCTTTCTTCTCATTAAGGTCATATAAGGAACAGGATATAATCAGAACACGTGTAGCATGCTATTGCCCAGGGGGCTATATTTATGCATTGTTTGAGTTTATATGCCTTGATTGTTTTTGAGCTCACATATTTTTACGTTAGCACATTTAACCCCTTGATCGCCCCCTAGTGTCAACCTCTTCCCTGCCAGTGACATTTACACAGTAATCAGTGCATTTTTATAAAACTGATCGCTGTATAAATGTCAATGGTCTCAAAAATGTGTCAAAAGTGTCCGATCTGTCCGCAGCAATGTTGCAGTATTGTTAAAAATCGCAGATCACTGCCATTACTAGTAAATAAATAATAAGAATGCCATAAAAATGCCATAAATCTTTCCCAAAGTTTGTAGATGCTATAACTTTTGCACAAACCAATCAATATGCGTAGAATAATATATATTGGCATAAACTGATTATTGGGGCTATTTATTTTAGCAAAAAGTTAAAAATAGTTTTTTTTATAACTTCTTATTTATTGTGCAAAAAATAAAAACCGCAGAGGTGATCAAATACCACCAAAAGAAAGCTCTATTTGTGGGAAAAAAAAGGACACAAATTTTGTTTGGGTGCAGCGTTGCACGATCATGCAATTGTCAGTTAAAGTGACTCAGTGCCAAATTGTAAAAAGTGCCCTGGTCAGGAAGTGGGTAGAATCTTCCGGGGCTGAAGCGGTTAACTTGTGTGACTCTGCAGGTGCAGCCCTGCACCGCCATGCAGAATTCAAACGTGACAGTGGCTGCAGGGGAGAAGAAACCCTCACATGTTGTCACAGGGATGGAGGGGACAGTTTGGGGGTGGGGGTGATCCACTTTGCACCATATTACTAAATTACAGGTGTAACATAACATGTTGTAAAAGGTGGATTTAGCTTCAATATCGGGCACTTACCCCCCTTCCTGCCCAAACCAATTTTTGGCTTTCAGCGCTGTTTTTAAATGACAATTGCGCGGTCATGCTACACTCTACCCAAACTAATTTTTATCATTTTCTTCCCACAGATATAGTTTTCTTTTGGTGGTATTTGATCACCTCTGTGGTTTTTATTTTTTGCTAAACAAATAAAAAAAGATCAAAAATTTTGAAAAAAAAAGTTTTTGTTTGGTTCTGTTATAAAATTTTGTAAAAAAATAAGTTTTCTCCTTCACTGATGGGCACTGATAAGCTGCACTGATGGGCACTGATAAGGCGGCACCGATGAGATGGCACTGATGAGGTGGCACTGATGAAGTGGCACTGATGGGCACCGATGAGATGGCACTGATGAGGTGGCACTGATGAGGTGGCAGTGACGATGGGCACTGAAAGGCTGCACTGATGGATACTTATGGGTAGCACTGATAGTGCCTATCAGTGCCCATCAGTTCCGCCACTGCTGGGCACTGATGAGCACTGAGAGGCGGCACTGCTGGGCACTGATGAGCACTGAGAGGCGGCACTGATGGGCACTGATAGGCGGCACCGATGGGCACTAATGGGTGGCACTGATAAGCATTACTAATGGCACTGGCAGGCAATATTAATAGGCACTGATTGGCAGCTGTCTGGGCACTGATTGGTATATCCCTGGAGGTCTAGGGTGGCATACCTGTTGGGGTTCCTTTGTGGGCATCCCTGGTGGTCCTGGTGGCATCCCTGGTGGTCTTGGGTGTGCATCCGCAGGGGGGTTGTGCTGATAAACAATCAGCACAGACTCCCCTGTCAGGAGAGCCGCCGATCGGCTCTCCTCTACTCGCGTCTGTCAGACGCAAGTGAGGAAAAGATGATAAACGGCTCTTCCTGTTTACATCGTGATCAGCCGTGATTTGACATGGCTGATCATGTGGTAAAGAGACTCCATCAGAGGCGCTTTACTGATATCAGTGATGCGGTGTGTCTGACTGACACACCACACCCCTAATCGCCGCACTGCACGCCCTCATTGGCGCACCCCCATTGGTGCGCCCCCATGTGCGCACGATCGCGGCTTATCCTGCTGGGCGTCAAATTACGCTCAGTCAGGATAACTGAACCACTTCCCGGCCATAATTTTGCTATAGGCCGGGCGGGAAGTGGTTAACCTCCCCTTACTGGAGCTGAATAATGCTAGCAAAGCTGCTTTGAACTTGCTAAAAAATTTACTAATTCTTTGCAAAAGCCTTTCATTCAGACTACTTTTATACAACCTGAAGCTGTGTGTACAAGGCCTGCAATTTTAATAAATTATCAGTTTTTCAGACCGTTTTAGTTAGTAATATATCAGAAGATTAGAAGTTTAGTCAAGTTTTAAGTAGAGATGAATGTGGTGTAATAGTTTTGTCCCAGAAGGTTTCCTCTTGTTTTTATGTCCTCATCAATGAGCAGATTCTAAAATTTTAAGTACAGTAAAGGCTGATGTAATTGTTTTGTCCCGGAAGGTTTTTCTTTGTTCTCAGCACTGAGCAGATTATAAAACACAGGCTTTTAGTGTTTGGCTTGTAAGAAAATCTATAGCAGACATACTGCTGTACAGGTAGGAGAGGTCACATTTATAATATTATCTACTCACTATGTAGCTGAGTATTGGGTCATATTCTTTGTGCAGGGTTGTCAGTTGGGCCGTATTTGCAGCAGGAATTTCCTTCTCTGACTTATACCGGGGATAAACATAGGATACAATCTCTTTACTACTTAAAGATGTGAGTAAAAAAAATTTGAACATTTGTCAAGTCATGAATTTCTGTACAGATCTTTATTTGAAAATGTATTAGTGTATGGCCAGATTTAGGATTGTTGAAAGAGATCTTTATTTGAATGCATAAATTACAGCTTAGCATTGTGCGATACACTCATATAATTGGTGTGGTGAACAGCACTGCAAAAAAAAAAAAAAAAACCATAAAAACAGAACAAGAAAAATTGTATGCATTATATTCTGTGAGCAAATCAACAAATAAATGCAAATTTAAACTGTGAAACTACAGAAAAAAAGTTTTTGATCTTTACATTGGCAGTTAAAGTATAGTGTAAAAGTTTTTCTCATATGTGTTTTCATGGCATTTTTGCTTTACAGTGCTGTCCCTCATACTACTATTAAGACGGTATAGAGATTGGGGTTGATTTACTAAAGGTAAATAGTCTGTACACTGCAAGTGCACCCACAAGTGCAGTTGCTCCAGTTCTGAGAAGAACATGCAAAGAAAATAAAAAACTGCATTTTTGCTTGCACATGATTAGATGATAGAAATCAGCAGAGCTTCCCCTCAGATCTAGAGCAACTGCACTTGCAGCGCACTTTTAGTGCACAGTATATTTGCCTTTAGTAAATCAACCTCCCTGTATTTAAGTTTTCATTTCTATTTATCAGTTTTGGGTGGAATATCATTTTAGTTAGAATATTGGGTGGAGCACTGAGTTTATTTTTTTATATTGGAACTGGCACAATATATCCAAAGACTGTGGAGTTTATTCCTAGACATAAAAAAAAATCTTATATGTGTTTTTCTTTTGCACTATACTATTAACAATGCCCCGTACACACGATCGGACTTTCCAACAACAAAACTGTGGATTTTTGTTCGAAGGTTGTTGGCTCCAACTTGTCTTGCATACACACGGTCACACAAATGTTGGCCAACAATTACGAATGTGAGAACGCGGTGACGTACAAGACGTGCGATGAGCCGAGAAAAAGAAAGTTCAATAGCCAGGGCGGCTCGTTCTGCTTGATTCCGAACATGCGTGAACTTTTGTGCGACGGACTTGTGTACACACAATCGGAAATTCCGACAACAAAGTTTTGTTGACGGAAAATTTGAGAACCTGCTTGCCAACATTTGTTGGCGGAAAGTCCGCCAACAAATGTTCGATTGAGCATATACACGGTCTGACTTTCTGCCAACAAGCTCATATCCAACATTTTTTGTCGAAAAATCCGATCGTGTGTACGGGGCATAAGAGTATATAGCACTGTTTAGATTTTCCCGAGCAGCCGCAGCGAGTTTGCATTTATAGATTATGATTGGAACTTTTTTTATACATTTTTTAAATAAATTGTATTATTATTTTTTATAAATTAGTTTTAATTTTAGGTGGAGCAATGTGTAGTTATACTGTTTTTTTTTCACTGCTTAGCACTGCATACATGACTTTACTGTGGGTTCAGTCACACTCTGCACTAAGAATATGTAAAAAAATGTTTTGCTAAAATTTTTTTGAAGAATAATTTTCTCTAACTGCGTATTGTACATATTATTCAATGTTCAGCTTTAAAGTGGTTGTAAAGGCAGAAGGTTTTTTTTAAGACGTGCAATTCGTTTCATTCCAAACTTGTTTTTTAACGAATTTCGACAAACTCGTTAATTCTGAAATATCCAAATTACCGAAAACCCGTTTAAGGACTTTTTTTACAAGTATTCAAAAATTTGGAAATTCGAAAATCCGAAAATTTGAAAATCTGAAATAATAACTAACTAATAATAACCTAACTATTACTAACTATTAAATTCTAGTTATTGGAATTTCCTTTCAAATTTGTCTGTTAGTGAATGTAACAAATACAAATTTATCCGAAGATACAAGTTAACCGAAATAACGAATGCCGTATCTAAATGAATGGAACGTAACAAATTAATAATAATAAACAACAATAAAAAAAACGTTTTATTATTATTATTATTGTTATCATTATTTATTATTAAGTTGTTCCATTTGTTTAGATGCGACATTCATTATTTCGGATAATTCGTAACTTCGGATAAATTTGTGTTTGTTACGTTCACTAACAGCCAAATTTGAAAGGAAATTCCAATAACTAGAATTTAATAGTTAGTTATTATTAGTTAGATAGTTATTCTTTAGAATTTTCAGATTTTCTTTCCTATTTTCGGATTTTCTAATTTAAAATTTTTTCAATTTACAAATTGCGATCATAACGAATGACCCGAAAAACAAAAAAAACAAAAACAAATGAAATGAAAACGAAAACGAATGAATTTTTCGGGAGTGCACAAGTCAAGTTTTTTTATCTTAATGAATTCTATTCTTTAAGACAAAAAAACCTTCTGTGTGCAGCAGCCCCCCTCAGCCCCCCTAATACTTACCTGAGCTCCATCTAGATCCAGCGACATTGCACGAGAGACTTGACTGTCCGGGACTCCCCTCCTCATTGGCTGAGACAGCAGCGCGGTGCTATTGGCTCCCGCTGCTGTCAATCAAGGTCGGTGAGGCAACGAGGATAGAAAGGTGGAAGGGCGGGGCCAGGCTGCAGCTCCATGTCTGAATGCACACAGAACTGCTGATCGGCTTGGGTGCTCCTATAGCAAGCTGCTGGCTGTGGAGGCACTCAACTGGAGAGAGGGGCCAGGAGCTACCGTGGGGGAACCCGAGAAAAGGAGGATCTGGGCTGCTCTGTGCAAATCCACTGCACAGAGCAGGTAAGTATAACATGTTTATTATTTTTAAATAAAAAAAATAGACTTTAGTATCACTTTAAGGATTTACAGGCAATTTAAAGTGTTTTTGAAATCCCACAACAAAAATGTAATATATTGCAGCTCACCAGTCCTTATATATGGTAGTTTTAGTTTTAGCATTCGTTTATATTTTTCATCTCTTTTTTTTTTCTTTATTTTCACCTGGTGATCCTGCAAGTAACACACTTCCTGTCCAATCGTGACAACCAGGGCGTTTTTTCAGCTGGAACTTGGTGGAACTCAGTTCCACCACCTCTGTCTCAGGCCCTCTGCTCCCTGCTGACCACTATTACTTGAAAACACAAAAGTCCGGCTTCTATGCTTACAAGTTACAGCTTGTTCTTCAATGGCTCCCACAGATCAGATCTCCTGAGTGGCTCCCACTGAGTGAAGGATAGGGAAAAGGGAGATGCAGCTACACGGGGTGCAGTACAAATGCCAACATCACCACTGAATGATCTCCCCACAAGTGAGAGAGGTGGAACCAACTACAATATATGGGGAGGTACTAGAGCTGGCTGGGTGCCTCAGCTTAATACAGCAACAAAAATAAGACACGTGGAAGATGGTGTAGCTTTTAAGGAGATGGGGAGAAGATTGGGGCAGTAGAGGGGGTTGCATGCAGAGGTCAGAGCTAAAGAGGGGTTAACATGAGATGTGGATGGGGGATGCAGAGGTAAGCAGCTGTGGAAGAAAGCTGAACCCTGCACTATTTACATAGCACACCCTGAACTCTGCAGTCTGTGTGTAACCCCCTTGCTGAACTCTGCACTCTGTACATAATGCACTCCTGGTATTTAATGACCCTGTTAAGACCCTCCCACTGTTAGTGAAATTTGACCACACCCACTCTTTGATGTGGTTTGGAGGGTGTGTGTAAGGGACGGGGTGGTCGTGATTGAGTTCCTGTACCCATTTTCTGAGAAAAAAAGCCCTGGTGAAAACACTGTCTCACCGCACTGTATCTATGGAGGGGCAATGTTCTGTAGTCCACAGAGAGAACTCAAGCAGGGCTGATAACAATGTTTGAAATTTCAGTGCAGCATTGTCAGCTCACTACAGGCAGTTAAGAGCTCAACGGATTTCTCTTTTGTTGCCAGCGGTTTAGACATTAATGGCTGTGTGTTGAGTTATTTTGAGGGGACAGCAAATTTACACTGTTATACAAGCTGTAAACTCACTACTTTACATTGTAGCAAAGTGTCATTTCTTCAGTGTTGTCACATAAAAAGATAGAATAAAATATTTACAAAAATGTGAGGGGTGTACTCGCTTTTGTGAGATACTGTATATATTTTTCAATGCACCCATATCATGCAACTATAAGTTCTACATTTCCCTAATTCCAGCTATCATCCTTGGATCTGGACAGTCCTTGATGATCTCATGTAATTCCTGAACATCCCTTGGTTCCAGTATACTTCATAATCACTAAATACATGCATATGAATATTCGAGGAGCTGCATGAAACATGGATACTTGCCAGGAATGGTACGCTCCCCCATTAATGTTTTCAATGTACCCTTTAACCGCTTCCCGACCGCCTTACGCAGATATACTGCAGCAGAAGGGCACGTACAGGCAGGTTAACGTACCTGTACATTTCCCGTTTAAGAGGCAGCTCGTGGGCATGTGCCCGCAGGGAGCTCCGTGACCGTGATCGCTGGTCCCACGGACCTGATGTCGGCGGGGATACCCGCGATTGTCTCACGGTGAGGAAGAACAGGGAGATGCTAATGTAAACAAGCATCTCCCCGTTCTGCCTAATGGCACTGTCACTGATCACAGCTCCCTATAATCGGGAGCTGTGATCAGTGTCCTGTTACACATAGCCCATCCCCCCACAGTTAGAATCACTCCCTAGGACACACTTAACCCCTACAGCACCATCTAGTGGTTAACCCCTTCACTGCCGGTGACATTTTTACAGTAATCGCTGTATTATCATTAGCATTGATTGCTGTATTAATGCCAATGGTCCCGAAAATGTGTCAAAATTGTCCAATGTGTCCGCCATAATGTCGCAGTCATGATAAAAATCACTAATTGTCGCCATTACTAATAAAAAAAAATTATCAATAAAAATGTCATAAAACTATCCCCTATTTTGTAGACGCTATAACTTTTGCGCAAACCAATCAATAAATGCTTATTGCAATTTTTTTTACCAAAAATATGTAGAAGAATACGTATCGGCCTAAACGGAGGACTAAAAATGTTTTTTTTATATATTTTTTGGGGATATTTATTATAGCAAAAGGTAAAAAATAATGCTTTTTTCAAAATTGTTGCTTTTTTTTTTGTTTATAGCGCAAAAAATAAAAACCGCAGAGATGATCAAATACCACCAAAAGAAAGCTCTATGTGTGGGAAAAAAATTATAAAAATTTTGTTTGGGTACAGTGTTACATGACGCGCAATTTGTGGGAAAAAAAGGAAGTCAAATTTGTTTGGGAGCCACATCGCACGACCGCGCAATTGTCAGTTAAAGTGACTCAGTACCGAAACGCAAAAAGTGCTCTGGTCTTTGGCCAGCCAAATGGTCCGGGGCTTAAGTGGTTAAACCTCAAAGCTCCGTAATGTCACTTCCCATTTTTAAAACTATTTTAGTTCTGCGTGTCTTGTCTCTGAACTGTATGGCAGACATATCGGTAGCATACTAATTTACCTTTGATAATGGATTTAACTGCAGACACAGTGGGGTTGATTTACTAAAGGCAAAAAGACTGTGCACTTTGAAAAGTGCAGTTGCACACGGCAAGAGCAGTTGCTCCAGAGTTTAGTAAATGAGCAGAAGCTCTGCTGACTTTCATCAACCAATCATGTGCAAGCAAAAATGCTGTTTTTTTTATTTTCCTTGCATGTGATTGGGTATTCTTTGCAAAGTGAAACTTTACCTCATTTACTAAGCTCTGGAGCAACTGCACTTGCAGAGTGCAATTGCACTTTCCAAGGTGCACAGTCTATTGGCCTTTAGTAAATCAACCCCAGTGTTCCTAAGCTTCTAGATGTGAGCTCTACCTTGCCTAGGAGTGGTACGTTCTATTGAGGTTTCCACTGAAATCCTAAGACCTTAATACTCCCTAAGTTTTCTTGGCTGCTCTTTTTTTAATTTAATTGAACTTTCATTAATAACGTCTTAGTTTTCCTTCAAATCTTAACTTACATTACCCTTTACAATGTAGGGTGTTCTTATTAAAAACACTTTTTAACTTACTTACTTTATTCTTACCACAGTGTAGGGTGTTTTCATTAAAACCTTTCCTCTTTTTACACAACCCCCCAGCACACCTAACACTTTCGGTTTAAAACCTTTACCATTTTACCATTTTATGCTTTTACCTTTAAAGAGTCATCAAAACACAGTAAACATGTACTTTAAAGAATTACACTTCTTGCAAGCAAATTAAGCACTTATACTGTATAATTCTATAAACAAATATTAGTAAAGGGGAGACGTTCCTCATATACTACCTTTACTGTTAATGTACTGGTCCTTTAACCACTAAGCCACCGCCCACCGTCATATGACGGCGGGACGAGGCTTCTCTTGTTCTGGGCGGACGTCATATGACGTGATCGTCCTCCCGAGCCACTAGGGGGCGCGCGCTCGCAGCCGGCCCCGCGCGCGTGCCCGCTGCATCGCTCGGGACCCGGTGCGCGTGCCCGGTGGCCGCGATGTCCGCCGGGCACCCGCGATTGCCGGGTAACAGAGCAGGACCGTGGATCTGTGCATGTAAACACAGATCCACGTCCTGTCAGAGAGGAGAGGAGACCAATGGCATGTCCCTTGTACATAGGGACACCGATCGGTAACCTCCCCCAGTCAGCCCCCTCCCCCCACAGTTAGAATCACCTCCCTAGGTCATACATTAACCCCTCGAGCGCCCCCTAGTGTTAACCCCTTCCCTGCCAGTCACATTTACACAGTAATGAATGCAATTTTATAGCATTGATCGCTGTATAAATGTGAATGGTCCCAAAAATGTGTCAAAAGTGTCCGATATGTCCGCCGCAATATCGCAGTCACAATAAAAATCGCAGCTCGCTGCCATTACTAGTAAAAAATAAATAAATAAATAAAAATGCTATAAATTAATCCCCTATTTTGTAGACGCTATAACTTTTGCGCAAACCAATCAATATACGCTTATCGCGATTTTTTTTACCAAAAATATTTAGAAGAATACATATCGGCCTAAACTGAGGAAAAAATTTGTTAAAAAAAAAAAAAAAAAAAAAAATTGGATATTTATTATAGCAAAAAGTAAAAAATATTGTGTTTTTTCTAAATTGTCCCTCTTCTTTTGTTTATAGCGCAAAAAATAAAAACCGCAGAGGTGATCAAATACCACCAAAAGAAAGCTCTATTTGTAGGAAAAAAATTATAAAAATTTCATTAGGGTGCAGTGTAACATGACCGCGCAATTGTCATTCAAAGTGCGACAGCGCTGAAAACTGAAAAATGGCTTGGGCAGGAAGGGGGTGAAAGTGCCCTGTATTGAGGTGGTTAAAGTTCATTCTCTTTACATACTGTATATCTGTTTTATTCTCCTGAGATATTTGTTGACACTCAGAGGGGTAGAAACTGATATTTATATTCTAATGCCCTGTACACACGGTCGGACATTGATCGGACATTCCGACAACAAAATCCATGGATTTTTTCCGACGGATGTTGGCTTAAACTTGTCTTGCATACACACGGTCACACAAAGTTGTCGGAAAATCCGATCGTTCTGAACGCGGTGACGTAAAACACGTACGTCAGGACTATAAACAGGGCAGCAGCCAATAGCTTTTGTCTCTTAATTTATTCTGAGCATGCGTGGCGCTTTGTGCGTCGGATTTGTGTACACACGATCGGAAATTCCGACAACGGATTTTGTTGTCAGAAAATTTTATAGCAAGCTCTCAAACTTTGTGTGTCGAAAATTCCGATGGAAAATCCGACCGTGTGTACGGGGCATTACTGTTAGAATGCACCAGTGGCTGTGGTAACCTAAGCAAAAAAGCTTCATCTTGTTTAACCATTAAAATATCCCTTCGAATTCTAAATGTAACTTTGGTTATAATTTTTTTTTTTTTTTTATGGCAGTTAAACCTATAAATTTAAATCGCATAGCAAAACCCCTTTGTCCCATATGCACCACAGCAACAACATTTTTCTTAATTTCTTTAGTTTTTTTAACACCTTAGGTAATGATCTAACAACATTTGAATTACCTTCTTTCATTCTTTATAAAACTTAGCAGAATATATAAACATACATACAAAAGTACTTACCACACGCACGATATTTGGGTGTGAGCAAGGGAGATTTCTAATTCACTTTGTCCCTATTTCTGACTAGAAATCCCTACCTGCTTGAACGTCTCACCTTTCCCACGAGCACCTAGCTACTAATGGGCGCGTACACTTTTCCACAGCATTCCCAGAACGCTTAAAGCCAACAACAAACAATATGCAAGTAATCTATCAACCAGCAATCGCAAGTTATGCTACCAGTGAAGTAATACTAATTTACACACACTTCAAGTACTTCCTAAGTACCTGACCTGAGGCTTTTGTCCTATAAGTGTGGGCAACCCAGGTACAACTTAGGAGTTAACCAATTCTGTCACCGAAGCGGCCTGCACCCTCCCCAACAAAAATACTCAAGAAAAAAACAATTCTCCTCTTTTAATCTAAGTCCCTATCAAATTGAATCTACGTTAAAAAAAATATCTAATTACCTGATTATTTAAAATTCTGACACCATTGAAAGGTGCAACTTCACCTTTAATCGCTAGTCCTGACTATTATCTTATTATTTAATTCCTTATCATCGGCCGATTCCGTTGCTTTCATACCCAAATATATCTTTATGCATAGGGAACAGCTTACATGAATAACTGACACAGCAAAGTTGCTTCATAAACTGTTCCGATTTATTATCCCCGACAGGGTGTTAAATATGAATGAAAGATAGGCATTACCGACCATCTTCCACCAATAAGGGGTACATATTCAAATGACACATTTCCCTTTAACATACATTCAACCAATCATAGTCATTAACTCTTTATCACTATAACTCATTATGTCACATTATATTATGTCATCCAGATAGATATAACTGCAGATCATCTTATGACACACATAACTTCATAATATGGTACAACAGCAAACCTGCCAAGAGACGTCTGCACACCAAAATTCACGGACCAGACAAGGAGGGCATTAATCAAAGAGGGAGCACAAAAACCTAAGGTAACCCTGGAGGAGCTGCAGAGTTCCACAGCAGAGACTGGAGTATCTGTACATAGGACGACAATAAGCTGTACTCTCCATAGAGTTGGGCTTTATGGCAGAGTGGCCAGGAGAAAGCCATTGCAAAAAACAAAATGGTACATTTTGAGTTTGCGAAAAGGCATGTGGGAGACTCCCAAAATTTACGGAGGAAGGTGCTCTGGTCTAATGAGACTAAAATTTTACTTTTTGGCCAGCAAAGAAAAGACTATGTCTGGCGCAAACCCAACACATCACATCACCCAAAGAACACCATCCCCACAGTGAAACATGGTGGTGACAGCATCATGCTCTGGGGATGTTTTTCAGCAGTCGAGACTGGGAAACTGGTCAGGGTTGAGGGAAAGATGGATGGTGCTAAGTACAGGGATATTCTTGAGCAAAACCTGTACCACTCTGTGTGTGATTTGAGGCTAGAACGGAGGTTCACCTTCCAGCAGGACAATGACCCCAAACACACTGCTAAAGCAACACTTGAGTGGTTTAAGGGGAAACATGTAAATGTGTTGGAATGGCCTAGTCAAAGCCCAGATATCAATTCAATAAAAAAACTGTGGTCAGACTTAAAGTTTGCTGTTCACAAGCGCAAACCATTCAACTTGAAGGAGCTGGAGCAGTTTTGCAAGGAGGAATGGGCAAAAATCCCAGTGGTAAGATATGGCAAGCCCATAGAGACTTATTCAAAGCGACTTGGAGCTGTGATAGCCGCAAAAGGTGGCTCTACAAAGTATTGACTTTAGGGGGGTGAATAGTTATGCACATTGACTTTTTCTGTTATTTTGTCCTATTTGTTGTTTGCTTCACAATAAATAAAAAAAAATCTTCAAAGTTGTGGGCATGTTCTGTATTTATTAGTTATATGTTTACATACCCTGGCAGAATTTTTGATTTCTTGGCCATTTTTCAGAGAATATGAATGATAACACAAAAACTTTTCTTTCACTCATGGTTAGTGTTTGGCTGAAGCCATTTATTATCAATCAACTTTGTTTACTTTTTTTAAATCATAATAACAACAGAAACTGCCCAAATGACCCTGATCAAATGTTTGCATACACTGGTGATTTTGGCCTGATAACATGCACACAAGTTGACACAAAGGGGGTTGAATGGCTATTAAAGGTAACCATGCTCACCTGTGATCTTTTTGCTTGTAATTAGCGTGTGTGTATAAAAGGTCAATGAGTTTCTGGACTCCTGACAGACCCTTGCATCTTTCATCCAGTGCTGCACGAATGTTTCTGAATTCTGAGTCATGGGGAAAGCAAAAGAATTGTCAAAGGATCTGCAGGAAAAGGTAGTTAAACTGTATAAAACAGGAAAGGGATATAAAAAGATATCCAAGAATTGAGAATGCCAATCAGCAGTGTTCAAACTCCAATCAAGAAGTGAAAAATGACGCGTTCTGTTGAAACCAAACCACGGTCGGGTAGACCAACTAAAATTTCAGCCACAACTGCCAGGAAAATTGTTCAGGATGCAAAGAAAAACACACAAATAACTTCAGGTGAAATACAGGACTCTCTGAAAACATGTGGTGTGACTGTTTCAAGATGCACAGTAAGGAAGCACTTGAACAATACGCCAAACAGCACAGATATAAGCCTAAAACCTTCTGGCACAAAGTCATTTGGAGTGATGAGACCAAAATTGAGCTTTTTGGCCACAACCATAAACGCTACATTTGGAGAGGAGTCAATAAGGCCTATGATGAAAGGTACACCATTGCTACTGTGAAACACGGAGGTGGATCGCTGATGTTTGGGGATGTGTGGGCTACAAAGGCACAGGAAATGTGGTCAAAATTGATGGCAAGATGAATGCAGTATGTTAGCAAAAAATACTGGAGGAACATTTGCATTCATCAGCCAGGAAGCTGCGCATGGGACGTACTGTCATTGGCTACATGTCAGGACTGGGCTCAGCCCTTCCTTCTCTGAGCTGGCCGCTCAGCTGTCGGCTAATTGCCAGCTCCCATCTCTCTCCACAGTTACTCAGCAGTTGTTGATATCCTGCTCGTCTGTCCTGCCTACTTAAGCCATCCAGTCCAGAGGAGCTCTGCCTTTGCCTTGGTCAACATCACAAGAAACATCTCCTATGTTCCTGTTTAAAGCCTGGCTTTGCTGACATCCCTCCTGGCTCTGGATCCTGATTGCTGTTCCACTACTTTGATCCCTGACTTCTGGCTTGGCTGACTATCTGTTCCGGTTCCTGAACTTTGGCTATGTTTTGACTACGTTTGTTCTTTTTACTTTTATTATTAACCACTTCAATACAGGGCACTTAGACACCTTCCTGCCCAGACCAATTTTCAGCTTTCAGTGCTGTCGCAGTTTGAATGACAATTGCGCGGTCATCCAACACTGTACCCAAACTACATTTTTATCATTTTGTTCCCACAAATAGAGCTTTCTTTTGGTGGTATTTGATCACCTCTGCGGTTTTTATTTTTTGTGAAACAGATAAAAAAAGACCGGAAATTTGTAAAAAAATAAAAGTTTTGCTTTTGTTTTTGTTTAAAAATTTTGTAAATAAGTTTTCTCTTTCACTGATGGGCACTGATAAGGCGGCACTGACGGGCACTGATAAAGTGGCAGCGATGAGGTGGCACCAATGAGTGGGCACCAATGAGCGGGCACTGACGGGCACTGATATGCGGCACTGATGGGCACTGGTAGGTGGCACTGATGGGTGGCATTGATATGCAGCACTGATGGGCATTGATAGGCGGCACTGATGGGCACTCATGGGTGGCACTGGGTGGCACTGGTGGGCACTGATGGACACTGATGGGCGACACTGATGGGCACTGAAAGGCTGCACAGATGGGTTCTTATGGGTGGCACTGATGGGCACTGATAGGCGGCACTACTGGGCACTGATACGTGGCACTGATGGGCACTGATACGCGGCACTGATGGGCACTGATACGCAGCACTGATGGGCATCCCTGGTGGCACTGGCAGTGGTAGGCATTGGAGTAGGCACTAATTGGCAGCTGCCTGGGCATTGATTGGCAGCTGCCTTTGCACAGATCAGTATTTCCCTGGGGGTCTAGGGGGCATACCTGGTGGTCCAGTGTGGCTGGTTTCCCTGGTGGTCCTGGGCGGCTTCCCTGGTGGTCCTGGGCGGCTTCCCTGGTGGTCCTGGGTAGGATCCGAGGGGGGGCTGTGCTGATAAACAATCAGCACAGACCCCCCCTGTCAGGAGAGCAGCCGATCGGCTCTCCTCTACTCGTGTGTGTCAGACGCGAGTGAGGAAAAGCTGATCACCGGCTCTTCCTATTTACATCGTGATCAGCCGTGATTGGACACGGCTGATCACGTGGTAAAGAGTCTCCGTCAGAGACTCTTTACCTAGATCGGTGTTGCGGGGTGTCAGACTGACACACCGCAACAACGATTGCTGCGATGCGCACCCCCGGGGGCGCGCAGCGGCTCAATATCCTGCGGACGTCATATGCCGCCCAGTCAGGATATTGAAACCACTTTGCCGCCGTCATTCTGCTATATAGCGGGCGTCAAGTGGTTAAACAAGTGTGATTTAACTGTACTTCTGCCTCGTTCTGATTTCATGGTTTCTGACACTACAGCAGAATAAGGTGAAGATTCTGGAGTGGCCATCTCAGTCTCCTGACCTCAATATCATTGAGCCACTTTGGAGAGATCTCAAACGTGCAGTTCATGCAAGACAGCCCAAGAATTTACAGGAACTGGAGGCTTTTTGCCAAGAGGAATGGGCAGCTTTACCATCTGAGAAGATAAAGAGCCTCATCCAAAAATACCAAAAAACACTTCAAGCTGTCATTGATGCTAAAGGGGGCAATACACGGTATTAAGAACTGGGGTATGTAAGCTTTTGATCAGGATCATTTGGGTAGTTTCTGTTGTGATTATGATTTAAAAAGAGTAAACACTGTTGATTGATAATATATGGCTTCAGCCAAACACTAACCATGAGTGAAAGAAAAGTTTTTGTGTTATCATTCATATTCTCTGAAAAATGGCCAAGAAATCATAAACTCTGCCAGGATATGTAAACTTATGAGCACAACTATAGGTAGGTTGGAAATATTTGAAATATTTAGTGCTAGTATAAACATTATTTTTTTTTAGCTGCTTTATGAAGAAATACATTTAATTCTTATGTAGAAATGTATCCATTTCCTACGGAAAACACAACATCCCCTTTAGATGTGCACATTTTGCCATTTTTCATGAAAACTGGAAATACATTGTTCATCTTCAGCTCTGTCTACTTTTTCTTCATCTATTTAATTGGAATGCTGGTGAACATAGCTATCATTGCAGTTATATGTTTGGACCCCCATTTGCACACCCCAATGTATTTATTTATCTGCAACTTGTCTGTTATTGATATTTCTTATACAACTGTTACCATTCCAAAACTCCTCTACATCTTATTTTCTGGTAATAATTCAGTGTCATTTACACAATGCCTTATCCAAATGTATTTTATGTTGCAAGCTGCCAGTGCTGAGGGAAACATTCTATTTATAATGGCGTATGACCGATATGTCGCAATTTGTCACCCTTTGCACTATCATCATATACTTAATAAGAAAATCTGCATATTACTAATAATAGTCATCTGGCTTGGTGGGTGTGTAAATTCTTCTATTATTACAATTTCAGTCTTAAAAATAATTTTCTGTTCTGTTACCATTCATCAGTTTTTCTGTGATGCTAAAGCTCTCATCAACATTTCCTGCGGTGGTACTGAAATGTTTTATATTGTCTTTCATGCAGAGTATTTAGTATTTGGGCTCTGCCCAGTTATGTGCAACTTGATGTCCTATTTAAAAATTATCAGGATCATACAACGCATAAAATCTAAGGATGGCAGAAGAAAAATATTTTCCACCTGTTCATCCCAACTCATTGTTATGGCCATCTACTATGGATCTGGTGTATCTGCATACATGACCCCACCATCAGATCGCTATGACCTCCTGGAACAGATCTTAACCATATTCTACACCACAGTGGTCCCCATGTTGAACCCTCTCATATACAGTCTACGAAACAAAGAAGTGAAGAATTCTTTCTGTAAACTGGTGTTGTAACATTCACAAGTAAAAAAAGAGATTTGAGTTCATCACTATCATGGACTTGCATCACATTCTGCATTATTGACATTAAAGAGGAATTAAACCTCCCCAATTTTTCTTTATTTTTTTTTTAAAACCCTGCAAAGTAAAGGCATAATGTGCTAGTATACATCGCATACTAGCACATTATGAAATACCTACCTTAGAACAAAGCCCTATGAGCGCTTGCAGACGCTGCCATCTTCATCCGGTCTTCCTTCCAGGTTTGCGTCCTCCAGGCCATCTTATTAGCGGCACCGTGATTAAGTCACTCAAGCGCATGTGCACAGGAGTCAAGGATTGTGTCACGAAGCTCTGAAAGGACGGCGTGGGCATACCGTCCCTTAAGAGCGCATGCGCTGGTCAGTGGCGTAGCATGGGTTGTTAGCACCCGGGGCAAGGCAAGTAATTTGCGCCCCCTAACCTGCGGACTTTTAGCACTCCCCGAGTCCCTTCAAATACAAACGTACTGATCTACCTGATTCCTATACTGACCACTACACTAACCTACTTGATTTCAACACTGACCAACCTGATTCCTTTACTGACCATTACACACTACATTGACCACTATACTACACTGACCTCTACCACTACACTAACCACTACACTATACTGTCCACTACACTAACCACTACACTGACCACTACACTATACTGTCCACCACACTGACCACTACACTATACTGTCCACTACACTGACCACTATACTGTCCACTACACTGACCACTACACTATACTGTCCACTACACTGACCACTACACTATACTGTTCACTAAACTGACCACTACACTATACTGTCCACTATACTGACCACTACACTGACCACTATACTGTCCACTACACTGACCACTACACTATACTGTCCACTACACTAACCACTAAACTACACTGACCACTATACCGTCCACTACACTATACTGTCCACTACACTATACTGTTCACTACACTGACCACTACACTATACTGTCCACTACACTATACTGACCACTACACTGTCCACTACACTATACTGACCACTACACTGATCACTACACTATACTGTCCACTACACTAACCACTACACTTTACTGTCCACTACACTGACCACTATACTGTCCACTACACTATACTGACCACTATACTGTCCGCTACACTGACCACTACACTATACTGTCCACTACACTAACCACTACACTGACCACTACACTATACTGTCCACCACACTGACCACTACACTATACTGTCCACTACACTGACCACTATACTGTCCACTACACTGACCACTACACTATACTGTCCACTACACTGACCACTACACTATACTGTTCACTAAACTGACCACTACACTATACTGTCCACTATACTGACCACTACACTGACCACTATACTGTCCACTACACTGACCACTACACTATACTGTCCACTACACTAACCACTAAACTACACTGACCACTATACCGTCCACTACACTATACTGTCCACTACACTATACTGTTCACTACACTGACCACTACACTATACTGTCCACTACACTATACTGACCACTACACTGTCCACTACACTATACTGACCACTACACTGATCACTACACTATACTGTCCACTACACTAACCACTACACTTTACTGTCCACTACACTGACCACTATACTGTCCACTACACTATACTGACCACTATACTGTCCGCTACACTGACCACTACACTATACTGTCCACTACACTAACCACTACACTGTCCACTACACTATACTGTCCACTACACTGACCACTATACTGTCCACTACACTATACTGACCACTACACTATACTGACCACTACACTATACTGTCCACTACACTATACTGTCCACTACACTGACCACTACACTATACTGACCACTATACTGTCCACTACACTGACCACTAAACTATACTGACCACTACACTGACCACTATACTACACTACACTGCCCACTACACTACACTGTCCACTATACTACACTACACTGTCCACTATACTACACTACACTGACCACCATACTACACTACACTGACCACTATACTACACTGACCACTACACTACACTGACCACCATACTACACTACACTGACCACTAGGGATGAGCTTCGTGTTCGAGTCGAACCCATGTTCGACTCGAACATCGGCTGTTCGACCGTCCGTCGAATTGCGAACGTTATGGGCCGTTCGCGCCAAATTCGTGTGGCGCGTCACGGCCCATAATTCACTGCGGCATCGCAGTGCATTGCTGGCTGATGATTGGCCAAGCATGCACTATGACCCGCATGCTTGGCCAATCACAGCGCCGTCAGTAGAGAGAGCTGTAATTGGCCAAAGCCAGGGTGGCTTTGGCCAATTATGGCTCAGGGGATTTAGTACACGCCCCACACTATATAAGGCCGCCTGCACGGCGGCCCTGTGTAGTGTGTTCCGGTGTGCTGATAGAGAGAGAGACAGACAGTGTCATTTGATTTGAGAGCTAGATTAGGCTAGATCTGTTCCTGCTCTTTACATTTAGTGCAGTGCGTCCTGCTCACAGTGTTCAGCTAGATCTGTTCCTGCTCTTTACATTTAGTGCAGTGCGTCCTGCTCACAGTGTTCAGCTAGATCCGTTCCTGCTATTTACATTTAGTGCAGTGCGTCCTGCTCACAGTGTTCAGCTAGATCTGTTCCTGCTATTTACATTTAGTGCAGTCAGTGCGTCCTGCTCACAGTGTTCAGCTAGATCTGTTCCTGCTATTTACATTTAGTGCAGTGCGTCCTGCTCACAGTGTTCAGCTAGATCCGTTCCTGCTATTTACATTTAGTGCAGTCAGTGCGTCCTGCTCACAGTGTTCAGCTAGATCCGTTCCTGCTATTTACATTTAGTGCAGTCAGTGCGTCCTGCTCACAGTGTTCAGCTAGATCCGTTCCTGCTATTTACATTTAGTGCAGTGCGTCCTGCTCACAGTGTTCAGCTAGATCCGTTCCTGCTATTTACATTTAGTGCAGTGCGTCCTGCTCACAGTGTTCAGCTAGATCCGTTCCTGCTATTTACATTTAGTGCAGTGCGTCCTGCTCACAGTGTTCAGCTAGATCCGTTCCTGCTATTTACATTTAGTGCAGTCAGTGCGTCCTGCTCACAGTGTTCAGCTAGATCCGTTCCTGCTATTTACATTTAGTGCAGTCAGTGCGTCCTGCTCACAGTGTTCAGCTAGATCCGTTCCTGCTATTTACATTTAGTGCAGTGCGTCCTGCTCACAGTGTTCAGCTAGATCCGTTCCTGCTATTTACATTTAGTGCAGTGCGTCCTGCTCACAGTGTTCAGCTAGATCCGTTCCTGCTATTTACATTTAGTGCAGTGCGTCCTGCTCACAGTGTTCAGCTAGATCCGTTCCTGCTATTTACATTTAGTGCAGTGCGTCCTGCTCACAGTGTTCAGCTAGATCCGTTCCTGCTATTTACATTTAGTGCAGTGCGTCCTGCTCACAGTGTTCAGCTAGATCCGTTCCTGCTATTTACATTTAGTGCAGTCAGTGCGTCCTGCTCACAGTGTTCAGCTAGATCCGTTCCTGCTATTTACATTTAGTGCAGTGCGTCCTGCTCACAGTGTTCAGCTAGATCCGTTCCTGCTATTTACATTTAGTGCAGTGCGTCCTGCTCACAGTGTTCAGCTAGATCCGTTCCTGCTATTTACATTTAGTGCAGTGCGTCCTGCTCACAGTGTTCAGCTAGATCCGTTCCTGCTATTTACATTTAGTGCAGTGCGTCCTGCTCACAGTGTTCAGCTAGATCCGTTCCTGCTATTTACATTTAGTGCAGTGCGTCCTGCTCACAGTGTTCAGCTAGATCCGTTCCTGCTATTTACATTTAGTGCAGTGCGTCCTGCTCACAGTGTTCAGCTAGATCCGTTCCTGCTATTTACATTTAGTGCAGTCAGTGCGTCCTGCTCACAGTGTTCAGCTAGATCCGTTCCTGCTATTTACATTTAGTGCAGTGCGTCCTGCTCACAGTGTTCAGCTAGATCCGTTCCTGCTATTTACATTTAGTGCAGTGCGTCCTGCTCACAGTGTTCAGCTAGATCCGTTCCTGCTATTTACATTTAGTGCAGTGCGTCCTGCTCACAGTGTTCAGCTAGATCCGTTCCTGCTATTTACATTTAGTGCAGTGCGTCCTGCTCACAGTGTTCAGCTAGATCCGTTCCTGCTATTTACATTTAGTGCAGTGCGTCCTGCTCACAGTGTTCAGCTAGATCCGTTCCTGCTATTTACATTTAGTGCAGTGCGTCCTGCTCACAGTGTTCAGCTAGATCCGTTCCTGCTATTTACATTTAGTGCAGTCAGTGCGTCCTGCTCACAGTGTTCAGCTAGATCCGTTCCTGCTATTTACATTTAGTGCAGTGCGTCCTGCTCACAGTGTTCAGCTAGATCCGTTCCTGCTATTTACATTTAGTGCAGTGCGTCCTGCTCACAGTGTTCAGCTAGATCCGTTCCTGCTATTTACATTTAGTGCAGTGCGTCCTGCTCACAGTGTTCAGCTAGATCCGTTCCTGTTATCTTCCTACTGACAGGCAGGCTTGTCTGGTTACAGTATATAAAGCTACCTGAAGAAAATTACAGGTGTTCTATCCCAGCTTAGTGCAGCTACAGGCCATTAGTATGTCTGGAAGGCCAAGAAGGAGAGGCAGACAGTCACAAGCCAATAAGAGAGGGCAAGCAGGCTCTGTGTCTAGTGCTGGTCGTGGAGACGGTGCATCCTCATCAGCACGTGGCCATGGGACACGCTTGGCCTTTTTTTCGGCAGCTGGCCGTGTTGAGCCGCAACATGCAGAAAACTTGGTCGAGTGGATGACCAAGCCGTCCTCATCCTCCTCATCCTCTCTCACCCATGCCCAGGGTGCTTTGTCTGGCAAAGCAGCGGCCTCTTCCCTCAGCTCAATGTCATCAGTGACTCCTTCCCTAGCTCCACCATGTCCTCATGAGGATTCCCTCGAACTGTTTGACCACAGTGTTGGGTACATGCTCCAGGAGGATGCCCAGCGTTTGGAAGGCTCTGATGATGATACTGAGCTCGATGAAGGCAGTAACATGAGCACGGACAGAGGGGGTGCCCAAGAAGGACAGCAATCTGGCAGTCATGCTCCCCCTGCTGCAGCATACTGCCAGGTTTGCTCCAGTGATGAGGAGGGAGGGGATGATGAGGTCACTGACTCAACGTGGGTGCCTGATAGGAGAGAGGAGGAGGAGGAGGAGGAGGAGGCGGCACATCACCAACGAGGCAGGATGCCCTCCAGGGGCCAGCCTAAGGGCAGCACATTGACTGCATCACACCCCAAAGCTCCACATGTGCAGGGCGCTGCAGTCTCTGCGCGTTATTCAAAAAGTTCTTTGGTGTGGGCCTTTTTTGAGACGAGTGCATCAGATCGCACCGCTGCTATTTGCAAC
The DNA here is from genome assembly GCA_037952835.1 of Lithobates septentrionalis. Taxonomy (NCBI): domain Eukaryota; kingdom Metazoa; phylum Chordata; class Amphibia; order Anura; family Ranidae; genus Lithobates; species Lithobates septentrionalis. Next base: position 2,296,945 of record JBBDGP010000254.1, read on the forward strand.
ATATGTCTCAAGCGTATCTCGCGTGGCCAAAACATCTCCCGCTTGGGTACCACATGCTTGACCAGACATATGTTGACCTGCCATGCAGTTCGTTGGCAAGCATATCTAAAAGACCCACACCAAAGAACAAAGAGGATCTCTCCTTGCTCCTCATCAGCTGAGATTTCCAACCCCACTAGACCTTCAGTCCTCTCTGAGACCTGCAGTGAGAGGAATGAAGGTGTAGAATTAGGTGTGTCACAGCCAAGTACTTGTGGGCAATCTGCTTTTGGTACACCGACGCCAGATTGTACCAGGCAAATTTCCCTGCCCCAGCTGCTGCACCGCCGAAAGAAGTTTGCTCCCAGCCATCCACATGCCCAGCGGTTGAATGCTAGCTTGGCAAAATTGCTAGCACTTCAACTGCTGCCTTTTCAGTTGGTAGACTCTGCCCCCTTCCGTGAGTTTGTGGAATGTGCGGTTCCTCAGTGGCAGGTACCCAAACGCCACTTTTTCTCACGGAAGGCGATTCCAGCTCTCTACCGGCATGTGGAAGGCAATGTCCATGCCTCGCTGGACAGGGCGGTCAGCGGTAAGGTGCATATTACCGCTGACTCATGGTCCAGCAGGCATGGACAGGGACGTTACTTAAGTTTCACGGCGCATTGGGTGACTCTGCTGGCAGCTGGGAAGGATGCAGGACAAGGTGCAGTAGTGTTGGAGGTTGTTCCGCCACCACGCCTCCAAAATGCTGATTGTGACACACCTCTCTCCTCCACCCCCTCCTCTTCTTCTTCCTCCATGGCCTCTTCCTCGGAACCAGCGGTGCTCCGTAGGCGTTCAAGGGGCTACGCAAGTACGCAGGCCAAAAGATGCCATGCGGTGCTTGAGCTGGTGTGCTTGGGGGACAGGAGCCACACTGGGGCAGAGGTTCTGTCAGCTCTGCAGGGGCAGGTTCAGAGGTGGTTGACGCCACGCCAACTTAAGGCAGGAATGGTGGTTTGCGACAATGGCACCAACCTCCTCTCTGCCCTCCGACAGGGACAACTGACCCATGTGCCCTGTTTGGCTCACGTCCTTAACTTGGTGGTGCAGCGGTTCTTGGGCAGGTACCCGGGCTTACAGGATGTCCTGAGGCAGGCCAGGAAAGTCTGTGTGCATTTCCGCCGGTCATATAATGCCAGTGCTCGGCTGACGGACCTCCAAAAGGAGTTTAACCTGCCCAAGAACCGCCTAATCTGTGACATGCCCACCAGGTGGAACTCGACATTGGCCATGCTGCAGCGGCTGCACACGCAGCAGAGGGCCATAAATGAGTACCTGTGCGACTATGGCACCAGGACAGGGTCAGGGGACCTTGGTTTTTTTTCCCCACGCCAGTGGGCCATGATCAGGGATGCATGCACTGTCCTGTCACCATTCGAGGAGGCCACGAGGATGGTGAGCACTGACAGTGCATGCATCAGTGACACTGTCCCCCTTGTCCACCTGTTGGAGCACACGCTGCGTGGAATAATGGACAGGGCACTTGAGGCAGAACAGAGGCAGGAAGAGGAGGACTTCCTTAGCTCTCAAGGCCCCCTTTATCCAGACAGTGTTCCTGCGTGCCCGCCGATCACACAGGAAGAGGACGAGGAGGAGGAGGAGGAGGAGGAGGAAGATTGTGTCAGTATGGAGGTGGAGCCTGGCACTCAGCATCAGCAGTCTTTAAGGGATCAGTCCCAAGGAACACATGGACTTGTACGTGGCTGGGAGGAGGTGGCTGCGGACGTTGTTGTCCTTAGTGACCCAGAGGACTCCGGACCGAATGCCTCAGCAAACCTACGCTGCATGGCCTCCCTGATCCTGCAAAGCCTGCGTAAGGATCCTCGTATTCGTGGTATCAAGGAGAAGGACCAATACTGGCTGGCAACCCTCCTTGATCCACGTTACAAGGGTAAGGTTGCGGACCTTATCTTGCCATCGCAGAGGGAGCAGAGGATGAAACATCTTCGGGAGGCCTTGCAGAAAGGTCTGTGCAACGCGTTCCCAGAGACTGGGAGGTTACAAACTCCTGTTTCTGGACAACGTGTTGCTGAGGCTTCGGTCAGTCAAAGAAGGAGCGGTGGAGAAGGTGGCCGTCTGACCGATGCGTTCAGACAATTTTTTGGTCCGCAGCCCCAAGGTATGATCGGTTCCAGCAACCATCGCCAGCGTCTGTTTTACATGGTGCAGGAATACCTAGGGGCAAGATCAGACTTGGACACCTTTCCCACCGAAAATCCTCTGGGTTACTGGGTCTTGAGGATGGATCACTGGCCAGAGCTTGCACAGTATGCAATTGAGCTACTGGCCTGTCCTGCATCCAGCGTTCTTTCGGAACGCACATTCAGTGCTGCTGGAGGCGTGGTAACCGATCACAGGGTGCGTCTGTCCACTGACTCGGTCGATCGGCTGACCTTCATAAAAATGAATCAGTCTTGGATCACCACCAGCTACCAAGCACCTGATGCTGATGTAACTGAATAATTTTTTTCAGATCCCTTCAAAGACTGCCTATGCTGATGCTGAGTGACTATCCCTGAGTAATTATCCTCTTCCTCCTCAATCATCACGCTGATAGCTTGTAAGAACATTTTTGGTTCTGGGCGCCACCACCAGTGCCTAAGGCACAATTTTTCAGCCCCTGTATAACAGGGGCGTGTAATTACAATGTTTGATGTAATACTTTGCAGCAGGGCTCGTTCCTGCATTCCAACTAGAGTGTCTGTGAGGGGTTGCAGTGTTGTGGCACCAGCACCAGTGCCTAAGGCCCAATTTTTCTGCCCCTGTCTAACAGGGGCGTGTAATTACAATTTTTGATGCAATACTTTGCAGCAGGGCTCGTTCCTGCGTTCCAACTAGAGTGTCTGTGAGGGGTTGCAGTGTTGTGGCACCAGCACCAGTGCCTAAGGCCCAATTTTTCTGCCCCTGTCTAACAGGGGCGTGTAATTACAATTTTTGATGCAATACTTTGCAGCAGGGTTCGTTCCTGCGTTCCAACTAGAGTGTCTGTGAGGGGTTGCAGTGTTGTGGCACCAGCACCAGTGCCTAAGGCCCAATTTTTCTGCCCCTGTCTAACAGGGGCGTGTAATTACAATTTTTGATGCAATACTTTGCAGCAGGGCTCGTTCCTGCGTTCCAACTAGAGTGTCTGTGAGGGGTTGCAGTGTTGTGGCACCAGCACCAGTGCCTAAGGCCCAATTTTTCTGCCCCTGTCTAACAGGGGCGTGTAATTACAATTTTTGATGCAATACTTTGCAGCAGGGCTCGTTCCTGCGTTCCAACTAGAGTGTCTGTGAGGGGTTGCAGTGTTGTGGCACCAGCACCAGTGCCTAAGGCCTAATTTTTCAGCTCCTGTTCAACAGGGGCATGTAATTACAATTCTTGATCTAATATTTCACAGCAGGGCCCTGTGAGGGCTTACAGTGTTTTGGCCACAGCAACACCTAAGGCCCTAATTTCTGCTGAGTATATAGGGCAGGACCCTACTTTCAAACATCTAACTTACAAACGACTCCTACTTGCAAACGGAAGGAGACAACAGGAAGTGAGATGAAATCTACCCCTAGGAAGGGAAATTCTCTCATGTAAGAGTTAATATGGGAAAACAATTTCTCCTTTCCACTGATGCTTTCCAATCCTTGTTCCACAAAAAAACCCAAATTTTCAAAAAACATTTTTCATTGGGACAAAAAAGTGAGGTGAAATCTTCTGAAGAGGAGGAAAGACGCAAAACAAATGTCACAGGGGTGATAACCCTTCCCTATGTTTTCCAAAAAGCTTAGAAAAGATTTTTTGGCTGGAGCTAAACACGTTAAAAATGTTCAAAATTACAAACAGATTCTACTTAACAACAAACCTACAGTCCCTGTCTTGTTTGCACCGCCTGTATACTGCTGTTCAGAGTATATAGGGACCTTTCCTTATTTTAATTTGGGTGCGGGGTTCCCCTTAATATCCATACAAGACCCAAAGGGCCTGGTAATGGACTGGGGGGTACCCATGCCGTTTGTCTCACTGATTTTCATCCATATTGCCAGGACCCGACATGACATTAAACCCGCAAGCAGTTTTAAATGAGATTTTTTCCTTTAAAAATGACATTTGGTGCAGGGACTGTTCTAAACATGGGAAACACGCGTCACTTTACAGGCATACTATAGACACCCCCCAGGTACGATATTTAAAGGAATATTTCACTTTTTTTTTTTTTACTTTAAGCATCATTAAAATCACTGCTCCCGAAAAAACGGCCGTTTTTAAAAGTTTTTTTTTGCATTGATACATGTCCCCTGGGGTAGGACCCGGGTCCCCACACCCTTTTTAGGACAATACCATGCAAATTAGCCTTTAAAATGAGCACTTTTGATTTCGAACGTTCGAGTCCCATAGACGTCAATGGGGTTCTAACGTTCGTGCGAACTTGCGGTCCGTTCGCGGGTTCTGGTGCGAACCGAACCGGGGGGTGTTCGGCTCATCCCTACTGACCACCATACTACACTACACTGTCCACTATACTACACTACAAAAGCAAAAGAGAGGGGCAGTGGGACTTTAAATGAGGCATGGGTATGTCTTTGAGATGGTCTAGGATACCTTATATTATATTAACTATCACCACCCCATAAGGGTCTTTTTAGCTGTATAGCCATAGAGAATTGCTGATCAAGAAAATGCATAGACATCAGTTCATGGAGTAATAATAATAATATAATGCATCATAATATACAATACATATACAACCCCTCTCTTTTGCTTTTTTATGCTCATACAGGGATGGAGACATGGTTATGGTAACTGTGGGGCCCAATCAGGTCAACTGTTTTATAATATGTTCATTTGGGTGGAAGACACCCGTTTCCCTCTCTGACCTGTCATGCCCCACCTCACCAACGCAACTACTCAATCTGGGCTTTCAGTCCCAAGAGCTAACTTTTACGCTGGCATCCGTTTTTTTTTTTTTTTATTTACCCTTCATTTGGTCCATTCAGTAACCTACTTGTTTTTTTTGGATCACTGGTTATTTCATTTTAGTCTCTACCCTCTTTTAGTTCAGAGATACAGTCCCTTCTTTATCTCTTCCCTTTGTTTGTTTCCATTGCCTGGTTGGTACGCCCCACCCACAGGGTGGGTGGTCCGCTTTGATTGATCTCTCTTCCCCCGGGGTTGCGATGCGCCCAGCTCCTTCTCCCCCACCCATCCCCATTAACGATGGAGGCGGGGCTGGATCTTGGCGCATCGGCGTCATGCCCAGCATGCCGCAGGTACGGTGTCCTTTCGACGCCGACCTGCGTGATTATGCTCCCTCCATCTCACCTAGGCTTGATGGGCGGGGATGAACCACCGCTGAGATCTCTGTGCCTCAGTTGGTTGTCTGCCCCGTCTATTTCATTGGCCAAATGTGACAGCATGACGTTGGCTGGGACACGCCCTCAGGCTGAGGATACAAAGGTCGGGATGAGCCGGCAGTTCATTCCACACATGTTCTCAGGAGGAGAGGATATATGGGTCTTCTTCCACACCTCCAGGTAATCAGGCTGTTTCTCTCTCTATTATTACCATCACACACCTATTTACATCATGCTTGATTTCTCTCTATACAGGTGTGCATTATTTGTTTTATTTGTTTACGCCTCTTATTCAAATACCAATACATTGGCAACATGCTAGTATATATTATTTATATACATTTTTTGTTTGTTGGTTTTCACCACCCAGCTATTTTTGGGGAAGGTGTCAGACATACACTCTAGTGCCAGTTTGGTTTTACACTCTACCTCCCTTCATTTATAACATTTGTTCATTTTTCCTTTTCTGACACACTCATCCCCACCTCTGTGTTATACATTTTTTCCTCATTATTTTATTTTATTTTTATATATATTTTTTTTTTTCTTTTTTTCTCTCTTTTTTTATTTATTACAGAACTTTATCTGTGGCCCATACCTGTATGCCTCCTACCTTGGAAGTGTGTTTTAGCTGTCTGGCTCTCTCCTTGGCTGCTGTTCCTCTCCACCCCCTCTTCGATTCTCCAGCTCCCATGGAGATCTTCGGTTTGGGGGTCAGCCTTGTGTGTCCTTGGCCTCAACCCCGGGGGAGACAGCTCTCTCAGGGCCACCTTCACTATTCCATAATTGGACTGTTGGGTTATGTACTGGGCTGTTGCCAAAAGGTAATGTGCATTTATATATATTCTAAAATACCTGCTTTGCCCTGTGAAAGCATGATTTAAATCTAGACTCCAATGATCTATTTATCTTTTTATTTATTTTTCTAGTCATCTCTTGATGCATCCCACTCCTGATGATTGGCTTTAAACGCCATGAAACGCGTAGAGTCTACACTCAGGGTTGCCATTTCAAGTTTGTTTCATCTATGAATTCTATTGCATACCATTTTTACTAACATTGTTATCCGGAATACCTTGTTCACCCTTTTTGTATATCCATTCTATTGCCTGTATCAATTATGTCAATATCTTATAAACAGCGTTTACAAACAACGTTTCTATCAACATGACTACTATTATTATTACTATTTTTATTATGCCTTAATGTGCATGATTTATGTATTGTATATTATGATGCATTATATTATTATTATTACTCATGAACTGATGTCTGCATTTTCTTGATCAGCAATTCTCTATGGCTATACAGCTAAAAAGCCCCTTATGGGGTGGTGATAGTTAATATAATATAAGGTATCCTAGACCATCTCAAAGACATACCCATGCCTCATTTAAAGTCCCACTGCCCCTCTCTTTTGCTTTTTTATGCTCATACAGGGATGGAGACATGGTTATGGTAACTGTGGGGCCCAATCAGGTCAACTGTTTTATAATATACTACACTACACTGACCACTATACTACACTACACTGACCACCATACTACACTACACTGACCACCATACTACACTACACTGACCACCATACTACACTACACTGACCACCATACTACACTACACTGACCACTATACTACACTGTCCACTATACTACACTGACCACTATACTACACTACACTGACCACCATACTACACTGTCCACTATACTACACTGACCACAATACTACACTACTCTGACCACTATACTACACTGTCCACTACACTATACTGACCACTATACTACACTGACCACCATACTACACTACACTGACCACCATACTACACTACACTGTCCACTATACTACACTGACCACTATACTACACTACACTGACCACCATACTACACTGACCACTATACTCAGTGCTGGGACAAGGCCATTTGGTGCCCAGGGCAAAGATGGCAAACTGCGCCCCCCCCCCCCCCCCCCATTTTTAAGAAAGAATCAATGTCATTTCAAAACAAGGATATACTTAAAACAATACAAATTTAATTAGGTTTAATGTGATAGAAACAGAGTTCACTCACACCTTTTAATTATATGTACAGTCAGGTCCATAAATATTGGGACATTGACACAATTCTAATCTTTTTGGCTCTATACACCACCACAATGGATTCCACCACTCGTCCACAGTGGGAGGATTCCCCCTTCCACCTGGAATGTGTAGATGGGGGAATTGGAACATTCTTTTATTTTTTCATTCAACCTAATAGTTGAATGAAAAAAGTGATGGGCTGCCCAAGAGCGAAGACTAAGATAGTTTAACCTCTTGACATCCACGCTATAGCTGAATGACGGCCACAGCGCGGACCTGAATTTCTGGGAGTGCACGTGCCCTGTGCGCGCTGTGATCACCGAGTCACTGAGTCCCGGCCCCTTACAATGTGATCAGCTGTCAGCCAATGACAGCTGATCACATGATCAAAACAAAAGCTCTGTGATCGTTTTTTTTTCTCCTCACGCTGACAGCGCGAGGAGAAAAAAAAGCTGATCACTGGCTCATCTGCAAGGGACATTGGTCCCGAAGAGGAAGAGGCAATTATGCCTCATCTGTGCCACCTGCCATTGCCACCTACCTATGCCCATGAGTGCCAACTATCAATTCCCACAAGTGCCACCTATCAATGCCACCTATCAGTGTAACTGATCAGTGCCCATCAGTGCCGCCTCAACAAAAAACCACAGAGGTGATCAAATACCACCAAAAGAAAGCTCTATTTGTGGGGAAAAAATGATAAAAATTTCATTTGGGTACAGTGTTGTATGACCGCGTAATTGTCATTCAAAGTGCGTCAGCGCTGAAAGCTGAGAATTGGTCTGGATAGGAAGGGGGTTTAAGTGCCCAGTAAGCAATTGGTTAAATCTCAGCTGTTTCAGCGAGAACTGGCTAAGATTAGAACCATTAATGGGCAGGCTGAATGTACCAAGTTGATCGATCAAATTGGGTACAACCAGCCTGCCGGATACTTATGATTATCACTAGCGGTTGCTATATCTGCTAGTGATAATCACTGTTTGTGGGGACAATACAATTGCTCAGCAGAAGGGATTCCCCTGTCAGCACTGACTGTGCTGACAGGGCAATCATTTACATTTCTTTCCTGCAATCTGTGGTTACTGGAAAGAAATTTGTACCATCTATTGTCTAACTGAAATTGAAAGTGAAAGTTAGTGAATATCTTGAAAGAACATGATGGGGGGAGGGGGAGACAGATGGAGATAAGGACAGTTCAGTGATTACATTGCACTGTAGTGTACACAGTTGCTCACTCACCCAGGTCCAGGCTGGATACTCAGGCATCTTTGGCACACAGGATCTGCAGCTGCTGTTTTCATATTTCCCTCCCACACATCCCCTCTCTTCAGATACATCTGCACGCCGGGGATAGTGTGGCCGGGGCGGGAAGTCACTGAAGGAGCAGAGGTGGGAGGAGGAGGTGCTGTATTCCTCCCTGATCTCCTGTCAGTGAGGGGGGAGGTAATGTGTTCGCTGGGCTGTGTAAGTGTCACAGTCAGACACACTTACACAGCTGCAGCCACCAGTTTCACAATATTACAGACTGATTCTCCTATCCTACGGACGGGAGAAATCAGTCTGTTTCTTCACAGTTACCAAGATAATGGGAGGCTTGTCCGCTCCTCCCCTGCTGGTTCAATCCCTCTGAAGTCGCTCTCCTCCCTGCCAATGAGGGGGAGGGAGCAGATCGGTCGGAGCGGCTCTCACATTATGCTCAGAGTCAGCGAGCAGAGGGAGAAATCCGCCCCCTCTCACACTCCGCCCAGGGCACCCGCCCCTCTCGCCCACCCCTTGTACCGGCCCTGACTATACTACACTACACTGACCACCATACTACACTGTCCACTATACTACACTGACCACTATACTACACTGTCCACTACACTATACTGACCACTACACTATACTGACCACTACACTAAACTGACCACTACACTAAACTGACCACCATACTAAACTACACTATACTGACCACTACACTACACTGACCACCATACTCAACTACACTATACTGACCACTATACTATACAGCCTACACTATACTGTCCTGCCTACAGTCAGTCTCTCTCTCCCCCTCCCCCGGGCCAGTAACATGACTTTAACGAGGGAGTCTCACTCACCTTCTTGACCTGGCTTGCATCGGTCCTGGAGGAGGAGGAGAAGACAGCTCACATTTTTGCTTCTCTCCCCCGCGCTCTGGCTGCTGCCATGTTCCGTGTCCAGCGCACTGTGATTGGGCGTATGGGGGTCATGTGTGGAGGCGGGACTTCAGGAGCGATCGTGGACAGGCCAGTTCTACACCTCACATGACCCCCATACGCCCAATCACAGGGCGCCGGACACTTAACATGGCGGCTGGAGCGCGGGGGACACAGGAACTTGAAATTAGGAGGAGGCAGCCAGTGACACATACTGGCGCCCCCTAAATGTCGCGCCCGGGGCCACAGCACCCCCTGCACCCCCCACGCTACGCCACTGGCGCTGTTTACATCACCGGCTGCATGAAGTGCGAATATCTCCTAAACCGTGAAGGTTTAAGAGATATTCATAGTACCTACAGGTAAGCCCTATTATAGGCTAACCTGTAGGTTCAAGTCTACAGAACGGCTTTACTTCCTCTTTAACCAGTTCTGCCCCAGAGCAATTTTTTTATTTTGTCGCATACATGTAAAAATCTTAAACCCCCAGAACATTATATATTTTCTGAAAGCAGAGGCCCCGTAAAATAAAAAGGTGATCGTTTCAAATTTTTGCTTCACATGGTATTTGCGCAACTGTTCATTAAACGCAAATTTTCCAGAAAGAATATAATAACATAAATTTTAGTGCAAAACCACACCATATAATAGCCATTTTTGGTTAAAGTATAAAAGATGAGGTTGCATCGAGTAAATAGATAGCAAACATTCCATGTCTTAAAATTGCATGCGTCCATGATATCGGCAAAAACTATGGTGCCCATAAATCACCATAGGTGACGCTTTAAAAGCCTTTACAGCTCATACATTTAGAATTGACTAGGAGCTCTTGTGCTAGAATTATTGTTCTGATGTTTGCAGCAATATGTCACACGTGTGGTGGGACCGTGGTTCACAGGAAATTTGGTCAAAATTGTTGGTAAGATGAATGCAGTATGTTAGCAAAGAATACTGGAGGATCATTTGCAATGATCAGCCAGGAAGCTGCACATTCCAACATGACAGTGATCCAAAACACAAGGCCAAGTTGACCTGTCATTGGCTACAGCAGAATAAACTGAAGATTCTGGAATGGCCATATCATTGAGCCACTCTGGGCAGATCTCAAACATGCAGTTCATGCAAGACACCCCAAGAATTTACAGCAACTGGAGGCTTTTTGCTAAGAGGAATGGGCAGCTTTACCATCTGAGAAGATAAAGAGCCTCATCCACAAATACCACAAAAGACTTCAAGCTGTCATTGATGTTAAAGGGGGCAATACACGGTATTAAGAACTGGGGTATGTAAACTTTTGATCAGGTTCATTTGGGTAGTTTCTGTTGTCATGCAGTTCAGAGTATATAGTGCAGTCCGTATAGTGAATGAATGAATGAATGAATGATTTGTAAAGCGCGGCAAATGCGAACTGAATCGCCTCAAGGCGCTAGATGTATTCTCTGTAGTCAGCTGCTAGAAAAGGAAGGTCTTTAGTTTTTTCCTGAAGGCCTGGTGGTTTTCTTCCATGCGGATGTTGGTTGGAAGAGCATTCCATAGTCGAGGTCCTTGGACTGCAAATCTTCGTTCTCCCTTTGCTTTGTAGCGGAATTTGGGAATGATGAGGAGGTTTTGGTTAGCTGATCGAAGACTGCGGTTCGGTGTGTAGTGTTTTATTTTTTCCCGGAGATATAGCGGAGCGTTTCCTTGTATGCATTTGTGGGTGAGGCAGAGGGTCTTGAATGTGATCCGATTCTTCACAGTTAGCCAGTGTAGGCTCCTTAGGGATGGGGAGATGGATTCCCAGGGCTTTTTTCCTGTTAACAGTCTTGCCGCCGTGTTTTGGATGAGTTGTAAGCGCGCAAGCTGATATTGTGGTAGTCCTACGTAGAGCGAGTTTGCGTAGTCGAGTCGAGAATTGATGATTGTTCCCACAACTGCCGCTTTGTCCTCTTCTGGGATGAAGGGGATGAGTCTGCGAAGCAGGCGGAGAAGATGGTGGGATCCGCTCATCACTGATCCTATTTGTGCATCCATTGTCATTCCTGAGTCAAAGATGACTCCGAGACTCTTGGCTTTGGTGCTAGGGGAGATGGTCTGTCCGAGGATGGAGGGTGGTGTCCACGGGGTCTTAATTTTGGAATTTTTGTTGGCTTGTAGGAGAAGATGTTCTGTTTTTGATCCGTTGAGTTTAAGGGAGCTAGTGGTCATCCAGTCATCTATTAAAGTAAGGCATTTCTTTAATTGCTGTTGAAGATCTTTTTGTCCGTTGATGCGAAGGTAGAGTTGGGTGTCGTCTGCGTATGAGTGGAAGCTGAGGTCGGTTTTTCTGATGATATTGAGAAGCGGGCGGATGTAGATGTTAAATAGCACTGGTGACAAGGGTGAGCCCTGAGGGACTCCACAGGAGACTGCCCAAGATTCCGAGGTGAATGCTCCTAGTTTCACTGTCTGGGAGCGATTCTCCAAGAAGGATGTAAACCATTTTAGGGCAGAATCTGTAGCTCCTGCAACTTCTGAGAGGCGGACAAGTAAAGTATTGTGGTCTACTGTATCGAATGCTGCACTGAGGTCTAACAGTACCAGGAGACTCGGTTCTCAGTCATCTGCTGCTTCAAGGGCGTCGTCCCATATTTTGAGAAGAGCTGTTTCTGTGCTATGGCCTGGGCGGAAGCCTGATTGCAGAGGGTCTAGGAGGTGGTGTGTGTCCAGGTGGCGTTGTAGCTGCTGTACTACTGCTTTCTCTATAATCTTGGAGATGGTGTTGAGGCTTGTTATTGGTCTGTGGCAGTTAGGGTCTTTAGGGTCAAGATTGGGTTTCTTTAGCAGGGGTTTGACGATGCCTTGCTTGACGGAGGTTGGCACAGTCCCTTCTTTGAATGATTGATTTATGAGATGTGTGAGGGTGGGGGCCAGGATGTCGGAACATTCTTTGAGCAATTTGGTGGGGATGATGTCGTTCGGTGATGTGCTGTCGCGAAGGCTTCCGATGATGTTTTTAGTCGTGTCCGTAGTGATTGGGGACAAAAAGAAATTCGGTGGTTGAGTGATGTTCGTGTCGATGTCCTCTTTTTGCTTTGGTTGAGTGAGGTTGGTTGTTATTTTCTGATGAATTGCTTTCGGAATGTTGTCGATTTTGTCGATGAAGAAGTCTGATAACTCATTGCAGAATTCTTGAGTATCATTTGCAGGGGGCTCTAAGCAGGTCGGGTTCATTGACTGGGCAACTATTTTGAAAAGTTCCCGTGGGCGGTTTACGGCGGATGAGATGGTGTCTGCGAAATGTTCTTTTTTGGCTTTGAAGATTGCCTTGTGGTATTTCACCGTGAGTGCTTTGTAGTTAGCATGGTTTTCCTTGGTGGGATTTCTTCTCCAAGCTCTCTCAGCTCTTCTGCGTTCTTGCTTGAGAAGGGTGAGAGTGCCATTAAACCAACCCAAGTTTTTTTTGCGGACGAGTGTTCTGCGTTTTGGCGCCACGGAGTCTGCTGTTTGTAGTAAAACATTGTTTAGGGAGTTGAGTGTTTGTTCCGGTGAGAGATTTGAGTTTAGCAAAAGAATTTTGATTGATAATGTAGTTTTGAAGAGTTCAGAGTGTAGTTTCTTCTGAGATCTATTCCAGTGTGTTGCTGTTGCCCATTTCTGTTTTTGGAGGATGGTGTTAGTGGTGATTTTAAATTTGATAGCATCATGGTCCGTCCATGGTAGTGGAGTGTTGTCAAATACGTCAATGTCCATATTCTGTTTGAAGATGAGATCTAAAGTGTGTCCTGAACCGTGCGTGGGAGCATTTATCAGTTGTTGAAGGCCAAGTTCTTCCATTTGGTTGACGCAGGCGGTTGCAATAGGGTCTTGGGCAGAGTTTGCCCACAGGTTGAAATCCCCAAGTACCAGAAGGTTTTTGGTTTTCAAGGTGTGCATTGAGAAGAATTCAGTGATCGGGGTAAGGAGATTGGTCTTTGGTCCTGGCGGTCTGTAGCATAGTAGTATGTGAATGGTGTCTTGAGGTGTTTGAAGATGCAGTGAGAGTGTTTCCATGAAAGGTACTGCGTTCTGTAAGTTTGGTTTGGTGAACCCCAGGAGCGATTTGAAAATCACTGCTAGGCCTCCTCCTTTTTTTCCTATTCTATGGTCGGATAGGATACTGTAGTTCTTGGGCACCAATTCAGTTAGGATGGTGTTGCAGTCGGAAGTTAGCCAGCTTTCTGTAATGAAGAGGCAGTCTATGTTGTTTTCGATGATGAAGTTGCTGATTTCCAGCCTGTGCTTGACTGCAGATCTGGTGTTGATCAGGGCGCAAGCTAGTTGTTGCGGTTGGATCGGTGTCTCCCTGCCTTTGATGGTTGATTGTGGGTTGGTCCTTAGTAGTTGTTCTTTTTTTAGTCTTTTTTGCGTGGTGGTCGGTAAAGTTGCGGCAGTGTTTCTTAGCCTGTAGAGGGTGTCTGCTGTGTATTTGAAGTTGCACATGGTGAGGAAGATGGCTTGCTTGAAGAAAGGGTGTTCTGATGACGGTACTGATGCGGCGATGATACACTTGCAGGGGGGAGGAGGGATCAGATGGCTGACCACTGCTACTGGGTGGTGAGGGTGGCGGCTGAGTGTTGGAGCGGAGGTACTGGAGGGAGGTGAGGCTGCCTACCTCCCTCTCGTTGATCCAGAGGAAGGCAAAAAACCCCTAGCTGCGTTTGCCAATGTGCAGCCGAGGAAAAAATTCCTTCCTGACCCCCCAAGGGGCGATCGGACTAGGGCCCCTGGATCAACTACTAAGTGCCCCCGGTGGCTTACCTGTGCTGACGGTCCAGAAGATGGAGGGGGCGCTGGCGATACTTACAGTAGGTGGTGCGGTGGCTGCGTCTCGGGCGATTTGAGGTAGACTAGCCTCCGGTGAATCTCTAGTGCCCCCCGCGGTGAGGTCCAGTAGCGGGAGGGGTGATTCCCGGTGTGGAGGGGCACGGGGCTCTGTTGAACAACAGTGGAGGTGGTAGTTGGTGGCTAGCTGACTGAAGCTAGGCCGCAGCCGTGGTCTGTCCCACCGATCCTAGCGGCTAGAACGTGGTGATTTAGACCGCGGCTGCGGTGGGTCCACAGGGGGGGGCCTGGGCTGATGGGGGACCTGGGGGGGGGGTAAAGCCAGGAGGTGACGCGGCTGGGGGCTGGTGGCCTCAGGAGGGGGTCCTCGGATGCAGCACCGTTGGCACTGGGTGTACCAATATGGCCGCCGACTGGGCCCGAGCCACGGCTGGCCGGAGGAGGGAGTGCTAAGATGGCCACCGGCTAGGCCCAAGCCGCGGGCTGTCCTGACGTAGTTACCCGCACCGTCCGGTGATGGTGTGCGGGTAAGTGTATACACAATGCAGTTCAGAGTATATAGTGCAGTCCGTATAGTATATATAATGCAGTTCAGAGTTTATAGTGCAGTCCGTATAGTATATACAATACAGTTCATAGTATTTAGTGCAGTCCATATAGTATATATAATGCAGTTCAGAGAATATAGTGCAGTCCGTGTAGTATATATACTACAGTTCAGAGTTTAAAGGCACGCCTGAGGGGACTGGGAGGATGCTGTCTGGAATGGGTGCCAGAACCAGAGGAATGGACTGTGGTGTCATGGGCAGTGGAGAAGGGCAGCTTCAGCCACGAGGGCTGGCAGGGCCTGAAGATGGCTTACTGGGCTCAGTACCCGCATGTAGAATAGCTAGCACCAGGGACTTTCTATTTTGCTACACTATAAGGGCACACAGTCCCTGCCTGCAAAGCGCAATTGCTAAGGCCTTGCAGAGCCAGTGTCAGGCCTATCCACTTTGTGCTAGCTGTGCCTGAACATTAGAGAGGAAGCGATGTGCAGGAAGAGAGAGTAATGAACATTAGAGAGAAAGCGATGTGCAGGAGGAGTGAACATTAGAGAGGAAGCGATGTGCAGGAGGAGAGAGGAGTGAACATTAGAGAGGATGCGATGTGCAGGAGGAGAGAGGAGTGAACATTAGAGAGGAAGCGATGTGCAGGAGGAGAGAGGAATGAACATTAGAGAGGAAGCGATGTGCAGGAGGAGAGAGGAGTAAACATTAGAGAGGAAGCGATGTGCAGGAGGAGAAAGGAGTGAACATTATAAAGGAAGCAATGTGCAGGAGGACTGTGAGGATGTAGTCTGGGATGGGTGCAAAACCAGAGGAATGGACTGTGGTGTCATGGGCAGTGGCGAAGGGCAGCTGCAGCAAGGATGACTGGCAGGGCCTGAAGGTGACTTAATGGGCTCAGTAGCCGCATGTAGGACAGCTAGCACCAGAGACTTTCTATTTTACTAAACTAAAGGGGCCTGTGGTCCCTGCCTGCAAAGGGCAATTGCTAAGGCCTGGCTAAGCCAGTTTTAGGCCTAACCACGCAGTGCTAGCTGTGCCTGCAAACCCATGCAAGTAGAGTGCTGGAGGAGCTGAGGAGTAATAGTCTACAGTAAGAGTTGTGCTTTAGGAAGAGAGGCCTGTATGTACCTGAGAGTATATAAGTTGTCCCAATTGATTGTTCCAAAATTCACCAATTGATTGTTACAAAATTCACTGGGCATCCCATACTTCTTATACCCTATACAAGTGGGAGGGTGCTTTCAATCACAATATGACTTGTGTCACAATTGTATACGCTATATTCGTTTTTCTTTGTTTGCTATTTTTTTCCCCCACAAAAGTGGAGTTACCCTTTAAACAAGCAGTTAGCAGGCTTTAGCGAGCTTTCAACAAGCTTCATGTAGCACAGATGCCTAACCAGTGGCGGCACCCCGGGCCAACCCTATTTTGAAGCCTATTAGAGCCTTTGTCTTTAATAAGGTACTTAAAAAAAACACCCACCCCGCATTGATATTCATGCATCTGGCATCCTGAAAGGGGTTTATTAGAATAGAGGAGGGTGTGACCCCCTGCACTTTGCTCGGACAGTTTCCTTTGTTTTCTGGGGTTTGACCTGGAAGATAAGAGGAATAAAGGTGAAGGGCAGGGCATGAAATGTCCCTGCCCCACCACCTGTGGGATCGTGGCAGACCTACTTTTTAAATTTAAATAAAGTTATTTATAATTAAAAAAAAAAAAATAATAAAAAAAAATAAAAATTAATAAATAAATAAATATTAATAAATTACTTACCTCTGATTGGTGATTGAGTTTGACAGTTGCCCCAAACGGTCCTCTGGCACGAGTATACAGCCTATAAAAGGAAGAGGATGCGTCATTACTGGGCAGAAGACGGCGAGGATTTGAAGAGGAGCACATCTGCACTTACCTGTCATGGAGCATTTGCTGCGTCAGATGATGGATCGGGCGGCTGCGGTGGATGGTGATGCTTGGATCCGTCACTGCCTGTCTCTCCCTGGGCCTTCCTCCACCGTGGGACCGGGTACACAGGCTTCTTCTTCCTCCATTCCCCCTTCTGGCTCCTTGGTTACTGTGCCTCATGTACCTTGGTCCGTCCCGTCACATCCTCCCCCCTCTTCAGCCCTTCGTTTTGCTGTTGAGGACGTCCATCCCCCCACTTCCTTCTCTTCTGCTAATCCACAAGTTCTCCGGAGCGGACTTCCCCCTTCTCGGCCTGCTACAGCGCCAGTGTGTTCGTCTGTGCCTCGTAATGCTATGACGTCATCTCCGCCTTCTTCCCTTCCGCCGGGCCCTCCTTCAATCCACGATGTGGCTCGGCCTTCTACTTCGGAAGGAATCGCTCGGACATGCGCAGTTCGTTCTGGGAGAAGAACACAGAGACACTTGAAAAGACCTCGCAGGTTCGATTCCCCGGATGGGCATGTGAACAACGGCTGCATTAATCATAGGTTATTTACTTCTACAGGTTCTAATTTCTGTTGTTGCTTTTATTGTTGTCTTTAATTGCCTTATATTATTTTTAACCCTTTCTAGTGTTCATACTTCTGCGACGGTGGCACAGGCTTCTTCAGCGGGTCTTTCTGTGACTGCGGATCCTGTTGTCACGGTTACTGGTGCTGATGTGATGCACAGTGGAAAAAAGCGTCCTTGTAAAACTAAAGGTTTGTGTTCTTCTGTAGTGTTCTGTAGTACAAAATATTTTGGATGTTCATTACATTTCTTTCTTGCTTTAGGTGTTTTGCTGCCACACGCTTCTTCTGTTGATCCTTCGTTGCTGTCTGATAGCGTTACCATGGTGCCTGGCCGTACATCTACTTCTTGTGAGATTTCGCAGGCGCCTATCCTCTCTGACTCCATGCATAATGCTAATACTGTTACTTCAGATTCTTCTGGTGAGTTTTCTGAATCTTCTAAATTTAATGAATTGTTTTGTTCATTTTCTAAAATTTTATCTACTTTAGTTGGTTCAGTTAATGTTGCTCCCACCACGTCGACTCCAAGTGTGGCTTCTGCGTGGCTAGATCCTTTGTCTGTCTCACGGGTTGTTCCTGTCTCTACTACTTTGGATGCTACACCTGTGCCTCCTGCTGCTCCAGCGGTGTTTGTTAACACGCTTATTCCGGATTCTTGTTTAAAGGAGGTTGTAACATGTGAATTGTCCCCATTGGGTTTTCATCTGACTAACGCCATGAAAGACAGGATTTGGTCTGGGGAGTATGTTGACCTATTGCCTTTGCTTCCGTCCAATCATGAACATCGCTTAGATAAGAGAGATAGTGATAAGAGAGATGATGATAGGAAGAAGATTGCGCCACGCTCCTTTAATAATTGGCTGCAAGCATTTTGCATTTTCGCTGGTGTACTTGGTGAGAAACGTCCTGATCTGTGTTCTGGTTTGTTCCAACATGTCGAAATCATTTTGGAGGCTTACAAAAATTTCCCTGGTTTTTCATGGTTTTTTTATGATGAGGCCTTTCGCCAAAAATTGTCTGTGCATAAACATATGAAGTGGGGCTCAAAAGATGTTGGCTTATGGCTAAATCTTTTGTTGCCTCAAAAGCCTCTGTTTAAAGTTAATGCTTCTACTCCTACTATTGCTTATCGCCGGGGCGTTTGTTTTCATTTTAATGATGGGCTGTGTAAATGGCCTAATAACTGTAAATACAAACATGAATGTAGCCATTGTGCAGGTGCTCACCCTGCTTCGCGCTGTTTTAAAAAGTTGTCCTCTAGTGCTTCTGCTCCTTCTAAGGAGCTTTTTCTTAAAAGCCACAACTCCGGTGAAAATTCTAAACATGTTGCCTTGGCTTCTCAAGTATCCAGAGCGTCTGAAAGCAATCGTCTTGCGTGAGGGTTTTTTGTTTGGTTTTCTTTTGCCTTCTTTTCTGGGACTGGTTGTCACATATTTCCTAATTTGCCTTCGATTTCTTTGCATCCGACTGTTGTTCGAGAGAAGTTAGATAAGGAATTGCGGGCTGGTAGAATTGCGGGTCCGTTCTCTGCTCCTCCATTCGCTGATTTTCGTGTTTCGCCGCTTGGTATTGTTCCTAAAAAGGAGCCTAACTCTTATAGGTTGATTCACCATCTATCTTTCCCTTTCGGTTTTTCTTTGAATGATGATATTGACTCTTCCTGGTGTTCTGTCCAATATTCTTCTTTTGATGATGCTTTGTTTAAAATTAGGGCCGTTGGTTCGTCCGCTTTGCTTGCTAAGGCCGACATACAATCGGCCTTTCGTTTGCTTCCTATTCACCCGTCGGCTTTTAATTCTTTGGGTTTCCATTTTCAAAATGAATTTTATTTTGATAAATGTCTCCCAATGGGGTGTTCGCTTTCTTGTTATTATTTTGAACTTTTTTCTACTTTTCTTGAGTGGGTTGTTGGTTTTCGTGCAGGTTCTACTAATTTATTGCATTATTTGGATGATTTTCTTTTTATTGGCACAGCTGATTCTTCTGATTGTTTATATTTATTTACGGTTTTTAGAATTGTTTGTAATGAATTTGGTATACCGTTGGCTGATGAGAAGTCTGTTTACCCTACGTCTTGCCTTGAATTTCTCGGTATACAGATTGACACGGTTTCCATGGAATTCCGTCTGCCTGATGTGAAGATTGTTAAAATAAAAGTTTTATTGGACTTTGTTCTTTCCAAGAGTAAGGTTCGGTTGAAAGTTTTGCAGTCTTTGCTTGGTTTGTTGGCGTTTGCGTCTAGAGTATTGCCGATGGGTCGTGTTTTTTCTAAGCGCTTATATCGCGCTATTTCTGGTATTTCTTCTCCTTTTCATTTCGTGCGTATTACTTCTGGTATGAGGGATGATCTTATGGTTTGGCGTCGCTTTTTATCTACGTTTAATGGCAGATGTTTATGGCAGGCCCCCTTTTGTTCTGCTTCAGCGTTGCATCTTCATACTGATGCGGCTGGATCTTGCGGTTACGGTGCTTATTGGGATGGCCATTGGTCGGCCGATGTTTGGCCCACGTATTGGAAAGATTCAGGTTTGACGTCTAATATTGTTCTGTTGGAAATTTTTCCTGTATTGGTTGCTTTGGAATTATGGGGGATTCATTTTAGGAATCGTCGTATTTTACTTTATTCGGATAATAAGGGTGTTGTCTTTGCTCTTAATTGTTTGTCTTCCAAATCTCTTCCTGTTCTTGCTGTGCTTAGACTGTTGGTTTTTAAATGTTTAGAACTTAATATATGGTTAAAGGCTAAGTACATTCCTGGTAAGGACAATCTAGTTGCTGATGCTCTGTCCCGTTCCCAGTTTCAGGAATTCCGACTTCTGGTTCCACATGCGGATCCTACTGGCCTATTATGCCCTCCTCACTTATGGGACCTTCGATGAACCCTATCTTCAATGCTATTCGGGCTTCTTTGGCGAATTCCACGTGGGCATCCTATAAAGCTGCGTGGTCTTTGTGGTGTTCATTCTTGCTTTCTTTTGGCCATCTTCAGCCCCCTTTTTCTGAAGACTTGTGCCGCGTACACACGAGCGGACATTACGGCGGACTTTGCCCGGCGGACTGGATTTCGTCGGACAATTCGATGTGTGTGGGCTCCAGCGGACTTTGTTTTCTCAAAAGTTCGACGGAATTAGATTTGAAACTTGTTTTAAATGTATCCGTTGAAATCGAGTCCGGTCGAAAAGTCCGCCGTCTGTATGCTAGTTCGACGGACAAAAAGCCACGCTAGGGCAGCTATTGGCTACTGGCTATGAACTTCCTTGTTTTAGTCCGGTCGTACGTCATCACGTACAAATTCGACAGACTTTGGTGGATTGTGTGTAGGCAAGTCCGTTCATTCACAAAGTCCGTCGGAAAGTACGTCGAAAAGTCCGCCGGGCAAAGTCCGCCGTAATGTTCGCTCGTGTGTACGCGGCATTGGTTTTGTCTTTTCTGAGTTTAATGATGTCTCGTGGTTATTCACATTCCCATATCATTAAAACTTTATCGGGTGTTTCCTTCTTCTTGCGCATGCAGGGCGGTAGATCTTGTATGTCCTTTTTCTCTGTTCGGCATGCCTTGAAAGGTTACAGAAGGAAGCGCTCGGTTGCTGATACTAGATTGCCGATTTCTATTGACCTTTTGGGTCGTCTTTGTGACGTTTCTAAGGATGTTTGTTTTTCTCCTTATGAATCGTTGTTATTTAATTCGGCCTTTTGCTTATGTTTTTTTGGGGCGTTCCGTATTTCTGAATTGCTCCCGTTGAAAGTTTCTGATGAATCAGGTTTGTTTTTTCGTGATGTTTTTTGTTGGTTCTGATTGTATTCAGGTTTTACTTCGTCATGGTAAAACTGATCAATTGGGTCATGGTAGATGGATTACTTTACGAGCACTTCCGGGTGCTCGTTATTGTGTTTTCACTTTGGTTCGGCAATTTTTGCTTGTCAGACCTGTGTTTTTTAGGCACTTGCTCATTCACGTCACGGGTGCTCCGGTGACTATTTATCAATTCAAAGCTGTTCTACGTAGATGCCTAAAAGCATTGCGTTTGGAACATCTGCGAATTACATCACACTCGTTTCGTATTGGTGCTGCCTCTACTGCTGCTTTGGTAGGTCTTAATGAATCTATGATTAAAGATATTGGTGGTTGGCGATCTAACTGTTATAGATCTTATGTTAGGCCTAATCTTTATTTTTGATTTTAGGTGCTCCACTTGTCATCTGGATCATTGGACACTCCTATGTTTTTTGGGCTCAGAAGAGGGCTGAATGGAGAGTATATGGAAGTAATTTGGGCTTGCCTTCTGGTTTTGAAGTTCATTGGTATGGAAGAAGTGGCATGCTTTGGAGCGATTTACGTTCTGTTCTGTCTTATCTGCATGATTGCTGGCCTGTTCCCCATGTCATTATTTTTCATTTATCGGGTAATGATCTGGGTGAACGTAAAACCTTAGAATTGCTTTCTCATATTAAGCTTGATCTCTTATGCCTGCATGCTGTTTTTCCTGATACTTTTTTAATATTTTCTGAAATAATAACTAGACTTGATTGGTTGCTCTGTTCTGACCTTAAATTTTTAGAGAAGATCCGTAAGCGAATTAACAGGGCTTTAAATAAATTCATGCCTTCGGTTCATGGTATGTCTTTTCGGCATTTGAACTTAGAGGGCGGTTTGCCTGGGTTTTATAGACCTGACAATGTGAATTTATCTGATGTCGCTCTAGACATTCTAAATTTAGATTTTCAATCCTGTGTTGAATTGGCTGTTGCCTTGGGGGTGTGCCAGGCTCCTTAAGATTCTGAGCCTGGCGTATGGATAATTGTTTTTGGTTTTACATTATATAGCTTGAGTTTACATGGCTGAGCTATTTATATATATATTTATATTGATATGCTATTTCAAATATGCTTTTAACTCACGTTAAGTGTGTTTGATAATTTCTGATTATAAGTTGATATTTTAGTTATACTTTATACCTATAAATAAAAGGTCACGGCCATTTCAAACCACAGGTATTTCTATGTATTATTCTTTAATATTATATTAGATTATTAAATATTAGTTGTTATTAGGTTATGACTACGATCCCATAAAGGTGAAGGGCAGGGCATGAAATGTCCCTGCCCCACCACCTGTGGGATCGTGGCAGACCTACTTTTTAAATTTAAATAAAGTTATTTATAATTAAAAAAAAAAAAAAAATAAAAAAATAAAAATTAATAAATAAATAAATATTAATAAATTACTTACCTCTGATTGGTGATTGAGTTTGACAGTTGCCCCAAACGGTCCTCTGGCACGAGTATACAGCCTATAAAAGGAAGAGGATGCGTCATTACTGGGCAGAAGACGGCGAGGATTTGAAGAGGAGCACATCCCACCCCCCCTTCCCTGTCGTGGCCTTATTTATGAGGTTTTCTTTATGTCCTTTCTTGCAAAGGGATAATTGTTTTTGGTTTTACATTATATAGCTTGAGTTTACATGGCTGAGCTATTTATATATATATTTATATTGATATGCTATTTCAAATATGCTTTTAACTCACGTTAAGTGTGTTTGATAATTTCTGATTATAAGTTGATATTTTAGTTATACTTTATACCTATAAATAAAAGGTCACGGCCATTTCAAACCACAGGTATTTCTATGTATTATTCTTTAATATTATATTAGATTATTAAATATTAGTTGTTATTAGGTTATGACTACGATCCCATACAAGTGTGAGTGACAGGTAGCTTCTGGAAGACGCCTCTGGACCAATCATTAATTTGTTGGGACAGGGGCGGGACTTCTATATAAGGCCTGGTCACATGTTTCCTGGGATCCAGAAGTAAGGATGTAGCCACTGATACAGCGTTGGTGCTCTCCCCTGCGTGAGGAGAGGGAAAGCAAGAAATGCGGATGGAGAGGAAACGGAAGTATTTTCTTCTTAACCGTTACCAATACTGACATCCAAGGACTGGGCGAGGATTTTCTATGTGCGACATGGATCATCACTCAGAAACACAAGTGAGTGTAACCCAGGAGGAAACAGCACTTCTGTGAGACTTTATAGGGGTTAGTGTGCGGATTCAGGGGGACAGAGCTGGGCCTTATGGGAACAAATATCCTGGAGGAATCCGAAAGTCACCTCCTGAATGTTATTCAGAGTATCATTCATGGAGTTAGAATCAGGAGTACTGCAAAGTCAGGAAGTGGTGGCCAAGAGGAAGAAGGAAAGATGCATTGCACTAGGAGAAGTTATGCAAGATGGAAGTCTACTAATAGGGGCTTCTTACAATCTGGATGTAATATTGTAATGCTTATCACCCAACCTTACTGGAAGTTATTCAGAGAGCGACTTTCCAGTACAGTGCAGCATTTCATATGGAAACCGCAATAAAGTTGTACATAGTTCACTTTCAATGACTGTCTGCGTGTTCTATTTGGTTGGGGAAAAAGGGGTGATGGAACAAGCTCCAGGGTAGAACAAACTTTTAGACACTCCTACGGGAGTAGGGCGCTACATGGAGGTCCCACTGAGATTTTACTATCCTGTGAGCCCGTTGCCCCTAACCACCTCGCAGACAGTCCTAGCATTACAGTGACTGTATCCCGGATAGTCCCAGGGGACCATTGCCGGAGGCACCATGTCATATGCAGAGATGTCGGGCGTGGGCACATCGCCAGCATCGTCACTGTTGCTACAAATTTGCCTGCTGCACAGTCGGGAATGTGATGGAGGAGAGGTTATCTCTTTTACAGTTTGGGGTCTACCCAAGGAACATTTCTACTGTGTAAAAAAATCAGTTCGCTGCTGTAACCTGCAGTTCCAAAGAGCCTGCCACCAGGTGTCGCTGTGGTGCGGCCGTCAAATGTAGAGTTACAGTTCCTTGCACGCTGAGCCAACAAGCTGAGAGGTGGATCCACGCCCTAGAGGAGAGGGTGTCAGCATTAAGTGTGCCATGCGCTATATACAAGGCAGAGGAAGATGGCCACGTGTATTCAGAGTGCGCCAGCCATGCAGCAGACTGATCAGCAGGACCAAGTCCTCGTGGACACCGGCATCCGCCTGGAGCTCACCGGAGGACTGGCGCTCGGAGTGGTAGAGGGCGTGGAGCAGCTCTGCATGCTGTGCCCTGCATGCCAGAAACCTACAGTGGGCGTCCTGCCTGGGCCCGCTGTGGACACTACGGAGCACAGCTTACACGCCTGGGACCTGTGCAACAGGAGATCCGGTACTACCATGCCAGTCCCACAACTGGACTTTGTAAGCCTCAAATACAGATGACCGGAGTGGCCGGAGAGGGCCGAGAGTCGCCTGTGTTCGCAGCAGCAGCAAAGGAGTTCCAGCCTGTTCCCAAGGAATCGGATGTGACGGAGGTTCAGGTAGGACCTGATGGGGAGGCCTGTGGTTTTTTCAGGACTCCAGGGGTTGCTGAATTAGTTGAGCAGGCCCCAAGATTTTCCCCTGAAATGCCAACCATTGAGAATAAGCCACTTTTTAAACCTGTCCAGAGGGAGCCACGTGAAGGAGATGGTGATATCTCGGGTGAGCTGAACAGGGGAAATAAGGGCCGGGCCATAGACTGGGGGTCACCAGAGATGCTGGACAGGTATGGGTCTGTCGAACACCTGTTTGAGTGGTCATCCCCAGAAGAAGGCAGTTATAGTAAAGATGAAGTATACCTGGAGAGCTCCACATCCTTAGAGGCTTCCAAAGGAGTTAAAAGGGACACAGCCATTTTCATCAAACCTTCTATACCCCCCATCAGATTTCATTCTAAAATTCAAAGGGCTCCCTCTTCTGCCTCTTCCTCATTCCAACAGAGGGCTGTCAGAGCCTCGGATGCATGTGTTCTGCCTGGGAAGGGAAAACCGAAGGAACTACCCCGTTTATCTAGGTTCCAGAGGGATGTACAGAGGAGAGTGGTGCAAGAATGGGGGTATGATTATCCCTATGTTCCGGAGTCCATCATGACAGTTATTGAAGATTCCAGAGAGGAGTGGGAAAGAGAGCTAGTGTGGGACTACCTGCATGTGTCCAAACCGCAGCGCAGCCCAGATAGCGAAGTATGGATCCGTTTTCAGGACATCTTCAGAGAATGGAAGCTGGGGAGGGCTATCTATAAGGACAGGGTCCTAGTCCTTAAAGCGGGTCAGCACACCTGTAGCGTTTCGATTTCAGTGAAGTGGGACGGGGGATTCCCGGAAGAGACTGCCTGATCCCCGCTATTACTTGTGAACAGTACTCTGGTGTAGGAGCTGCCACAAAGATATATGCTGAATTTGTCTACCCAATGACTACAAGTGAGTAGCTGGGCTAGGGTGGGTTTTCCCAAAAAGACTACCAACACAGGGTACCAGCTACAGTGCCTACTAGGCCAGTAAGGACACTATCTTCGCTGTTGTCCCTGTCATGTCACTTGTAGTTTGTTATACTCAAAAGTTTTATGATCTCCCAGTTGGAGTCATCCAGAAAGTGTTGTGTTTTTGGACTTGAAAAGTGTATACCTGGCGTGACCATACAGGCTCTGTTTTGCAGGAGTCCTTTTGACTTCTTTTGAGGGAACAGCAGTCTGGTGGTATCACACATGCCAAGAAAAAATTTTTATGAATCTGCAAGATAGGGTAAAGTCTAGGATGTATTTTCGTGTCTTCCTTTACAGGAACTTCAAGACGGCTGTCTGTGTGTAAATACCTGTAGTGATAGGGACTCATGAGATAGGAAATGTAATTATGATTGAATGTATGATTTGTTTTAATTTTTATTTTTATATGCTTTGCACACAAC
Organism: Lithobates septentrionalis; assembly: GCA_037952835.1. Taxonomy (NCBI): domain Eukaryota; kingdom Metazoa; phylum Chordata; class Amphibia; order Anura; family Ranidae; genus Lithobates; species Lithobates septentrionalis. The sequence continues at coordinate 2,323,110 of JBBDGP010000254.1, forward strand.
ACTTCGGGAAAAAAAAAAGGGGTTAGTTAGAACGACTGTTTCCAGGTTGGGGAAAAGGTTTTCCTACAACTGGGGACAGTTGTGATTTTAGGAGGGGGTATATGTAGTGCCCACCTGTTTGGGTGAGGTCTACAATAGAGGTGTTATAATAGGCTAAAATTTGCCAGAATCTCACTCTGCAGTGTAATCTGGTGGGGTTTGATTTCTGGGGAGGTTTATTAGAGTAGAGGAGGGTGTGACCCCCTGCACTCTGCTTTTACAGTTTCCTTTGTTTTCTGGGGTTTGACCTGGAAGATAAGAGGAATACAAGTGTGAGTGACAGGTAGCTTCTGGAAGACGCCTCTGGACCAATCTTTAATTTGTTGGAACAGGGGTGGGACTTCTATATAAGGCCTGGTCACATGTTTCCTGGGGTTTTTATTTTGGAGGATGTAGGATCCAGGAGTATTTTGTGTGGGTGCTCTCCCCTTCGGGGGAGAGGGACCCGTGCCCTGGTGTGGTTATGGATGAGTTGAGAAGAGATCCAGGAGTAAGGATGTAGCCACTGATACAGTGCTGGTGCTCTCCCCTGCGTGAGGAGAGGGAAAGCAAGACATGCGGATGGAGAGGAAACTGAAGTATTTTCTTCTTAACCATCACCAATACTGACATCCAAGGACTGGGCGAGGATTTTCTATGTGCGACATGGATCATCACTCAGAAACACAAGTGAGTGTAACCCAGGGGGAAACAGCACTTCTGAGAGACTTTATAGGGGTTAGTGTGTGGGTTCAGGAGGACAGAGCTGGGCCTTATAGGAACTAATACCCTGGAGGAATCCGAAAGTCACCTCCTGAATGTTATTCAGAGTATCATTCATGGAGTTAGAATCAGGAGTACTGCAAAGTCAGGAAGTGGTGGCCAACAGGAAGAAGGAAAGATGCATTGCACTAGGAGAACTTATGCAAGATGGAAGTCTACTAATAGGGGCTTCTTACAATCTGGATGTAATATTGTAATGCTCATCACCCAACCTTACTGGAAGTTATTCAGAGTGACTTTCCAGTACAGTGCAGCATTTCATATGGAAACCGCAATAAAGTTATACATAGTTCACTTTCAATGACTGTTCCATTTGGTTGGGGAAAAGGGGGTAATGGAACAAGCTCCAGGGTAGAAGGAACTTTTAGCCGCTCCTACGGGAGTAGGGCTCTACAACAGCAAAATTAAATCAGAGTTCTGATAATCTGATGACTGACAACAAGTAGAGATACATCTCTGTGTAGAAAAGAGATCTCATTGCTTTGTGTAGCCTAAGCTGGCCATACACTAGTAGAATTTATTTTGTTCAATTATAAAACCATTAGTGGAGTCGAATCGATGTTCGTTTTTGACCGCAGTGATGAGAGAAATTCGAAGTTGCAGGATAGAAATGTTTTTCTCGAATGAACACATTTCTAACATTGTGTGTGTTTTTAGTTTAGGAAAGTCTATTTACTCAAAAATCAGATGTTAAAAGTGCATGGCATTTTTAAGAACTTTCATATGACATTTGTCAAGTCATAGAATGTACTGAGAATTTTTGTATGAATGTTTGTTTGAAAATTTACTAGCGTATGGCCAACTTTAGTCTTGTTGAAAGAGATACTGATATGTATGCACAAATCACAGCTTAGCATTGTGCAATAAATTTGTATTAATAGTGTGGTGAGCAGTGCTGTACGACAAAAACATAAAAACAGAACAAGAACATTTTTATGCACTATACTCTGTGAACAGAAACAAATATATAGCTGCCATTGTAATGATCAGAGACTTTGTTCTTTACTTTCTCTGTTTACATTTGCATTTCTGTATAGTGTAAAAGTTTTTTCTCATGATGTTTTTTGTTTTACAGTGCTGATGCTATTATTAGGAGTGTATTACACAAAGTATTTACAGTTTTTTTTTTTATATTGAATGGTCACATTATATCTGCAGTCTACAACTGTGGAGTTTATTCTAGGACACTTAGTGAAAAAATACTTAGATTTTAACACTCACATGGTTCACAGAGTTTAGTAAATGAGAATTTCCTTATGTGTTTTCATGGGGTTTTTTTTCACTACACCAATTAATAAGAGTGTATTAAGGTTTTTTTGACTAGCTGCAGTGAGTTTGTATTTATTAGTTATTGGCGGGACATTATTTTAATATATTTTTTTATAAAATATTTTTTATATTATTTTTTATAAATTCATTTTATCAATTGAAATTTTGTGTAGAGGACTGTGTTATATATTGTTTTCTTTTTTTTGTTTTTTTAACTGTTTAGCACTACATTCACTGAGCGTTCAATCACAGATTGCAATAAGAATAATTTTTAAATGTTTTTCTACATTTTTTGTAAAATATTTTTCTCTAATTGTGTATTGTGCATGTTTTTCAATATTTGGATTAGTAATTTACTGGCAATTTAAGATTTTTTTCTTTCTTTTCACCTGATGATCCTCCAAGTAACACACTTCCTGTTCAAGGGTCGAAAACGCTGTCTCACCGCACTGTATCTATGGAGGAGCAATGTTCTGAAATCCACAGAGAGATAATTATGTTTGAGATTTCTGTGCAGCATTTTCAGCTCAATACAGGCAGTTAGGAGCTCGATGCATTTTTGGCAGGATCCATGGCTTTTTTTTGCAAGTGTGAAACAGATCTAACATTACACCCTACAGTGGTATATTTAGGACCAAAAGGAAGTTCATTGTTAGAGGTTACTCTCTTCACTATTGAAGGACTTTGCTTGCTGTCAGTCATCTCATTAACATTGCATTGATGGTAGTGCTCTGTAAATAATGCAGCTGGCAACACATGGTTTAATCTCCCAGTAGCACACATATGTAAAGGAAATCTATACAGAGAGAAATGCCTAGGCTTCCATTGCTGACCTCCTTTTGAAAATACTAGCTACCTGGCTGCCATGCTCTTCCAATGTCCTTTCATTAACAAATATGTCGTTCAGGGGTTCTGGATTGCCACTGACTTTCTATGCTGAATAATTATTCTTGGTACAATAACTCAGAAAACAAGTCAAAGACAGCCAGGCAACCAGAATTTTCAGGGGGAGAAGGCAGCATTAATAACTTATTTATGTTTCCCAATACAGGTTTCCTTTAACCCTCAAGATTAGGGATGAGCTTCGTGTTCGAGTCGAACCCATGTTCGACACAAACATTGTCTGTTCGCCGTTCGCCGAATTGCGAACGATATGGGCCGTTCGCGCCAAATTAATGTGGCGCGTCACGGCCCATAATTCACTGCGGCATCGCAGTGCATTGCTGGCTGATGATTGGCAAAGCATGCACTATGACCCGCATGCTTGGCCAATCACAGCGCCATCTGTAGAGAGAGCTGTAATTGGCCAAAGCGAGGGTGGCTTTGGCCAATTATGGCTCAGGGGGTTTAGTATACGCCCCACACTATATAAGGCCGCCTGCACAGCGGCCCTGTGTAGTGTGTGTTCCGGCGTTGAGAGACAGAGACAGAGAGACAGTGTCATTTAATTTAAGTTAGATAGATTAGGCAGGACAGTCAGTCAGTTAGCTGCACTTACAGTGTATTGTGTATACAGATGCATCCCAGGTGTTATATATATATATACTGTATTCAGTTTAGCTAGATCCGTTCCTGTTATTATCTTCCTACTGACAGGCAGGCTTGTGTTGTTACAGTATTTACAGCTACCTGAAGAAAATTACTGGTGTTCTTCTGATCCTATTAGTACCACAGTCAGGCAGCTAGACTATTTACAGTTAGTGTAGTGCGTCCTCCTCACAGTGTTCAGCTAAAGCTACAAGTTAGTTTACTGTGACCTCTGCACTGTATTCAGCTAAAGCTACAAGTTAGTGTAGTGCGTCCTCTGAACAGTGTTCAGCTAAAGCTACAAGTTAGTGTAGTGCACAGTGTTCAGCTAAAGCTACAAGTTAGTGTAGTGCGTCCTCCTCACAGTATTCAGCTAAAGCTACAAGTTAGTGTAGTGCGACCTCTGCACAGTGTTCAGCTAAAGCTACAAGTTAGTGTAGTGCGTCCTCCTCACAGTGTTCAGCTAAAGCTACAAGTTAGTGTAGTGCGACCTCTGCACAGTGTTCAGCTAAAGCTACAAGTTAGTGTAGTGCGTCCTCCTCACAGTGTTCAGCTAAAGCTACAAGTTAGTGTAGTGCGTCCTATTCACAGTGTTCAGCTAAAGCTACAAGTTAGTGTAGTGTAGGGATGAGCTTCGAGTTCGAGTCGAACTCATATTCGACTCGAACATTGGCTGTTCGCAAGTTCGCCGAACAGCGAATAATTTGGGGTGTTCGCGGCAAATTCGAATGCCGCGGAACACCCTTTAACCACTTGAGCCCCGGACCATTATGCTGCCTAAGGACCAGAGGTCTTTTTCCAATTTGGCACTGCGTCGCTTTAACTGCTAATTGCGTGGTCATGCAATGCTGTACCCAAACGAAATTTGCGTCCTTTTCTTCCCACAAATAGAGCTTTCTTTTGATGGTATTTGATCACCTCTGCGGTTTTTATTTTTTGCGCTATAAACGGAAAAAGACCGAAAATTTTGAAAAAAAATGATATTTTCTACTTTTTGTTATAAAAAAATCCAATAAACTAAATTTTAGTCATACATTTAGGCCAAAATGTATTCGGCCACATGTCTTTGGTAAAAAAAATGTCAATAAGCGTATATTTATTGGTTTGCGCAAAAGTTATAGCGCCTACAAACTAGGGTACATTTTCTGTAATTTACACAGCTTTTTGTTTATGACTGCCTATGTCATTTCTTGAGGTGCTAAAATGGCAGGGCAGTACAATACCCCCCCCAAATGACCCCATTTTGGAAAGTAGACACCCCAAGGAAATTGCTGAGAGGCATGTTGAACCCATTGAATATTTTTTTTTTGTCCCAAGTGATTGAAAAATGACAAAAAAAAAAAAAAAAATATTTACAAAAAGTTGTCACTAAATGATATATTGCTCACACAGGCCATGGGCCTATGTGGAATTGCACCCCAAAATACATTAAGCTGCTTCTCCTGAGTATGGGGATACCACATGTGTGGGACTTTTTGGGAGCCTAGCCGCGTACGGGGCCCCGAAAACCAATCACCGCCTTCAGGATTTCTAAGAGTGTAAATTTTTGATTTCACTCTTCACTGCCTATCACAGTTTCGGAGGCCATGGAATGCCCAGGTGGCACAAAACTCCCCAAAATGACCCCATTTTGGAAAGTAGACACCCCAAGCTATTTGCTGAGAGGCATATTGAGTCCATGGAATATTTTATATTTTGACACAAGTTGCGGGAAAGTGACACTTTTTTTTTTTTTTCCATAAAGTTGTCACTAAATGATATATTGCTCACACAGGCCATGGGCATATGTGGAATTGCACCCCAAAATACATTTAGCTGCTTCTCCTGAGTATGGGGATACCACATGTGTGGGACTTTTTGGGAGCCTAGCCGCGTACGGGACCCCGAAAACCAATCACTGCCTTCAGGATTTCTAAGGGTGAAAATTTTTGATTTCACTCTTTACTGCCTATCACAGGTTCGGAGGCCATGGAATGCCCAGGTGGCACAAACCCCCCCCAAATGACCCCATTTTGGAAAGTAGACACCCCAAGCTATTTGCTGAGAGGCATGGTGAGTATTTTGCAGCTCTCATTTGTTTTTGAAAATGAAGAAAGACAAGAAAAAACTTTTTTTTTTTTCTTTTTTCAATTTTCAAAACTTTGTGACAAAAAGTGAGGTCTGCAAAATACTCACTATACCTCTCAGCAAATAGCTTTGGGTGTCTACTTTCCAAAATGGGGTCATTTGGGGGGGTTTTGTGCCACCTGGGCATTCCATGGCCTCCGAAACTGTGATAGGCAGTGAAGAGTGAAATCAAAAATTCACGCCCTTAGAAAGCCTGAAGGCGGTGCTTGGTTTTCGGGGTCCCGTACACGGCTAGGCTCCCAAAAAGTCTCACACATGTGGTATCCCCGTACTCAGGAGAAGCAGCAGAATGTATTTTGGGGTGTAATTTCACATATTTCCATGGCATGTTTGAGCAATATATCATTTAGTGACAACTTTGTGCAAAAAAAAAAAAAAAAAATTTGTCTCTTTCCCGCAACTTGTGTCGCAATATAACATATTCCATGGACTCGACATGACTCTCAGCAAATAGCTTGGAGTGTCTACTTTCCAAAATGGGGTCATTTGGGGGGGTTTTGAACTGTCCTGGCATTTTATGCACAACATTTAAAAGCTTATGTCACACATCACCCACTCTTCTAACCACTTGAAGACAAAGCCCTTTCTGACACTTATTGTTTACATGAAAAAGTTATTTTTTTTTGCAAAAAAATTACTTTGAACCCCCAAACATTATATATTTTTTTAAAGCAAATGCCCTACAGATTAAAATGGTGGGTGTTTCATTTTTTTTTTCACACAGTAATTGCGCAGCGATTTTTCAAACGCATTTTTTGGGGAAAAAACACACTTTTTTAAATTTTAATGCACTAAAACACACTATATTGCCCAAATGTTTGATGAAATAAAAAAGATGATCTTAGGCGGAGTACATGGATACCAAACATGACATGCTTTAAAATTGCGCACAAACGTGCAGTGGCAACAAAATAAATACATGTTTAAAAGCCTTTAAAAGCCTTTACAGGTTACCACTTTAGATTTACAGAGGAGGTCTACTGGAAAAATTACTGCACTCGATCTGGCCTTCGTGGTGATACCTCACATGCATGGTGCAATTGCTGTTTACGTTTGACGACAGACCGCCGCTTGCGTTCGCCTTAGCGCGAGAGCAGGGGGCGACAGGGGTGCTTTTTTTTTTTTTTTTTTTTTCTTTATTATATTTTTGCTTTTTTAATCTTACTTTTAAACTGTTCCTTTCATATTTTTTTTTTTAATCATTTTTATTGTTATCTCGGGGAATGTAAATATCCCCTATGATAGCAATAGGTAGTGACAGGTACTCTTTTTTGAAAAAATTGGGGTCTATTAGACCCTAGATCTCTCCTCTTCCCTCAAAGCATCTGACCACACCAAGATCGGTGTGATAAAATGCTTCCCCAATTTCCCAATGGTGCTATTTACATCCGGCGAAATCTAAGTCATGAAATGCTCGTAGCTTCCGGTTTCTTAGGCCATAGAGATGTTTGGAGCCACTCTGGTCTCTGATCAGCTCTATGGTCAGCTGGCGGAATCACCGGCTGCATTCTCAGGTTCCCTGTTGAGACAGGAGAGCCAGAGAAAAACACGAAAGATGGTGGGGAGGGGGGGGCATTCCCTCCCACGGCTTGTAAAAGCAGTCTAGAGGCTAATTAGCCGCTAGGATTGCTTTTACATGAAAGCCGACCGCTGGCTGAAAAGAATGATACCAAGATGATACCTAAACCTGCAGGCATCATTCTGGTATAACCACTCAAAGTCGTGAATGGCGTACCTGAAGACAAAAAAGTGGTTAACAATGGTTAACAATAAAGCACAGTAAACAGTAAAGTATAAATAATTACATACCTGAAAAACAAACATGATAAAACATAATAACAATAAAACATTGCAGAATAGAATACAGTAAAAAAAGAGCAGAACAATAGAGAGAGAGAATAGAGAGAGAGAGAACAATAAAACGACAACTATTTTTTTTTATTTTATATATATTTTTTTTTTTACACTTTTTTTGTAACTAACTTTTATAACTGTAACCGGTTCCAGGTTCGGGTCTCTCAAAATGCGATGGCATCTTGGGAGACCCTGTGAAAGTGTGTCCTAGTCTGTGCAATGCTGTACCCTACGCTAATACTCAACTAGTGCATGGTAGCGTTCAAAACATTCACCAATGCAAAGACCATGATTGTCAGGACAGGAGGGACAATAATAGCGGGTGTCACGCCTATATCCGCGCTAGCTGCAGACACAACATCTTTTTTGGGGGGTTCGCTGGGTAGGGGTACTCGGGAGGACATAAAAATGCCTCTCATGCAGCCGACTGCATTTGGTTGGGGATGTGAATGGGGGAAGTACGGGCGCTGCAGAAGCGGTGGGTTCCCAATTAGGATTGGCGAATGCAGCAGGAAGGGCATTATGGGCACGACGGGCCTGTGTTTGTCTTTTTGGTGTCAGCGGGACACTACTTGTGCTTGCCACCTCACCAGCTTGAACTGCACTTATGGGACTCGCCACGTCACCAAGTGTTACTGCAGTGCTGGCTTGGCTACAACCGGGGTGTACTACGCCGCTGGCGCTTGCCAGTTCCCCAAAACGCTACCAAAAAAACTGTTAGCGATCGCAGGGATCAGGCCTGACTCTGCGAACGCTGCAGTTATGCGTTTAGTGTTCTGTAAGTGACAGTGATCGATCGATACTGCACTTGGGTGGTCTGGGCTGGGCCGGGCGGAGGGGCAAAACGCAGGTGCTAGCAGGTATCTGGGCTGATCCCGCTAACACTGCGTTTTTGGGAACCCTAAACTGCTGGGGACGCTAGTATAGATCTGATCGGATCAGATATTGATCCGTTCAGATACTATACCACTAAGGGAGGTGTACGGTGCATGCGTGGGTGTTAGCGGTACTGGCGCTAACCTGACGCTGCCTGGGGCTGGTGCTTGCCAGTTCACCAAAATGCTACCAAAAAAACTGTTAGCGATCGCAGGGATCAGGCCTGACTCTGCGAACGCTGCAGTTATGCGTTTAGTGTTTTGTAAGTGACAGTGATCGATCGATACTGCACTTGGGTGGGCTGGGCCGGGCGGAGGCGCAAAACGCAGGTGCTAGCAGGTATCTGGGCTGATCCCGCTAACACTGCATTTTTGGGAACCCTAAACTGCTGGGGACGCTAGTATAGATCTGATCGGATCAGATATTGATCCGATCAGATACTATACCACTAAGGGAGGCGCATGCTGCGTGCGTGGGTGTTAGCGGTACTGGCGCTAATCTGACGCTGCCTGGGGCGACGCATATCACCGCCGGGCGATTAGGGGGCTAAACCTTTATTCGGTAATAAACGGCGGGTGCCCTGACACTATAAAAAATAAACAAACTAACCAGCGTCAACCGTAACGGTTATACGGTGATCAGTGGTGAAAGGGTTAACTAGGGGGCAATCAAGGGGTTAAAACATTTATTAGGTAGTATATGGGGGTCCCTGACGCTATAAAACGCTGACGACGAACCTAAATATTTACCTCACTAACTAGCGTCACCAGCGACACTAATACAGCGATCAGAAAAATGATCGCTTAGTGACACTGGTGACGGGGGGTGATCAAGGGGTTAAAACTTTATTAGGGGGGGTTAGGGGGGTACCCTAGACCTACAGGGGGGTAACAGTAACTGTGCTAACACAGTAACTGTCACAAACTGACACCTAGCAGTAATCAGAAAAAAAAAAAACTGCTGGTGTCAGTTTGTGACAGGGGGGGGGGGGATCGGGGGGCGATCGGGGTGTAATGTGTGCCTGGCATGTTCTACTGTGTGTGTGTGTGTTGGTGCAGTCACTCACATGTCGTCTCTCCTCGGGCCGGAACGGAAACTACCGACCCGAGGGGAGATGACATCATTTCCTTTGCTGCTGTTTAGCATACAGCAGCAAAGGAGTGTTCCCATTGGCCGGCGGCGATCGCGAGGGGGCGCCACGAACGGATGGCCTCCCCCTCGTCTCCGATCGCCGGGGGACAAAACGGGACCGCCTCGGGCGGCGGGGGGGGGTCCGATAGGACCCCCCACCCGCGGGAGGCAAATCACGTACATGGGGACACCTTGTCCCCATGTTGATGAGGACAAGGGCCTCATCCCCACAACCCTGGCTGGTAGTTGTGGGGGTCTGCGGGCGGGGGCTTATCGGAATCTGGAAGCCCCCTTTAACAAGGGGACCCCCAGATCCCGGCCCCCCCCTGTGTGAAATAGTAAAGGGGGTACCTACCCCTACCATTTCACTAAAAAACTGTCAAAAATGTTAAAAATGACGAGACAGTTTTTGACAATTCCTTTATTTAAATGCTTCTTCTTTCTTCTATCTTCCTTCATCTTCTTCTTCTTATTCTGGTTCTTCTGGTTCTTCCCCGGCATTCTCGTCCAGCATCTCCTCCGCGGCGTCTTCTATCTTCTTCTCCTCGGGCCGCTCCGCACCCATGGCATGGGGGGAGGCTCCCGCTCTTCTCTTCTTCTCTTCTTCATTTTCTTCTCTGGGCCGCTCCGCACCCATGCTGGCATGGAGGGAGGCTCCCGCTGTGTGACGGCGTCGTCTCGTCTGACGGTTCTTAAATAACGGGGGCGGGGCCACCCGGTGACCCCGCCCCCCTCTGACGCACGGGACATGATGGGACTTCCCTGTGGCATTCCCCGTGACGTCACAGGGAAGTCCCGTCAAGTCACCGTGCGTCAGAGGGGGGCGGGGTCACTGGGTGGCCCCGCCCCCCGTTATTTAAGAACCGTCAGACGAGGAGACGCCGTCACACAGCGGGAGCCTCCCTCCATGCCAGCATGGGTGCGGAGCGGCCCGGAGAAGAAAATGAAGAAGAGAAGAAGAGAAGAAGAGAAGAGCGGGAGCCTCCCCCCATGCCATGGGTGCGGAGCGGCCCGAGGAGAAGAAGATAGAAGACGCCGTGGAGGAGATGCTGGACGAGAACCCCGGGGAAGAACCAGAAGAACCAGAAGAAGAAGAAGATGAAGGAAGATAGAAGAAAGAAGAAGCATTTAAATAAAGGAATTGTCAAAAACTGTCATTTTTAACATTTTTGACAGTTTTTTAGTGAAATGGTAGGGGTAAGTACCCCCTTACCATTTCTCACAGGGGGGGCCGGGATCTGGGGGTCCCCTTGTTAAAGGGGGCTTCCAGATTCCGATAAGCCCCCCCGCCCGAAGACCCCCACAACCACCGGCCAGGGTTGTGGGGATGAGGCCCTTGTCAACATGGGGACAAGGTGTTTTGGGGGGCTACCCCAAAGCACCCTCCCAATGTTGAGGGCATGTGGCCTGGTACGGTTCAGGAGGGGGGGTGCACTCTCGTCCCCCCCTCTTTTCCTGCGGCCTGCCAGGTTGCGTGCTCGGATAAGGGTCTGGTATGGATTTTTGGGGGGACCCCACGCCGTTTTTTTTTTTTTGGCGCGGGGTTCCCCTTAAAATCCATACCAGACCTGGTATGGAATTTAGGGGGACCCCTACGTCATTTTTCTTTTAAATTTTGGTGCGGGGTTCCCCTTAATATCCATACCAGACCTGAAGGGCCTAGTATGGAATTTAGAGGAACCCCGACGCCAGTTTTTTTTTAAATTTTGGTTTGGGGTTCCCCTGTGGGGAAATCTCATGTAGTTTTTATCAATGAACTTTTATGTGTATTGTCGGCCCGGCAATTCATTCATAGCCGCGAGTAGTTTTGAATGACTTTTTTTCCTTTTGAAATGTCATTTTGCTGTCAGACTGTTCTAAACACTGGAAACATGCGCCCCTTTACAGGCATACTATAGACACCCCCCAGGTACGAAATTTAAAGGAATATTACACTTTTATTGTTTGACTTTAAGCTTTATTAAAATCACTGCTCCCGAAAAAATGTCAGTTTTTAAAACTTTTTTTTTGCATTGATACATGTCCCCTGGGGCAGGACCCAGGTCCCCGAACACTTTTTATGGCAATACCATGCATATAAGCCTTTAAAATTAGCACTTTTGATTTCTCCCATAGACTTTTAAAGGGTGTTCAGCGGCTTTCGAATTTGCCACGAACACCCCAAATTGTTCGCTGTTCGGCGAACTGGCGAATAGCCGATGCTCGAGTTGAACATGAGTTCGACTCGAACTCGAGCTCATCCCTAATTGTAACTAAAAAACAGGCGAGACTAGCTCAGTTACAAAGCTGGAACATGGAACTGTTTATTTCAACACAGACACACAGAGTTATTCAAACTATTCATAAGTAGACTGTCCAAACAGCAGGTAGAGCTGTTGGGGGAATTCTCCCCCCTCCCCTCTCACAGCTAATCTACATAGACATATACATTCCATAATAGGTTGCTCACAAGGCAGACAGCCATAATAGAACAATGGGATACAGCCACACCTAACAAACACATAGCAACCATCACCCCACCTCAAACCATCTAGCAATGGTCTCTGATGAATGGTGGACTTTATCTTAATTTATTCTTTAGATCACACTGGAGTTCTTGGTCACCCTGTGCCCCTAATAAACACAGGTTGTTTTACACATAGGAAGGGCTGGGGGAGCTCGACAAGGAGCTTCCAGTGCTCTCCAAGGTAACCTGGGTTGCAGATGCCCCCTGCCCAAAGTGACTCCTGTCACACATCTCCCCTTTTGGCAGAAGACTAGCACAGCAGGAGACCCCAAACGGGTTGTCTTCAAAGTTAGTTTGTAGTTCCAGTCCCCCAATGCCCATACCCACACAGTACCCCAAACACATTGTCCCAAACAGAACATTACTCACATTACTCACCAAGCCAAGCTCTGCCTCTCTCGTAGAACATACTGGCCACTGGAGAGAATGGCGGACTGGTCCTTCTCCCTGAAGTCCTTTCAGCCACTGGAGAGAAGACAGGGTGACTGGGCTCACTCCATCAGGATGTTGGGGATCTGGGCCGACTGCCCAGCATCCCTGAGGTATACACGTGGAGACTGAAATCCCCTCCACTGTTACTAGATGAACATCATTCAGTGTTTGCAGAACAAGGCTGACATCCTCCTGTCCCAATGCCAGACCATTTTCTGGGGTTGGGTCAGTGGAGACCGAAGTCCCATCCACTACCACAGGAACTCCATCTTCTGTTAGTTAAGGTAGAGGCCAGTAGCACTTTGTCCTGTTGCCAGCCCTTCTGCTGGATTGCTGGCATCATTCTGGGGTAGGAGGAAAGATTGCTTCTTCCACCCTGGCCAACTGTTGGGAAGAGAAGACAAACACCTCCTCTCCCTTCTCTCCTGGATCTTAATCTGCTGCCGGGAAGTGACCATCTCCTTCTCACCCTGGGCCTCCGGAACTGCCACAGGTGTGGGGCAGAGGTCTTGGACCCTCTGTCCAGTTGCCAGCGCTTCAGTTGGAGAAGTTTCTGGTAACTCCACAGATGCTGCTGGCAGAAAATCCCATGTCTTTGTCAGTATTGTGGAAGAAAGGCCAACTGCCTCTTCTCTCAGGGAGGCTGAAGCTGCTGTTGGTGCTGGGCAGAGCTCAGTGATGTTTGGCCCTGATGCCAGCCTTCTGCTGGAGGCTCACCAGGTTGTCCTTCCTCAGCAGAGAAGTCTATTAAATCCCCAGTCTCTGGAACTGGTGTCTGGGGATAGAGGTTCACCATTTCCTGTCTATAGAACCCAGAAGATGCTATTGGTGCTGGGCAGAGGCTAGCAGACCTCTGCCCTGTTGTCAGCACTTCAGCTTTGGAGATGACAATCCCCGGAGTTTCCACTGCCAATTCTCTGGCATGCTGCTGAACATTATACAAAAAAACCGTGCTATAATAATGAATATGTATTCTTAGTATAGTCCTTGTAGTCCCATATAAATGTCCACAACAGGTGAGGGAAGTTGAACTGTTATATGTAAATAGCACAAAAGTTCATCCAATAAGGTAAAATGATAATGGAACTGGAAAAACATCAAACTGTTGCGCTTACCAGACGTAAGCCAAATATGAACAGATGGCTTAAACCCAGCCTGGGCCTTTAAACAGATGTCCTGGACGGATCAAGATAGTCGCACTCGTCTCACGTGCCCAGTCCATAGAGGTATTTATCCAAAAATATATAACACAAGCATAGCGTAATACTGATAATTTAATAAAACACTCAAAATGTGAAAAAAAGTGCAACACTCAACACAAAACTAATCATTAAGAGCCCTTGCACACTGGGGCGGGGGGCGGCGTCGGCGGTAAAACGCCGCTATTATTAGCGACGTTTTACCGTCGGTTTTACCCCCCGCTAGCGGCCGAGAAAGGGTTAAATACCACCGCAAAGCGCCTCTGCAGAGGCGCTTTGCCGGCGGTATAGCCGCGCCGTCCCATTGATTTCAATGGGCAGGAGCGGTAAAGGAGCGGTATACACACCGCTCCTTCACCGCTCCGAAGATGCTGCTGGCAGGACTTTTTTTACCGTCCTGCCAGCGCATCGCTCCAGTGTGCAAGCCCTCGGGGCTTTCACACTGGAATGACAGTAGCGGCACTTTCGGGGCGGTTTGCAGGCGCTATTATTAGCGCAATAGCGCCTGCAAACCGCCCCAGTGTGCAAGGGCTCTTATATCATAAATCATCCAAAGTTGGCGTTGCAACTAAGGATGGTGAGTGAGTGTCATGCAATCATGCAAGAAAGTGAAGCAGGGTGAGTTAAATAAAAGGTGAGATTCAGCAACACCCAATATCTGTGAAACAGATTCGGGTAATAACAAGACTGTACCCAATCACCCAAAATTGATGGCAAAAGAAAAAAAATATATAAAAATTCCTCTACCAAAAATACGTGGAAAAGGAAGAAACAAGAAGAACCCTTTATAGGCAGCACATCACATGCACAAGCTGCTTACCAGATAACAGATTCATATAGGCAAAATAACACACAACCCAGCGTGTAAATAAGATGGGATTACACCAGCGAACCTAGGGGATATTCTGCTTACCAGACATCCTCACAAAGTAGGCAGATGGGATGGAGCACAGATAGGCTCCTATCTGGCCAGGACGTGTCTACGCTGCTTCAATCAAGCCCAAGCTCAGCAGTGAGTTCCCCATTGAAAACGTCAGCGTGTGATGAAACGCGTCTGGGAGGGACGTACTGACGACACCACGTTTGCCCTGTGAGGACGGGAGAGTGTTTGAGTGCCGGCCGGCTCCATTTCTTGCTGTTTTAACTTCTTCCTATGTAAGTGTTACTCTACAATTGAATAAACCGGACCATACAGCATTATACTATTGGTGTTTTTTTACTTCTTATGCACTGCTGAGCTTGGGCTTGATTGGCCAGGACGTGTCTACGCTTCTTCAGATAGGAGCCTATCTGTGCTCCATCCCATCTGCCTACTTTGTGAGGATGTCTGGTAAGCAGAATATCCCCTAGGTTCGCTGGTGTAATCCCATCTTATTTACACGCTGGGTTGTGTGTTACTTTGCCTATATGAATCTGTTATGTGGTAAGCAGCTTGTGCATGTGATGTGCTGCCTATAAAGGGTTCTTCTTGTTTCTTCCTTTTCCACGTATTTTTGGTAGAGGAATTTTTATATGTTTTTTTCTTTTGCCATCAATTTTGGGTGATTGGGTACAGTCTTGTTATTACCCGAATCTGTTTCACAGATATTGGGTGTTGCTGAATCTCACCTTTATTTAACTCACCCTGCTTCACTTTCTTGCATGATTGCATGACACTCACTCACCATTAGGGATGAGCCGAACACCCCCCGGTTCGGTTCGCACCAGAACCTGCGAACGGACCGAAAGTTCGCACGAACGTTAGAACCCCATTGACGTCTATGGGACTCGAACGTTCGAAATCAAAAGTGCTCATTTTAAAGGCTAATTTGCATGGTATTGTCCTAAAAAGGGTTTGGGTCCTACCCCAGGGGACATGTATCAATGCAAAAAAAACTTTTAAAAACGGCCGTTTTTTCGGGAGCAGTGATTTTAATGATGCTTAAAGTAAAAAAAAAAAAAGTGAAATATTCCTTTAAATATCGTACCTGGGGGGTGTCTATAGTATGCCTGTAAAGTGGCGCATGTTTCCCGTGTTTAGAACAGTCCCTGCACCAAATGTCATTTTTAAAGGAAAAAATCTCATTTAAAACTGCTTGCGGGTTTAATGTCATGTCGGGTCATGGCAATATGGATGAAAATCAGTGAGACAAACGGCATGGGTACCCCCCCAGTCCATTACCAGGCCCTTTGGGTCTTGTATGGATATTAAGGGGAACCCCGCACCCAAATTAAAATAAGGAAAGGCCCTATATACTCTGAACAGCAGTATACAGGCGGTGCAAACAAGACAGGGACTGTAGGTTTGTTGTTAAGTAGAATCTCTTTGTAATTTTGAACGGGTACATTTTTAACGTGTTTAGCTCCAGCCAAAAAATCTTTTTTAAGCTTTTTGGAAAACATAGGGAAGGGTTATCACCCCTGTGACATTTGTTTTGCTGTCTTTCCTCCTCTTCAGAAGATTTCACCTCACTTTTTGTCCCAATGAAAAATGTTTTTTGAAAATTTGGGTTTTTTTGTGGAACAAGGATTGGAAAGCATCAGTGGAAAGGAGAAATTGTTTTCCCATATTAACTCTTACAGGAGAGAATTTCCCTTCCTAGGGGTAGATTTCATCTCACTTCCTGTTGTCTCCTTCAGTTTGCAAGTAGGAGTCGTTTGTAAGTTAGATGTTTGAAAGTAGGGTCCTGCCCTATATACTCAGCAGAAATTTGGGGCTTAGGTGTTGCTGTGGCCACAACACTGTAAGCCCTCACAGGGCCCTGCTGTGAAATATTAGATCAAGAATTGTAATTACGAGGGCGCATGCGCGGCAGCGGCTAAGATGGCCACCGGCTGCTAGAGCTCCGCTCCACCGCTACCCCTCGATCGCCACCATAGCGTCCTGAGCGAACCCCCAGGCACGAAACAGGGACATACTGGTGGGGGAAGCCCCCGAGAACATAACCTTTAAAACGGCGCTTGCCAGGAGAAACCTGACGGACCAGATGACGGCGGCAGCAGCTCCGGTCAGTTATGCCAAGATGGCGGCGGCCCCACGAGGCTCTCTCCTCAGCACAAGAGTTCAGGAGGAATCCATAGCGGATCAGGACGATCAGACCCCATCCTCCCCAGGTATGGACTTTCCCCCACTGCCTCAGACCTCTTCTCCCTCATCGACCGAGTCTTTGATGGGGCGGATGGGTGCTGGCTATCCCTCTACCCCTATGACAGACCCACACACAGGGATGCTATTAACAGTAACGGAAGCTTCTGCATCCATCCCTGCACCCACAGACTTCCCCTCCATGATGGAGGCTTTTACTCATTTACTCTCCAAAAGCCTGGCCCAGAACGCTGTTCAGATTACTTCCTCCATACATGCTGACTTACAGCAATTGGGGCAGAGGATTGATCACATTGAGCACAAAGCTGACCAGGCAGCATCCCGCATCAACCAAAACTCAGCCAGAATACAGGACCTACAGGACCAACTTGAATCTGCCTTCTCCAAAATCGACGACCTCGAGAATAGATCAAGACGGTACAATTTCCGTATTAGGGGTCTTCCAGAGACCGAAAAGGACACTCATGCTGCTGTCAAACGCCTGCTAAAAAACCTTATCCCTGACATCTCAGATCATCGTTTGGAGATTGACAGAGCGCACAGAGCACTACAGCCCCCACGTTCAGATGGTCTACCTCGCGATATAATCGTGAAGCCTCACTTTTATTCAGTTAAGGAGGAGGTCATGAAGAAATCCAGGGCCTCAGACGACCTCAAGTTGCTAGGCCACAGGATTCAAATATTTGCGGACTTATCCCCTTACACGGTTCAGAAAAGGCATTCCCTTAAACCGTTGATCCAATGTTTAATAGAGAAAGAAATTTCTTACCGATGGTCCTTCCCTCTGCGCCTCAATTTTGCTTATAAAAACAAGAACTTTGGCTTCTCTACCCTCCCTGAAGGAGAACGTCTGTTCCTCCAATTGGGTCTCATCTCTCACGACCCGTCACCCCATACGCAAAGCAGAAACACACCCGCTTCCACGAAACGTCCTCCTCCAGCAAGCCCACTACAACCCTCCTGGCTGAAGCAAGGGTATAAACGATCCAAAGAAAACTTCCCAACTTGATGTCGCATACATAGCAGGATCAGGGCCCTGGTCCGGTTTCTCTCTTTTGGCCGCACCGGCCTGATTCGAACTCTCAGACTCTTATTGTCCCTCCTCCCATCACGGGTCCTAAATTTGGAGGACCCCACCAAAACAGGAACTCTGTTATTTTCCCCTCCCCCCGAAGATACACCTCCCATCTTGGTTCGCGAACATCAGCACTTCGGTTCAGCGGATGCTTCCAGGATCTCCATATCGTAGCTGGACTTTGGACCTCGGGACCAGCATCGGTCATCACGGCCCAACTGGGACTTTTATTTTTCAGACTCATTTTTACAGATAGTGGGGGGAGGGGAGGGTCTGCTCTGGCTCTCAGGGGGTTAGGGGTCCACTCCCCTGGCACTCTGGGACTCGGGGTAACGACTTCCTGGGGCTATTGCCCTTATATGGGGATGTGGGGGAGGGGTACGGTTCATGGGAGGGAGGTATAGTCTGTTGTTAAAAAGGTTGGTATTAGCTGCTATTGGAGGGGTCCTCTCTTAATTTTCCAGACCCCTGGAAATTGCGCTACTGAGGGTTTTTGTTTTACTGCCTTCATATTCTTCTCAGGTATTTTTATTTTTAATTTTATTATCCTTTTTTTTTTTTTTGTTTTTGCTTTTCTTTATTTTTCATAGTACTTTCACTGGTTCGCTCTAACAGTTATAGCGAGGAGGAAATCCAGTTTTCTTCCTCCTCCACTATAGTTTGTTTTTCAAGGTGGCGGGGTAGAGGTGGCAACATTGCGCCTCCCCTAGGACCCAAAGGCAATTTTTTTTTGCCATTGGCTCCCTTACTGGTGCTTCCAGGAATGGTTCACCGGACTTCTCAGGATTTAGGGGTAAGGGGGAGTCTCCCGTCTTACCCTGGGATAAGGGGGACGCCTAGAGCCCTCCCAAGTTATATGCATTGTTTCTTGCACGTTCAATCACTTAGAATATTGAAGGTTAAACTAACGCTGGTGTCTTCTTTCCTTCTATTGCTCATCTTTTTCCTACTCTTCTCCCTCTTCCTGTTCCCCCACATTCACAGATGCAGAGTCCAGTCTCGGCCGCTCCTCCCAGGACCTAACAAGATAGCCTGGCGCTTACTCTATTACTTGGATCCCCCGGGCACTCGTCGGTCCAGTAGGTTCTTTATCTGCAGAGTACACCACATAACCCCACTGGATGGCTAACTCTACCATAGGGTCGGATTCCCTTAAGATCATCTCTCACAACACACAGGGCCTCAACTCCCCCACGAAACGTAGAAAGCTTTTTCAGCTCTACAAGTCCATGCACGCAGATATCCTCTTCCTACAAGAGACTCACTTCCCTTCCTCTTACAAACCCTCTTTCATACATCATCAATTCCCACAATTTTTCCTTGCCTCCGCCACAAATAAAACGAAGGGGGTTGCAATATGTTTTGCAAAACACATTAACTTAGCGGACTCAGAGGTTGTGTTGGACCCCCAGGGTCGTTACATCTTAGTCTCCGGGACTATAGATGGGGTGTTGTACACCTTTGTCTCATATTATGCCCCTAACAAGGGCCAGAAAACCTTTTTGGTCGCCCTGCTGGATAAGATACAACCACTTCTGAAGGGCACAGTATTTATTGGTGGGGACTCCAACACAGCATTTGACTTCGCACTGGACAAGTCAAGTTCCGGTATACCTAGACCCAAACGCCCGTCCAAGCAAAGTTCTAAAATAGCTAAACTCCTGCATGATAGGGGTTTAATAGACATTTGGAGGGAACTGAACCCACATTCTAAAGATTACACCCATTTTTCAGCCCCCCATAGCTCCTATGCCAGGATAGACCACATATTCACCAGCCCACACACGATCCCGCTGATCTTAAAATCCAAGATCGTGGACACCCCCCTGTCGGACCACTCTATGGTCACCCTAATCTCTAAAAGAGCCTCGGAACGCTCTAACTCCCCAAGATGGAGACTTCAGGAATCCATCTTAAGTGACCCCGTTCAATGCACCATCATAGAGGGAGCCATTAAGGATTATTTTGCCATAAATGCCACGGATGAGGTCTCCCCCGAGACCGTCTGGGCGGCACATAAAACAGTGCTTAGGGGGAAAATAATTCAAATCACGTCCCAGTTGAGGTCAGCACATAAAGCAGACACACGTAAACTCACAGCAGAATTCCAAGCTCTCTCAAAAGCTCACAAATTAAATCCGTCCCCTGAACTTTTAGACAAATTAGATAAGGCTCGAGCTCGGTTGAATATGATACTAACAACATCGGCAGAGAAACAACTTAGATGGTCGGGGGCCAAATTATATTCCCAAAAAGACAAAATAGGCTCCAAACTGGCAATAAAGCTTAGCCCCAAACCCAGATCTCTAGCATTCCCTAAAATAAAGGTTCGGTCCGGGGACCTTTCGCAGAACCCCGTTAAAATAATGGAGGCCTTTCTCCAATACTACGCGGACTTATATCAACCGCACCATCCTCATATCTCCAAATCACAACAGGAATTCCTGAATTCCATAGGCCTTCCCTCCATCTTGAAAGAACATAGCGATCTGATGGAGAGCCCCTTCTCCCAGACAGAAATCTTGGACACAATCAAAGCTTTGAAACTAGGCTCCGCCCCGGGCCCGGATGGATTTTCCACGGGATACTATAAAAAATTTGCTCCAACTCTAGCCCCGCACCTTGCAAAATTCTTTAATTCACTTAGGAAGGGTACCCCTTTAGGCTCAGATCTAAATACAGCCTATATCTCAATGATCCCCAAACCAGAAAAAGACCCCAGTGAGGTGGGTAATTATCGCCCAATATCATTAATCAATAATGACATTAAGATTCTTACAAAAATTATGGCAAACAGGTTATCAAGCTTTATCCCTTCATACATCCATAGGGATCAGGTGGGGTTTATTCCTAGACGACAGGGGACGGATCAGATCAGACGTACAATAGACATTATCTCACTGTTAAAGTCACACTGGGATGGAAGTCCTCCCCAATCCGGTTTCCTTTTATCAATAGACCTTCATAAGGCTTTTGATTCCATAGACTGGACTTATCTATTTGATACTTTACATAATTGGGGCTTTGGCCCAAACTGTCTGAATCTGATTCGTTCCCTGTATTCACACCCGTCAGCGCAGGTTCGCCTGATGGGCAGATACTCCACCTCGTTCCCCATAGGCAGGGGCACTAGGCAAGGATGTCCCCTTTCCCCACTCCTTTTTGCGATAGCGATCGAAACCCTAGCTATAGCTATTAGGTCAAATCCAGACATTAAGGGGGTTCAGTGCGGAGAGCAGGAACACAAATGTGCCCTCTACGCTGACGACCTTATGATATATGTAACCTCCCCGCTCATCTCCGTTCCGGAAATATACAAAACCCTCAATGCATTCAGCGCAGTTTCAGGCTTGAAGGTCAATATGGGCAAGTCCACAGCGTTAAACATTTCGGTCCCGGCCAATATTCTACCCCAACTCACGAGCACTTTTGACTTCCCGTGGGCTCCGAAATTCATTCGATATTTGGGAGTCAACCTCACAGCGGACATCGGGGACCTGTTTAAAACGAACTACATACCTATGTTTAGTAAATGCAGGGGTGAACTAGATAAATGGGCAAAGTGTGGTCTATCCTGGCTGGGAAGGGTCCATGCAGTCAAAATGACACTTCTCCCACGACTCCTGTACTTGTTCCGCTCCCTTCCCATCCCGATCAGGAAAAGTTATCTCCGAAAATTACAGTCGGAGATGATAGCTTTTGTTTGGGGTAGAAAGGGATATAGATGTCCATCCAGTATCCTACTACGTCTAAAATCCCAGGGCGGATTGGGGCTACCTGATCTCTGGGCATATTATCAAGCGGCACAATTGGCGCAATTGTCCATGTTATTCTCCCAAGGCCCAAAACCAGATTGGCTCGCTATAGAGAGAAGAGCGACCCCTCTTCACACCTTAGACTACCTCTTGTGGTGCGACCCCAAAGTCCGACCAGCAATCATGTCCCCCACTTTATCTCATTCCATCTCTCTCAGTACTAGACTGCTTAAGCAGTCATCTTTGGCCTCGCCAATGAAACCCCTCGCGCACATTTTCCATAACGCTGAATTCCCTCCGGGATTAAACATTAAAGCATTCAAATGGTGGACAGATAAAGGACTCTACCGCATAGGACACTTTCTCACGGCAACAGGTCCAATTACCTTAACTTACTGCCAGAACACTCTGGAGATGCCCGAATCCGAGAAAGGTTCACACAATTATCACATTTCCTTCATTCAATCTGGCACAACAATTTAAATTCTTTATCCATCGCTCCTTACGAACACTGGTGTGCTAATATTCAGGATCAGAAAGGGGGCATCTCCCTGATCTATTCGGCATTGATTACAAAATCGGACAAACCAGCCTACACAGGGTCCTGGGAGGAGGAGACCGACCAGACGAGGACAGCGGTAGATTGGCAAAATTATTGGATCTGCTCCTTTAAAGGTATATGCAACATATCGCTCATTGAAGCCAGCATTAAGGTCATTTCTAGGTGGTATTACGTTCCAGCCAGACTGGCGACGATGTTTCAGGGAACATCCCCCTTATGTTTCAGGGGATGCGAACTGGAGGGATCAATGTTACATATCTGGTGGTCTTGTCCCCGAATTAGATCCTTCTGGAGTAGAATTTTCAATATGATTAGGTCCTTATTCAAAGTACAGGTCTACCCCAATGTTTATTACGCCCTTCTCAACCAACATATACCAGGGTTATCGAAACAAGCGCAAGGCCTTTCATTCTTTATCTTACTAGGAGCTAAAATTACTTTAGATAAAAGTTGGAAAAAACCTTCGGTTTCCCTCAGGAGTTGTATTAATAAAATTTCATGGATTATGTCTCAAGAGCATCTCGTAGCTAAGCTTAACGATAAAGTAGGGAGATTTATGTCCACTTGGGAACCGTGGGCTACCTCCCAGAACATCAACCTCATACCAGGTTTGACAGGAGGAGGAACCCACCCCCCCCTTCCCTCTGGACTTAACTCTCTCTAACCCACCCTCCCCCTCTCTTGCTCCCTATCTCCTCCTACCTCGCTTTCCTTTTCACCCCCCTTTTGGACTCTCTTGTCCCTAGTTCTTTGCTTGCAAGCAGGGCGTTGAACCCCTTTTTTTCAAGGAACTCCCCGGTGGACTCCACTCGCCCATCGGAGGTTCATAACTATTATTGAAAATCTTTGGTTTATATTTCCTTCCACGGTAAGGTTTAGGTTCATAAGGGCCCCTCCGGTATTGTCTCCAACACTCTTCGTCTCACCAGACCCTAGAATCTGGGTTTGAGAAACGGGGTTCGCTACGCACACTCCCACAGAAAGTTCCCAGTGGGGTGGGATGTGCGTGGCACCCCAGATAGTTCTCCTTAAGTGACGGGAGAGCGGGAGGACTCTACAGGATCGGCCCTATCACCAGAACTGGTACACCCATATAGATGTATTCAAGTCTCTGTTTCTTTGTGCTTTAATCTTTGAGTGTTGCATTTAATGAATATGTTTTCTCAAGGTCTAAAAACATGTTGGGCTTTCCGCATGATGCCTTTCCTCGACATTTGTACCTTGATCATACTCTATCACTGTGTATGGATTCAAGGTCTGCTTTTACATGCTTGTATTCCTCTCTCTATGCAAAATCAATAAAAATATTTAAATAAAGAATTGTAATTACATGCCCCTGTTGAACAGGAGCTGAAAAATTAGGCCTTAGGCACTGGTGCCACAACACTGCAACCCCTCACAGACACTCTAGTTGGAACGCAGGAACGAGCCCTGCTGCAAAGTATTGCATCAAAAATTGTAATTACACGTCCCTGTTAGACAGGGGCAGAAAAATTGGGCCTTAGGCACTGGTGCTGGTGCCACAACACTGCAACCCCTCACAGACACTTCAGTTGGAATGCAGGAACGAGCCCTGCTGCAAAGTATTACATCAAAAATTGTAATTACACGCCCCTGTTAAACAGGGGCTGAAAAATTGTGCCTTAGGCACTGGTGGTGGCGCCCAGAACCAAAAATGTTCTTACAAGCTATCAGCGTGATGATTGAGGAGGAAGAGGATAATTACTCAGGGATAGTCACTCAGCATCAGCATAGGCAGTCTTTGAAGGGATCTGAGATTTCAAAAAAAATTATTCGGTTACATCAGCATCAGGTGCTTGGTAGCTGGTGGTGATCCAAGACTGATTCATTTTTATGAAGGTCAGCCGATCGACCGAGTCGGTGGACAGACGCACCCTGTGATCGGTTACAAAGCCTCCAGCAGCACTGAATGTGCGTTCCGAAAGAACGCTGGATGCAGGACAGGCCAGTAGCTCAATTGCATACTGTGCAAGCTCTGGCCAGTGATCCATCCTCAAGACCCAGTAACCCAGAGGATTTTTGGTGGGAAAGGTGTCCAAGTCTGATCTTGCCCCTAGGTATTCCTGCACCATGTAAAACAGACGCTGGCGATGGTTGCTGGAACCGATCATACCTTGGGGCTGCGGACCAAAAAATTGTCTGAACGCATCGGTCAGACGGCCACCTTCTCCACCGCTCCTTCTTTGACTGACTGAAGCTTCAGCAACACGTTGTCCAGAAACAGGAGTTTGTAACCTCCCAGTCTCTGGGAACGCATTGCACAGACCTTTCTGCAAGGCCTCCCGAAGATGTTTCATCCTCTGCTCCCTCTGCGATGGCAAGATAAGGTCCGCAACCTTACCCTTGTAACGTGGATCAAGGAGGGTTGCCAGCCAGTATTGGTCCTTCTCCTTGATACCACGAATACGAGGATCCTTACGCAGGCTTTGCAGGATCAGGGAGGCCATGCAGCGTAGGTTTGCTGAGGCATTCGGTCCGGAGTCCTCTGGGTCACTAAGGACGACAACGTCCGCAGCCACCTCCTCCCAGCCACGTACAAGCCCATGTGTTTCTTGGGACTGATCCCTTAAAGACTGCTGCTGATGCTGAGTGCCAGGCTCCACCTCCATACTGACACAATCTTCCTCCTCCTCGTCCTCTTCCTGTGTGATCGGCGGGCACGCAGGAACACTGTCTGGATAAAGGGGGCCTTGAGAGCTAAGGAAGTCCACCTCTTCCTGCCTCTGTTCTGCCTCAAGTGCCCTGTCCATTATTCCACGCAGCGTGTGCTCCAACAGGTGGACAAGGGGGACAGTGTCACTGATGCATGCACTGTCACTGCTCACCATCCTCGTGGCCTCCTCGAATGGTGACAGGACAGTGCATGCATCCCTGATCGTGGCCCACTGGCGTGGGGAAAAAAAAACAGGCTCCCCTGACCCTGTCCTGGTGCCATAGTCGCACAGGTACTCATTGATGGCCCTCTGCTGCGTGTGCAGCCACTGCAGCATGGCCAACGTTGAGTTCCACCTGGTGGGCATGTCACAGATTAGGCGGTTCTTGGGCAGGTTAAACTCCTTTTGGAGGTCCGTCAGCTGAGCACTGGCATTATATGACCGGCGGAAATGCACACAGACTTTCCTGGCCTGCCTCAGGACATCCTGTAAGCCCGGGTACCTGCCCAAGAACCGCTGCACCACCAAGTTAAGGACGTGAGCCAAACAGGGCACATGGGTCATTTGTTCCTGTCGGAGGGCAGAGAGGAGGTTGGTGCCATTGTCGCAAACCACCATTCCTGCCTTAAGTTGGCGTGGCGTCAACCACCTCTGAACCTGCCCCTGCAGAGCTGACAGAACCTCTGCCCCAGTGTGGCTCCTGTCCCCCAAGCACACCAGCTCAAGCACCGCATGGCATCTTTTGGCCTGCGTACTTACGTAGCCCCTTGAACGACTACGGAGCACCGCTGGTTCCGAGGAAGAGGCCATGGAGGAAGAAGAAGAGGAGGGGGTGGAGGAGAGAGGTGTGTCACAATCATTAGCATTTTGGAGGCGTGGTGGCGGAACAACCTCCAACACTACTGCACCTTGTCCTGCATCCTTCCCAGCTGCCAGCAGAGTCACCCAATGCGCCGTGAAACTTAGGTAACGTCCCTGTCCATGCCTGCTGGACCATGAGTCAGCGGTAATATGCACCTTACCGCTGACCGCCCTGTCCAGCGAGGCATGGACATTGCCTTCCACATGCCAGTAGAGAGCCGGAATCGCCTTCCGTGAGAAAAAGTGGCGTTTGGGTACCTGCCACTGAGGAACCGCACATTCCACAAACTCACGGAAGGGGGCAGAGTCTACCAACTGAAAAGGCAGCAGTTGAAGTGCTAGCAATTTTGCCAAGCTAGCATTCAACCGCTGGGCATGTGGATGGCTGGGAGCAAACTTTTTTCGGCGGTGCAGCAGCTGGGGCAGGGAAATTTGCCTGGTACAATCTGACGTCGGTGTACCAAAAGCAGATTGCCCACAAGTACTTGGCTGTGACACACCTAATTCTACACCTTCATTCCTCTCACTGCAGGTCTCAGAGAGGACTGGAGGTCTAGTGGGGTTGGAAATCTCAGCTGATGAGGAGCAAGGAGAGATCCTCTTTGTTCTTTGGTGTGGGTCTTTTAGATACGCTTGCCAACGAACTGCATGGCAGGTCAACATATGTCTGGTCAAGCATGTGGTACCCAAGCGGGAGATGTTTTGGCCACGCGAGATACGCTTGAGACATATGTTGCAAATAGCAGCGGTGCGATCTGATGCACTCGTCTCAAAAAAGGCCCACACCAAAGAACTTTTTGAATAACGCGCAGAGACTGCAGCGCCCTGCACATGTGGAGCTTTGGGGTGTAATGCAGTCAATGTGCTGCCCTTAGGCTGGCCCCTGGAGGGCATCCTGCCTCGTTGGTGATGTGCCGCCTCCTCCTCCTCCTCCTCCTCCTCCTCCTCTCTCCTATCAGGCACCCACGTTGAGTCAGTGACCTCATTATCCCCTCCCTCCTCATCACTGGAGCAAACCTGGCAGTATGCTGCAGCAGGGGGAGCATGACTGCCAGATTGCTGTCCTTCTTGGGCACCCCCTCTGTCCGTGCTCATGTTACTGCCTTCATCGAGCTCAGTATCATCATCAGAGCCTTCCAAACGCTGGGCATCCTCCTGGAGCATGTACCCAACACTGTGGTCAAACAGTTCGAGGGAATCCTCAGGAGGACATGGTGGAGCTAGGGAAGGAGTCACTGATGACATTGAGCTGAGGGAAGAGGCCGCTGCTTTGCCAGACAAAGCACCCTGGGTGAGAGAGGATGAGGAGGATGAGGACGGCTTGGTCATCCACTCGACCAAGTCTTCCGCATGTTGCGGCTCAACACGGCCAGCTGCCGAAAAAAAGGCCAAGCGTGTCCCATGGCCACGTGCTGATGAGGATGCACCGTCTCCACGACCAGCACTAGACACAGAGCCTGCTTGCCCTCTCTTATTGGCTTGTGACTGTCTGCCTCTCCTTCTTGGCCTTCCAGACATACTAATGGCCTGTAGCTGCACTAAGCTGGGATAGAACACCAGTAATTTTCTTCAGGTAGCTTTATATACTGTAACCAGACAAGCCTGCCTGTCAGTAGGAAGATAACAGGAACGGATATAGCTGAACACTGTGAGCAGGACGCACTGTACTAAATGTAAATAGTCTAGCTGCCTGACCGTGGTACTAATAGGATCAAATAGAACACCTGTAATTTTCTTCAGGTAGCTTTATATACTGTAACCAGACAAGCCTGCCTGTCAGTAGGAAGATAACAGGAACAGATCTAGCTGAACACTGTGAGCAGGACGCACTGTACTAAATGTAAATAGTCTAGCTGCCTGACCGTGGTACTAATAGGATCAAATAGAACACCTGTAATTTTCTTCAGGTAGCTTTATATACTGTAACCAGACAAGCCTGCCTGTCAGTAGGAAGATAACAGGAACAGATCTAGCTGAACACTGTGAGCAGGACGCACTGCACTAAATGTAAATAGTCTAGAAGATAACAGGAACGGATCTAGCTGAACACTGTGAGCAGGACGCACTGCACTAAATGTAAATAGTCTAGAAGATAACAGGAACGGATCTAGCTGAACACTGTGAGCAGGACGCACTGCACTAAATGTAAATAGTCTAGAAGATAACAGGAACGGATCTAGCTGAACACTGTGAGCAGGACGCACTGCACTAAATGTAAATAGTCTAGAAGATAACAGGAACGGATCTAGCTAAACTGAATACAGTGTATATATATATATATGCAACACCTGGGATGCATATATATACACAATACACTGTAAGTGCAGCTAACTGACTGACTGTTCTGCCTAATCTATCTAACTCAAATCAAATGACACTGTCTCTCTCTCTATCTCTCAGCACACCGGAACACACACTACACAGGGCCGCCGTCGTGTACTAAATCCCCTGAGCCATAATTGGCCAAAGCCTCCTTGGCTTTGGCCAATTACGGCACTCTGTTCAGGCGGCGCTGTGATTGGCCAAGCATGCGGGTCATAGTGCATGCTTGGCCAATCATCAGCCAGCAATGCACTGCGATGCCGCAGTGAATTATGGGCCGTGACGCGCCACACGAATTTGGCGCGAACGGCCCATATCGTTCGCAATTCGACGAACGGTCGAACAGCCGATGTTCGAGTCGAACATGGGTTCGACTCGAACACGAAGCTCATCCCTACTCACCATCCTTAGTTGCAACGCCAACTTTGGATGATTTATGATATTAATGATTAGTTTTGTGTTGAGTGTTGCACTTTTTTTCACATTTTGAGTGTTTTAATAAATTATCAGTATTACGCTATGCTTGTGTTATATATTTTTGGATAAATACCTCTATGGACTGGGCACGTGAGACGAGTGCGACTATCTTGATCCGTCCAGGACATCTGTTTAAAGGCCCAGGCTGGGTTTAAGCCATCTGTTCATATTTGGCTTACGTCTGGTAAGCGCAACAGTTTGATGTTTTTCCAGTTCCATTATCATTTTACCTTATTGGATGAACTTTTGTGCTATTTACATATAACAGTTCAACTTCCCTCACCTGTTGTGGACATTTATATGGGACTACAAGGACTATACTAAGAATACATATTCATTATTTTAGCGCGTTTTTTTTGTATATTGTTTTGTTTTGGTGTGCCTCACTTATAACCGCAGCTTTATTTTTATTTTTCCAAGCGCAGTTTTTCTTTTTTGATTTTATACTGCTGAACATGTTCTAGCAGTTTCCTGTGTACCCTTTCCAGATGCTGTTCCTTCCTTAGCAAATAGTCCAGATCAGGTTTAAGCTCTGAGACCCCTGCAAGACTAAGCACAGCCTCTTTGTATTCTCGCAGGTCCTCAAGGGTAGGTTCCCATTCATTGCCAAACACAAAATGATCTGTAAGGCTCTCCCACAGCAATCCAGGGCCGCCAAAGTCATATCCCTCTGGAGAGCATTCTGTTGCCTTCCCCTAAATATTCCTGGTCTGCGTGCCATTGCAGAGCTCGATAACGATTGTACAGCTCTAGCTCCTGCTGGACCGGCCTTTCAAACTCATTCACCCATTGCTCCTGGGGCCGCTTTCCCAGGAATGCCACCCGCAATGCCTGCTGGTCACTTTCCCATTGCTATGGGGTTGGAAAGCACTTGCCCTGTTGTATACCAGCGACCTGTGGGGCTTCAATCCAGAGTCCTACATGAATTTGCTGTCTGAGCGCCAGGTATTCATCTGCAGACACAGTCCTGGACTATGCTGAAAGGATGATCCGCAGCAGCCCCAGGAACTCTGATGCTAGATCCATATCTCCGGTGGGGTGACTGAAGTCTACTATCCTTATCTTGGATCCAGGGGGAGGTTTGGATGTCCCAGACTGCAGGAAGTGTCCCACTGCTTGGCACCAATGTAACGAAATGTCCCACACTCCTCTTGAGTGCTCTTGTCATATACCGCTTCCTTCCAGTCTGAATATAGATATCAGAACTTACAGCCACATGTTGTAACTAAAAAAAAACAGGCAAGACTAGCTCAGTTACAAAGCTGGAACATGGAAATGTTTTTTTCAACATAGGCACACAGAGATATTTAAACTTCTCATCAGTAGACTGTCTAATAAGCAGGGAGAGCTGTTGGGGGAATTCTCCCCCCTCCCCTCTCACAGCTAATCTACATAGACATATACATTCCATAATAATAGGTTGCTCACAAGGCAGTCAGACACAATAGAACTATGGGATACAGCCACACCTAACAAACACATAGCAACCCCCACCCCACCTCAAACCATCTAGCAATGGTCTCTGATGAACGGTGGACTTTAACTTAATTTATTCTTGAGGTCAGACTGGAGTTCTTGGTCACCCTGTGCCCCTAATAAACACAGGTTGTTTTACACATAGGAAGGGCTGGGTGAGCTGGACAAGGAGCTTCCAGTGCTCTCCAAGGTAACCTGGGTTCCACAAGCCCCCCGCTCAAAGTGACTCCTGTCACATGTGCCACTTTGTGTTGGTCTATCACATAAAATCCCAATAAAATACATTTACATTTTTGGTTGTAACATGACAAAATGTGGAAAATTTCAAGGGGTACAAATACTTTTTCAAGGCACTGTATGTACCAGGAGATTAGAAGTTTAGTGAAGTTCTAAGTAAAGAATAATGTTATGTAATAATTTTGTCCCAGAAGGTTTCTCTTTGTTCTCAGCACTGAGCAGATTATAAAACACGGGCTTTTATTATTGTTTGATTTGTAAGAAGATCTATAGCTAGACATATTGCTGCACAGGTGAGAGATGTAATATTTATAATATTATATACTAACAATGTGTCTGAGTATTGGGTTGTATTCTTTTTGCTGGGTTGTCAGTCAGCCCATATTTCCAGCAGGAATTTCTTTCTCTAATGTACATAGACCGGGGATAAAGAGAGGGTATAATCTTTTACTACTGAAAGATGTGACCAGTTATTGATTAATAACCCAGAACAGCAAAATTAAATCAGAGTTCTGGTAATGTGTTGATTGATAACAAGTAGATACTGTACATCTCTCCGTAGAAAAGAGGTCTCATTGCTTGTGTAGCCTAAGCTGGCCATACACTAGTAGAATTTGTTTTGTTCAATCCAATAGTGGAGTCAAATGTAAGTTCGTTTTTGACTGCAGTGATGAAAGAATTTCCAAGTTGCAGAATGGAAATGTTTTGCTCTGATGAACACATTTACAGTATAACATTGTGTGTTGTTTTGGCTTAGGAAAGTCCATTTATTCCAAAATCAAATGTTAAAAGTGAATTACATTTTTAAGAACTTTTGAATGACATTTGTCAAGCCATAGGATGTACTGAGAATTTTTGTGTGAATGTTTGTTTGAAATGATATTAGCATATGGCCATATTTAGGCTTGTTTAAAGAGACTCTGATATGAATGCACAAATCACAGCTTAGAATTGTGCAGTACACTTGTATTAATGGTGTGGCGAGCAGTGCTGTAAAACAAAAACATAAAAACAGAACAAGAAAAGTTTTATGCACTATACCGTGCGAACAGAAACAAATATTTAAGTGCCAATGTAATGATGATCAGATACTTTGTTCTTTACTTTCACAGTTTACATTTGAATTACTGTATAGTGTAAAAGTTTTTGTGTTTTTCATAGTGTTTTTGTTTTACAGTGCTGTTCATGTTCACCATGCTATTATTAGGAGTGTATTACACAGAGTATTTACTGTTTTTTAAAATTTTTATTGAATGGTCACATTAAATCTGCCTTCTATAACTGTGGAGTTTATTCTCACACTTACTTGAAAAATACTTTGATCTTAACATTCACATTGGTTCACAGAGTGCAGTAAATAAGAATTTCCTTATGTGTTTTCATGTTTTCTTTTGTTTTACACTACACCAATTAATAAGAGTGTATTATGTTGTGCATTAACATTTTATTAAATAGCTGCAGTGAGTTTGTATTTATTAGTTATGAGTGGAACATTATTTAAATATTTTATTAAAAAAAAACATTGTATTATTATTTTTTATAAATAAATTTGATCAATTTGAATTTTGTGTAGAGGACTGTGTTTTATACTGTTTTTATTTTAACAGTTTAGCACTACATACATAACTTCAATGAGGGTTCAATCGCAGATTGTAATAATAATAATTTTTAAAAGTTTTGCTACATTTTTTGTAAAATACTTTTCTCTAATTGTGCATTGTGCATGTTTTTCAATATTTAGATTAGTACTTTACTGGCAATTTAAGATTTTTTTCACATGATGATCCTGCAAGTAACACACTTCCTGTCCAAGGGCGACAATGCTGTCTCACCACACTGTATCTATAGAGGAGCAATGTTCTGTAGTCCATAGAAAGATAATTATGTTTGAGATTTCTGTGCAGCATTTTCAGCTCAATATAGGCAGTTAGGAGCTCAATGGATTTTTGACAGTTATGAAACAGATCTAACATTACACCCTCCAGTTGTATATTTAAAGCGGTTGTATGCCCTGAGCAAAAAAAACAAACTGTAAGGCAAAGGCATAATGAGCTAGTATGCACCACATATTAGCTCATTATGAAATACTTATCTTAGAACAAAGCGCTCGCATCACCTCCCGGTCACTGCTGAGAGAGCTGACATGTTCCCTCAGTGTTTCTTCCAGGTTCGCAGCTCCGGCACTGTGAGTGGCCAGAGCCACGATGATGTCACCCCCACGCATGCACAGGAGTCCTCCAATTTACGGCATGATCCGCTGGACCTTCAGAGCACATGCGGCACTGATGTCAGCGGCTGCATGCAGGGCGAATATCTCCTAAACTGTGCAGGTCTAGGAGATATTCATTTTACCTACAGGTAAGCCTTATTATAGGCTTACCTGCAGGTAAAAATCACCAAGCGGAGGATACAAGCGCTTTAAGACCAAAAAGTAGGAAATTCATTGTTAGAGGTTAAACTCTTCACTACTGAAAGACTTTGCTTGCTGTTAGTCATCTCATTAATATTGCATTGAATCAGGGAGCTTAAGTAACCAAAACTGCAGTGTTTATCCTTATGACACATCAAAGGAAGCACCTCCATGGTTAACAGAGGACAGAATTAAAATTAGACTTGGGAAACTTAACATGAATAAATCACTGGGACCAGATGGCTTGCATCCGAGGGTACTTAGGGAATTCAGTCAAGTAATTGCAAGACCATTGTTCCTAATTTTTACTGACAGTCTTCTGACTGGAATGGTACCAGTTGATTGGAGAAAAGCCAATGTAGCACCAATATTTAAAAAGGGCCCAAAATACATCCCTGGGAATTACAGTCCAGTTAGCCTAACATCAATATTATGCAAGCTCTTGGAGGGGATGATAAGGGACTACATACAAGATTTTAGTAACGAGAACAGTATCATTAGCAGAAATCAGCATGGATTCATGAAGAAGACGTGGACGTGGCCCGTAGGCCCCTGGACGTGGTGTATCTGGATTTTTCAAAAGCATTTGACACAGTTCCTCATATACGTTTACTGTACAAAATAAGGTCCTTTGGCATGGACCATAGGGTGAGTACATGGATTGAAAACTGGCTACAAGGGTGAGTTTAGAGGATGGTGATAAATGGGGAGTACTCGGAATGGTCAGGGGTGGGAAGTGGGGTCCCCCAGGGTTCTGTGCTGGGACCAATCCTATTTATTTTGTTCATAAATTACCTGAAGGATGGGGTAAACAGTTCAATCTCTGTATTTGGGGACAATACTAAGCTAAGTAGGGCAATAACTTCTCAGCAGGATGTGGAAACCTTGCAAGAAGATCTGAACAAATTAATGGGGTTGGCAACTACATGGCAAATGAGATTTAATGTAAAAAAATGTAAAATAATGCCTTTAGGTGGCAAAAATATGAATGCAATCTATACACTGGGGGGAGAACCTCTGGGGGAATCTAGGATGGAAAAGGACCTGGGGGTCCTAGTAGATGATAGGCTCAGCAATGGCATGCAATGCCAAGCTGCTGCTAACAAAGCAAACAGAATATTGGCATGCATTAAAAAGGGGATCAACTCCAGAGATAAAACAATAATTCTCCCGCTCTACAAGACTCTAGTCCGGCCGCACCTAGAGTATGCTGTCCAGTCCTCAGGAAGGATATACTGGAAATGTAGCGAGTACAAAGAAGGGCAACTAAGCTAATAAAGGGTCTGGAGGATATTAGTTATGAGGAAAGGTTGCGAGCACTGAACTTATTCTCTCTGGAGAGGTGATATGATTTCAATTTATTAATATTGTACTGGTGACCCCACAATAGGGATAAAACTTTTTTGATGTTGGGAGTTTAACAAGACACGTGGCCATTCATTAAGATTAGAAGAAAAGAGGTTTAACCTTAAACTACAGAGAGGGTTCTTTACTGTAAGAGCAGCAAGGATGTGAAATTCCCTTCCACAGGCGGTGGTCCCAGCGGGGAGCATCGATAGTTTCAAAAAACTATTAGATAAGCACCTGAACGACCACAACATACATGGATATACAATGTAATACTGACATATAATCACACACATAGGTTGGACTTGATGGTCTTGTGTCTTTTTTCAACCTCACCAACTATGTAACTATGTAAGTGCTCTGTAAATAATGCAACTGGCAGCATATACAATAGACTATAATCAGACTTCTAAGCTGAATAATTATTCTGGTACAATGATTCAGAAGACAAGTCAGAGACTCTTTGTAACACTCACCTTCACCTGGCATCCTCTCGCCCTTTTGGTGTGGATGCATTAGTATCACACCACGTATTTTGTTTCATTCATTGTAAACCTTATTGAACACAATACACTTGAAAGTTTTTGTCACCTTTTAACATTTTCATTTTATTTATTTCTATTTTCCACTTTTGTTTGCCCGTTTTGTGGTTTGGGCATGAACTGTTCACGTGCACACCCTTTACATATATTTGATTTAACACACATATGTTTTTTATATAAACTTTTTTTATGACATGCATCTTTTCAAATGGATTATATTAATTCGGCCGTCATAAGCGGTTACTATACACACACATGAACCTACTTCCTCTGTTCATCTTGCTGACACAATATCATTGTGTCACTCTTTACTGTTTATAACATACCCAGATCATCTGTTGTATGCCAAATACTAAGATGATTGTGAGAACAATGCACAATTTACCATCGCAATTAAATAGAAAATGATATACCATGTACGGCGTGACTTGTTGACATGGTTTCTCTTATATAGGGATTGAATATAAACTTCCCAACCCCTCTATGGAGAAAAAACCTAGATTATATACTAAGTTAACATTCAAACAACCCCGGCAGCGCACGGAGGGGGACTCCTTTCATTAAAGATTCTGCCCCTCTCACAATGTCCTAAAAAACTACCCTTACCTCTTTGGTATGCTGAGTATGTACAATTACAATTTTCAGGTGCTTCTGCCCATTTGATTCCCTGTTGGGGGGCCGTTAAACATGTGACCACTTATAAGCCTCACAGATCGGGGTCGCCCCTTTGGGTTGAGGGTGTGGACAGGCTCTCAGTGGGTCCGGGATCGCACTTGAGGGGATTATCTGGTTTTAAAGAAGTCTCTGGTTAAGCGAGTCTTCCTGGCTGAAAGGGTAAATACACTGTGATTACATAAATCAAACATGAAACAATGTATACGTAATAAATGAGACTGTATTGGATATCAAATTATATGACAAATTAGAATATTGAAATTTGTCCTCTTGATGTATTTATAAAAATGTAAGAACATCCTGAAGAAGACCATAACCAATAAGTCAAAATGCATTGGGGCATTTCCATACATCGAAAGGTGCAATTCCAAGTGTAACAATGTATCACCCTTGATACATTAGCCTAATTTGTCTCGCCTTGTATATACCAGATCTCATATTTTAATTATTTTTTATATACGTTTTGTGTCTAACCATTTTTTGAAATAAAAATCTGTGATTTTCACAAAATACTTGACTCCTGTTTGCCGCTAAAAAGCCCCGTGGGGAACCTTCCACTTTTTTTCAAAGACTTTAATTGGGGTGTGCAGCCCTCTCAGACTCTCACATATGTGTCGCTCTATGGTATACAAGTTTCCTTTAACCTTCAAGATACAATGGCTGGTAAAAGACGATATGGATTTGTGATTTTACTTACTGCATGTGTATAAAACGTTTACATAAGGAACGGGAATTACTTTTTTTAAATGACCACTTTGTTTCACATTTGGATAATTTCTGAATAAAGATTTATTTTTAATTATACATATTAGATCTTGTATATATGAGCACTTTATGTACTTTAGTTATATATGACATGCATGTTTACCAATAACAAAACAATGATCTTAAACAACAAATCCCCTTTTTACATACACAGGTTTTGTGAAGAAATACATTTAGTTTCTGTGTAGAAATGTGGCTATGTCCTATGGAAAACATTACATCTCCTATAGATGTGCACATTTTGCCCTTTTTCATGAAAACTGGAAACACATTGATCATCTTTAGCACTGTCTACTTTTTCTTCATCTATTTAATTGGAATGCTGATGAACATAATTATCATTGCAGTGATATGTTTGGACTTTCATTTGCACACCCCAATGTATTTATTTCTCTGCAACTTGTCTGTTATTGATATGTGTTATACAACTGTTACCATTCCAAAACTTCTCTACATCTTACTTTCTGGAAATAATACAGTGCCATTTACACAATGCTTTATACAAATGTATTTAGTGGTGATAGCGGACAGTGTTGAGGTAAACATTCTATTTATAATGGCATATGACCGATATGTCGCAATTTGTCACCCTTTGCACTATCATCATATACTTAACAAGAAAATCTGCATATTAATAATAATAGTCATCTGGATTGGTGGGAGTTTAAATTCTTCTTTTGTTACAAGTTCAGTCATAAAAATTATTTTCTGTTCTTCTGTTACCATTCATCAGTTTTTCTGCGATGCTAAAGCTCTCGTCAACATTTCTTCCAGTGGTACAGAAATGTTTTACATTTTCATGTATGCAGAGTGTTTAGTATTTGGGCTCTGCCCAGTTATGTGCAATTTGATGTCCTATGTAAAAATTATCAGGGTCATACAACGCATAAAATCTAAGGATGGCCGAAGTAAAGTCTTTTCCACCTGTTCATCCCACCTCATTGTTATGGTCATCTACTATGGATCTGCTGTATCTGTATACATGACCCCACCATCAGATCATTATGACCTCCTGGAACAGATCTTAACCATATTCTACACCACAGTGGTCCCCATGTTGAACCCCCTCATATACAGTCTACGAAACAAAGAAGTGAAGAATTCTTTCCGTAAACTGGTGTTGTAACATTCACAAGCAGAGATGAGATTTGAGTTTATCACTATCATGGACTCATTTCAAATTCTGCATTATTGAGATTAAAGGAACTTAAGAACTTGGGAATTTGCCAGACTAAATTCTTTGTAACCATAATGTATTACCTGGTCCTTTGGTTTATAAGCCAGTCCCTCTCACTATAAAACGGTAAATTCACAGCATCTACAGCAGGGGTCGGCAACCTATGGGCCGCACCTGGCCCCCCGCCGCTAAATGTCTGGCCCGTCAGTGCATGTGATGAATTCATGTGCACCCGGCCTGCTGACATTTTAACCCCTTCACACCGACCGTACGCAAATATGAGGCCTCAGCTTGAAGGGGTTGTAACCGTTTTAAGAGCCAGTGGTTGGCTTTCTTGGGATAACAACCGATGCGACTAAGAAGCCACTCGGTTGTTATCCAAAAGCAGCGGGAGGGGACATCCCTGTCCCACCTGGCAGGCCAGAGTAACCAGCCAGCACGATTGGAATCAGCTTTGATCGGGTCTCATGTCTAGTAACCCAGAAGCAATGTCATGACATCACTTCTGGTTTGCAGAACACTTAAAGGCGCCAAATTTAAACAAAATAACATCATTCAAAACAGCCAAACTTGGCGTTTTGAACGTTTTTAAGTGCAAAGGAGGGATTTGGGGTCTTATAGACCCCAGATACATCCATAAAGAGTACCTGTCACTGCCTATTACTGTCACAGGGATGTTTACACAGCAGTAAAAGTTTACAGCAGTAAAAGTGACCAGAATTATTTTTTTAAAGGGACAGTGTAAAAAAAAAAAAAAAGTGTAAAGGACCCCAGCCCTCCATTTTTACACAGCTGGGGGGCTGTGTAATATGCAGGGGGGCTCTGTAATGCAAAGAGGTCCAGAGATACAGGGGCTGTGTAATGTAAAGAGGTCAAGAGGTGCAGGGGACTGTGTAATGTAAAGGGGCCAGAGGTGCGGAGGTTTTGTAATGTAAATGGGGCCAGAGGTGCGGGGGCTGTGTAATGTTATCTTCATTTATTAGCAGATGACTGCGACCCTCCATGCATTGAATCTGGCCCTTAAGTGGGAAAAGGTTGCTGACCCCGATCTACAGTATGTGCATCTATGTGTAGAAGTTGCTTTAGCTGTGATTAGGGATGAGCTTCGTGTTCGAGTCGAACCCATGTTCGACTCGAACATCGGCTGTTCACCCGTTTGCTGAACTGCGAACGATATGGGCCGTTCGTGCCAAATTCGTGTGGCGCGTCACAGCCCATAATTCACTGCGGCATCGCAGTGCATTGCTGGCTGATGATTAGCCAAGCATGCACTATGACCCGCATGCTTGGCCAATCACAGGGCCATCAGTAGAGAGAGCTGTAATTGGCCAAAGCCAGGGTGGCTTTGGCCAATTATGGCTCAGGGGGTTTAGAACACGCCCCACACTATATAATGCCGCCTGCACGGTGGCCCTGTGTAGTGTGTTCTGGCGTGCTGAGAGATAGAGAGCGAGAGAGACAGTGTCATTTCATTTGAGTTAGCTAGATTGGGCAGGACAGTCAGTCAGTTAGCTGCACTTACAGTGTATTGTGTATATATATGCATCCCAGGTGTTGTATATATACATACACTGTATTCAGTTTAGCTAGATCCATTCCTGTTATCTTCCTACTGACAGGCAGGCTTGTCTTGTTACAGTATTTACAGCTACCTGAAGAAAATTGCTGGTGTTCTTTTGATCCTATTACTACCACAATCAGACAGCTAGACTATTTACAGTTAGTGTAGTGCGTCCTCCTCACAGTGTTCAGCTAAAGCTACAAGTTAGTGTAGTGCAACCTCTGCACAGTGTTCAGCTAAAACTACAAGTTAGTGTAGTGCACAGTGTTCAACTAAAGCTACAAGTTATGGTAGTGCATCCTCCTCACAGTGTTCAGCTAAAGCTACAAGTTAGTTTAGTGTGACCTCTGCACAGCGTTCAGCTAAAGCTACAAGTTAGTTTAGTGTGACCTCTGCACAGTGTTCAGCTAAAGCTACAAGTTAGTGTATATGCAAACGAGAAAATCCGGACAGCCGCACTCCAGGAAATAATAATCCAAATTCCTTTATTTTAAAATCAGAAACACATCAGATACAGGCCATCATGGACAGAATGTACAGATCATGGGCTAACGCAATTCGCACTTATCCAAGTGCTTACTCATATCCAAGTACTTACTCATAGCTCATGAGGCTAAGTGCGAAATGCGTTAGGCCATGATCTGTACATTCTGTCCATGATGTCCTGTATCTGATGTGTTCCTGATTTTAAAATAAAGGAATTTGGATTATTATTTCCTGGAGTGCGGCTGTCCGGATTTTCTCGTTTGCATATAGCCTCTACCAGCACTAGCCAGCACCTGGAACCTCTCATCTCTGGAGAGCAAGATCAGCTTTACACCTGGTGATACTCAAACTAGTGCAGGGATAACCTTTGTCTTACAAGTTAGTGTAGTGCGTCCTCCTCACAGTGTTCATCTAAAGCTACAAGTTAGTGTGGTGCGACCTCTGCACAGTGTTCAGCTAAACCTACAAGTTAGTTTAGTGTGACCTCTGCACAGTGTTCAGCTAAAGCTACAAGTTAGTGTAGTGCATCTTCTGAACAGTGTTCATCTAAAGCTACAAGTTAGTGTAGTGCGTCCTCCTCACAGTGTTCAGCTAAAACTACAAGTTAGTGTAGTGTGACCTCTGCACAGTGTTCAGCTAAAGCTACAAGGTAGTGTAGTGCGTCCTCTGAACAGTGTTCATCTAAAGCTACAAGTTAGTGCAGTGCGTCCTCCTCACAGTGTTCAGCTAAAGCTACAAGTTAGTGTAGTGCGACCTCTGCACAGTGTTTAGCTAAAGCTACAAGTTAGTATAGTGAGACCTCTGCACAGTGTTCAGCTAAAGCTACCTGTAGAAGGTTGGTGGTCTTTTCCTGATCCTATCACTACCGCAGGCAGCTAAAGTATTTACACGTTAGTGTAGTATATACGAAAAAAGAGAGCAAAGGGCGCGACTTTAAATGAGGCAGGGCAAGCACAAAAAATCAGGTAAAAAGCAGATTTTATTGTATTCCAAATGGTCATATATTCACATAGTTTTATTGCACATAGCTACTATTGTTACTCTATATTTCATCAAAGTATACATTCCAACAAGGACTTATATTTACAATTGCATGAACAGTTAAATAGCTAAAATCACAAGCAAGAGATATATGACACATTCAAGTGTCAAATGGAAGAGGTTACAGAAAGGAAAAAGTATGAAAATGGAACGTTCAAACATGATTATTTATGGGGTACGCCTATGGGTAGATGTAAGCTCTACGCGTTTCGGGACCTTAAAGTCACTCGTCAGGAGCAAAACCAAGGGTTACCTAGGAGTATGGAAAACAATCGTATTTAGAATGGGAAAAAACTTTAGAAATGTTTTTTTTTTTAAAAAGCAAAAATGGTGGATAAAGGTAGAGTATGTCCCCCACATAGTACACTTAACCCATCACACTTACACACATGTATTTGCGCACAGGCGGCGGGGCCCCGCAGGTCAGGCCAGCCAATGATTTTTTTTTCCCCCACTATTGGTTTATTTATGCAAATTGTCCTTTGCAAACTTGTTCCCATATTATCAACTTGATGCCTTTTCTTCTCCGTGTATTTGGTTTAATTATGCACACTGTGTCTGCGCATGGTTGGTCAGGCCGTCATTTGTCCGGGTCGTGCCTCCGTTTCACGTCCCGGAGCTGCGACTCGCGCTGGGGGTCTCCTCTCCCCCTTGATGTGACGTGGGGGGGAGGGGCTTCCTCTACTGCGCGTCGACGTCATGCCGCCCGTGCCGGCGGCTTGGCGTCCTTGTGGCATACATAATGCCGGCCGGTTAGCATACTAACTCCAGCATTCAGAGGGGCTTGTCATGACGTTTGTGGTGGAGTGGCTTGGTTGGTCTGGCCATCCTCACCACTGCGCCTCCCTCACCCCTATCTTTCGCTGGTGCATGACGTTGGGGGCCCTTCTGTGGTGGCGCCTCCCGCCTGAGTCTCCCCTTGATTTGGGTCCCCCACTTTGTTATTTTCCGGCCACCTCCCTTTCTTGGCACTCCTACGCATCATGGCATTCTTGCCTCCACTCACTATGCAGCAGGTAAATTTTCCTTTCACCACTCTCAGCATTTCCTCTACTTTTTCTCCCCTTTTTTTCCCCAGTCTCTCCTTTTTCTTGTTCGTTTTTCACTTTCCCTATGTTTCCTTTTCTTCCCTTTCCTTTCACTTCAT
The DNA here is from genome assembly GCA_037952835.1 of Lithobates septentrionalis. Taxonomy (NCBI): domain Eukaryota; kingdom Metazoa; phylum Chordata; class Amphibia; order Anura; family Ranidae; genus Lithobates; species Lithobates septentrionalis. Next base: position 2,364,508 of record JBBDGP010000254.1, read on the forward strand.
CTCACTTATCCCTCAATTTTGTTATCAGTTTATTATACATGTCACTTATTTATATGTTTTTTCACAGGCTCAGTCTCTCTGGGGACCACTGCCCCACTCACCATTTTATTTTCATCTCATCACTCACCTTTGCTATTTCCCTCTGTGACCCGTCTGGGGTGGTGCTTGGGCTGATGGTGTGCCGCCCGGTTGGGCCCCCTCAGCTCCGGGACGTGGTATCATTGGCTGGCCTGACCTGCGGGGCCCCACCGCCTGTGCGCAAATACATGTGTGTAAGTGTGATGGGTTAAGTGTACTATGTGGGGGACATACTCTACATTTACACACCATTTTTGCTTTTAAAAAAAAAAAAAAAATTCCTAAAGCTTTTTCCCATTCTAAATACGACTGTTTTCCATACTCCTAGGTAACCCTTGGTTTTTCTCCTGACGAGTGACTTTAAGGTCCCGAAACGCATAGAGCTTACATCTACCCATAGGCGTACCCCATAAATAATCATGTTTGAACGTTCCATTTTCATACTTTTTCCTTTCTGTAACCTCTTCCATTTGACACTTGAATGTGTCATATATCTCTTGCTTGTGATTTTAGCTATTTAACTGTTCATGCAATTGTAAATATAAGTCCTTGTTGGAATGTATACTTTGATGAAATATAGAGTAACAATAGTAGCTATGTGCAATAAAACTATGTGAATATATGACCATTTGGAATACAATAAAATCTGCTTTTTACCTGATTTTTTGTGCTTGCCCCTGTGTGCCTGATTTAAAGTCCCGCCCTTTGCTCTATTTTTTCGTATATATTGAACCGGGATGGAGGAGGGGATTGAACGCCCCCTATCAAACCTCATTTAAAGTCCCAAAATTTCTGTTTTGTTTTTAATATTAATTAATGTTAGTGTAGTGCAACCTCTGCACAGTGTCCAGTTAAAGCTACCTGTAAAAGGTTGGTGGTGTTTTCCTGATCCTATCACTACCGCAGGCAGCTAAAGTATTTACACGTTAGTGTAGTGCGACCTCTGCACAGTGTTCAGCTAAAGCTACCTGTAGAATGTTGGTGGTGATCTCATACTGTAGGCAGGCATTTGATTTTGCTAGCTGCAGTATCAGTATATATATATATATATATACACATATATATACAGTGGCTTGCGAAAGTATTCGGCCCCCTTGAACTTTTCAACCTTTTGCCACATTTCAGGCTTCAAACATAAAGATATAAAATTTAATTTTTTTTGTGAAGAATCACCAACAAGTGGGACACAATTGTGAAGTGGAACGAAATCTATTGGAGATTTTAAACTTTTTTAGCAATTAAAAAACTGAAAAGTGGTGCGTGCAAAATTATTCGGCCCCTTTACTTTCAGTGCAGCAAACTCACTCCAGAAGTTCAGCGAGGATCTCTGAATGATCCAATGTTGTCCTAAATGACTGATGGTGATAAATAGAATCCACCTGTGTGTAATCAAGTCTCTGTATAAATGCACCTGCTCTGTGATAGTCTCAGGGTTCTGTTGAAAGCGCAGAGAGCATCATGAAGACCAAGGAACACACCAGGCAGGTCCGTAATACTGTTGTGGAGAAGTTTAAAGCTGGATTTGGATACAAAAAGATTTCCCAAGCTTTAAACATCCCAAGGAGCACTGTGCAAGCGATCATTTTGAAATGGAAGGAGTATCAGACCACTGCAAATCTACCAAGACCTGGCTGTCCCTCTAAACTTTCAGCTCAGACAAGGAGAAGACTGATCAGAGATGCAGCCAAGAGGCCCATGATCACTCTGGATGAACTGCAGAGAACTACAGCTGAGGTGGGAGAGTCTGTCCATAGGACAACAATCAGTCGTACACTGCACAAATCTGGTCTTTATGGAAGAGTGGCAAGAAGAAAGCCATTTCTCAAAGATATCCATAAAAAGTCTCGTCTAAAGTTTGCCACAAGCCACCTGGGAGACACACCAAACATGTGTAAGAAGGTGCTCTGGTCCGATGAAACCAAAATCGAACTTTTTGGCCACAATGCAAAACGATATGTTTGGCGTAAAAGCAACACAGCTCATCACACTCAACACACCATCCCCACCGTGAAACATGGTGGTGGCAGCATCATGGTTTGGGCCTGCTTTTCTTCGGCAGGGACAGGGAAGATGGTTAAAATTGAGGGGAAGATGGATGCAGCCAAATACAGGACCATTCTGGATGAAAACCTGTTGGAGTCTGCAAAAGACCTGAAACTGGGACGGAGATTTATCTTCCAACAAGACAATGATCCCAAACATACAGCAAAATCTACAAAGGAATGGTTCACAAATAAACGTATCCAGGTGTTAGAATGGCCAAGTCAAAGTCCAGACCTGAATCCAATCGAGAATCTGTGGAAAGAGCTGAAAACTGCTGTTCACAAACGCTCTCCATCCAACCTCACTGAGCTCGAGCTGTTTTGCAAGGAAGAATGGGCAAGAATTTCAGTCTCTCGATGTGCAAAACTGATAGAGACATACCCCAAGCGACTTGCAGCTGTAATCGCAGCAAAAGGTGGCTCTACAAAGTATTAACGCACGGGGGCCGAATAATTTTGCACGCCCCACTTTTCATTTTTTTATTAGTTAAAAAAGTTTCAAAAATCCAAAAGATTTCGTTCCACTTCACAATTGTGTCCCACTTGTTGGTGATTCTTCACAAAAAATTAAAATTTTATATCTTTATGTTTGAAGCCTGAAATGTAGCAAAAGGTTGAAAAGTTCAAGGGGGCCGAATACTTTCGCAAGGCACTGTATATATATATATATATATATATATATATATATATATATATATATATATATATATATATATATATATATATATATATATATATATATATATATATATATATATATATATATATATCCCAGCTTAGTGCAGCTACAGGCTATTAGTATGTCTGGAAGGCCAACAAGGATAGGCAGACAGTCACAAGCCAATAAAAGAGGGCAAGCAGGCTCTGTGTCTAGAGGCAACGGTGCTGGTCGTGGAGACGGTGCATCCCCATCAGCACGTGGCCGTGGGACACGCTTGGCCTTTTTTTCGGCAGCTGGCCATGTTGAGCCGCAACATGCGGAAGACTTCGTTCGAGTGGATGACCAAGCCGTCCTCATCCTCCTCATCCTCCCTCACCCATGCTCAGGGTACTTTGTCTGGCAAAGCAGCTGCCAACGCGGCCTCTTCCTTCGGCTCAAAGGCATCAGTGACTCCTTCCCTAGCCCCACCATGTCCTCCTGAGGAGTCCCTCGAACTGATTGACCACAGTGTTGGGTACATGCTCCAGGAGGATGCCCAGCGTTTAGAAGGCTCTGATGAGGATACTGAGCTAGATGAAGGCAGTAATGTGAGCACGGACAGAGGGGGTGTCCAAGAAGGACAGCAATCTGGCAGTCATGCTCCCCCTGCTGCAGCATACTGCCAGGTTTGCTCCAGTGATGAGGAGGGAGGGGATGATGAGGTCACTGACTCAACGTGGGTGCCTGATAGGAGAGAGGAGGAGGAGGAGGCACATCACCAATGAGGCAGGATGCCCTCCAGGGGCCAGCCTAAGGGCAGCACACTGACTGCATCACACCGCAAAGCTCCACATGTGCAGGGCGCTGGTGTCTCTGCGCGTTATTCCAAAAGTTCTTTGGTGTGGGCCTTTTTTGAGACGAGTGCATCAGATCGCACTGCTGCTATTTGACTCTGTCCCCTTCCGTGAGTTTGTGGAATGTGCGGTTCCTCAGTGGAAGGTACTCAAATGCCACTTTTTCTCACGGAAGGCGATTCTGGCTCTCTACCGGCATGTGAAAGGCAATGTCTTGGCCTCACTGGACAGGGCGGTCAGCGGTAAGGTGCATATTACCGCTGATTCATGGTCCAGCAGGCATGGACAGGGACATGACCTAAGTTTCACGGCGCATTGGGTCACTCTGCTGGCAGCTGGGAAGGATGCAGGACAAGGTGCAGTAGTGTTAGAGGTTGTTCCACCACCACGCCTCCAAAATGCCACTACTAATGATTGTGACACACCTCTCTCCTCCACCCCCTCCTCTTCTTCCTCTACGGCCTCTTCCTGTGCTTTGTCCTCGGAACCAGCGGTGCTCTGTAGCCGTTCAAGGGGCTACGCAAGTACGCAGGCCAAAAGATGCCATGCGGTGCTTGAGCTGGTGTGCTTGGGGGACAGGAGCCACACTGGGGCAAAGGTTCTGTCAGCTCTGCAGGGGCAGGCTCAGAGGTGGTTGATGCTATGCCAACTTTAGGCAGGAATGGTGGTTTGCGACAATGGCACCAACCTCCTCTCCGCCCTCCGACAGGGACAACTGACCCATGTGCCCTGTTTGGCTCACGGCCTTAACTTGGTGGTGCAGCGGTTCTTGGGCAGGTACCCGGGCTTACAGGATGTCCTGAGGCAGGCCAGGAAAGTCTGTGTGCATTTCCGCTGGTCATATAATGCCAGTGCTCGGCTGGCAGACCTCCAAAAGGAGTTTAACCTGCCCAAGAACCGCCTAATCTGTGACATGCCCACCAGGTGGAACTCAACGTTGGCCATGATGCAGCGGCTGTACACTCAGCAGAGTACCTGTGCGACTATGGCACCAGGACAGGGTCAGGGGAGCTTGTTTTTTTTTCCCCATGCCAGTGGGCCATGATCAGGGATGCATGCACTGTCCTTTCACCATTTGAGGAGGCCAGGAGGATGGTGAGCAGTGACAGTGCATGCATCAGTGACACTGTCCCCCTTGTCCACCTGTTGGAGCACACGCTGCGTGGAATAATGGACAGGGCACTTGAGGCAGAACAGAGGCAGGAAGAGGAGGACTTCCTTAGCTCTCAAGGCCCCCTTTATCCAGTGTTCCTGTGTGCCCGCCGATCACACAGGAAGAGGACGAGGAGGAGGAGGATTGTGTCAGTATGGAGGTGGAGCCTGGCACTCAGCATCAGCAGCAGTTATTAAGGGATCATTTAGAGTCCCAAGAAACACATGGACTTGTATGTGGCTGGGAGGAGGTGGCTGAGGATCATGTCGTCCTTAGTGACCCAGAGGACTCCGGACCGAATGCCTCAGCAAATCTACACTGCATGGCCTCTCTGATCCTGCAAAGCCTGCGTAAGGATCCTCGTATTCGTGGTATCAAGAAGAAGGACCAATACTGGCTGGCAACCCTCCTTGATCCACGTTACAAAGGTAAGGTTGCGGACCTTATCTTGCCATCGCAGAGGGAGCAGAGGATGAAACATCTTCGGGAGGCCTTGCAGAAAGGTCTGTGCAATGCGTTCCAAGAGACTGGTAGGTTACAAACTCCTGTATCTGGACAACGTGTTGCTGAGGCTTTGGTCAGTCAAAGAAGGAGCTGTGAAGAAGGTGGCCGTCTGACTGATGCGTTCAGACAATTTTTTAGTCCGCAGCCCCAAGGTATGATGGGCTCCAGCAACCATCGCCAGCGTCTGTTTTACATGGTGCAGGAATACCTAGGGGCAAGATCTGACTTGGACACCTTTCCCACCGAAAATCCTCTGGGTTACTGGGTCTTGAGGATGGATCACTGGCTAGAGCTTGCACAGTATGCAATTGAGCTACTGGTCTGTCCTGCATCCAGCGTTCTTTCGGAACGCACATTCAGTGCTGCTGGAGGCTTTGTAACCGATCGCAGGGTGTGTCTGTCCACCGACTCGGTCGATCGACTGACCTTCATAAAAATCAATCAGTCTTGGATCACCACCAGCTACCAAGCACCTGATGCTCATGTAACTGAATCATTTTTTTTGAAATGTCAGATCCCTTCAAAAACTGCGTATGCTGATGCTGAGTGACTATCCTGTTATGCTGAGTAATTATCCTCTTCCTCAATGATCATGCTGATAGCTTGTAAGAACATTTTTGGTTCTGGGCGCCGCCACCAGTGCCTAAGGCCCAATTTTTAAGCCCCTGTTTAACAGGGGCATGTAATTACAATTTTTGATGCATTTCTTTGCAGCAGGGCTCGTTCCTGCGTTCCAACTAGAGTATCTGTGAGGGGTTGCAGTGTTGTGGCACCAACACCAGTGCCTAAGGGCCAATTTTTAAGCCCCTGCTTAACAGGGGCATGTAATTACAATTTTTGATGCAATTTTTTGCAGCAGGGCTAGTTCCTGCGCTCCAACTAGAGACTCTGTGAGGGGTTGCAGTGTTGTGGCACCAGCACCAGTGCCTAATGCCCAATTTTTCAGCCCCTGTTTAACAGGGGCGTGTAATTACAATTTTTGATGCAATACTTTGCAGCAGGGCTCGTTCCTGCGTTCCAACTAGAGTATCTGTGAGGGGTTGCAGTGTTGTGGCAACAGCACCAGTGCCTAAGGCCCAATTTTTCAGCCCCTGTTCAACAGGGACATGTAATTAGAATTCTTGATCTAATATTTCACAGCAGGGCCCGTTTCTGCGCCCACCAAGAGTAACTATGAGGACTTACAGTGTTGTGCCACCAGCACCACCACCACCTCCAAAGGCCCAATTTTTCTGGCCCTGTTCAACAGGGGCATGTAACTACAATTTTTGATCTAATATTTCACAGCAGGGCCTGTTTCTGCGCCCACGAAGAGTAACTGTGAGGACTTACAGTGTTGTGCCACCAGCACCACCAAAGGCCCAATTTTTCTGGCCCTGTTCAACAGGGGCATGTAATTACAATTCTTGATCTAATATTTCACAGCAGGGCCCGTTTCTGTGCCCAACAAGAGTAACTGTGAGGACTTATGCCCCGTACACACGGTCGGATTTTACGACGGAAAATGTGTGATAGGACCTTGTTGTCGGAAATTCCGACCGCGTGTAGGCTCCATCACACATTTTCCATTGGATTTTCTGACACACAAAGTTTAAGAGCAGGCTATAAAATTTTCCGACAACAAAATCCGTTGTCGGAATTTCCGATCGTGTGTACACAAATCCGACGCACAAAGTGCCATGCATGCTCAGAATAAATAAGGAGATGAAAGCTATTGGCTACTGCCCCGTTTATAGTCCCGACGTACGTGTTTTACGTCACCACGTTCAGAATGATCGGATTCTCTGACAACTTTGTGTGACCGTGTGTATGCAAGACAAGTTTGAGCCAACATCCGTTAGAAAAAATCCTAGGATTTTGTTGTCGGAATGTCCGATCAATGTCCGACCGTGTGTACAGGGCATTACAGTGTTGTGCCACCAGCACCACCACCACCACCAAAGGCCCAATTTTTCTGGCCCTGTTCAACAGGGGCATGTAATTATACTTCTTGATCTAATATTTCACAGCAGGGCCAGTTTCTGCGCCCACCAAGTGTAACTGTGAGGATTTACAGTGCTGTGGCACCAGCACCACCACCACCAATGGCCCAATTTTTCTGACCCTGTTCAACAGGGGCATGTAATTACAATTGTTGATCTAATATTTTCACAGCAGGGCCCTGTGAGGGCTTACAGTGTTGTGGCCACAACACCTAAGGCACAAATTTCTGCTGAGTATATAGGGCAGGCCCCTACTTTCAAACATCCAACTTACAAACGACTCCTACTTGCAAACGGAAGGAGACAACAGGAAGTGAGATGAAATCTACCCCATAGGAAGGGAAATTCTCTCCTGTAAGAGTTAATATGGGAAAAACTTTTCTCCTTTACACTGATGCTTTTTTACCAATCCTTGTTTCACTAAAAACCCCAAATTTTCAAAAAACATTTGTCATTGGGACAAAAAGTGAGGTGAAATCTTCTGAAGAGGAGCACAGACAGCAAATCAAATGTCACAGGGGTGATAACCCTTCCCTATGTTTTCCAAAAAGCTTAAAAACAGATTTTTTGGCTGGAGCTACACTTTGAAAATGCACCAGTTCAAAATTACAAACAGATTCTACTTAACAACAAACCTACAGTCCCTGTCTTGTTTGCACTGCCTGTATACTGCTGTTCAGAGTATATAGGACCTGGGGGCCCCACGCCTTTCCTTTTTTTAATTTGGGTGCGGGGTTCCCCTTAATATCCATACAAGACCCAAAGGGCCTAGTAATGGACTGGGGGGTACCCATGCTGTTTGTCTCACTGATTTTCATCCATATTGCTGGGACCCGACATTACATTAAAGCCTCAAGCAGTTTTAAATGACTTTTATTCCTTTACATAGTTACATAGTAGGTGAGGTTGAAAAAAGACACAAGTCCATCAAGTCCAACCTATGTATGATTATGTGTCAGTATTACATTACATATCCCTGTGTGTTGCGGTCATTCAGGTGATTATCTAATAGTTTCTTGAAGCTATCAATGCTCCCCGCTGAGAACACCGCCTGTGGAAGGGAATTCCACATCCTTGCCGCTCTTACAGTAAAGAACCCTCTACGTAGGTTAAGGTTAAACCTCTTTTCTTCTAATTTTAATGAGTGGCCACGAGTCTTATTAAACTCTCTTCTGCGAAAAAGTTTTATCCCTATTGTGGGGTCACCAGTACAGTATTTGTAAATTGAAATCATATTCCCTCTCAAGCGTCTCTTCTCCAGAGAGAATAAGTTCAGTGCTCGCAACCTTTCCTCATAACTAAGATCCTCCAGACCCTTTATTAGCTTTGTTGCCCTTCTTTGTACTCGCTCCATTTCCAGTACATCCTTCCTGAGGACTGGTGCCCAGAACTGGACAGCATACTCCAGGTGCGACCGGACCAGAGTCTTGTAGAGCGGGAGAATTATCGTTTTATCTCTGGAGTTGATCCCCCTTTTAATGCATGCCAATATTCTGTTTGCTTTATTAGCAGCAGCTTGGCATTGCATGCAATTGCTGAGCTTATCATCTACTAGGACCCCCAGGTCCTTTTCCATCCTAGATTCCCCCAGAGGTTCTCCCCCCAGTGTATAGATTGCATTCATATTTTTGACACCCAAATGCATTATTTTACATTTTTCTACATTGAACCTCATTTGCCATGTAGTCGCCCACCCCATTAATTTGTTCAGGTCTTTTTGCAAGGTTTCCACATTCTGCGGAGAAGTTAATGCCCTGCTTAGCTTAGTATCGTCTGCAAATACAGAGATTGAACTGTGTATCCCATCCTCCAGGTCGTTTATAAACAAATTAAATAGGATTGGTCCCAGCACAGAACCCTGGGGAACCCCACTACCCACCCCTGACCATTCTGAGTACTCCCCATTTATCACCACCCTCTGAACACGCCCTTGTAGCCAGTATCCATGTACTCACCCTATGGTCCATGCCAACGGACCTTATTTTGTACAGTAAACGTTTATGGGGAACTGTGTCAAATGCTTTTGCAAAATCCAGATACACCATGTCTACGGGCCTTCCTTTATCTAGATGGCAACTCACCTCCTCATAGAAGGTTAATAGATTGGTTTGGCAAGAACGATTCTTCATGAATCCATGCTGATTACTGCTAATGATATCGTTCTTATTACTAAAATCTTGTATATAGTCCCTTATCATCCCCTCCAAGAGTTTACATACTATTGATGTTAGGCTAACTGGTCTGCAATTCCCAGGGATGCTTTTTGGGCCCTTTTTAAATATTGGTGCTACATTGGCTTTTCTCCAATCAGCTGGTACCATTCCAGTCAATAGACTGTCTGTAAAAATTAGGAACAACGGTCTGGCAATCACCTGACTGAGTTCCCTAAGTACCCTCGGATGCAAGCCATCTGGTCCCGGTGATTTATTAATGTTAAGTTTCTCAAGTCTAATTATAATTCCGTCCTCTGTTAATCATGGAGGTGCTTCCTGTGTTGTGTCATGAGGATAAAAACACTGCAGTTTTGGTTACTGAAGCCCCCCGATTCACTCGTGAAGACTGAGGAGAAGAATAAATTCAATACCTTTGCCATCTCCCCATCCTTTGTAACCAGGTGTCCTTCCTCATTCTTTATGGGGCCAATATGGTCTGTCCTCCCTTTTTTACTGTTAACATACATACAGAATTTCTTGGGATTTTTTTTACTCTCCTCTGCTATGTGTCTTTCATGTTCTATCTTAGCCGTCCTAATTGCACCCTTACATTTCTTATTGCATTCTTTATAAAGTCTGAATGCTAAGGATGATCCCTTAACCTTGTATTTTTTGAAGGCCTTCTCCTTTGCTTTTATATGCATTTTTACATTGGAGTTAAGCCATCCAGGATTTTTGTTCGCTCTTTTAAATTTATTACCCAATGGGATACATTGGCTAATGCCCTTATTTAATATGCTCTTAAAGCAAACCCATCTCTCCTCCGTATTCTTTGTTCCTAATATTTTATCCCAATTTATGCCTTTTAGCAAGGTTTGTAGTTTAGGGAAGTTGGCTCTTTTGAAATTCAGTGTCTTTGTGGTTCCCTTCATGTTTCCCATTTGTGTGATTTATACTGAAACTAATTGACCTGTGATCGCTGTTACCTAAATTGCCCCGTATTTCCACATCTGTGATCAGGTCTGTATTGTTGGTAATCAGTAGATCCAGTAATGTTTTATTTCTAGTTGGTGCGTCTACCATCTGACCCATAAAATTGTCCTGCAAGACATTAAGGAACTGGCGAGCCCTTAAATGAATGCGCGGTTCCCTCTGCCCAGTCTATGTCTGGATAATTAAAATCCCCCATTATGATAACACTTCCCATCCTTGCTGCTAATCCAATTTGTGATAGGAGATCCGTCTCCAATTCCTCCCTCAGGTTAGGGGGCCTATAGCATACTCCCAGTATTATTTTCCCCTTAGCTTCATCCCTTTGGAGCTCTACCCATAAGGATTCCACCTCCTCTCTAGCTCCCTCAGTGATGTCATCTCTCACATTCGCTTGTACAATCACACTTTTGCTGCTTTCAATGCTACATGCTTCTCCACATGGGCTGTGATCGCTCAGCTCCTGCACACTCTGCCAAATGAGTAATGCCCCGTACACACGGTCGGATTTTCCGATGGAAAATGTCCGATCGGAGCGTGTTGTCGGAAATTCCGACCGTATGTGGGCTCCATCGGACATTTTCCATCGGATTTTCCGACACACAAAGTTGGAGAGCAGGAGATAAAATTTTCCGACAACAAAATCCGTTGTCGGAAATTCCGATCGTGTGTACACAAATCCGACGGACAAAGTGCCACACATGCTCAGAATAAATAAAGAGATGAAAGCTATTGGCCACTGCCCCGTTTATAGTCCCGACGTACGTGTTTTACGTCACCGCGTTCAGAATGATCGGATTTTCCGACAACTTTGTGCGACCGTGTGTAGACAAAACAAGTTTGAGCCAACATTCGTCGGAAAAAATCCTAGGATTTTGTTGTCGGAATGTCCGAACAAAGTCCGACCGTGTGTACGCCCCATAAGACCCTGCCTGTGTATTCAATGAGAATGTTCCTTGACATTGATTGCATGTGTGTACAGAGGTAAGTGGGAGCCATCTCCTGGAGGGGGGAGGCAGGTTCAGGCTGTGTGCTAATGAGGTCAGCTGCTCAACTCCTTCCTGTGTCTTACCCCCTTCACTACCAGAGCCGTTTTTGTGTTTTTTGCACACGTTTAAAAAAATCCTTTTAGGCCCGAAGATGCTATAGGCCCCCTAACCTGAGGGAGGAAGTGGAGACGGATCTCCATAAATTATGTAGTGCAAGGGCCTGTCTGATTGGATACAGAGTAATTGGATAGCTGGCGTGTCCTCTTATTATAGAGTTTTAGTAAATCGAAAGGAGATTGTTCAATTACATTTTATAGTCTATGACCACCTTTATACACCTAAAATAAACTAGTCACACTTTTGGTGCCAATTTAATTGTCAATGGCACCCCAAATGCAGAAGCAAACACACATTTTGCCATGTGAAAAGGTGAGTGACAATTGCAGTAAAAAATGTCCAAACTGTAACACGTCAAAATGCCCCATGAGTTACTTTGTCACTTGTAGGGCAGCCCATTAAAATTAATAGGCTGTTTAGTTTAAGTGTGTTGTAGGCAAAACAAGCCGAAAAACATGCGTTCCCACTATGCTCAGCGTAAATGGGGCCTGAAAGCGAAATTGGTGTGTTTACACAAGGCAACATTTACATCTGCGCATTCCCAAACACATGGCAAACCACACAAAAAATGTATGCTTTGCCTTGCATTTCAGAAACGCACTGCAACTACACATTGTGCTTGCAGAGCCATTAAATGTTAAAGGCACCCCAAGCGCGGACAGCAGGAATGCGTTTGCCGTGTGACAAACAACTGCAGACACACCAAAAAGTGCAGTAAAAAATGCACCACACTCTGCTCCAAAAAGTTGCTTTGGGGCAATTGTCACGCATAGGGCAGCCCACTCAAGTGAATAGACTGCCCTATGCGTCACAAGTGAAATGCGAGCTCCTGCTATGTGAAGATGTAAACGAGACCTGAACGCTGAGAGTCTCCATCTACTCTGTCCTCATACTGTATATACTGAATAATCCATTTAATTTGTACCAAATCAGACAGGCTCTTGCACTACATAGCTTGTGGTTGATCTAAAGAAGAATGTACAATCAGATTGTACAGAAAGTGGGTAGAAATAACAAAAGAGGTGATATAATAATGAGGGAGGTGTGGTCCAGAGAGAAGAGCACATTGGGATGGCTGGGGCAGAAATGACAACAGAAAATACCTTTATTTATTATCAATAGTGAAATTCTGCCCCCAGAAAAAAAAGGTGAACTTATGTCTTTTTACTGTATACCAATAAATTAAAGGCTAAGTAAGGCAAACCAGCAATTGATACACAAGGACATTTCCATGCATGCTATAATATATTATTAAAGGAGTTGTAAAGGCAGAAGATTTTTGATTTTTTTATCTTAATGAATTCTATGTATTAAGGTAAACATCCTTCTGTGAGCAGCAGCCTCCCCTCAGCCCCCCTGATAATTACCTGAGCCCCCTCTCTGTCCAGGGATATCCACAAGTGTCTCGGCCGTCTGAGACTCTCCCTCCTGATTGGCTGAGACACAGCAGTGGCACCATCCTGCTGCTGTTAATAAAAGTCACTCAGCCAATCAGGAGAGAGAGAGAGGGGCCGGGTCGCAGCCCAGTGTTTGAATGGACACAGGGAGCTGTGACTTGGCTCGGGTGCCCCCATAGCAAGCTGCTTGCTGTGGGGGCACTGAACAAGAAGGAGGGGCCAGGATCACAGAAGGGGACCCGAGAAGAGGAGGATTGTCAAACACTTGGGCACTAATTAATTTAATTTAATTTATTCTGGCCATTGAAATGGATTGACGCTGAAACGCAAAACACCCAGTGTTAGCATTTAGTCGTGTTTACACATGTGTCAATAATGTTTTTTGTCAAAACTCTGCTGCTCCTGGACACTGGCAGTGTTTTTTTTTCTTGCTTATAAAAGCCACTGCTACTAAATGGTGCTAAAAGTCCATATGTGCATGGATACATAGGCTAACATGCTGGCGAGTATAGAGGCAGGAAAAAAATGCCTGATGCCCCTAGAAGCAGCTGCAAAAATGTCCAGAGTGCATGAGGCCCTATTCTTAACCCATTAAGAGCCTGGCTGGGAATAAAAGCGTACTATATACCGTAAAACCAAAAGAAACAAAACATTGTAAAATTGTAAAATTGCAACAAAATATGTTAAAATAACAACAAGCTTAGGGAAACACAAGTGAATAAAAATAGAATATTATACAAAGTATTATATAAAGTACTGTAACCTGTCTTAGTGTCAACTCTCACCAGTGTGTTGATTTGGATCTTAGCGCAGCTGTAAAATGCAGATCAACGGAAGGACATCTGAAAAACAATAATTTCCAATATGTTCTATTCACACCATAATGCTGCATGTGCATGTCATCAAAATGTATCTCAAATTGGTGCTCAATTTTCTTGGGGGGGGGGGGGGTGGGCGGCCCGTGACCTCCCCAGCCAGCCAGCCACCCCTCCAGCCAACCAACCAAGCCACCCTGTCGCTCATTCGATTGCCGCTTCCCCCATTGCTCGATCGCCGCATCACTCGCCCATCGCCCATCACCCACCAGGCCCATCGTCAGCCTCTGCACTTACCTGATCCAGGTCACAGCCCCCCTTCTCCTCCCGACCAATCAGGACTTAGGACCAGCGGCCAATCAGGTCTTAGGACTCCCGGTCAATCGGGTCTCAGAACCCTCTTCCTGATTGGCCAGGAGGAGAAACAGGAAGACATTAGCGAATATTAATTTGCTAATGTCACACAACTGGGTGGGCTCCTTTTGAAGCCAATTAGAGCCTCTGGCTCTAATCATGTGCTTCTAAAAATAGAAAAAAAAACCCATTGGAATCCATGTTTCTGGCGCCCTGCATGTAGATTAGGGGCTAGACACATGGATTAGGGGGGTGGTGCCCCTGTGCCCTGCATGAGCTGCTACCACCACTATCTAATGTTTATATGATACAGCAGATGTATATTTAGTAGATGATGAGGATTACTTGATCTTTTTAGTCAGTGATGTTTTAATATTTGTACTAATACAACTCCACATTTTTATACGTATGGAAAATTGTGGTTCCCTTAAAGTCCTAAGATTTCTTTCTTGGCAAATTCTAGACATGTGCACTAATGAGAAGAAAAAATGCAGCGCTACAAAAATGTGAAGGGTTAGGTATAGCTAAACCTATTGAACAGGATAATGCGCTTGGCAGTGAAACATGTATTCAAAAAACCATATGCAAAATAAAAGGTATATGGCAACTATATAAAAAGTCCACTTAAAGTAGAGGAGTTTATTCAAAACTATAGTATTAAATGGAGACCTGCAAGGGCAGGTGTGGGTGATATGGATCCACAAGTGAGAAAAGCAAAGTCAATGATAAACAATGTAGGTCCGTGACTGTAAACCAACATCAAGGTATAGGACATCCGTGACTGTAAACCAACATCAAGGTGTGGGACATCAGAGTATAAAACATCAAGAAGTAGAGAAGGGTGGGTACTCTTACCAGATGGCGTGGACTCCCCTGTCGTATGACATGGAGTCGATAAAGCATGGAACCCCACCAAGGCTAAGAACGATATCCAGAGCGATGGAACCTCTGTCTCACTCCTCAACCTCCCTGTTGTAGTGAAGGGGTATCCGGAGGGACGGCCCGATAGGTGTCAGCCGATGGACATCCAAATATCATCCGGAAGGAAACTGAAGGCAAACTTGGTCCAGACCTCCTGGTGGAAGTGGCTACTGGAATGCAGTTTCTTTCATCGGGATAGTATGCAAAAAGAAAATAAAAGCTTCCGCATAGTGCAGGTAAACCAGGGATTTTTATTTCTAAAAACACCGTACAAAAAAATAAATAAAAGTGATCACTGTAAAAACAAACAAAGGCAGCTTAAGGAAGGGGAGATCGTCCGATGCGTTTCGACCAAGAGGGTCTTCAACAGGGGCATGCCTCATGCCTCTTGGTCGAAACGCGTCGGGCGATCTCCCCTTCCTTACGCTGCCTTTGTTTGTTTTTACAGTGATCACTTTTATTTATTTTTTTATACAGTGTTTTTAGAAATAAAAATCCCTGGTTTACCTGCACTATGCGGAAGCTTTTATTTTCTTTTTGCATACTATTCCGATTAAATAAACTGCATTCCAGTAGCCACTTCTACCAGGAGGTCTGGACCAAGTTTGCCCTCAGTTTCCTTCTGGATGATATTTGGTCCATCGGCTGACACCTATCGGGCCGTCCCTCCGGATACCCCTTCACTACAACAGGGAGGTTGAGGAGTAAGACAGAGGTTCCATCGCTCTGGATATCGTTCTTAGCCTTGGTGGGGCTCCATGCTTTATCGACTCCATGTCATACGACAGGGGAGTCCACGCCATCTGGTAAGAGTACCCACCCTTCTCTACTTCTTGATGTTTTATACTCTGATGTCCCACACCTTGATGTTGGTTTACAGTCACGGATGTCCTATACCTTGATGTTGGTTTACAGTCACGGACCTACATTGTTTATCTTTGACTTTGCTTTTCTCACTTGTGGATACATATCACCCACACCTGCCCTTGCAGGTCTCCCTTTAATATTATAGTTTTGAATAAACGCCTCTACTTTAAGTGGACTTTTTATATATAGTTGCCATATACCTTTTATTTTGCATATCGTTTTTTGAATACTGTACATGTTTCACTGCCAAGCGCATTATCCTGTTTAATAGGTTTAGCTATACCTAACCCTTCACATTTTTGTAGCGCTGCATTTTTTCTTCTTATTTGTCACTGATTGTTTGTCACAATGTATGCAGCTGCTGGTCTATATAGATTGTAGTTTTTGCACTAGAGCGCAGTGTTTTTATATCTCTAGACATGTGCACTGCCAAAAAATTTGTTTACATTTTATTCGTTTTTGTTTTTTTCATTTTTCGGGTCGTTCGTTATGATTGTAATTTGTAAATTCGGAATTTCAAAAACAAACGTAAATTCAAAAAAATTTGAAAGAAAGCGGAAATTCGAAAAAAATTGGAAACTTGAAAAAGAATTGAAAATTCTGACATTAGAAAACCAGAAAATTTTAAAATCTGAAATAATAACTAATAATAGTGTTGGAAAAATTTCACTTTGGCCCCAAATTTATTGGATGGGCTAAAATTCAATATCAGATGCCTTTCATAAAAAAATTTTTCTCAATTAAGTTGCAATGTGGCAGCGATCGAGCAGATTGTTTTAATCGTGCTTCACTGCTGTCAATCAGCCTACAAGGAACTTCCTCAGAACTATAGACACTAGAGCTTGTGGCTTTCTCCCATATATCTCAGATTTCAGTTAAAGTGATTGTAAACAATCACCTTGTAAAACAACCCATTCAGTTTAATATAGAAATGAAAGACAAAACATTTTGTATAGATATAAAAATGGAAAAAAAGGTATTTGTAATGTATTGTAGGGGAAGAGAAGCAGCAGCACACTGAGCTTCCAAGCGAATGGCTGAGCAGTAGGGGCATGTCAGGACAAATCTCATCATTGGAGGAGAGCAGGCTGAGTTCCCAGCCCAGCTATTGAACTGACCACAGTGTGCTCTCCTGCTTAATGTGGTCAGCTTTTGATAGGAAAGCAGAGGGACTGGCAGGAACACCAGGGATTTCCCCCAAAGAAAGCAAAGTGCACAGGATACTTTCTGATAAAAAAAACGTGGTAAGGCAGACACATATTAGGAATATGAAGTGTTGGGGTAACAAACGCTTTAACCCTTAAGTTCCAGAAGTCTTCCATATAATAAAGCACTTATGTATTGTTGTGTTTATAGCATTGATAAATGTATAAAAAAAAATACAAAAAGACAATGGTAAAAGAAAAATGTATTGCGGGGAAGTACCCGATTTTTAAAAACGTGTTTTACATTTTCATTGTGTAAAATAGATATACATTGAATAATTTGCTTTTTAATATGAAAAATTTGATAAATAACAAAACTAAACATGAAATTATAAACTTGAAAATTGTAAACAATGTAAAAAACAAGGTTATTATTAAGAATACTGATTTACTTATTCTAAGCTCTGCATTTTTCTTCTTACTACACAGTATACAATTTGGATATTAGTAAATGAATTATAGGAAATAATGGGGTTTATGGGGAATATGAACAAGGAGGTTTGAGTAAGAGGAGGTGGCAAAGTTGGAGGGATATATCCTCTGGAAACAATTAGAAATTTTACGATTCAAGCAATTGTGTTGTAAAGATTCCCTAAAATCATTTTAACATCTAAGGGGGAAGTTTCCAAAATCTGCACAAGGTTTTATTTTATGATACATAATAAGATCCCAGTAGTAAAGGGTATAATGATCTTTGATTGTGTAAAGGGAGCTATTTCCTCTGTTTTACAACATAGTAATTCATAAATATATGATGAAATATCCCCTGAAATGTACAGTGTTGGGATGAGCTTAAGGTTTGGTTCAAACATAGATACTAACTGACCTTTGGTTTCTCGGCATTTGGATGAATGCCCAAACATGTACTTGTTCATCAGAAGCCAAACGTTGTGTATAAAAGTGGTATTATTATTATTCCTATTTTTCTCAACAAAAAAAAAAAAAAACCTCTTTAACCACTTTAGTACCATGCTATAGCCAAAAGACAGCTACAGCTGGTAATATAGTTCTGGGAGGGAGTCCATAGGTGTTCTGCTAGAACCCTGCCCCCTGTGCACCCCCCTTGGTCACGATTTAGACACTCTATGTGACTGCTGTGTCCTTTGGACACTGATCACTATCGGGGTAAAGGGCCAATTACAACAGCCCTTTACCATATGATCAGCTGTTGTCCAGTCATAGCTGATCACATGTAAACAGACTTGACGGTTATCAGCAGTCCTTTCCTCACGTGCTGTGCCTGTGCCGATAACTAGCCTGTCAGCACACTGTTTACACCGATAATCAGGGTACTGATCATTAGTGCCCTGATTATCTTTTCAGCCCTATTAGTGTCTATCAGTGCCACCTATCAGTGTCCAACAGTACCATCTATCAGTGCCACCTATAAGTGCCCATCAGTGCAGCCTCATCAATGCTCATCGGTGCAAGGTCTTGAGTGTACATCAGTGCAGGCTCCTAAGTGAGCCTCAGTGCAGCCTCATCAGTGCAGTTTCATGAGTGCAGCCTCATCTGTGCACATCAGTGCAGGCTCATCAGTTACCCTCAGTGCAGCCTCATCAGTGCCCATTGGTGCAGGCTCATCAGTGCACATCAGTGCAGCCTTATCAGCACACACGAGTGAAGAAGAAAATGACTTATTTGCAAAATTTTTAGAAACTAAGAAAATTTTATTTTTTATTTTTTACTTTTTTCATTTATTTAGTAAAAAAATAAAAAGTCAGTGGCGATTAAATACCACCAAAAAAAGTCTATCTGTCTCAAAAAATGATAATGAATTTCATTTGGATACAGTGTTGCATGACTGTGCAATTGTCATTCAAAGTGAGACAGCGCTGAAAGATGAAAATTGGCCTGGGCAGGAAGGGGGTGGAAGTGCCCGGTATGGAGGTGGTTAAATAAAAATTGGCTTCCCATATGAAACCAAATTGGTGACAATGTGAAAGATCTTACAAGCTCAGGAATTACTGGAGTAATATTTTGTATGGGAATTTTTTGTGGACCAGAGGATGGATGATAGACTGGGACATGTAATGTTTTAGATAGCAATTTAAAGATTTCTAAACCCAACCACTAAAATCTTATATACTGTATGCTTTAACATGATAATATCACTTGGAAATTGCTAGCATTCATGAAAATAACATCTGGTAATACTGATATAAGGACTCTTGTTTGTGCACTTTGTGTTATGATAATGCTCTGCTTCTGTCTACCTTCCTGTAAATCACCCTGCCACATGCTCCCCCAAACAAAACTATAAGCTGCTATGCTTATGCACATTATACAGGCATATCCACTGTTGTCACTGTCTAAAGTAGATCTTCAATGAAAATAGAAGGTCTGTTCTAATAAAAGCCCAAGGCAAAGCAAAGGCAGTTTAAAAATAAAGTTATTGCTAAAAACAATTAGCTTGGCCTGGGTTCTAATGCATCCAAGGGGTGTGGGTGATGTCACCACACCTGGCCGAGACCTCCTGGGGTAGCTGGGCCTTGAAATCCAACATACACTCCTGCAATAGTCTGAAGTGCACTCTCACAAGATTTTGAACAACCATCTATCCCAGGAATCCGTGATGACATCTGGTGGTAATACCGACTCAACAGTGCCCACACCTCATGGAAGGATCAGATGTTTTTTTATTTCTTTTATTTAACAACAGCTTTATTTAACAAAACACCTTTCTGGGTTTTTTGACTTCAGAGAGTAGGGGACTTTAAGTAGAGCAGACCTTCCATTTTCATAGAAGGTCTTCTTAAAAAAGGCTCGTGAGAGAACAATTGCAACCAACAACATAAAGATAATATCACCGTAGTGCATGTGAATAGGGAAGACTTTAGAGACTAAATTAAAATGTAAGAAAGGTAAAAAAAAAGGTTAAAAAACCTTCCTTCCCCTAATTATACAAAATAAACAGTGTTCTGCTTCTGACAGGACATTCACTAAGGATTTACTTACTTAACAGATCTGCCAGTGCCTTCAGACCCTACACTAATCTCTTCCAAAGCACTTTATCAGCAGCACTCCCCTTGTTTTCCCTATCACACCTAAATCACATTCTCATCATAGATGCTGTGAATTTACCCTTTTATAGTAAGGGGGGTGGCCTATATGAAACTCCTGTTATTGTTTCTTCTGAATCCAATGACCTAAGCTCAAAGGCCATGCAGTCTATTATGGTTAAATCTGGATCACCTCTAAGGTCAAAAACACAAGGAGATGAAGAGTGGCGCTACCCCTCTAAAGTGGGCTTGAGGTAAGTGATCACTCCCCCTCTAATGTAGTGAAAAAACTAGTAGTGGACTTATTTTGTTATTTCATATTTTTCACATGAAATAAGAAAAAAATATATATAAAAAATCATTTATTGAATGGTGTTGTGTTTCTGGTATTACCATACCGGATTTCTTCACTTTCCACGGGGTGTCACTTGTAATAATTTACATGTCACTTTTATTGATGTTATGTTAGAGTATATTCATTACCACTAGGTCGTTTTTATGTGTATCACATTAGCAAATGATGCTTTTTTGTGTGGTCATTATCATTGATTGCATAAGTTATTTGTGACATTTTGAGTATATGTTTTGTCTACACACTATACTCCACTTTCAAACACTGTGGTTTAGGATTTTTTTCACTACATTAGAGGGGGTTTGATCACTTACCTCAAGCCCACTTTAGGGGGGTAGCGCCACTCTTAATCTCCTTGTGTTTTTGACCTTAGAGGTGATCCAGATTTCATCATTTTAATTTTTAAAGTGGCAGCTAGCATTAGGTTATTTTTCAGTATACAGAGCGCAGTGGTGGTAGGACGAGATTTGGTGGCCTTTTTCTTGTTCACTCACAGTTTTAGTCTATTATGGTTACAAAGAATTTGGTCTGGTGAATTCCTATATAAATATTTGAGGTCCTTGAACGCTGACAATGCAGAATGTGATGCAAGTACTACTTGTAAGTGTTACAACATTAATTTCCACAAGGAACTCTTCACTTCTTCTATATATGAGAGGGTTCAATATGGGAACCACTGTGGTGTAGAACATGGTTAAAATCTGTTCAAGTAGGTCATAGCGGTCTGATGGTGGTGTCATGTATACGGATAACCCAGATGCATAATAGATGGCCATAACAGTGAGATGGGATGAGCAGGTAGAGAAGGCTTTTCTTCGGCCATCCTTAGATTGAATGTGTTGTATGACCCTGATAATTTTTACATAAGACATCAAATTGCACATAACTGGGCAGAGCCCAAATGATAACCACTCTGCATACAAGACAGTATAAAACATTTCAGTACCACCGCAGAAAATGTTGATGAGAGCGTTAGCATCACAGAAGAACTGCTGAATAGTAACAGAAGAACAGAAAATAATTTTTAAGATGGAGCTTCTAATAAAAGATGAATTTACACTACCACCAAACCAGATGACTATTATTAGTAATATGCAAATTTTCTTCTTAAGTATACGATGATAGTGTAAAGGGTGACAAATTGCGACATATCGGTCATACGCCATTATAAATAGAATGGTAACCTCAGCACTGGCTGCTAGCCACATAAAAACGGAAAATTGTATACTCACCTTTCTGTAATTTTCCTTTCCTGGTGCATCTTCATGGCAGCATACATATGGGTTGTGACTCCGCCCCCACAACCTGATAGGACTGGTTAACTATAAATCAAAGACAGACCCGGCTCACAGCATTCTCTGTAACTCTCACCATTTGGGTGGGTATCTGTATGCTGCCATTAAGATGCACCAGGAAAGGAAAATTACGGAAAGGTGAGTATACAATTTTCCGTTTTCCTGGTGCATCATGGCAGCACACATATGGGGACTAACTCGCCATACGGGAGGGTGCAAGAAAAATTTTGTAATCATCAGTAGCGCAAGTATGAACCATGAATTTTTCCAAATTTTACTGTCGCGAGCCGGGTTCACCTATAAAAGTGTAATGAAGGTGTCCTGGGAGGACCATATTGCTGACTTGCAAATAACCTCAGGAGACACTCAGCGCTGAGCTGTCCACAGAGCTGCCACTGCCCTAGTTAAATGTGCTCTTAAGACCTCCAAAACAGGAAGGCCTTGAAGAGTAGGCTCTTTTAATTGTTTGAACAATCTAGGAGGTGATTGAGCATGTTGATGCTGACTGACCCTTCCTTAACCACTTCAGCCCCGGAAGGTTTTACCCCCTTCCTGACCAGAGCACTTTTTACAATTCGGCACTGCGTCGCCTTAACTGCTAATTGCGCGGTCATGCAATGCTGTACCCAAACGAAATTTGCGTCCTTTTCTTCCCACAAATAGAGCTTTCTTTTGATGGCATTTGATCACCTCTGCCGTTTTTATTTTTTGCGCTATAAACGGAAAAAGACCGAAAATTTGGAAAAAAAAATGATATTTTCTACTTTTTGTTATAAAAAAAATCCAATAAACTAAATTTTAGTCATACATTTAGGCCAAAATGTATTCGGCCACATGTCTTTGGTAAAAAAAATGTCAATAAGCGTATATTTATTGGTTTGCGCAAAAGTTATAGCGTCTACAAACTAGGGTACATTTTCTGGAATTTACACAGCTTTTAGTTTATGACTGCCTATGTCATTTCTTGAGGTGCTAAAATGGCAGGGCAGTACAATACCCCCCCCAAATGACCCCATTTTGGAAAGTAGACACCCCAAGGAAATTGCTGAGAGGCATGTTGAACCCATTAAATATTTATTTTTTTTGTCCCAAGTGATTGAATAATGACAAAAAAAAAAAAAATTACAAAAAGTTGTCACTAAATGATATATTGCTCACACAGGCCATGGGCATATGTGAAATTGCACCCCAAAATCCATTCAGCTGCTTCTCCTGAGTACGGGGATACCACATGTGTGGGACTTTTTGGGAGCCTAGCCGCGTACGGGGCCCCGAAAACCAAGCACCGCCTTCAGGATTTCTAAGGGCGTAAATTTTTGATTTCACTCCTCACTACCTATCACAGTTTTGAAGGCCATAAAATGCCAAGATGGCACAAAACCCCCCCAAATGACCCCATTTTGGAAAGTAAACACCCCAAGCTATTTGCTGAGAGGCATGGTGAGTATTTTGCAGCTCTCATTTGTTTTTTAAAATGAAGAAAGACCAGAAAAAAATTTTTTTCTTCTTTTTTCAATTTTCAAAACTTTGTGACAAAAAGTGAGGTCTGCAAAATACTCACTATACCTCTCAGCAAATAGCTTGGGGTGTCTACTTTCCAAAATGGGGTCATTTGGGGGGGTTTTGTGCCACCTGTGCATTCCATGGCCTCCGAAACTGTGATAGGCAGTGAAGAGTGAAATCAAAAATTTACGCCCTTAGAAAGCCTGAAGGCGGTGCTTGGTTTTCGGGGTCCCGTGCGCGGCTAGGCTCTCAAAAAGTCCCACACATGTGGTATCCCCATACTCAGGAGAAGCAGCAGAATGTATTTTGAGGTGTAATTTCACATATCCCCATGGCATGTTTGAGCAATATATCATTTAGTGACAACTTTGTGCAAAAAAAAAAAAAAAAAATTTGTCTCTTTCCCGCAACTTGTGTCACAATATAAAATATTCCATGGACTCGACATGACTCTCAGCAAATAGCTTGGGGTGTCTACTTTCCAAAATGGGGTCATTTAGGGGGGTTTTGAACTATCCTGGCATTTTATGCACAACATTTAGAAGCTTATGTCACACATCACCCACTCTTCTAACCACTTGAAGACAAAACCCTTTCTGACACTTTTTGATTACATGAAAAAAAAATTTTTTTTTGCAAGAAAATTACTTTGAACCCCCAAACATTATATATTTTTTTAAAGCAAATGCCCTACAGATTAAAATGGTGGGTGTTTCATTTTTTTTTTTCACACGGTATTTGCGCAGCGATTTTTCAAACGCATTTTTTGTGGAAAAAAACACACTTTTTTAAATTTTAATGCACTAAAACACACTATATTGCCCAAATGTTTGATGGAATAAAAAAGATGATCTTAAGCCGAGTACATGGATACCAAACATGACATGCTTTAAAATTGCGCACAAACGTGCAGTGGCAACAAAGTTAATACATTTTTAAAAGCCTTTAAAAGCCGTTACAGGTTACCACTTTAGATTTACAGAGGAGGTCTACTGCTAAAAATACTGCCCTCGATCTGACCTTCGCGGTGATACCTCACATGCATGGTGCAATTGCTGTTTACATTTGACGCCAGACCAACGCTTGCGTTCGCCTTAGCGCGAGAGCAGGGGGGACAGGGGTGCTTTTTTTTTTTTTTTTTTTTTTCTCTTTATTATTTTTTTGCTTTTTTATCTTATTTTTAAACTGTTCCTTTCATTTTTTTTTTAAATCATTTTTATTTGTTATCTCAGGGAATGTAAATATCCCCTATGATAGCAATAGGTAGTGACAGGTACTCTTTTTTGAAAAAAATGGGGTCTATTAGACCCTAGATCTCTCTTCTGCCCTCAAAGCATCTGACCACACCAAGATCGGTGTGATAAAATGCTTCCCCAATTTCCCAATGGCGCTGTTTACATCCGGCGAAATCTAAGTCATAAAATGCTCGTAGCTTCCAGTCTCTTAGGCCATAGAGATGTTTGGAGCCACTCTGGTCTCTTATCAGCTCCATGGTCAGCTGGCTGAATCACCGGCTGCTTTCTCAGGTTCCCTGTTGAGACAGGAGAGCCAGAGAAAAACACGGAAGACAGTGGGGGGGGGCATTCCCTCCCACTGCTTGTAAAAGCAGTCTAGAGGCTAATTAGCTGCTAGGATTGCTTTTACATGAAAGCCGACCGCTGGCTGAAAAGAATGATACCAAGATGATACCTAAACCTGCAGGCATCATTCTGGTATAACCACTCAAAGTCGTGAATGGCGTACCTGAAGACAAAAAAATGGTTAACAATAAAGCACAGTAAACAGTAAAGTATAAAAAATTGCATACCTGAAAAGCAAACATGATAAAACAGAATAACAATAAAACATTGCAGAATAGAACACAGTAAAAAAGAGCAGAACAATAGAGAGAATAGAGAGAGAGAGAGAGAACAATAAAACGACAACTATTTTTTTTTATTTTTGTTTGTGTTTTTTTTGCAAACTTGTAACTTTTATAACTGTAACCGGTTCCAGGTTCGGGTCTCTCAAAATGCGATGGCATCTTGGGAGACCCTGTGAAAGTGTGCCTAGTCTGTGCAATGCTGTACCCTACGCTAATACTCAACTAGTGAATGGTAGCATTCAAAACATTCACCAATGCAAAGACCAGGATTGTCAGGACAGGAGGGACAATAATAGCGGGTGTCACGCCTATATCCGCGCTTGCTGCAGACACGACATCTTTTTTGGGGGGGGTTCGTTGGGTAGGGGTACTCGGGAGGACATAAAAATGCCTCTCATGCAGCCGACTGCATTTGGTTGGGGATGTGAATGGGGGAAGTACGGGCGCTGCAGAAGCGGTGGGTTCCCAATTAGGATTGGCGAATGCAGCAGGAAGGGCACTATGGGCACGACGGGCCTGTGTTTGTCTTTTTGGTGGCAGCGGGACACTACTTGTGCTTGCCACCTCACCAGCTTGAACTGCACTTATGGGACTCGCCACGTCACCAAGTGTTACTGCAGTGCTGGTTTGATTACGACCGGGGTGTACTAGGCCGCTGGCGCTTGCCAGTTCACCAAAACGCTACAAAAAAACCTGTTAGCGATCGCAGGGATCAGGCCTGACTCTGCGAACGCTGCAGTTATGCGTTTAGTGTTTTGTAAGTGACAGTGATCGATCGACACTGCACTTGGGTGGGCTGGGCTGGGCTGGGCAGAGGGGCAAAACGCAGGTGCTAGCAGGTATCTGGGCTGATCCCGCTAACACTGGGTTTTTGGGAACCCTAAACTGCTGGGGACGCTAGTATAGATCTGATCGGATCAGATATTGATGCGTTCAGATACTATACCACTAAGGGAGGTGTATGCTGCGTGCGTGGGTGTTAGCGGTACTGGCGCTAATCTGACGCTGCCTGGGGCGACGCATATCACCGCCGGGCGATCAGGGGGCTAAACCTTTATTCGGTAATAAACGGCGGGTGCCCTGACACTATAAAAATTAAACGAACTAACCAGCGTCACTCGTAACACTTATACGGTGATCAGTGGTGAAAGGGTTAACTAGGGGGCAATCAAGGGGTTAAAACATTTATTAGATAGTATATGGGGGTCCCTGACGCTATAAAACGCTGACGGTGAACCTAAATATTTACGTCCCTAACTAGCGTCACCAGCGACACTAATACAGCGATCAGAAAAATGATCGCTTAGTGACACTGGTGACGGGGGGTGATCAAGGGGTTAAAACTTTATTAGGGGGGGTTAGGGGGTACCCTAGACCTACAGGGGGCTAACACTCACTGCCCTACCACTTCTAACTGTCACAAACTGACACTATGCAGTAATCAGAAAAAAAAAAAAAACCTGCTTGGTGTCAGTTTGTGACAGGGGGGGATCGGGGGTGTAATGTATGCCTGGCATGTTCTACTGTGTTGTGTAGTGTTCTGCACTCACTCACATGTCTTCTCTCCTCGGCGCGGGAACGGAAACTGCCGAGCCGAGGAGAGATGACATCACATCCTCTGCCTCTGTGTACTATACAGAGGCAGGGGATGTTTCTCATTGGCTGGGAGCGATCGCGAGGGGGGGGGGCACGATCGGATGGCCTCCCCCTCGTCTCTCAATGCTCCCAGCCAAATGCCGACCACCGCTGGCACAGGGGGGGGGTCCGATCAGACCCCCCGCCCGCGGGAAGGCAATCACGTACCAGGTACGTGATTTTGCCTGCCCGTGCCATTCTGCTCACGTATATAGGCGTGAGGCAGTCGGCAAGTGGTTAAGCCATGCTGGAACCAAGTACATATTTCATCTTTCCTGAATGAAAGGGTAACTGCCAAGCAGGTCACCAGCGTTAGCTCAACCTACAGGGGATATTGTTCCCACTCAACCAAGAAAGATGGGAAATTGACTTCCTGGTTAAATTGGAAGGAGAAAGATACCCCATGGATAAAAGCAGTCTGGAGTTTTAGGACTATTCTGTTCTGTCCGGGTATAATGTTAAGTGAGGCTCCTTGAGTGCAAAGCCTGTAGTTCTGACATCCTTCTTCTCAGAGGTTGTAGCAACCAGAAATACGGCCTTTAGGGTTTGCAGAGTGTAGTCAATTCTGTAGGATAGAAATGAGTCTTTGATAGAAATGGGGACCATAAGCAAGTTCCACATAGGGAACAATGGTTTCCTGGTAGGCCTATAACTTCATGCAAGCCTTTTAAGAATAGCATCATCTAGGGTTAAGGACTCCTTAAACCCCTGCAAGTGCAGACAAAGGTGAACTTCAAACTTTAAACATATTTGAACCTAGGCCCCTGTTCAGCCCCAGTTGTAAGAACTGTGGAACCTTGGCTGGTTTAGGTGATAAAGGACTCCAGGCTTTTGCTGTGTGAGATCTGCACAATTTTGCCATATTCTTAGGTAAATCTTCATGAAGACCTCTCTGGTTTGACACAAGGTAGGCACTACCTGCACTGAGCATACTTGACTTTCTAGCCAATGCCTCTCAACTTCCATGCCGTCAAAAGTAGTCTCTTAGAGCTGGATGGCAAAACTGTCCATGAGAGAGTGAATCTGTCATCACTGGAAGGGGCGGTGGTGATTCAATGCATAAGAGTAGGAGAGAGAGAGACACTAGAACCTCCTAAGCCAAAATGGTACATTTGCAATTATTGATACAGGAAGCTCCACTGACAGCCTAAGAATTCTACGCTTCCACTGGTGCCTAGGCACAGTACAAATCTTGCTCCTCTTGCTAAAATGAGTGAATGACAGAAGTGCTTTGAACACTACTCGGTTCAAGAAATTCAATACTATTCTTCATAAGCTAACATCCCATGATCTTAAGCAGCCTGGTCTTTGAAATGAGTCCCCCAACCTTTCTAGCTGGGGTCTGATGTGATAATGTTCCATCTGAAAATAATTGGTCAGTTACGAAGAGCCAAGGATATACCGGCACTGTTCTGCTGGAAGAGACTTCACTCCCAAAGTACCTTTGGCTTTCTCTATCAGAGGATGGAAATTCCCTTGAGGATGAATTGGGACAAGTAGGTGTCTGATAAACCTACAGGAGAATCCAGGCTCCCAGATTTATGAATAATCTAATTGATTGGAGGTTTTCCATCAACTTCCTGTGCTGCTTGTCAATTTTTTTTTTTAAACTTTAGCACTGGGCACAGATTACCTAGTTTTTATTTTTTATTTTTGCTAGGAACAGAGGTGAACCGAATCCTCATCTCCCATGGGTAACTGGAACCTTCACGATTGCTTTTTTTTTTTTTTCTATCCAGCTACAAACGGGAACAGAATTTTTTACTTTCCCATCAACTCTGGTAGCCTGGCTGACTGGAAGAGATTGAAAGGTGGACTTCCCACCTGTCGATGTTATATGATCAGTATGCTCACTGGATTATGCCCCTGCATGGGTGAGTTTGTCATGTTATACTTTTTCAATAAAAAATTATTGTACCAGAGAAGCGGACCTCCTTTAAACTTCCGCCAATGTCACGCCAATATAGCTGATATGGCCCACTGATCCTGAAGGTTTTCCATCCAGGTGTGTGCATAAAGCTTTGCACAGGCACTCCCTGGATTAGTGCACCCTTAAAAGGGATTTCCACTGTTCTCCTAAGACAGGAGCCTTAGAGCTTTAAGGCTTCAATAATGAAGATTGGGTACTTCTCCGGTTCGTTTACTAATCTTTTTCCCGGTCTGTAGGATCTTGCCTCCTGGTGTCTACTTGAGAGTCGCCACCTGTATGCTGGACCTTTGAAATTTTCTGTTTTTTGTCAGATGATATTCGCCCTGACCTGATAATGGTCACCCTTGAGGTGGCTGTATCCTGTCTACTCCCAAATAGATTGGATCTGTGTTCTGGTGTCTTGCACCATTTTTTTTTTGGCGGGATCCACCAACCATGGCTTCAGCCATAATGCACTCCTTGCCGTGACCGCGGGGAACACCGCTCTTGAAAAACATCAATTAATGTCTGACACATCCACCACAGGAGTATGCCACCAATTTCAGCTCTTACAAAGCTGTTACCACCTTGTCTCTTCACTTCTTCAAGACGGGCTTATTTAAAGGGTTACACTACTTTTTTTTTTTGGCTGCAGTTTTCTGTAAATTGCAATTAAACATGACCATCTGGAGGTGCTCTGCACACAGAATGTGTACATAACTACCCCCTAAACATAATTTCCCAGAAGTCTGCACCGAGATAAAAGTCAGATTCCTTGGCATCCACCACAATAAAAATTTCATTTTTGATAAGATACTCCCAAAAAGGGAATCACGTCTAAAGGAATGCAGACCCTACCACTTTCCACAGAGTCCTACAGGTACAGCAGCTGGTTGACAATTATGAAACCACTCCCATTAAGACTCATTCAGTGCATGAGCTGGTTATTGCTGGTGTGCCAGCACCTGCAGATGCTACAGTATAAAGTAGCACTTCAGATCTAGATCTAATTTTCGGACTAGAGCCTCCTTGAATGTGCCATGTCTTGCCAGCTACATTCATGATGCATCCATCATCGGAGAAGACTGCAGCAGGTTGACCTTTAGCTTTTTCAGGGTATACAGTTTTGACAGCCTGTTTATAACGGCTTTTTTCTCTGACCCCTTCAATTCTTCCTGGATTAACTCTTCCAGTTTTTCAGTGAAGGAAATTAGTACTTTCTAACCTTGTGAAGAGTTTCCTTTACTTCAACCCAGGCAATTGGGTCCTTAGCTGTCCTTGCAAAAAAAGTCAAGCTTGTCAAGCAATGGCTTTGCAAGCTTTCCTATTTGGACACCACCTATTGGTTCTGGTTGGAAGTGCTAGGCAATTTATGCACTGTAGCTTGTCAAGCAATGACTTTCCACCACGAATGCAGCAACCATTAGGACTGGTAATCTGTGGTGTTCGTAAACAGGGAGCAAACAAAATGAGAGGTGAGAAGATGACATTGATCAATGTTGCCTGTTTGTCTGTGCTTTGAACGGTGGCTGTTCTGGCTTTTAGCAGGGTCTCTTCACATTGAGGTCCTTGCAGGGCTGTATAGTGCTTGCTCCAGGCAGATTTGACATACTAGCTTGGCAGGCAAATGACCTTCCACCACAAATGCAGCGACTATTAGGGCTGGTAACTTGTGATGTGTGTAAACGGGGAGCAATGATAATGAGGGGTGAGATGATGAGTTTAATCAACATTGCCTCGATGTCTGTTCTTAGATGGTGACTTTGTCTTGACCATCAGAAGGCTCCCTCCATCTTGTAGTCCTTTTAGGACTATAGATGTTGGCTCTCTTTTTCTCACTCTTCACTACTTACCTAATCCCTATACCTTAAAAGCAATGGGTGGTCTGGCTGGACAGTGTTTCCCATAGAAACAGAGCAAAGCAGCAGACAGATGAAAAACAGCATAAGCTAAGTCTCCACTGTTGCGACCTGAAAGTCGCAAGATTTAGCTGCAATTTGATGCGACTTGAAGCAATGCCTGTGTATTCCTAAGGTCTATGAATACAGATATGAACGGTATTAATTGGAAATCATGGGGTATGGCTTGTCGTGCGACTTGTCACTGCAAAGTCGCATTAGTGGAAACTGAGCCCAACACAGGGATCCCAGAGAAAGCATAGAAAAGGGGATAGGAAGATCCCAGGCCATAAATAGCATAATGATCCTAGAGCAACACTGAGAAGGAGATAGAAAAAACACAGGTGAATGCCATAAAAAGGGAAAACATTCCTGCAAACAATGACCACATAAGCATCTAGCATGCATGAGTAGAGAGCTCCACCATTTGTTGCCCAAAAATGCCATAAAACCATTTAGAACTCACATTTGCCATTAGCGATGATATCAGTGCCTGAGCATGATCAGATCACCATCCTGGAAAAGCTCTAACCAGGAAACAGAGGCCCCATCACTTCCTGCCTCTCATGCTCAGAGTGTACTTGCATTGCTGCAGCCATCTTGGAAATGGCAAATGCCCATAACACAGAGAAAATAAGTAAAAAGCATATGGAAAGCAAAAGGAAATGCTGTCACTTACGTCAAAGCTTGTTTAAAGCTTTCTTTGAGAAGCCTGCACCACCAGAATCGGGCTCCAACCATCTAGCTCATTTAGAGGCTGTACAGGAAGGACTTCTGCCCAGGAGAGGCTGAAATATGCCCCCCAGACCACCAGAATGGGGCTCCAACCATATAGCTTCGTTTAGAGGCTGTACAGGAAGGACTTCCACCCAGGAGAGGCTGAACCTGGCTGGGGCGACAAGCGGTAAGTGATACCTCACGACTCCAGTCTTGATCAGGTGAGGAAAAAAAGGAGAATGCTGTGAGCCAGGTCTGTCTTTGATTTATAGTTAACCAGTCCTATCAGGTTGTGGGGGGGCGGAGTCACAACCCATATGTATGCTGCCATGATGCACCAGGAAATACATTTGTATAAAGCACTGTGTAAATGGCACTGAATTATTTCCAGATAGTAAGATGTAGAGTAGTTTTGGAATAATAACAGTTGTATTAGAAATATCAACAACAGACAAGTTCCAGAGAAATAAATACATTGGGGTGTGCAAATGGGGGTCCAAACATATCACTGCAATGATAACTATGTTCACCAGTATTCCAATTAAATTGATTAAAAAAAAGTAGGGCAGTGCTAAAAATGAACAATGTGTTATGAGTTTTCATAAAAAATGGCAAAATGTGCACATCTAGGAGGAAATGTTGTGTTTTCCACAGGACAGGGGCACATTTCTACACAAACAAAATGTATTTTTCACAAAGCAGCAGAGGTAAAAAATATAGTATTGATTAGACGATACTAAAGCGCTGACGTGGGTAACTCCCGCACAAATAATATGTGATTAATAAGAGATGACCAAATAATATAGCTGCAATAAATTGTGAATAGCAAGTGAATAATTGAGTGTTTGTGATGAATTGCGCTCATATTATCCTCTTATTAATACACCAATACAAGTATGTAACTCAATGAGTAATTAAATAAATACTATCAATTAACTCCCCTGGCGGTATTCCCGAGTCTGGCTCGGGGTGGAATTTACATACCAAAAGTGGTATCCCCGAGCCAGACTCGGGCTTGCATCGCAGGATCCAGGAAGAGTTTACTTACCTTGTCCCCTGGATCCTGCGATGTCTCCCCGCTGTGATCGGCGAGCCGCCGTGTCTCGCTCGATTCACAGTGCCGAGCTCCGTTCCCTGCGAGCGTTGCGACGCACGGGGACGGAGTTCGGCGGTAAATTCAAAAGTGAAACACACAGTATAGATACAGCATACTGTAATCTTACAGATTACAGTACTGTATCAAATAACTACACATCCCCTTTGTCCCTAGTGGTTTGCCCAGTGTCCTGCATGCAGTTTTATATATATAAAACTGTTCTTTCTGCCAGGAAACTGGAGATTGTCCATAGCAACCAAAACTGTCTCTTTACATCAAAAGTGGTTTTAGACCAGCTAGAAAAAAGCGATAATAAATTATAATCACTCGCAGAATTGAGCAATAGTGATTTGTGGGGAGATCCGTCATCAAACACTAAAAGTAATAAAAGCTAAAATTCTGCAACTGAGCAAATTTCAGTGTTTTTGATTTGATTATTATATAATTTTTATTATTATTATATTATTATGTGTTTTAATTATTTATAGTTATTTATTATATTATAATTTTTTATTTCGTTTTTCAAACTTTATCATACCCGGGATGTCTACTACACTCTTGTTTGGACAGATTTAAGTGAACTATTCCTAAGAATTACAGGCCTACAATATAAAACGCCAAATTTCTGTGCAAAATAATGGTACCGCTTTTAGCACCTAAAATCTGAAATAATCATACCGCCAGGGAGGTTAAATTACCCTATTCATTCACCCATATAAAACACCTATGAAATAAATAACACAATAATCCTTAGTTATATCTGCCAAAAAACATGAACTGAATAAATAAATAAATAAATGAATAACCCTGGAGGAGGAGCCTGTCACATTTCCAGCAGTAGCTGTGTGTGAGCACTGGCGACGGATGAGGAGCCTTTAGTGCAGAGCTCTATGCAGCTGATCATTGTAATGCGATCGTACGAATGGGGATATAATACGAGCGGAAAACCAAAACTGGGGATGGAGTGACAGTAAAACTCTGATTATATTCTTCATATTTTTCACAGCAAATCGGCACTGAACTCAATTATTTTTGATATAACTTATTAGTTTTGAGTATTTAATGTGGGCGCACATAAGTTATTTATTCATTTATTTATTCAGTTCAAGTTTTTTGGCAGATATAATTAAGAATTATTGTGGCATTTATTTCATAGGTGTTTTATATGGGTGAATGAATAGGGTAATTGAATTGATAGTATTTATTTAATCACTCATTGAGCTACACACTTAAGTGTATTAATAAGAGGATAATATCAGCGCAATTAATCACAAACACTCAAAAAAAATATAGTATATATTGATTTTACACACCTGCGCTTAGGACAAAATATATGTGAAACAATAAAATAGCTCTACCAAAATAGATACACTGTGGGTTTGATTTACTAAAACTGGAGAGTGCAAAATCTAGTGCAACTCTGCATAGAAACCAATCAGCTTCCAGTTTCTATTTTCAAAGCTTAATTGAACAATCTGAAGTTAGCAGCTGATTGGCTACTATGTACAGCTGCAGCAGATTCTGGGTGCTCCAGTTTTAGTAAATCCCCCAGCTGCAGCTCTAATAAGCTGCTAGACCATTTGAACTGAATATGCTAAGTTAGGCGCTGCCTAATCTGTTGAATATTATGCATATAGCAATACCAATGTGCAAATATGAACAGTGAAAATCAGTAAATTACATTAGAAACAAAACATGAAGAAAAGAAAGGAAAGTAATAACATAAAATGCAAAAAAT
This sequence comes from Lithobates septentrionalis, assembly GCA_037952835.1. NCBI lineage: Eukaryota > Metazoa > Chordata > Amphibia > Anura > Ranidae > Lithobates > Lithobates septentrionalis. The sequence goes on from JBBDGP010000254.1 coordinate 2,398,578, forward strand.
GTGTACCAAAAAAATGGCGCCTTGTGGGGTTGAGAACATATAAACAAACAGCTGCCCCCTTTAAAGTGAACGATTCACTGGAACTGTGTGAAGTTATAACATAAAGAACAAGGCGCTATACATGTTCATATAAAAAAAACTGTCACAAAGAAAAACACTGCATAAAACTCAAATGTGCACATTAATGAGAAAATAAGCAAGCATAAAGTCCATAAGTGAATAAATCCCAACACCAAAATGGAATGCTCTGAGATAAAACTTCAATGTACTATACTTTTTTTCAAATATTTGCCCAGAAAAAAATACCTCAGTCGTAGAAAGAAGATATAATGTGATACTTCAAAAAAAAGAAACAAAGAATCTTCTTGCTCAACCCAAAATTAAAACAATATTCCACCCAAAACTGATAAATGCTAAATTAAAATCTAAATGCACAATGCAATACAGTCTGAATAATAGTGTAGTGAACAGCACTTGAAAACAAAAATGCCATGAAAACACATGAAATTAAAGAACAAAGTCTCTGATCTTTACAGCGGCTATTGTGTTCTAACAGGGGTGGCCCCCCCTGACAGAACACTCCGGTCAGCGCTCTCAGCTGCTGATCGGGAGCCGGTCAGCAGAATGTTTTTTGGTCATGGCCCTTCGATATGACCTTCTGTTGGACCGGCTGCCATACACACGGGCCGAATGTCGGCCAGTTTCCATTGAACTGGCCGATGTCGCCCAACATTCGGCCCGTGTGCATGGGGCTTTACGGAGCTGCTCAATAGACAATTAATATGAGTGCATTGCACAATCTAAAATTCACGTACATGCATATCATAACCTCTTTCAGCCAGCCTAAAGCTGGCAATACTAGCAGATTTGCAAACAAATGTTGGTACAAAAATTCTCAGTACAATGAAAACTTGACAAATGTTGTTCAGAAGTACTTCAAAATGTAATTTCCTTTTCACAATCAACTTTGGAATGAATGGACTTTCCCAAGCAAAAACAATAAACACTGTGAGAAAAAATTTCCATCCTGCTCCTCTAAATTTTTCTTGTGATTGTGCTTGAAAATGAATACTGATTTGAACCTTAAAAAGTTTAGGGTCCAATCAAATTTGACACTAACAATTTGAAAATTTAATGAAAGTTCTTAAAATGAAGGATTTCTAGAGAAAATCTACTAGTGTATGGCAAGCTTAACAGCTAAATTTACCTTTTTCACCTTTTTTTAATTCCAGCTCCCCTATGTACCAATATAGTATTAATGTACTTCTTTCCCAAAAATAAAACAGCTTTCCATTAATTCTACACATGTGTTACCCTGAAAAATCTATATTTAAGATTTTTCATATCTCATAGATATGATGTGGGTTAAATAAGAGTTCTTAATTGCATTTCCCCAGGAAATTAGGTCCAATGCATATCCCAACATGGCACCCTTTCAAAGGAGTAGGTGTAAAACAATGGAATTGGCTCTCCATTGTTTGCATATACAAGCCTTGGCCCACATTCTCTGCTCTTAGCAAAAGCTTAAATGAAACCCTTTTTGCTCGGCTTTCATAGATGCCAGCTAAATGAAATATATTCATTATTACAATATTTTACAGTTATTAATGGAGATTTCACATAAACTCATAAGGCAACACATGCTTACCTCACTGTCTTCATGGCTGTTTAAAAACACTGATCCATTACTTCTGCCTTACTTCCTGGACAGACTTAAGGTCATGATGGAGTTGACGAGCTGATGGTAGATGATGCAGGGTGTGTTCTAATTAGATTAGCTGGTCAACTCCTCTGGTCAAGGCTCTACATAAGGGTAGGAAATTTCTGCTGCAAATACGTGCCAGTTGACAACCCAGCAAAAAGAATACATTCTAATTCTCATAGTGAGCATACAATTTTATAAATGTGACATCTCTTACCTATACAGCAGTGTGTACAGCTATAGATCTTCTTATAAGTTAAACACTAAAAAAAGGCTGTGTTTTATAGGCTTCTCAGTGATCAGGACAAGGAGAAACCTTCAGGGACAAAACTATTACATCAGCCTTTGCTTAACCACTTAATTACTGGGCACTTAAACCCCCCTCCTGTCCAGACCAATTTTCAGCTTTTAGCGCTGTCGCACTTTGGATGACAATTGCGCGGTCATACAACACTGTACCCAAATGAAATTTTTATCATTTTTTTCCTACAAATAGAGCTTTATTTTGATGGTATTTGATCACCTCTTCGGTTCTTAGTTTTTGTTAAAAAAAATGAAAAAGACAGAATTTAAAAAAATTTCTGATCCTTTGGGGTACAAGGCTCCTTCAAGGAGCAAAGCACACCTGGCCAAAAGCCAGGCAGACCCTTCTCTTCATGGTCTCCAAAAGCTGACCACAGAGTACTAAGTTAGGAGCTCTCCCAAAGAGAGACTAGGGTAGGAAGGGACCTAATGGACACACATCCCCTGTTTAGATTTCAGGGTAGTCCTGAAAGCCCAAACCTCTTGTTGTGGATAACAGTGAATGTGCACAAATGTGGAGAGAGAATAACCCCAGTGCCTGATTATGGTTAAGGCTGAAGTCCTGTTTATAAAGAAACTGGACTAGGCTTTTGGTTGAAACCAGTGTAAAGAGGTTGTGTAAAAAAAAACAAGTGGTGTAATGGCCTGGTGCAATTTACACAGTTGTGTTCCAAACCCCAGGGGGTGCTTGCCACCACAGGCTCTCTGCTTCCCCATCCATGGCCAGACTACATAGATCCATTCAAATCTGATGTCATTGGGCTTTTTTAATTCCCCACATTAGGGTAATACTCCTAGCCCCACCTTACATGGTAGATGCTTAATATGGTTTCCTTACCCACCAGGAGAATCCATCAGGACTCCCATCCACAGCCAGAAATACCCACCACAAGCAGGAATAATGTCATTTTTCATCCCCATAGCTCTGATGAGAACAGATGCTAATCTTTTTTTTTGGGGGGGGGGGGGATCTTTATTTAGTTTTCCACATATACATAAAATGAAAAACAACATAGAACAGTATGCTCTGGGTGAAGAAATAAAAATACAGAAAGAAATACAGATCGGTACAAGCATACTGAAAAAGGGCAACGTGCCACCTTAGAAAGGATAATCTGTATAACTAATACATAGCTTCAACTAGCCCCTCCCTCCATCCAGTACACTCTCATTGAGGGGCCTACCAATGGTTCCCCTGAACCACCCAGATATAAGTGGCCCGTAGGCCCAAAACAGAAAAAAATAGAGAGAGAGATGTAAATAACCAGAGAAAGTCAGAAGAAATAGGGAAGAGTCCAAGGGCAGATGGACTTAAGGGCCCGTCCACCCCATGAGGCCATAAAAAAGACACACAATAGCAACAAACTACTACAACCTTCCCTTTCATCCATCAAGCACACTAGTGCCCCACTCCTGTCTGGCTGTGGATAAGGGTTTCAACCTTGAGCCCTGCATGAAAAAAGCGGATTTCCTTTTGCCCTTCCCCAGGAATTTAAAAAAGTTAAAATTGTTTACCTAGGGGAAACCAAGGAAAATCACCCAGATGAGACAGTGGGGAGTGGAGTTTAGCTAGAGCATATTTCAAATTTAACCTGCCCCAGATTGCCAACGTGGCCCAAGAGAGTGGGGAAAGGGAATATGGAAACCCTCTGTGCGTGCCAGGTATCCAAGGAGCATGCACCAGGTTTCTACCCACCATGGTTTTCTCAATGGGGCCCAGAGTTTTTCAGAGGTATGTAGGTTCCAATTAACAACAAGAATTAGCACATTAGCTTGGTAATAAACTGAAAGGTCTGGGAGGCCCAACTTGCCCGCCGCCTTTGCATGGTGCATAAGCTCGTAGAACAAACGTGGGGGCTTGCCATGCCATGCAAAAGAAGTTAACACTCAATGAACCTGTTGAAAATACACCTTTGGCATCAATATCAGAAGTATTTGAAAAAAAAAATATAAAAATGCGGACGTCATCTTTAACCAGTTCCCACCCAACCTATAGCAAAATGATGGCCTGGGGAGACCTTAGTTGATCCAGGGGGATGTCATATGACACAGCTGATGACTGATCAGTGTACCGGCCTGCTGGAGGTACCATGTGACCTCTGTGACCAATCACAGACGATCACATGACAATTGTAAACAATGGATGGCTTCCTTTCATGCTATCCAATGTGTACAATTATGTTGCTAGCTGTGATTGGTCTCAGTGATCACATGGTACAGACTGGGCCAATCACAGCCCATCTGTACCATGTAAGTTGGCTATGGCCAATCACAGCTGATCACAACAAAACAAAATAAATGAATCAATTTAATTCATTAAAATGCTTGCTTATAGCCATGAAATTCATAAGCAATCATAATGAGTAAAAAAAATGTTTTAAAAATACTGATCACTTCCCTAGAGTAGTACAATGTTACTGTGGTAATATGATATTGCTCTTATCACAGTGTGTTAAAAAAAATCATTAATAAAAGAAAAAAATGGCACCAATCAGTGTCCCTGATCACTGCCACACCAGTTTTATGATGACGCTGTACTGCACTGGTGACAGTATGTAAAAAAAAAAAAAAAAAATGTGAATTTTTTTAAATTTCTATATTTTCCAAAAAATTATGACAAAAAAATTACAACTTCAAAAAACTTGCCATGCCTCTTACTAAATACATTGCACTGTCTACATTTCAAAAAGGGGTTATTAGGGGGGTATTTGACATTTTTGGGCCTCAAGAAATTAGATAGGCCGTCACTACAACAGGATTGATCGATTTTCAGATATATACCAGTTTGTCGACTCTGTATTTTATTTAATCTGTAGGAAAATTATACAGATTTGAGTTATTTCTACAAAAGAAATGTAGCAGAATAAATTTTGGCCTAAATTCATGAAGAACGATCATTTATTTGGAAACTTTTTTTATAACAGAAAGGAAGAAACATATGTTTTATTTTTCAAAATGTTTGGCCTTTCTTGTTTATTTAGCAAAAAAAAACAACCCAGTGGTGATTAAATACCACCAATATAAAGCTCTATTTTTATATACAGTGTTGCATGACTGTGCAATTGTCTTTCAAAGCGTGACAGCACTGAATTGGTCTGGGCAGTATTGGGGTTAAAAGTGCCTGGTATTGAGATGGTTAAGATAATTATTCTACCGAGCCATGTAAACTGGGTTTTACTCCACGTCGCCAGATTTGCTTTTACTACCGTCAGTAGTAGTAAAGTGCAGGGAAGTTAGTCTGAAATAGATCCTTGGGGTCGGTGGTAAGGGTAATACCTAGGTATTTGATAGAGCCATCTTGCCACTTAAAGGGGAAGGTATCATCTATAGCCTAATCCTGACCATTATAGGCACACTGAGGAGCTTTATCAAGGATTTACAAATTAATCTTAAAGTTTAAAAGGTCCTGAAACCTCTCCACTTCCTGGAGGAGATTCGAGAGGGCCACCTGAGGGTTACTCCTCATTGGCTTACCTTTAAGCCAAGCAAGCGCCCCCCTCCTGACCCATGCCATGCCACATGCCCTCAACATAGGGGGGTGGGTGCTTTGGGGCGGGGGCTCTGCACCCCTCCATCCCAGAGCACCTTGTCCCCATGTTGATGGGGACAAGGGCCTCTTCCCGAACAACCCTGGCCTGTGGTTGTTGGGGGTGGGGGCGTAATCTGGAAGGCCCCTTTAACAAGCGGGCCCCCAGATCCTGCTCCCCCATGTGAATGGGTAAAGGTACAATGTACCTGTATCCATTCACCAAAAAAGTGTCAAAAAGTAACAAAAAAAGAAAAAAGTTTTTGACAAATCCTTTATTAAACACTTGCCGACTGTGTCACGCGGATATACTGTGGCACAATGGCTCTCCTTGGCAAAATCAAGTACGGGTGTGTCCTACTCATTTTCAGCCATCATAGGGCACACACGTGCCACTGGAGGCGCGCACGCGGGCCCGCTGCATGGCAGGGGACCTGATACGCATGGCCAGCGGGCACGATCACCGCCGGCCATGCGCGATAGCATGCAAGAATGCCAGCACGGGGATTTGTGGGTATAAACCTACAAATCCCTGTGCTGTCAGAGGAGAGGAGCCATATTTTTTCTTCCTACTAAGTAGGAAAAACTATATGGCTTCTCTCCTAGTCGCTCACATCACCACACAGTTAGAACATGCTGAGGGAACACACATTTAACCCCTTGATCGCCTCCTAGTGTTAACCTGGAGGATGGGATAAACAGTTCAATCTCTGTATTTGCAGACGATACTAAGCTAAGCAGGGCATTAACTTCTCCGCAGAATGTGGAAACCTTGCAAAAAGACCTGAACAAATTAATGGGGTGGGCGACTACATGGCAAATGAGGTTCAATGTAGAAAAATGTAAAATAATGCATTTCGGTGGCAAAAATATGAATGCAATCTATACACTGGGGGGAGAACCTCTGGGGGAATCTAGGATGGAAAAGGACCTGGGGGTCCTAGTAGATGATAGGCTCAGCAATGGCATGCAATGCCAAGCTGCTGCTAATAAAGCAAACAGAATATTGGCATGCATTAAAAGGGGGATCAACTCCAGAGATAAAACGATAATTCTCCCGCTCTACAAGACTCTGGTCTGGCCGCACCTGGAGTATGCTGTCCAGTTCTGGGCACCAGTCCTCAGGAGGGATGTACTGGAAATGGAGCGAGTACAAAGAAGGGCAACAAAGCTAATAAAGGGTCTGGAGGATCTTAGTTATGAGGAAAGGTTGCGAGCGCTGAACTTATTTTCTCTGGAGAAGAGACACTTGAGAGGGGATATGATTTCAATTTACAAATACTGTACTGGTGACCCCACAATAGGGATAAAACTTTTTTGCAGAAGAAAGTTTAATAAGACTCGTGGCCACTCAATACAATTAGAAGAAAAGAGGTTTAACCTTAAACTACGTAGAGGGTTCTTTACTGTAAGAGCGGCAAGGATGTGGAATTCCCTTCCACAGGCGGTGGTCTCAGCGGGGAGCATTGATAGCTTCAAGAAACTATTAGATAATCACCTGAATGACCGCAACATACAAGGATATGTAATGTAATACTGACACATAATCACACACATAGGTTGGACTTGATGGACTTGTGTCTTTTTTCAACCTCACCTACTATGTAACTATGTAACTATTTACACAGTAATCAGTGCATTTTATAGCACTGATCGCTGTATAAATGCCAATGGTCCCAAAAAAGTGTCAAAAGTCTCCAATCTGTCCGTTGCAATGTCGCAGTACCGATAAAAATCGCAGATCACCGCCATTACTAGTAAAAAAAAATAATAATAAAAATGCCATAAATCTTTCCCATAGTTTGCAGACGGAATAGCTTTTGTGCAAACCAATCAATATACGCTTATTGCGATTTTTTTTTTTACCAAAAATATGTAGAAGAATATATATTGGCCTAATCTGATTAAGAAATTTGTTTTTTAAAAAAACTTTCTGGGGATATTTATTAGGGATGGGCGAACGGTTTGGCCCGGGCATAGGTTCAGGCCGAACTTTTGTTATTTCGGATGTTCGGTGAACAACGAACATTATGCAGTGTTCACAGCAAATTCGAAAGCCGCGGAACCCCATTAAAGTCTATGTGACACTAACATGAAAAACCAAAAGTGCTCATTTTAAAGGCTTATATGCGAGTTATTGTCATAAAAAGTGTTTAGGGACCCGGGTCCTGCCCTAGGGGACATGTATCAATGCAAAAAAAAAAGTTTTAGAAACTGCAGTTTTTTTGGGAGAAGTGATTTTAATAATCCTTAAAGTGAAACTATAAAAATGAAATATTCCTTTAAATATCATGCCTGAGGGGTGTCTATAGTATGCCTGTAAAGTGGTGCAGTTTTCCCATGTTTAGACCAGTACCACAGCAAAATGACATTTCTAAAGGAAAAAAAGTAATTTAAAACTTTGGCAATTTGTATATCAAACAGGCTAAGCTGGCTAAGAGCCTTAGCCAGCTTAGCCTGTTTGATATACAAATTGCCACACCCCGTGTTTTATCCAGTGCGTTGGCCAAAAAAAAACAGGGGATATTGTTTATGCAAAAAAGGGGGAGCATAAGAGAAAGGGAAGCGGGTCTCCTGTAAGAATACCATGTCAGCGCCCACACAGTGGGGTTGATTTACTAAAGGCAAATATACTGTGCTCTTTGTAAAGTGCAGGTACTCCAGAGCTTCGTAAATGAAGTAAAACGTCACTTTGCAAAAAATACCCACTCACATGCAAGGAAAATAAAAAATATTAGAATTGTTGCTTGCACATGATTGGATGGAAGTCAGCAGAGCTTCTGCTCATTTACTAAGTTTTGGAGCAACTGCTCTTGAAGAGTGCAATTGCAGTTGGAAAAGTGCACAGTCTATTTGCCTTTAGTAAATCAGCCCCATTGTGTGAAGAAAACTTCCCCAAAAAAGGTATATTATTGGGGTGATTTACTAAAGTGGCGTGAAGTGACTTATACCTACTTTCTTTATTTATACAAATAAATAGCATGTTTCACACATCAGTGTGAAAAGAGAATATTTAGTTATCTGAGCCTGCAGTCTATTGACAAATAAACGGTGACGTGATTGATCATAAATAATCATATTTTATTGCTTCTCCCAAAGGAACAGCACTTTTGATGGAGAACTATACAACATTTAAAGTCTTTCAGATTATGCCATTTTCTAGACAGCAAAATATAAGCTTTACATTTTTGGTAGTTTACTTATAATTTATTCCATAGAACTGTTAATAAATATAGTTAGCATTACTGTGATATATATTGATGACCATTTACACACCCCCATGTATTTGCTACTCTGTAACTTATCCATTATAGATATCTGTTTTACAACAGTACCTATCCCCAAACTGCTAGACATCTTACTAACTGACAATAATACAATACAGGTGGTCCCCGGGTTACAAACAAGATAGGGTCTGTAGGTTTGTTCCTAATTTGGATTTCTGTTTAAGTCAGAACAGGTAAATTTTTTAGGTGTAGCTCCAGCCCAAAAAATATTTTTAAGCTTTTTGGATAGCATAGGTGAAGGGTTAACACTCCGGTAACATGTGTGTTTCTGTCTATGTCCCTGTTCAGAAGATTTCACCTCACTTTCTGTCCCTATGACAATTGAATTTTTAAAAATGTTGGGTTGTTGTGGAATCAAGGATTGGTGATTCAGCTTCAGTGGAGACACCTTTTTCCCATGATAACTCATACAGGAGTGAATTTTCCTTCCTAGGGTAAGATTTCCTCCCACTTCCTGTTGTTTCCCTCCGTTTGTAAGTAAGAGTCATTTATAAGTTGGATGTTTGTAACCTGGGGACCACCTGTATCATATTTGGCACCACTGAAGATATTGTTTTATTCATAATGGCATATAGCCGATATGTTGCCATCTATAAGCTGTGATTGAAGGAAAGAAAATTGCATAATGTATGGCCTGTCTAGGACCAATCTTCTAAGTCTATGGGCCAGATTTACAAAAAGTACATTTACAAAAAGCTGTGAAAAATAACTGAGAAGACAATCAACCCATGTTTTGGGTTTAGATGATGGCACAATTGTTTGAGCAGTTAGCAAATGTGATCACTTAATTTATCTGATAAAGTGTATACTCTTGTTGTAGTCCCCATTTGCAGTGTGTTCTGAAAATTAAACAGAAAAACTATTTTATGGCTTTTTCTGCATATGTTTCATCAATCTTCTTCATACCACCGTAATATAAAAAAACTTGGGATGAGGTGGAAATGTATTACTGGCGTACCATTTGCACTCATGAATGGTTGTGATCTAGGCTGCCATTGGTCATTGGCTCACTATGTACCAATCACAGCCATCACACATGATAAAAATAAGAAAACAGAAATTATTAAAAACACCAAAATAAAAAACTATATAAAATGTATTTGGGTACATACTATTCAAATGTATAATTTCTCATTAAGAATGCAATGGATTTTGCAGTGAATTCATTTGCCAAATGTAAAAAAAAAAAATGTATGTTTATATAGGGATAAGTTTCAGGTTCGCCACTACTATGGATTTGTGTTAGATCCAAAATTCATGGTTATGCAGGCACTGGGCATTTAGGGAGTTTTGGGACATCTTTCTTCTGCTGCAACGAAAACCTGGAATGGAAAGGTTGTTACTGGAGATTGTGGGGAGAGTGTTGTCAAGTACTGCTTTGAGTTTCAAGAGTGGGCAGCCTATGGCTATAGAATTCACTTTGGGCTAGCTTGGCTCAAACAAACTATTTAAAGTCAAACACACTATTTACATTAATAGTTTATGCAGTCACTGGGTGCTCTGTAATATACTGTAGTAGCATCAGCTACATACAGTATGTGGTACTATGTTCTTGCATGGATCTTCATCTCTGTACCCCCAGAGTCCTCATCATTGTCTGGCTCCATTACTGAGATGTGGTGAGGCTTTGTGGTGCAAATCAGATGTTATGTTGCTCTGTTAAAGCTCCCAGTCTCATAGAGGTGCCGAGCAACCTAGGGCATGTCCACCACCAGGAATGCATCTCATCTCATTTTCCAAAACGTCTCAGTAAAGAGCATCAGAAAACTTATACTTTTGGTAAAGACAATTATACCAGACTTGTTTTTATCCTAATCATACAATCACCAGGAAAATCTTAATAGGAAACTTAGGTACTTGCATTTTCAAACCTTTAGTAACCTCTCAAAGTCTATCCATATTAAAAAAAATATTTAGTATAGTGTTAAATCACCTAACATCTTCCTGTTATTCTTGGAGGCTGCAGTAATATTTCCCAGCAGTAGTTTTTGTCTCCCACATGACCAATTTCTCAAGTAGCTGGACTCCCAAATTGCTTGTTTATTCTGCATATTGATTAATCCAACAGGTGACTGAAATTATCTTTTGTGCTCTTAGAAAGATGTTAAAGAAAATACAATTCTAATGTGACTAAATCACTAGAGAGATTTACGAAAAGCAGCATGTTATTCCACTTACTAACAACCACGTGAAACTAAAAATATACAAGCCTTGGATAAAGACGGTTTTTAAATTATGTCCAAAAAACTAGTACTAGATGTTTCAAACAGAATTGAACTTTAATTACTTCCATCTGTGAAGGCAAAAATCCACACTTACATATTTTGGTAATTTGTTGATTTAACTAAGTAGTAAACCTGGAACAAGAGTATGACAAACCCAAAACACACAGGTTTTAAAGTCAGCAAAATAAATTATATTACTCTTAGTTAAATAAAAGTATATACTGTAGGTATCTAAAGCCAGTAGTTTCAGTAGTGGCTGCATTAATGGGCACAGTGAGGCTGCAATGATGGGCACAGTAAGGCTGCATGGATGGGCACAGGGAGGCTGCATGGATGGGCACAGGGAGGCTGCAACGATGGGCACAGTGAGGCTGCAACAATGGGCACAGGTGAGTCTGCATTTAATGGGTACAGTGAGGCTGCAATGATGGGCACAGCGAGGCTGCAACGATGGGCACAGTGAGGCTGCAATGATGGGCACAGTGAAGCTGCATTGATGGGCACAGTGAGGCTGCATTGATGGGCACAGTGAGGCTGCATTGATGGTCACAGTGAGGCTGAAATGATGGGCACAGTATGGCTGCAATGATGGACATGGTGAGGCTGCAATAATGGGCATGGTAAGGCGGCACTGATGGGCACAGTGAGGCTGCAATGATGGGCACAGTGAGGCTGCAATGATGGGCACAGTGATGCTGCAATGATGGGCACAGTGATGCTGCAATGATGGGCACAGTGTGCTGCAATGATGGGCACAGTGAGGTTGCAATGATGGGCACAGGTGAGTCTGCATTTCATGAGCACAGTGAGGCTGCAATGATGGGCACGGTGAGGCGGCATTGATGGGCACAGTGAGGCTGCAATGATGGCCACAGTGATGCTGCAATGATGGGCACAGTGAGGTTGCAATGATGGGCACAGGTGATTCTGCATTTCATGAGCACAGTGAGGCTGCAATGATGGGCACAGTGAGGCTGCAATAATGGGCACAGTGAGGCTGCAATAATGGGCACAGTGAGGCTGCATTAATGGGCACAGTGAGGCTGCATTAATGGGCACAATGAGGCTACATTAATGGGCACAGTGTGGCTGCAATGATGGGCACTGTGAGGCTGCATTGATGGGCATAGTGGGGCTGCAATGATGGGCACAGCGAGGCTGCAATGATGAGCACAATGAGGCTGCATTGATGGACACAGTGAGGCTGCAATGATGGGCACAGTAAGTCTGCATTGTTGGCCACAGTGAGGCTAAAATGATGGGCACAGTGAGTCCGCATTGATGGGCACAGGTGATTCTGCATTTCATGGGCACAGTGAGGCTGCAATGATGAGCAAAGTGAGGCTGCAATGATGGGCACAGTGAGGCTGCAATGATGGGCACAGTGAGGCTGCAATGATGGGCATGGTGAGGCTGCAATGATGGGCACAGTGAGGCTGCATTAATGGGCACAGCGAGGCTACATTAATGGGGACAGTGAGGCTGTAATAATGTGCACATTGAGGCTGCAATGATGGGCACTTTGAGGCTGCATTGATGGGCATAGTGGGGCTGCATTGATGGGCATAGTGGGGCTGCAATGATGGGCACAGCGAGGCTGCAATGATGAGCACAGCGAGGCTGCAATGATGAGCACAGCGAGGCTGCAATGATGAGCACAGTGAGGCTGCAATGATGAGCACAGTGAGGCTGCAATGATGAGCACAATGAGGCTGCATTGATGGACACAGTGAGGCTACAATAATGGGCGCAGTAAGTCTGCATTGTTGGACACAGTGAGTCTGAAATGATGGGCACAGGGAGTCTACATTGATGGACACAGGTGAGTCTGCATTTCATGGGCACAGCGAGGCTGCAATGATGAGCACAATGAGGCTGCATTGATGGACACAGTGAGGCTGCAATGATGGGCACAGTAAGTCTGCATTGTTGGACACAGTGAGGCTGAAATGATGGGCACAGTGAGTCCGCATTGATGGGCACAGGTGAATCTGCATTTCATGGGCACAGTGAGGCTGCAATGATGGGCAAAGTCAGGCTGCAATGATGGGCACAGTGAGGCTGCAATGATGGGCACGGTGAGGCTGCATTGATGGCACAGTGAGGCTGCAATGATGGGCACAGTGAGGCTGCATTAATGGGCACAGTGAGGCTACATTAATGGGCACAGTGAGGCTGCAATGATGGGCATGGTGAGGCTGCATTGATGGCACAGTGAGGCTGCAATGATGGGCACAGTGAGGCTGCATTAATGGGCACAGTGAGGCTACATTAATGGGCACAGTGAGGCTGTAATAATGGGCACAGTGAGGCTGCAATGATGGGCACAGGGAGTCTACATTGATGGGCACAGGTGAGTCTGCATTTCATGGGCACAGCAAGGCTGCAATGATGAGCACAACGAGGCTGCATTGATGGACACAATGAGGCTGCAATGATGGGCACAGTAATGTGTTGATTTAACTAAGTAGTAAACCTGGAACAAGAGTATGACAAAGCCAAAACACACAGGTTTTAAAGTCAGCAAAATAAATTATATTACTACTAGTTAAATAAAAGTATATACTAAAGGTATCTAAAGCCAGTAGTTTCAGTAGAGGCTACATTAATGGGCACAGTGAGGCTGCAATGATGGGCATGGTGAGGCTGCATTGATGGCACAGTGAGGCTGCATTAATGGGCACAATGAGGCTACATTAATGGGCACGGTGAGGCTGCAATAATGGGCACAGTGAGGCTGCAATAATGGGCACAGTGAGGCTGCATTGATGGCACAGTGAGGCTGCAATAATGGGCACAGTGAGGCTGCATTGATGGCACAGTGAGGCTGCAATGATGGGCACAGTGAGGCTGCATTAATGGGCACAATGAGGCTACATTAATGGGCACAGTGAGGCTGCATTAATGAGCACAATGAGGTTGCATTAATGGGCACAGTGAGGCTGCATTAATGGGCACAGTGAGGCTGCATTGATGGGAATAGTGGGGCTGCAATGATGGGCACAGTGAGGCTGCAATGATGAGCACAATGAGGCTGCATTGATGGACACAGTGAGGCTGCAATGATGGGCACAGTAAGTCTTCATTGTTGAACACAGTGAGGCTGAAATGATGGGCACAGTGAGTCTACATTGATGGGCACAGGTGAGTCTGCATTTCATGGGCACAGTGAGGCTGCAATGATGGGAAAAGTGAGGCTGCAATGATGGGCACAATGAGGCTGCAATGATGGGCACAGTGAAGCTGCAATGATGGGCACAGTGAAGCTGCAATGATAGGCATGGTGAGGCTGCATTGATGGCACAGTGAAGCCGCAATGATAGGCAAGGTGAGGCTGCATTGATGGCACAGTGAAGCCGCAATGATAGGCATGGTGAGGCTGCATTGATGGGCAGAGTGAGGCTGCATTGATGGACACAATGAGGCTGCAATGATGGGCACAGTAAGGCTGCAGTGATGTTCATAGTAAGGCTGCAATGATGGGAAAAGTAAGACTGCAATGATGGGTACAGTGAGGCTGCAAAAATGGGCACAGTAAGACTGCAATGATGGGCATGGTGAGGCTGGATTGATGGGCACAGTAAGGCTGCATTAATGGGCACAGTGAAGCTGCAATGATGAGCACAGTAAGACTGCAATGATGGCTGTATTGATGGGCACAGTGAGGCTGCAATGATGTGCACAGTGAGGCTTTAATGATGGGCATGGTGAGGTTGCATTGATGGGCACAATAAGGCTACAATGATGGGCACGGTGAGGCTGCATTGATGGACACAGTGAGGCCACAATGGAGGGCACAGTGAGGCTGCAATGATGGGTACGGAGAGGCTACAATTATGTGCACAGTGAGGCTGCATTAATTGGCACAGAAAGGCTGCAATAATGTACACAGTAAGGCTGCAATGATGTGCAAAGTAAGGCTGCAATGATGGGCACGGTGAGTCTGTAAAGATTGGGAACAGTAAGGCTGTAATCATGGGCACGATGAGGCTGCATTTATGGGCACAGTGAGGCTGCAATGATGGGCACAGTCAGGCTGCATTGATGGGCACAGTCAGGCTGCATTGATGGGCACAGTCAGGCTGCATTGATGGGCACAGTCAGGCTGCATTGATGGGCACAGTCAGGCTGCATTGATGGGCACAGTCAGGCTGCATTGATGGGCACAGTCAGGCTGCAATGATGGGCACAGTGAGGCTGCATTAAAGTGGTTGTAAACTCTCCCTGACAACTTTGTCCCATGTAAATCAACATAAAAAACCCTAATAAACACTGCTTGTAGATATCTCCTTACTTGCTTAGTATTGTTGCAATCCTTTTTGTTCTTTAGAATGACTTAGCATGCCCAGATCTCCCCTGATTTACGGCACACTCTGTGTACTTGTCTGTCTATTATCAGATCTTCCTACTGCACGACACTGAAATCCCACGAGACTGCATAATCACTCAGAGCTTCATACTACACCCCATGTGACCATCACATGCAGTGTAAACTTGAACAACTGACAGCATTACTGCAGCCTTATCAGCTGAAGCTGATAAGACTAACACAAGCAAACAATAAATGATAGGCACAAGTAAATACTATGAAATACTATGAGCAGTGAAGCAGGGTTGCCATAGAAACGTTGGATTGAGAAGGAGGCTTGGTTAATAGTACAGGAAGTGCTCAATGTAAGGGCGGAAATACACTCTACTGTGGACTCAGAAAACAATACTTAAGATGGCGCTGCCTAACCCCTGGAAACAAGTTTTTTAAAGTTTCTTTAAACAGTAAGTAATATGCGATTTGGGCTGGATTACAGTGACTATAGTTTGATAATTATTTATTATAATGCACTAAATGAAAAGCAGCATCAGAGTGGGAGAGTTTACTTCCTCTTTAATAGGCACAGTGAGTCTGCATTGAACCATTATTACACATTGTGGGGTTTTTTTGTTAGTATAGTGGACAGGTTAAATGATTTTGTTGTTATATCTGTTCTATATTTATTTGTTTAATGCATGTGAATTTTGGAGGTGTCCTCGTAAACTGGCACTTTACAATAAATGTTGCACTTTGTTAAAAAAGGAGTACATATATTATATACAGACACCCACTTTTTTATTTTTGAGATGGGGGGATCTTGGGTGAGTTCCCACACTTTTTTTCCTAGGACTTGCCCCCCTGGCCACCACCATGTTTCACAGTGGGGATGGTGTGTTTAGGATGATGTGTAGTTCGTTTTCCGCCACACTAAGCATTTTGCTTTTAGGTCAAAATGTTAAATTTTGGTCTCATCTGACGAGAGCACCTTCTTCCACATGTTTGCTGTGTCCTCCTCGCAAACTCCAAATGGGACTTCTTGTGGCTATCTTTCAACAATGGCTTTCTTCTTGCCACTCTTCCAAAAAGGCCAGATTTGTGGAGTGCACGACTAATAGTTGTCCTGTGGACAGATTCTCCTCCAGAGCTTCTAGGCTGCTTCTCTGATTAGCGCTCTTCTTGCTCGGCCTATCAGTTTGAGTAGACGGCCATGTCTTGGTAGGTTTGCAGTTGTGCCATACTCTTTCCATTTTCAGATGATGGATTGATCAGTGCTCCATGAGATGTTTAACCACTTGCCGACTAGCCGTCGTCATTATACTGCGGCAGGTCAGCACGATCCTGCGAATCGTCATAGCTGTACGTCGGTCCCTTTTAAGCTGGATAGCAGGCGTGCGCTCGCTGCACAGCGGGGGTGCCGATTCTCATGAGCGGCGGTCGTGATGACCGCCGGCCATGAGCGGCGGTCGTGATGACCGCCGGCCATGAGCGGCGGTCGTGATGACCGCCGGCCACGAGCGACCGTGGGCCCGAGAGGTCTGTGAGGAGAGGAGAGAGAGATTGTGAGTTCCTACGAGCTGGGAACCACAATCTCTCATCTCCTATTGTCAGTCCCATCCCCCACAGTTAGAACACACACATAGGGAACACAGTTAACCCCTTGATCGCCCCTAGTGTTAACCCCTTCCCTGCCAGTGACATTTACACAGTAATCAGTGCATTTTTATAGCAATGATCGCTGTATAAATGCCAATGGTTCCAAAAATGTGGTAAAAGTGTCCGCCATAATGTCACAGTGCCGATAAAAATTGCAGATCGCCACCATTACTAGTAAAAAAATTATAATAATAAAATGCCCTAAACCTATCCCTTATTTTGTGGACACTATAACTTTTGCGCAAACCAATCAATATATGCTTTTTGTAATTTTTTTCACCAAAAATATGTCGAAGAATACATATCGGCCTAAACTGAGGAAAAAATGGCTTTTTTTAAAAAAAATTGGGGCTATTTATTACAGCAAAAAGTACAAAATATAGTTGTTTTTTTTCAAAATTGTCACTCTTTTTTTGTTTATAGCGCAAAAAATAAAAACCGCAGAGATGATCAAATAACACCAAAAGAAAGCTCTATTTGTGGGGAAAAAAAAGGATGTCAATTTTGTTTGGGTGCAGAGTCGCACGACTGCGCAATTGTCAGTTAAAGAGACACAGTGCCGTATCGCAAAAAATGGCCTGGTCATTGAGCAGTCAATTCTTCCGGGGCTGAAGTGGTTAAAGCTTGGAATATTTTTGTTATAACCTAACCCTGCTTTAAACTTTTCCACAACTTTATCCCTGACCTGTCTGGTGTGTTCCTTGACCTTCATAATGCTGTTTGTCCACTAAGGTTAAACCTCTGAGGGCTTCACAGAACAGCTGCATTTATACTGAGATTAAATTACACACAGATGGACTATATTTACTAATTAGGTGACTTCTGAAGACAATTGGTTCCACTTCATTTTAGTTAGGGGTATCAGAGTACAAATGCACACTACACTTTTCAGATATGTATTTGTAAAAAAATTGAAAACCATTCATCATTTTCCTTCCACTTCACAATTATGTGCCACTTTGAGTTGGTCTATCACATAAAATCCCAATAAAATACATTTATGTTTTTGCTTGTAACAAGACGAAATGTGGAAAATTTCAAGGCGTATGAATACTTTTTCAGGGCACTGTATTTGCGGCAAAATAGTGCATTTTTTTGCAAATTAACCTAAAAAGCACTGCGACTGCATTCACTGGAAAACTGGAGAAAGTGTCAATGAACTATGAGTGTGATGATCACTGCATTTGTATTCCACTGAGAACCACAAGTCTGTCTGCCATGGACAGGACTCGTAGTTTATTAATTCACAAATGTCTATATTTAAACGTTACAGCAGCTGCAGGGCAGAAGAACCCTTGCTTTGGCAATGGGGGTCCACTTTGCACTATGTTACATGTTACTCCCTAAATACAGGTGTAACATGTAACATATACCTCCCAACTTTTTGAGATGGGAATGAGGGACACTATCAGCAAAAGTATGCAGGCATAGGACACACACCTGGCCACGCCCCCTTAAAGGAGAATTGTACAAAAAAACAAGATTGGTTAAACCCACAAGTGCTTTTTTTTACCACATATTGGCTTTTGTAATTAACAAATGCAGCAATTTAAAAATCAGATGAAATGTTTAGTGCTGGAAAACACTTTTTGATAGATAAAAATGCATTTTATATACATCTATATAGATCAGACCAAAATGAGGGACAAATGAGGAGGAATGAGGGACAGAGGGACATTGCTTCAAATCAGGGACAGTCCCTCGAAATCAGGGACAGTTGGGAGCTATGGTAACATGCTGTAAAAGGTGGACTTAGCTTTTAACCTTTCCTATCTGGAGTTAAATAATGCTAACAAAGCTGCTTTGAACTTGGAAAAAGCTTTACAAATTATTTGCAAAAGCGTGTCATACTGCTGCTATACTAGCTGAAGCAGTGTGTACAAGGCCTAAATGTCCTGCATTAAAAAAAGTATAATTTTAAATAGGATAGGTCTTTGAACAAAATTTACAAGCTACAACAAAAAGAAAGTTTAAAAAAAAGTTGGAGAAAAGTTTCTCAATATGTTTTAGTTAGTTATATACCAGGAGGTTAAAAGTTTAGTAAAGTTTTAAGTAAAGTTGTCTGTGATGTAATAGTTTTGTCCCAGAAGGTTTCTCTTTGTTCTCAGCTCTGAGCAGATTATAAAACACGGCCTTTTATTATTGTTTGATTTGTAAGAAGATCTTTAGCCGGACACACTGCTGTACAGGTAAGAAATGTCACATTTATAATTATATATACTCACTAAGTGTGAGTATTGGGTTGTATAATCATTGTTGGGTTGTCAGTCGGCTTATATCTGCAGCAGGAATTTCCTACCCTGATTTATACCGAAGATAAATAGAGGAAACAATCTCTTTATTACTGAAATATGCGACCACTTATTGGTAGACACTCCATTGTATCAAAATGAAATCAGAGTGCTGGTACGGTGATGATTGTCACCAAGTAGAGAAATCTTTCAGTAGTAAAGAGATCTCATTCCTTAAGTTTTCCATACACTAGTAGAATGTCTTTTAAAAATGTTAATTTTAAGAATGTTTTCTTGATTTCTAATTATCTAATTAATCTTAGATAATCTAATTATCAGTGGGTTTTCTACCACAGTAACAAGAACATTTTGAAGAAGCAGGATGCAATTTTTTTCTCAAACAAATTAATTTCTAACAGTTAATGCATTTTTTTGCTCAGAAGAATTAATTCACTCCAAAATTGAACATTAAGGGCAAATAAACTTTTGAAATAATATGAAACGACATTTGTCAAGTCATTGAATGTCCTGAGAATTTTTGTATGAATGTTTGTTCAAAAACAAGTAGTGTATGGCACGCTTTAGGCTTGTTGAAAGAGACCTTGATATACATGCACATGAATTACAGCTTAGCATTGTGCAACACACTCATATTAATGGTGTGGTAAGCAGAGCTGTAAAACAAAAAACAACATAAAAGCAGAACAAGAAAAAATTATTATACAATATACTCTGGGAACAAATCCAAATATAACTGCCAATGTAAAGATCTTTGTTCTTTAAATTTACAGCTCACATTTGCTCAAATGTGTTCTCATGGCATTTTAGTTTTAAACACTGTTCACCACACTATTATTGAGAATGTATTGCACTATGGATTTAGGTTTTTATTTTGCATTTATCAATTTTAGGTGGAATATTATTGTTAATTTAACTTTGGGTGGAGCACTGAGCTTCTTCCTTCCTTTTTTTTTGAATGGTCGCATTGGGGTTGATTTACTAAAAGGCAAATAGACTGTGCACTTTTGAAAGAGATTAGTAAATGAGGGAGAGGTCTACTGACTTCCATTATTTAACCCCTTCCCGCCCGCCGGCCGTCAAATGACAGCTGGGCAGTGCGGCTCTCATTCTGGGTGGACGTCATATGACGCCCATCTGGAACGACCGTTCTCGCACGGCGCGGCGATCGAGGCCGCCCCTTGCTGCTAGGACATGGCGCGACCCCAATCTGTGTAAAGAGCCACGGCTCTTTAACCATGTGATCAGCTGTGTCCAATCACAACCGGTCACATGTAAACATGGAGATGCCGGTAATCGGCGCTCCTCGCCTCACACTGACAGAGTATGAGGAGATGCCGCTGATCGGTTCTCCTCTCCTCACAGAGGACATCTAGGGATGTAATCAGGGCACTGATCATCAGTGCCCTGATTACAATTAAGTGCCATCAGTGCCAGAACTGTGTGCCCACCACTGCCAGCAATCAGTGCCAACCAGTGCCCACAATTGCCACCAATCTGTGCCCACAAGTGGCAGCAATCAGTGCCCACTATTGCCAGCAATCAGTGGCCATTAGTGATGCCAGTCAGTGTTGGCTATCAGTGCTGCCCATCAATGCCCATCACTGCCACCCATCAATGCCCATCAGTGCTGCCCATCAATGCCCATCAGTGCTGCCCATCAGTGCTGCCCATCAGTGCCGCCTATCTGTGCCCACCAGTGCCACCTATCTGTGCCCAGTGCCCACCAGTGCCACCCATCAGTGCCGCCTATCAGTGCTCATCAGTGCCACCTATCAGTGCCCATAAGTGCGGCATATTCATGCCTCCTCATCAGTGCCACCTCATCAGTGCCCATCAGTGCAGCCTAACAGTGCCCTTCAGTGCTGCCTCATCAGCACCCATCAGTGAAGGAGAAAAATTACTTATTTACAAAATTTACTGACAAAAACTAAGAAAACCTTTTTTTTTCTCAAAGTTTTTGGTCTTTTTTTTTTTTTTAGTAAAACATAAAAAACCCAGGAGTGATTAAATACCACCAAAAGAAAGCTCTATTTGTTTGAAGAAAATTATAAAAATTTTACATGATTACAGTGTAGCATGACTGCGCAATTGTCAGTCAAAGTGTGACAGCGCTGAAAGCTGAAAAATGGCCTGGGCAGGAAGGGGGTGTAAGTGCCCTGTGTTGAGGTGGCTAATCATGTGCAAGCAAAAATGCCGTTTTTTTATTTATTTATTTTCCTTGCATGTGATTGGGTGTTCTTTGTAAAATGAAGCTTTACCTCATTTACTAAGATCTGGAGCAACTGCACTTTCAAAAGTGCACAGTCTATTTGCCTTTAGTAAATCCACCTCATTATATCTACAGTCTACAATTGTGGAGTTTATTCCTGGAAACTAATTGCAAAAAGACTTTGGGGTTGATTTACTAAAGTCAAATAGTCTGTGCACTGCAAGTGCAGTTGCTCTGGATCTGAGGGGAACATGCAAGGAAAAATAAAAAAACCAGCATTTTTGCATGCACATGATTGGATGATTGAAATGAGGGAAAGCTCTGCTGATTTCTGAGCTTCCCCACACTGCACTTGCAGTGCACAGTATATTTGCCTTTAGTAAGTCAACCTCAATCTTACTTTCAAATTTGTTGTACATAAGAATACTTAATATATGTGTTTTCATGTTTTTTGTTTTTTTTTTACCACACCATTAATAGGGTATATTGCACATGTATTGACTTCACTTTGTAAAAAATACCTAATCACATGCAAGGAGAAATTGAAGAAAAAACATGTTTGCTTGCACACACAGTATTAGGTAATGGAACTTAGCAGCACTTTCCCTCATTTACTAAATTCTGAATCAACTGCACTTGCAATGTGGAAAATAAGTGTGGCCTCTGTAGTGAATTACTAAAGGTAAAGATAATTAGAGGCTTGTACCATCATCCAGGAATCTAGAGATAAAGGGATTGGGAGCCTAGTCCCCAACCAGGATGCCACAAAGACATGGGGGCAATTGGACTATCGCAGGACAGTAAGGTAATGCAATTTGAATATATAACAAATATATAAAAAGTACAAAAGATTTTTATTGGTGCAGAAAAAATGATCAATTACAGATTAAAACATGGTAACAGTTCATATATATTACCAAAATAATTTGACCCCCGGAAGGGGAGGATCACAGTGGGACAATTGATAACAGATGGCATATCTCTCAACTAGTTTTGCAGACAGTAGCCACTTCGTCAGGAGAGTATCCATATCCCGCAAGGCGCCACCACCAAGGGGAGGTCCCCCACGGCAACTCATGGAAACTACCAATCATAATGAACTGGAATCTGGTAATAATGCAAAGAGTTTAGGGGTCCCGAAAAAGGCAATCCCACTGAGGGAGAGGGTACCAGCGTGCGGCCGCAGTGTATAGCACTACAGACAGATGGCAGAGGGTGGAGGCATGGTAAGGCATATCCACCCATGCCAAAGTCACTGAGGGCTAACTGAGGCGCACGATCCCGGGTTCCCAAGTCCAGAGCATTTCTCATTTCATTGCTCTGGACTTGGGAATCCAGAAAACCACTACAAGGGTTAATGTTAAGTTAAGGAAAAATGGAGTGTGATTGGCTGAATTGGATTGCATGCGACCCAAATCCCGTGCGGCAAAAAAAAAAAAGATGCACCTTTTTGTGTGGGTGCAGTGTGATTTGAGTCATACAAAATGAATGGGCTCAAATTACACTGCAAAGAATAGCATGTGATTTGAAAAGGAATGCGGTGTGATTGTCTGAATCACATGCGGTTCCTCGAATTGCATCAGTGTGAACCTAGAGAATGTCACACTATGCATTAGGAATATTTTTAAAATGTTTTGCTACAATCTTTTCTCTGACTATGTATTGTGCATGTTGTTCAAGTTTTAAATGAGGACTACAGGCAATTTAAAGTGGAGTTCTACCCAAAAATGGAACTTCCACTTTTTGGAATCCTCTCCCCCTCTGGTGTCACATTTGGCACCTTTCAGGGGGGAGGAGGGAGCAGATACCTGTCTAATACAGGTATTTGCTCCCACTTTCTGGCATAGATCACCGCGGTGATCACAGTGACCTACGCCACTTCCGGCGCCTACTCTGTCCTCCCCCACTGTCTTCTGGGAGACACACAGTTCCCAGAAGACAGCAGGGACCAGTGAGGACACACAGCGCTACTCGCGCATGCGCAGTAGGGAACCAGAAAGTGAAGCCGCATGGCTTCACTTCCTGATTCCCTTACCGAGGATGCCGGCGGCAGCAGCCGAGAGCCGACGGACAGATCGGCTTTGGCTGCCGACATCGCGGGATCCCTGGACAGATAGGTGTCCATATATTAAAAGTCAGAAGCTGCAGTATTTGTAGCTGCTGGCTTTTAATATTTTTTTTTAGCGGACCTCCGCTTTAAACAGTTTTTCTTTATTTTCACCTGGGGATCCTGCCAGTAACATACGTCCTGTCCAAGGTTTACAACACTTATGCACTGCACTGTATCTATGGAGGGGCAATGTTCTGTAGTCCACAAAGAGAACTAAGAACAGAGAGCGGATAACAATATTTGAGATTTCAGTGCAGCATTGTCAGCTCACTTTAGCCAGTTAGGAGCTCAATGGATTTCTAGCAGGATCCATGGGTATTTTTTGTAGTTATGAAACAGATCTAACATTACACCTTCAGTTTTATAGTTAAGATCTAAAAGTAGAAATTTATAGTTAGGGTTTTTATTTTTTTTGCTACTCGGAGACTTAACTGCTTGCTGACAATCATCTCATTAACATTGCATTGATTTTATTGTGATGTAAATGATGCAACTGACAACACATTTTTTACTAACCCAGTAGCACAGATATGTAAAGGAAACATATATAAAGAGAAATACCTAGGGTATCATTGCTGACCTCCTTTTAAAAATACTAGCTGCCTGGCTGTCAAGATCTTCTAATATCCTGTCATTACAAGCATGTCATTCAGGAGTTCTCACTTTCTAAGATGCATGCTTATTCTGGGTCATTAACTCATAAAACAAGTCAGAGACAGCCAGGCAGCCAGAATTTTGAGGAAAAAATCTATTATGTTTCTCAATACAGGTGCCCTTTAACCCCCACGGTAAGGTGGCTGTTAAGAGACAATGATGTGTGATTATATTTACATGTATGAAAATGTATCAAAAAGAACAAAAATATACTGTAATTTTTTTTAAATTATCACTTTGTTCTACATCTGAATATTTTCTGGATAAAGAATGCTTTTTTCAATATACTGTACATATTACAGTCGGGATATGTAAGCATTTTTGTATTTTAGTTATATATGACATGTACAGTAAGTTTACCAATAAGAAAAGCATGATCTTAATAAATGCCATTTCACGTACACAGGTATTAGGAAATATTTGACATGTTTGGTATCTATACAGTGTATATATATATATACACACACTACACACACACACACATATATACACTAACACACACTATATATTACCAAAAGTATTAGGACGCCTACCTTTACAGACACATGAACTTTAATGGCATGCCAGTCTTCATCCGTAGGGTTCAATATTGAGTTGGCCCACCCTTTGCAGCTATAACAGCTTCAACTCTTCAGGGAAGGCTGTCCACAAGATTTAGGAGTGTGTCTATGGGAATGTTTGACCGTTCTTCCAGAAGTGCATTTGTGAGGTCAGGCACTGATGTTGGATGAGAAGGCCTGGCTCACAATTTCTGCTCTAATTCATCCCAAAGGGGTTGAGGTCATTACTCTGTGCAGGCCAGTCAAGTTCCCCCACCCCAAACTCGCTCATCCATGTCTTTATGGACCTTAGTTTGTGCACTTTGTGCTTTTGTTCATGTGTGTGTAAAGGCAGGCGTCCCAATATATATATACACAGTGGGGATGGAAAGTATTTAGACCCCCTTAAATTTTTCACTCTTTTTTATATTGCAGCCATTTGCTAAAATCATTTAAGTTCATTTTTTCCCTCATTAATGTACACACAGCACCCCATATTGACAGAAAAACACAGAATTGTTGACATTTTTGCAGATTTATTAAAAAAGAAAAACTGAAATACCACATGGTCCTAAGTATTCAGACCCTTTGCTCAGTATTTAGTAGAAGCACCCTTTTGATCTAATACAGCCATGAGTCTTTTTGGGAAAGATGCAACAAGTTTTTCACACCTGGATTTGGGGATCCTCTGCCATTCCTCCTTGGAGATCCTCTCCTGTTCTGTAAGGTTGGGTGGTAAACGTTGGTGGACAGCCATTTTTAGGTCTCTCCAGAGATGCTCAATTGGGTTTCAGTCAGGGCTCTGGCTGGGCCATTCCAGAACAGTCACGGAGTTGTTGTGAAGCCACTCCTTCGTTATTTTAGCTGTGTGTTTAGGATTATTGTCTTGTTGGAAGGTAAACCTTCGGCCCAGTCTGAGGTCCTGAGCACTCTGGAGAAGGTTTTCATCCAGGATATCCCTGTACTTGGCTGCATTCATCTTTCCCTCGATTGCAACCAGTTATCCTGTCCCTGCAGCTGAAAAACACCCCCACAGCATGATGCTGCCACCATCAAGCTTCACTGTTGGGACTGTATTGGACAGGTGATGAGCGGTGCCTGGTTTTCTCCACACATACCGCTTAGAATTAAGGCCAAAAAGTTCCATCTTGGTCTCATCAGATCAGAGAATCTTATTTCTCACCATCTTGGAGTCCTTCAGGTGTTTTTTTTAGCAAACTCCATGCGGTCTTTCATGTGTCTTGCACTGAGAAGAGGCTTCTGTCAGGCCACTCTGCCATAAAGCCCCAACTGGTGGAGGGCTGCAGTGATGGTTGACTTTCTACAACTTTCTCCCATCTCTCGACTGCATCTCTGGAGCTCAGCCACAGTGATCTTTGGGTTCTTCTTTACCTTTCTCATCAAGGCTCTTCTCCCCCGATAGCTCAGATTGGCCAGATGGCCAGCTCTAGGAAGGGTTCTGGTTATCCCAAACCTCTTCCATTTAAGGATTATGGAGGCTACTGTGCTCTTAGGAACCTTAAGTGCAGCAGAATTTTTTTGTAACCTTGGCCAGATCTGTGCCTTGCCACAGCTCTGTCTCTGAGCTCTTCAGGCAGTTCCTTTGACCTCAGGATTCTCATTTGCTCTGACATGCACTGTGAGCTGTAAGGTCTTATATAGACAGGTGTGTGGCTTTCCTAATCAAGTCCAATCAGTATAATCAAACACAGCTGGACTCAAATGAAGGTGTAGAACCATCTCAGGGGTGATCAGAAGAAATGGAAAGCACCTGAGTTAAATATATGAGTGTCACAGCAAAGGGTCTGAATACTTAGAACCATGTGATATTTCAGTTTTTCTTTTTTAATAAATCTGCAAAAATGTCAACAATTCTGTGTTTTTTTTTTTTTTTAATTTTAAATTTTTATTGTATTTTATAAAGAGAAAAAGAATACAGAAACATTGCCAATTGGGCATACCCTGGCGTCTTAGCGTATATGTAAACGGCAATGAGAGAAGAGCTTATTTAAATATAACTTTGATTGGTCTAAAGCAAAAACAATCAATGAATAATAAGTAAACTATCATACTACAAGTAACTATGGTAGCATAAAGTATTCCTGTACCAATAGGCTAAGCACTGAATGGGGTGGACACTTGAGTGTAACCTAGATCATGGTGTAACATTGTAATCTGTATTACGTGTTTTGGCAAAATGTCCGAGAGACCGTAGTAAGAAAAGGGGGCTGGTGTAGACTCCAGCCAAGCTAGGGGCAGGACTGTTACAACAGTGGTGTACTTCTAGAGTCCAAGATCCAAGGGTGCCAGTTTCTATTAAAGCGCTTAGTGGACATGTTGGCTTTGGCGAAAGAGAATTCCATCTGAAAGTGTTGGTTCAGTAGGTGGATGGCATCTCTAAGTACCGGCGGGTCGGTTGATTTCCATTTTTTTGCTATTGTCAGTCTTGCGGCAATAAGAATGTGTGTGACCAGTGTTTGCAGATGGGTGGGCATTGTTGGGATCGAGAGACCTAGGAGTAGGTCAAGTGGGGACATAGGTTGGGATATATTACACAAAGATTCAATTAGGTTATGCACCTGTCTCCAAAAACTTTTAACAAGGTGGCATTCCCACCATATGTGTGAAAGAGATCCAATATCAGCACATCCCCTCCAACAGTTCGGAGGTGTGTTCGGGTAGATTTTCGCTAGCCTTTCAGGGGTGAAGTACCATTTGTGAAAAAGCTTTTGTATTGCTTCCCAGTGGTTAATGCAATGCGACAGGCGTAAGGGCAATGTAAGGGCCTTCGGCCAATGTGTTTCTGAAGGTGGATGGTCTAACAGTGAGGACCAATACTGTGAGGAAGAAACCAGGTGGTTAGTAGTTGGTTTAGTGAGCAGTTTGTACATGAAGGAGATTCCTTTGGTCTTGGGTATAGCTATATTGTAGAACTTGAGTATAGGGAGTGAGACATCATCTGAGGTTGACCAGGAAATTTTTGACAGGCTAGATCTAATCCTCAGGTAAATAAAAAACGAGTGTTTGGTTAGTCCATATTTTTGCATTAGTTGCTCAAATGAAAGTAGAGTTGATGATGAAAAGAGCATTCCTAAATGGCAGATGCTGGCTTTTGTCCACTCTGAGAGAGGTAAGTCTGGGGAGATAAGGTGTAGCGCCTCCATAGGTATTGCTGTCAGAGTGTCCTTTGATATCCCTCCCTTGAGTTGCAGTATTGAGGTCCAAATTCTTGTGGAGGATGTAATAGTATCAAGAGGGTACCTTTTGGGGTGGGGAGTGAGCCACAGTGCGGCTAGAAAGTTTTTAGGATCCGTGGGTAGTAGGTTGGTTTCTATTTGTTTCCAGGTTGTGTGGTGTTTGTCTGACCACCATGTTTTCAGCTGGTCCAGAATAGTTGCTCGGTGGTAAGCTTGAATATCCGGGGCACCCAGACCCCCATGTTGAACTGGGGTTGGGAGTATGACTTTTTTTATTCTAGGTCTCTTTTGTTGCCAAATAAAGCCATTGATGATTCCTTGGATTTTTTTTATCTGATTTTGTGCTAGAGGAAGAGGTAATGTACAGAAAAAATATAGGACATGGGGAAGTAAATACATTTTTGTCTGAGCTATCCTACCAGCCCAGGAGGCTGGAACCCTACCTAGATCTTTTGCTAGTTGTGTAAGCTTGCCCACGAGGTCTTCAAAATTAATTCTTAGTAGCATCTGACTTGGGAAAGTTAATTGGATACCCAAGTATGGGAGAAAGGAGTTGGGGGCCCAAGCAAAGGGAGAGCTAGCGGTAATGGTATTTAGGGTTTGAGAGTCAAGGCCAAGGTTAAGCATTAGGGATTTACTGTGATTTAGTTTATACATTGATACTGCGCTGAACCTGTCAAGAATTCGTTGGACTGCTGGGAGAGACAATAGCGGGTTAGTTAGAGCAATGATCACGTCATCTGCGTATAAACCGATTTTATGATCGGTTTGTCCAATTTTTATACCCGTAATCGAGGGGTCAGATCTAATAATTTGTGCTAAGGGCTCCATTATCATGGCAAAAATTAGGGGGGACAACGGGCACCCCTGTCTCGTGCCATTGGTAATTTGGAATGGGTTAGAAACAACCCCTGACGTCCAAATGCGTGCAGATGGGTAAGTGTATAGACCTAGTATGGCAGAGAGAAAGGTGCCCGAGAGTCCACATTTTTGGAGTACTGCCTCCATATATGGCCAATATACCCTATCGAACGCCTTCTCTGCGTCCAAAGACAGGAAGAGAGAAGGCGTTCGAGTATGCTCTGTCCATTGGATAAGGTCAATGAAACGTCTAGTTCCATCTGAGGCTTGCCTGCCGGGTACAAATCCCACTTGGTCGGGATGAATAATCTGGGGGATGATGGTGGAAAGGCGTTGTGCCAAGAGTTTAGCATAGATTTTGGTGTCTGTGTTGAGGAGTGAGATCGGTCTGTAGTTGGCTGGGTTGTCTGGGGGTTTACCCGGTTTGGGAATGGTAACCACTAGGGCATCGAGAGATTCCCTAGGGATTATGCCTGTAGTAGCAAATTGATTATACATGGCACACAGGTGGGGGACTAAGGGTTGGGCAAATCGTTTATAATATTCGTTGGGTAGTCCGTCAGGTCCTGGCGCTTTATGTAGAGGTAGGTTGTTTATCACTTTTTGAATTTCGGTCTTTGAAAAGGGAGTCGTGAGAGAGTCTAGTTGTTCTGGGGAAATCGAAAGAAGGGAGATAGAAGATAAAAAAAATTTTATGTCATCTTGGGTGGGTGTAAGATGGGGGTCTGTTTTCGTAAGGTTGTAAAGTTTGGTGTAAAAATTACCAAATTCGTTGGCAATATCTAGCGGATTGGTCAGGTATTTGCCCTGGGGGTTTGTGATAGATGCGATTTTTTTATTAGAAAGTTGTTTTTTAAATTGTTTAGCCATAAATGCTTCTGATTTATTGGCCAATGAGTATATCTGAAGTCTTAGTCGTTTGATAAAGTAATCAAAATTTTTGTGAAGATGACCACTGAGTTGGGATATAAGCTTTTTAAGTTCTAAGGAAGTAGTATTAGTGGGAGATCTCTTGTTTTTTATTTCAAGAGATCGAATTTGTTTCAGGAGGGACTCGGTTATATAAGAGTGTTGTTTTTTAGCCTGGGCCCCAAGTTTGATAAAAAGACCCCGTAGACAAGCTTTGTGAGCATTCCAAACAATAGCACAGTCAGTTACAGAATTAACATTTTGCTGGAAATAATTATCAATTTCAGATTGTATTTGAGACTCAAAAGAGGGGTTGTTGAGAAGGGAGGTGTTTAATCTCCAGACCGTATGTCTAGTGGCTTGGGAGGGGGATGCTAGTTTGATCGTAACTGGAGCATGGTCAGACCATGATATGGTGCCTATGGTGGAGGCAGTGATTGCTTGTAGTAGGTGTTTATCTGTAATGAATAAGTCAATTCGGTAGTAAGATTGGTGTGGGGGGGAAAAGTAGGTGTAGTCTCTCTCCTCATCGTGCATGCACCTCCATGTGTCATAAAGGTCTTCTTTTTTGAGGATATTTGATATTGCTGAGGGCCTCTTTCTCGCAGCGTTGGAGGTATCAAGTGTAGGGTCAATTACTTCATTAAAATCTCCACAGATTATCAGGGGGGAAGATCTATAAGGGGCTAATTTGGCAAAGAGAGTGGCGTAGAATCTTCTTTGTGCTGTATTAGGGGCATAAATGTTTACTATGTGGCTGATAGGATTAAAAATCTGCCATCATCGCCACTTTCACAGTGATGAAGCTTAAAATCTATTGCTGCGTTTATGGCAATCATTACTCCTCTCTTCTTTTTAGGGGCGCTTGCGAAGAAGCAATGGGGATATTTTTTGTGACTACATTGAGGTTGTTTGAGCTTAGTAAAGTGCGTTTCCTGGGCGCAGATTATATCTGCCCGTTGTTGTAGTGCTTCTTTCCATAAGAGGTTGCGCTTAAATGGTGAATTTAGGCCTTTAACATTGAGGGAGGTAATCGAGAGTGTCATAGTGGTATGACAGTTATGAGGGCCTGGGCAGAGGGAGAGAGACCCCACCTACTGTTGATGGATGTGAGTACACAAGTAGATAAGTAAATGCCGTATATGGTACAAGTATATTACCAAAACCAGTAAGTTGCTAAATACAAACAATCTACAATTCTAGGAACAATTCTGTTTTTATGTCAATATGGGGTGCTGTGTGTACACATCTATCTATCTACTGTATATAAAAAGTAAACTATGGTGTATTTTTTTTAACTCTGCAGCTTATTAAAAAATCAATATTTTGTTTTTGTGTAGAAATGTGTCCATTTTTCATGAAAACTGAACAAAAATTGTTCATCTGTAGCGCTGTCTTCTTTTCCTTCATCTATTTAATTGGAATGCTGGTAAATATAGTTATTATTACAGTGATATGTTTGGATATCCATTTGCACACCCCAATGTATTTATTTCTCTTGAACTTGTCTGTTGTTGATATTTTTTATACAACTGTTACCATTCCAAAACTCCTCTACATGTTATTTTCTGGGAATAATACAATGCCATTTACACAATGCTTTATCCAAATGTATTTTATGTTTACTGCAGACGCTGCTGAAGTCACCATTCTATTTATGATGGCGTTTGACCGATATGTTGCAATTTGTCACCCTTTACACTATCATTGCATACTTAATAAGAAAATCTGCAAGTTATTTATAGCAGTCATCTGGATTGGTGGGAGTGTAAATTCATCTTTAATTACAAGTTCAATCTTAAAAATATTTTTCTGCTCTTCTGTTACCATTCACCAGTTCTTCTGTGATGCTAAAGCTCTCATTAACATTTCCTGTGGTGGTACTGAAATGTTTTACATTGTCATGTATGCAGAGTATTTAGTATTTGGACTGTTTCCAGTTATGTGCAACTTGACGTCCTATGTAAAAATTATCAGGATCATACAACACATTAAATCTAAGGATGGCCGAAGTAAAGCCTTCTCCACCTGTTCACCTCACCTCGCTGTTATGGCCATCTACTATGGATCTGCTATATCCGCATACACTATGCCACCATCAGAACGCTATGACTTACTTGAACAGATCCTAACCCTGTTCTACACCACAGTTATCACCATATTGAACCCTCTCATATACAGTCTACGAAACAAAGAAATTAAGAGATCTTTGCGGAAACTTGTGTTGTAGCACTCACTAGTAGGGATGAGGTTTAGGTTTGCCACTACCATGTTGTTCTGCCTTTTCTTTGATAATTGTGAGACAAATTTCTTAGTTGTATGATTGAGTCAGCTTAACTCAAACCATGTGATTTATTTCCACAGAAAAGTTCCAAAAATACTTACAAAAGTTGTATATTCAAATACAAAATAAATATAGCTTCAAATAAGATCAAAGATATGAGATAAAGTTGTTTGTTTCAAAAAATAAGTTCAAGATATGTGATTAAGATGGCTGCTGTTTCCTTTGTTCTGAGAGCAGCTGTATAAATATTCTGTATGCTGGATTTCTATAGTTGTGAAGAGTAGAAGGAAATGTAGATGAGAGCTTCCAGCATGCAGCTCTTCACTTAAAGGGGTTGTAAACCTAACGTGTTTTTTCACCTTAATGCATCCTATGCATTAAGGTGAAAAAACACCTGGCAGTGACCGGCCCCCAGCCCCCCCGTTTTACTTACCTGAGTCCTAGAACTTGACCCACGGGGATGCACTGTCTCTCTGCCTAGGGTTCTCGGCTCTTGATTGGATAGATTGATAGCAGCGCAGCCATTGGCTCCCGCTGCTGTCAATCAAATCCAGTGACGCGGGGCCTAGTCCTGCATTCGGGCCTCTATGGACGCAAATGCTGGACTCAGGAGCATTGCCCCAGGCAGCGTCAGCTTAGCGCCAGTACCGCTAACACCCACGCATGCAGCATATGCCTCCCTTAGTGGTATAGTATCTGAACGGATCTATTCAGCAATTTCCTTGGGGTGTCTACTTTCCAAAATGGGGTCATTTGGGGGGGTTTTGTACTGCCCTGCCATTTTAGCAGCTCAAGAAATGACATAGGCAGTCATAAACTAAAAGCTGTGTAAATTCCAGAAAATGTACCCTAGTTTGTAGACGCTATAACTTTTGCGCAAACCAATAAATATACGCTTATTGACATTTTTTTTACCAAAGACATGTGGCCGAATACATTTTGGCCTAAACGTATGACTAAAATTGAGTTTATTGGATTTTTTTTATAACAAAAAGTAGAAAATATCATTTTTAAAAAAATGTTTTGGTCTTTTTCTGTTTATAGCACAAAAAATAAAAACCGCAGAGGTGATCAAATACCATCAAAAGAAAGCTCTATTTGTGGGAAGAAAAGGACGCAAATTTCGTTTGGGTACAGCATTGCATGACCGTGCAATTAGCAGTTAAAACGACGCAGTGCCAAATTGTAAAAAGTGCTAAGGTCAGGAAGGGGGTAAATCCTTCCGGGGCTGAAGTTAAGAAAGAAAAAAAACGAACCCTTACAATTACTTTAAATAAACCTGATCCCTTTGTTAAATTTCGCGCCTAACTAACCACTTCCATATTACTCCAATTATCACCTCCCATCCACTCCCCACAAGGGTGGGGGCTAGGATTAAGAATTCCATTTGACCAGCATGTCTAATTAACACCAGACACAGGAAATGGGGGATGATAAACTGCCTGCCACAGAATGAAAATACACACCGTTTCTCAAACAGAATATCAGTAACATATGAATTCCTTTTAAGAAAATATAAACTTAGAATATCAATCAAAAATGTCTTGACATCTTCTTCAAATCGAGAACCCAGTTCAAATGTCAAGATCTGTACGTTATTAGTTCAAAAGACCTTCCATCCACACATAATTACAGGGGATCTCATAAGCTCAGTTATATACTTATCGCACCGAATTAAAATTTAGATATTAAGAATATAACACATGTACTTTTGACAAATTTTGTATTCAGGTTCAAGGACCTGAAGAACTTATATGGGATATCAGTGGACCAAGTTCTTGTAACCATGCACTGCCTGACCTTTGAAGTTGGATCATTGGACTTGTAATGGTCAGCAAGGGAACTTTTGGATTAGCCAACCTCCTCACTTTGAAAGGGTGAAGTCACAGCAGCCATATTGATATTGTGATTTAACCATGATAAGGAAAGTATAGGGAGTACTGTTTATAAAGGGCATTGGGAAAGGTTAGTGTGGAGCTTGCAGGCACTGACAGGTCTGTTAAAGTGTATGTAGACCCAGGGCCGATCCTAGGGTCACAGATGCCTGGATGCAGAAATATTTCTGGCGCTCCCACATGGGCGTGGTCATCTTACCAACTCCTCCCCATTACGAATGGTTCTATGGCAACAACTCAAACACAGAGATGCTCCCCTAAGAAGTCTTCGTTACCCTAAGATCCTCCCATGATCTTTTAATAATAGAGAAAATACAGGAAGAGGGTACACTAATGAGACCTGGAGGGGAGTCTCTCTGATGCACACAGAGAGGGCTTCTGTTAGAGAGTCTGTTAGAAAGAGCCCCCAGACATAGTACAGGAGATGGTTAGAGACTGCAGACATAATACAGAAGATGGCCAGAGACTGCAGACATGGTACAGGAGATGGTTAGAGACTGCAGACATGGTACAGGAGATGGCCAGAGACCGCAGACATGGTACAGGAGATGGTCAGAGACTGCAGACATGGTACAGGAGATGATCAGAGACTGCAGACATGTTACAGGAGATGATCAGAGACTGCAGACATGTTACAAGAGATGGTCAGAGACTGCAGACATGTTACAAGAGATGGTCAGAGACTGCGGACATGTTACAAGAGATGGTCAGAGACTGCAGACATGTTACAAGAGATGGTCAGAGACTGCAGACATGGTACAGGAGATGGTCAGAGACTGCAGATATACTACAGGAGATGGTCAGAGACTGCAGACATGGTATAGGAGATGATCAGAGACTGCAGACATGTTACAGGAGATGATCAGAGACTGCAGACATGTTACAAGAGATGGTCAAAGACTGCAGACATGTTACAAGAGATGGTCAGAGACTGCAGACATGGTACAGGAGATGGTCAGAGACTGCAGATATACTACAGGAGATGGTCAGAGACTGCAGACATAACGCAGAAGGTGGTCAGAGACTGCAGACATGTTACAAGAGATGGTCAGAGGCTGCAGGCATGGTACAGGAGATGGTCAGAGACTGCAGCCATGGTACAGGAGATGGTCAGAGACTGCAGGCATACTACAGGAGATGGTCAGAGACTGCAGACATACTACAGGAGATGGTCAGAGACTGCAGACATACTACAGGAGATGGTCAGAGACTGCAGACATGTTACAGGAGATGATCAGAGACTGCAGATATACTACAGGAGATGGTCAGAGACTGCAGACATAATGCAGAAGGTGGTCAGAGACTGCAGACATGTTACAAGAGATGATTAGAGGCTGCAGGCATGGTACAGGAGATGGTCAGAGACTGCAGCCATTGGTACAGGAGATGGTCAGAGACTGCAGACATGTTACAAGAGATGGTCAGAGACTGCAGGCATACTACAGGAGATGGTCAGAGACTGCAGACATACTACAGGAGATGGTCAGAGACTGCAGACATGTTACAGGAGATGATCAGAGACTGCAGATGTACTACAGGAGATGGTCAGAGACTGCAGACATAATGCAGAAGGTGGTCAGAGACTGCAGACATGTTACAAGAGATGATTAGAGGCTGCAGGCATGGTACAGGAGATGGTCAGAGACTGCAGCCATTGGTACAGGAGATGGTCAGAGACTGCAGACATGTTACAAGAGATGGTCAGAGACTGCAGACATAGTACAGAAGATGGTCAGAGACTGCAGACATGGTACAAGAGATGGTCAGAGACTGCAGACATGTTACAAGAGATGGTCAGAGACTGCAGACACGTTACAAGAGATAGTCAGAGACTGCAGACATGGTACAGGAGATGGTCAGAGATTGCAGACATGGTACAGGAGATGGACAGAGACTGCAGACATGGTACAGGAGATGGTCAGAGACTGCAGACATAGTACAGGAGATGGTCAGAGACTGCAGACATAGTACAGGAGATGGTCAGAGACTGCAGACATAATACAGGAGATGGTCAGAGACTGCAGACATGTTACAAGAGATGGTCAGAGACTGCAGACATGTTACAAGAGATGGTCAGAGACTGCAGACATGTTACAAGAGATGGTCAGAGACTGCAGATATGTTACAAGAGATGGTCAGAGACTGCAGATATAGTACAGGAGATGGTCAGAGACTGGAGATATAATACATGAGATGGTCAGAGACTGCAGACATAGTACAGGAGATGGTCAGAGACTAGAGCTATAATATAGGAGATGGTCAGAGACTGCAGACATACTACAGGAGATGGTCAGAGACTGCAGACATAATACAGGAGATGGTCAGAGACTGCAGACATACTACATGAGATGGTCAGAGACTGCAGACATAATACAGAAGATGGTCAGAGACTGCAGACATAGTACAGGAGATGGCCAGAGACTGCAGACATAATACAAGGGATGGTCAGAGACTGCAGACATGATACAAGAGATGGTCAGAGACTGCAGACATAGTACAGGAGATGGTCAGAGACTGCAGACATAGTACAGGAGATGGTCAGAGACTGGAGATATAATATAGGAGATGGTCAGAAACTGCAGACATACTACAGGAGAGAGAGTCAGAGACTGCAAACATAGTACAGAAGATGGTCAGAGACTACAGACATAGTACAGGCGATGTCAGAGATTGCAGACATACTACAGGAGATGGTCAGAGACTGCAGACATGATACAAGAGATGGTCAGAGACTGCAGACATAATACAGGAGATGATCAGAGACAGCAGACATAATACAAGAGATGGTCAGAGACTGCAGACATGTTACAAGAGATAGTCAGAGACTGCAAACATGTTACAAGAGACGGTCAGAGACTGCAGTTAGTAGATAATGGACGTTAGTAGAGAATGGCCAATCGGCCCTTTCACCTGACCCAGCGATACAGCAACAATGGTTCCTCTGATTAGGAGTCTCACTCCTAATCAGTGCTCACTCTGAATTGCCCTAGGCGACTCTGCTGGGTAGAGCCCATATATTTATTCTGGCAATGACTCTATTCCTTTCTCCACCAGGGATGGTGCCAGGCTGTGTGGCTATCCCTCTGGTGGCTCAGGGCAGCAGGGTTCTCTCTCTGATGGTGTTCCCTCAGCACTGTCCACTCCCTCTGCAGTCCTGAGTGCATTTCCCTGAAAGCTTTGCCAGGCTCCTGGCTCTCTCTCCCTCCCATTCAGCTGAGCATGCTGTGTCGGCTGCAGTTTCCGTGTTACAGTGGGGCTGCCAGTCCTCGGGACTACATGTCCTACAATCCTCTTCTTTGCTCCTTTTTTTATCTTCCTTGGTCGATATGAAGGCGGGGGAAGAAACATAGTGCGCCGCTCACTAGTACAGCAGCGCACGCGAGGAGGAGAGGGAGAGGGGAAATAAGAGCCTGCGGCTGCAGTGGCGTCACTAGGGTTGGTGTCACCTGGTGCAGTAAAACATGGTATCACCCCCCTCCACCAACTATAGTCGCCCCCTCTGTCAGTGCAGACCCCCCCACTAAGTATAAACCCCTCCCTCTGTACAGACCCCCCCCCCCATTAGTATAGACCAGTGATATGCAATTAGCGAACCTCCAGCTGTTGCAGAACTACAAGTCCCTTGAGGCATAGCAAGACTCTGACAGCCACACGTATGACACCCAGAGGTATTTGCAACAGCTGGAGGTCCGCTAATTGCTTATCCCTGGTATAGACCCTACCAGGACAAAACACCCCCCTCTATCAGTATAGACCCCCCTCAGGACAAACCACCCCCCTCCATTAGTACAGACCCCCCAGGACAAACCACCCCCCATTAGTACAGACCCCCCCCAGGACAAACCACCCCCTCCATTAGTACAGAGCCCTCCAGGACAAACCACCACCCCTCCATTAGTACAGACCCCCCAGAACAAACCACCCCCCTACATTAGTATATACCCCCCAAGACAAACCACCCCCCTCCATTAGTTTAGACCCCCCAGGACAAACCACCCCCCAGGACAAACCAACCAGTGTGGCTGGTCTCTCTGCACACAGAGACAGCCACTCTGATCTCCAGCTGTTTCGCTCTCCTCCTCTGACAGGAGGAGGGGGTGGGCTTCGGCAGGAAACAAAGCAGTGGCGGCGGTGACTGGTGGAGAGAGCCACCTACGGACAAGGAGAGGAGGAGGAGGGAGGGGAGCACTCTGGCACTTCAATGCCCCCACCTCTGTGGTGCCCGGGTGCACTGCACCCCATGCACCAGCCCAGAATCGGCCCTGTGTAGACCCTTACCTTGTTAAACAACCCATTTAGTTTAAAATAGAATGACGTGGCAAGTCCCAGAAGTGTAGTCCAAGCTGGTGAAGTGGCAAGCACTAGTAATGTCCCGCAGCCAACAAGAATTCGAGCACAGGCCCATAGAGCCCATTGTAGTCTTCTTTTCTTTTCCAATATTTTTATTCAAAAATTTTTTCTTCACAAGACATAAAATTCAATTTTGTACATACTTTGTTTAAGGTGTAAAAACCAATAACAAGTTATTTATACTTAACAACCAAAAGGCAAAAAGAAAGAGATAGGGAGGTTACACGATACCTAATCTCGTGTTGTTATTGATTCCTTAATGTGTTTCATGTAAAGTATGGGGAGTCACCTGAGGAGAATTCTCTCTCCCTGGCTCCTCTACCTGGTGTAACCTTCTAATTTAACTCCCATAGCAGCCCTAAGGTCTCCTTTAACTTCATAATCTTCAAGGATTATTTTGTATAATTAGGAAAAGGGAAAGAAAGAAATAGGAAAGTGGAAAGTAGAGGGTAGAAGAAAGTGAGAGAGGTGCACTCCTGTCGTAGAGCAAGGGATTCCTAAGAATCCATCGCATTATTTATTCGAGATGTATTTTATCCAAGGGTCTCATATTCTTTCAAACAATGTCATTTTGTCATTTAGAATAGCAGAGAGACGTTCATTTACCATAATCCAAGACAGTTTGGATTTTATAAGATGAAAGGGAATCGTTGGAGACTTCCAAGATTTAGCTATCGCTATCCTAGCAGCTACAAATATAAAAGTTATAAGTTTCCGCGTGTGTTTCGATGCTCCATCCACTGGACGTCCCAACAGTGCCTGTAAGGGTGACTTGATAAGGTTCACTTGGGTTAATGAATATATAAAGTTATATGTGCGGATCCAAAAACGACGCACCTTTGGGCAAGTCCACCAGATGTGCATCATGGTACCTTCAATATTGCATCCCCTAAAGCACTGCGGGGAGGCCCCCGGAACAAAAACTGCCACTCTCGCTGGGACCATATACCATCTCATCAGAACTTTATAGTTTGCTTCTATTAGAGAAGTATTAATGTATGTTTTGGATGCCTGGAGAGACAGCTTGTTCCAGTCTTCATCTGTTAAGCTGATATCTATATCGTTTTCCCATTTTTGCATATGAAACAATTTCTGGGATGTTGATGATAAGATGCTGTATATCAATGAAATATGACCCGAGTGTTTGTCTATAGTTCTGCAAAAATTTTCCATTTGGGTGTATTCAGTTAAATCTGAGCTACGGTTCAACGTAGTTAGGAAATGCGCTATCTGAGAATAGCGGAATATTTCTGAATTTGGTAATTGGTACTTTTCTTGCAGAACCTGTTTCGACATAATCCCTCTATGGTCACATAAGTCAGCTATCCGTAGTAACCCCTTATTGGTCCACCATTTAAATTCATGGGGACGGAGACCCGGGGTGAACATAGGGTTGTTTAATATTGGGGCTAATGGGGCTTGTGGAGATTTGAAATTGTAGGTAGTAGCTAGTCTATCCCACAAGTTTAATGAAAAGGATAGAGTCGGACACATTATTGTCGGTTTATCCGTCGTTTTCAGACACATTAAATGGCTAATCTCCTTGTTTGGGAATAGCGCTGTTTCCATTGTCATCCAAAGTGGATTTGATTGTCGGGTATGGAACCGAACCAACTGTGATAATTGCGCTGCATGATAATATTTTATCAGGTCTGGTACTCCTAGACCGCCTTTTAATTTGGGAGTGTATAATGTTCGTCTATTCACCCTGGGCCTTTTATTCCCCCAGATAAACTCCAGAAGCTTATTCTGGAACTTCGCCAGGTCTGCTCTATCAATTGCTATGGGAAGAGTCCTAAACAAGTGTCACAGACATAGCCAGAACAGAGGCTGTTGGAGAGGACTGTATGCAAGCCTGTTGCCCACCGATTATGGGCCCTAGCATTTGAGGTGAATGAGAAATCCAGTCTGAACTGTAACTGTAACTCAGTCATGTATATATTGTATGGGGACTCCTTACTGTAGATTTGTGTCCCTGAAGAGGGAGGGGGGATTCCTCCAGCAGCCCCCTGCTGATAAGACTGATTCATTCTGCTGGGACACATCCTGTGAGGAGATGCTGGTGTTATCAACATGTGTTTATGTTAATTGAGAGAGCTGATCACATTAGCCACCAGCCCTGGCTAATAGACGAATGGTCTAGGCTGAGGAGGGGGGAGATTGTTGTTTGTATTGTTAATTGTATTAATGTGTGAAGCTCGGTGCCCACAAGACTGTCATCTGGTCTGGGTACATTTTGTAGTAAATTAGGTCATGTTAATTAGGTTAACTTTGAGTCATCCCTGCTGTATAAAGGTCTGTGAGATCTCAAAATAAAGGTAGTTCTGATGTACTCCAAGACTGGTGTTGTCTAGTTCTTGGGGTTCCTATAGCCAGATCCATTGGACTCGTGTTCCAGAACTTAGGAAGTGGTATATGACGGAAGCACTCAAGCGGAGTGTGGGGCGTTCCGTGACATTGGTGGCAAGCAGCGGGAAAGCTTCCTGAAGTCTGAAGTCTGGGACATCCAAACCTCCAA
Organism: Lithobates septentrionalis; assembly: GCA_037952835.1. NCBI lineage: Eukaryota > Metazoa > Chordata > Amphibia > Anura > Ranidae > Lithobates > Lithobates septentrionalis. Next base: position 2,439,361 of record JBBDGP010000254.1, read on the forward strand.
CTGGATCCAAGATCAGCATAGCAGACTTCAGTCACCCCAGCGGAGATATGGACCTGGCATCAGAATTCCCGGGGCTGCTGCGGATCATCCTTTCAACGTACACCAGGACTGTGTCTGAGGATGAATACCTGGAGCTCAGGCAGCTGATTCGGGTGGAGCTCTGGATGGCAGCCCTCCGTCTCGCTGGTATAAAACAGGGCAAGTGCTTTCCAACCCAAGAGCAACGGGCCAGTGACCAACGGGCATTGCGGATGGCATTCCTGGGAGAGCAGCCCCAGGAGCAATGGGTGACTGAGTTGGACAGGTTGGTCCAGCGGGAGATAGAGCTGGACAATCGTTATCGGGCTCTGCAATGGCACGCAGAGGAGGGATATTTAGGGGAGACAACAGAATGCTCTCCGGAGGGATATGACTTTGGCGGCCCTGGATTGCTGTGGGAGAACCTTACAGATCTTTTTATGTTTGGCGATGAGGGGGAACCTGACCTTGAGGACATGAGAGACTATAGAGAGTCTATGCTCGGTCTTGCAGGGGTCTCAGAGCTCAAACCTGATCTGGACCATTTGCTAAGGAAGGAACAGCATCTGGAAAGGGCATACAGGAAACTGCTAGAACAAGTTCAGCAGCATGCCAGAGAATCGGCAGTGGAAAATCCGGAGATTGCCGTCCCCAAACCTGAAGTGCTGACAACAGGGCAGAGATCTGCTAACCTCTGCCCAGAAATGATAGCATCTTCTGGGTTCCATGGACAGGAGATGGTGAACCTCTATTCCCAGACATCAGTTGCAGAGACATGGGATTTGATAGACTTTTCTGCTGAGGAAGAACAACCTGATGAGCATCCAGCAGAAGAGCTGCTATCAGGGCCAAAGTTCACTGTGTTCTGCCCAGCACCAACAGTGGCTTCGGCCTTCCTGAGAGAAGAGGTAGTCGGCCTTCCTCCCACAACACTGACAGGGACATGTGATTTTCTGCCAGCAGCATCTATGGAGTTAAAACAAACTTCTCCAGCTGAAGATCTGGTAACTGAACAGAGGGTCCAAGACCTCTGTCCCACACTTTTACCACTTCCAGAGACTGGGGATTTAATAGACATTTCTGTAGAGGAGGAACCACCTAGCAAACCCCCAGCAGAAGTGCTGGCAACCGGACAGAGGGTCCAAGACCTCTGCCCCACACCTGCAGCAATTGTGGAGGCTCAGGGTGAGAAGATGGCAATCACTTCCCAGCAGCAGATACAGCGGGAGAAGGGAGAGGAGGTGTGTGTTGTCCCTCCCCAACAGTTGGCCAGGGTGGAGGAAGTGGGCTTTCCTCCCCAGCAAAGATCCGTGTACCTGGGAGACAGTACCATCGATATGTCGTCCCAGCAGCCAGATGAGGGAATGGAAAAGGAAGCAGCCGGCTCACCTCCCCAATGGCAGCTACACAGTTTGGGAGGGGAGGAAGCCAGCTGCCTGCCCCAACAGTTAGCCGGAGCAGAGGATGCGGAGTCCCCAGCAGAAGTACTGGCAACAGGGCAGAGTGCTACCAACCTCTGCCCAGCACCAGCAACAACTACAGAGTTCCAGGGAGGCGGGGCAGTCGGCCTCCCTCCCCAACAGTTAGCCGGAACAGATGGTGTGGGGTTTCCAGCAGAAGGGCTGGCAACAGGGCCGAGGACTGCTGGACTCTGCCCTCAACTAACAGAGGATGGATTTCCTGTGAAGGTGGATGGGACTTCAGTCTCCACCTGTATACCCCAGGGATGCTGGGCAGTGGGCCCAGATCCCCAACAGCGTGACAGAGTGAGCCCAGTCACCCTGTCTTCTCTCCAGCGGCAGAAAGGATTCCAGGGAGAAGGGCCAGTCTGGGCCTCTCCCCAGCGGCAGATATGTTCTCTGAGAGAGGCAGAGGATGGCTGGGTGAGTAATACACTGTTTGGAATAATTTGTTTGGGGTACTGTGGGGGTACAGGCAGTAGAGGACTGGAACTATGGACTAACTTCGGAGTCAACCCGTCTGGGGTCTCCTCCTGTGTTAGTCTCCTGCCGAAAGGGGAGAAATGTCACAGACATAGCCAGAACAGAGGCTGTTGGAGAGGACTGTATGCAAGCCTGTTGCCCACCGATTATGGGCCCTAGCATTTGAGGTGAATGAGAAATCCAGTCTGAACTGTATTAATCGGACTCAGTCATGTATATATTGTATGGGGACTCCTTACTGTAGATTTGTGTCCCTGAAGAGGGAGGGGGGATTCCTCCAGCAGCCCCCTGCTGATAAGACTGATTCATTCTGCTGGGACACATCCTGTGAGGAGATGCTGGTGTTATCAACATGTGTTTATGTTAATTGAGAGAGCTGATCACATTAGCCACCAGCCCTGGCTAATAGACGAATGGTCTAGGCTGAGGAGGGGGGAGATTGTTGTTTGTATTGTTAATTGTATTAATGTGTGAAGCTCGGTGCCCACAAGACTGTCATCTGGTCTGGGTACATTTTGTAGTAAATTAGGTCATGTTAATTAGGTTAACTTTGAGTCATCCCTGCTGTATAAAGGTCTGTGAGATCTCAAAATAAAGGTAGTTCTGATGTACTCCAAGAATGGTGTTGTCTAGTTCTTGGGGTTCCTATAGCCAGATCCATTGGACTCGTGTTCCAGAACTTAGGAAGTGGTATATGACGGAAGCACTCAAGCGGAGTGTGGGGCGTTCCGTGACAACAAGTATAGTACCTTCGGTAGTATAGTCATTTTTACTGAGTACAGTCGACCGAACCAAGATGGAGGATTGTTTGACCATCGTTTGAGATCCTCTAATAGTTTTTTAAACAGTGGGGGATAATTATTTTTGTATAATGTAGCTAGTGATGGGGTGAGGAAGATACCCAGGTAGGGGAGGGCTGTGTCTTGCCACTTAAATGTGTATGAGTTCCGTAAGGCACGGGTTATATGCGTTGGTAGCAACACATTAAGGGCTTGGGATTTCGAGTGATTCACTTTTAGGCCTGAGATCGAAGTATATTGTTTTAGTAACATGTGCAAAGTGGGTAGCGAGGTAATTGGGGAGGAGAGGAGCAACAACAGATCATCCGCGAATAACACGCACTTATGTTCCCTGTCCCCACAATAAACTCCTTGTACATCTGGGTGGGCTCGTATCTTAATAGCTAATGGTTCCAATGCCAAGATGAATAATAGGGGGATAGTGGACATCCCTGCCTAGTTCCCCTGCGTATGTCTATAGGTTGAGATCGAAAACCCTTGATGACTAAACGTGCTGTGGGAGTCCTATATATATTTTCTAGTGTCTTCAAAAAATTTGGGCCGAACCCATAACGTTTCATTATGAAAAAGAGATAGTCCCATGAAAGGGAATCAAAGGCCTTGTGTAAATCCAGGGAGATCAAAAGCGCTCCTCTCCTACCCCTCCCATCCCATCCAGAGTTCAGTGCAGATATTATGTCAATAATTCGTCTGGTCTGGTCTGGGGCCTGTCGATTGGGGACGAATCCCACCTGGTCTGGGTGAATATATTTTGTTATAAACGAATTCATACGTGTGGCCAAAATTTTTGTCATTATCTTCAGGTCTAAATTAATTAATGATATTGGGCGGTAATTTGCGCAGTCTCCATGATCTTTATTTGGTTTAGGTATTATGTGAATATAAGCATTGTTTTCGTGATTTGGAAGTGGGTTTCCTTTTCTTAAGTCATTAAGAAAGGAGCATAAATGAGGAACCAATATTTCTGTGTACTTACGGTAGTAATGTCCTGAAAAACCATCAGGGCCTGGTGCTTTGGAAGGGTTTATTTGTTTAATAGCTGCTGCCACTTCCCCTGCTGTAAACTCCGCCTCCATTAATTCTCTGTGGTCCTGATCTAGTGTGGGCAATGTGATGTCACTAAGGAACTCCTCAGCTTTGATCTTTTTGTAGAGGTGTGGGGGCGTCATACAATTTAGAATAGAAAGAAAAAAATTCCTGTAATATTAGCTGTGGGTTCTGTGTAGTCTGTCCATTTTGTAGTCGTAATTTAGGTAGGGCTGGTGTGAATGGTCTGGGAGTTAATTTCCTAGCTAAGAGTTTATTAGGTTTATCCCCCAAAGTATAGTATCTATGTCTGGACCATCTTATGCTTTTTTCTGCTATTGTGGTGAGGCTCAGATTAAGGGCCGTGCGAGCCGTATCAATTTGATCTCTGAGATCAATAGATTGGTTTATCCTTTGTTCCCGTGTGAGACGTTGTAGTTCCGCAGTTTGTTGTTTTATCGTATGTTCTCGCTCTCGTTTCGCTCTAGAGGCTAGCTGAATCAGCTTGCCTCGGATGGTGGCTTTATGTGCCGCCCATGTTATACTTGGGGAAGGGGATGAGTGAAGATTGTCCCGGAAATATTCTTTAATAGCTAGCTCTGTTTCCTTCGCAGTAATAGGATCATTTAATAGGGATTCATTTAGTCGCCATGACGACGGTTGTGATTTTGACCATATGTTTGTAAGTGTAATTTGTATTGAAGAATGGTCTGACCATGCCATGGGAATGATTTTGGTCGATGAGACAAACGGAAGTAGCGGGGAGAGTGTAAATAGATGATCTATTCGAGAATATGTCTTGTGTACATGGGAATAGAATGTATAGTCCCTAGACGTGGGGTGGGCGTTTCTCCATATGTCAATCAAGTCATAACTATGGAGTAGGCGAGCAATCTCTCCACTTTGTTTTGGGGTATGTTTTAGGATAGATTTTCCCGGTTTAGATTTGTCTGAAATTTGATCTAATGATGTGTTGCTGTCGCCTCCCAGTATCACGTGTCCCTCTACATGAGGCATTATAATTGCTAACATTGTGCGTAAAAACTGTTTTTGTCCTACGTTGGGGGCATAGTAAGAGAGTAATGTCACTACCTTGTCATGTATTTTACCCTTAGCCATAATATAACGCCCGTCTTTGTCTCGAATAATGCTAGTGGGTGAGAATGGTACATTTTTTGCTATGCAGATTGCTACTCCCCGTTTTTTGTCTGGTCCATTTGATAGAAAAAAACGTAGAATATCTTGCATTCAAATATTTAGGGGCAGACGTTTTCGAGAAATGCGTCTCTTGGAGTAATAAAATATCAATTCCCATTTTATAGTATTGTTGAAAGGCCTTAGTTCGTTTGATAGGGGAGTTCAAACCCTGTACATTATGTGTTAATACTGTGTATTTGTCAGAGGATCTATTGGTCATATGTGTTCGGTAAACTGTACTCACGTTTTAGAGGTCTTCTCAGATGTGTATGGGGAACCCATTTCTGTTTCAGGAATGCACCAAAAGAAAGAGAGATTAGAAAGAAAAGAGGAAAATAGATAGGGTTAGAGATGAATCTCACTTTGTTCTTTAAACTATAACAATAACCATTCAATAGTGTTATTAAGTAAAAAGCAACCATCGCACTGTCTAGCAGTACAATCTTGGGGGTATTTAGCCCCATTATGTTGTAAAGTTGCCTCCACCCGTAAAGTAGAGGCAAGTTCACCACAAGTGGCATGTGTTACTGTCCCGACCCTCTTCCTGCTATAACTGAGGGGGACTTAAAGAGCAAAAGAAAACGGGGGGGGGGGGAAGGGAGACACCAAAACGAAGAGCAGAGTCAAAAAATCTTAACTAAAATTAACAGGGGTTTGTGGAAAGAATTGTAGCCTTTTCAAAAAGAGAAAAAGAAAAAAAGGAAAAAAAAATAGTCAGACTTTCTAACGTAGCGTTCGCCTAATTAGGCAGTACGGCAGATTGTTCTCAACAGGCTAGTATTCTTCTATGGCTTTTGACCAAAGCCTGGCAACTTTTGCCTGAGCAGAGTGGGTGATATTCCATAAAAGCTTTTATTAAACGTTCAGGTGATAGGATGCGATTTCCTCGTATTAGATCTTCTCTGTTGAGACCACAGGGGTGAGACCAGACGACCATCATTGTTTGGGGACTCAGGGTGATGAGAATCTCTGTTGATTATTCCCAATTCTAGAAGTAATTCCTCTCCAGACTGGAAGCTAGCGAATGAATGCGACTTCCCTCTGTAATTAAAGGACAGTCTAAATGGAAAAGACCAGCGATACTTGATCTGATGATTAATCAGATGTGTCAGTAGAGGTTTCAGTTGTCTTCTCTTCTGGATCGTCGCCTGTGATATGTCTGCGAAAATCTGGACTTTATTTCCTTGTAGCGAGATATCTCCTTTGTTTCTTGCTTCTAGCATTATTTTTTCTTTAACCCGATAAAAGTGCCGTTTGACTATCACATCGCGGGGTAAATGATCTGGTATAGGAGCTGTGAGAGCTCGATCAACTCTATCCAGTTCCAGCTGATGAGTAGCAATGTCGGGTATTAAATCTTTCATCAAATCATGAACAGCTTCTTCCACTACTACCGTGTGTAGCGGGACTGTTGTGGCTGTTTCTTCCCTTTTCTCGAGCTCCCCGCGGCCCCCCGCCTCATGATCTGCTCCCGGGATATGGGCTGGCTGTTCGGTGGCTATCTGGTCGTCCCTGCTAGCTGATTGTAGCTTTTTTGGGTCTGGGCTTGCGGTGCTCGGCTACTGCATGACCAGCTCCGGCGCCGCGCACATGCGCACTTTGTAGTCTTCTTTTAATGACAATACCCTCTGCTGTACATGGGGTGACCCTGAATATGATTGGCACCGGGCACTACAAAATAGGGCCCTTCATAAATTACCTGTCCAAAAAAATTGCAGCTGTGTTAAAGCCGCAACAAAACACCTGTGTAGACGAGTCCCTCATTAAGTTTTCTGTCCACCTTGCATTTAAGCAATACAGTATATCCCCAGCAAACATGCCAGATCTGGCGTTTTAGAATTCACAAGGGAAAATACATTCATGTAAGAGGGGTAAGATACCAAAGATGTATGAGTTTTAAATGTAATTCCCAATGGTTGGAACAGCAAGATTTCGTATATGTTTAGCGATATGCCCTTTTCCATTCTTGACCAGAGAAACTCATACCTAGGTCTAGTTCCCATTTGGAAATTGTTTGGTTTGTAGAGGTCTAGATAGAGTTAAGCATGTATGAGTAAAATAAAGATATTCCCTTCTTAGAGTATTGGGGGTCAGTAAACTGCTGATGTATGAGTTGTGGGAGGATCATATCTCTGGGGACATGGGATGTGCGGAGGCAGTGTTGGATTCTAGTATAGGTAAAGGGATCAAGAGATCTTAAGGAATGTTCGGCTTGTAGGTTTTCAAAGGATTTTATATTAGGACCAGTGCCCCCTTTTATTAGTAGGTCATGTCAAAATGGTAGTCGAGCAACAGGGACATCCTGGATCCCAGACATATCCGGAAAGCTGGGTTTGCACTGCATGTAAGAATGTAGGGGGTACTGGGATCGGTAATGTTCAAAATAAATAGAGTAAATAAGGTAGGATTGAATATGCATAGGTGTATGTAGATTAGGGATTAGGCATTGGCTTTCATTTATTTTGTAATAGGATCAGCAAAACTGATAAGAAGATCATGGATTACAGAGAGGGATTGTGTAGGTTTGGTGATCAAAAGAATAATATTGTCAGTAAAGAGGCTCACTTTACGTTCCAGTCCGTGGAATGGGATGGCCAAAATTTGTGGGTTTGCTATTGCACACAATAGTGGAGTATTAGGTATTAGGGCGGAGCACATTCTACGGTACACAAGTCACACACAAGAATCTCAAAAGATGTTAGGTAGCCAGGAAACTGGTTTTGAGCAACCCTAAAATCAAAGGCTGCAAGGTTATTGTTCGAAAAAGTTAAATTACAAAAAAAGTTAAAGTAAAAAATAAATAAATAAATGTAAAAAATAAAGAAGTAAAAAAAATAGTTGTCATTTTATTGAGTTAATGTAATGTAATGTATTGTTATTGTGTTTTATTGTTAAACGTTACTGTTAGCTTTGCAGGAACACCAATCAGCTGCAGCACTGATCTATTTATTGTGACAGCTGCAAGGTGTTGCACTCAGAATACATACATCAGTTCCTGCAGCACTGCAGGAGAAAATGTATTATCTACTGTACGCCCAAGCAAGAGGGGCTTGGGTTGGTCAGTCGTGGATTCCTCCTATGCTTCAGCATAACATTTTTTACTTTTTTTTGGCACAGATTTTAGTAAAAAAAAGTTGTTATTTTATTGAGTTAATGTTATATCGTTACTGTGTGTTATTGTTAATCATTGTTGTTTGCTTTGCAGGAACACCAGTAAGCCGCATTACTAATATCTTTATTCTGAGAGCAGCAAGGTGCTGCTCTTAGAATACATTTAGAAAAATAGGGAAGGCGCACCAACCTTGCGCATTACTAAAGATAAAATGTGTTTAAATAATAAAAGCAAGAGTCATACTCACAAACGTATGTTAAAAAAAGGAGCTTAACGTTGCTCCAAGAATTTGGAACTGTGTCACCTGGCCTGGGTATTAATAGGAACCAGATGGTATCACGAATGGCTTACGCGTTACGAGGGATTACACTCTTCGTCAGAGCCTCGGAGATAACAGACTAACTAAATGCAGACTTATTCCAAATACTGTGAATGCTTCTATTACATTAGTGGTCAGTGTAAACCCCTATTACGATTACAATCTTGGTGCGATCACATGCTTTAAAGGGCAGAGGAGGGGTCTATAATACCATAAAGAGTACCTATCACATGCCTATTGCTGTCACCATGGATGTTTACATTCCTTGTGACAGCAATAAAAGTAATTAAAAAAACAAAGCGACAGTGTAAAAATGTTTTTTTATTTTAAGTGCCCCTATTCGCCCCTGCTTGCACAAAGGTGAATGTATGCATCAGTCCTGCAAGCACACAAACAGCAATCTTCCCACACATGTGAGGTATCACTGTGAACATCAGATCATGGGCAGTAATGGGCAGCATCAGACCTTTTTACCTTGTCTGTTGCTGTTGCACTGGCATGTGCAATTTTAAAGTGTGACATGTTTGGTATCTATTTACTTGGTGTAACATCATCTTTTATACTACAAAAAAATGGGTCATGTATTGTGTTTTTTAAAAAATACTGATTGCTACATGTAAACAAAAAGTAAAAGTGCTCGTGTGTAAGGCTAATGCCGTGTACACACGAGCAGACTGTCCGGCAGAAAAGGTCCAACTGAACGATTCTGTCGGACATTCCAATCATGTGTGGGCTTCATCAGACCTTCATCGGACCTTTTCTGTTGAAAATTCCGACGGACCTAGAAATAGAACATGATTCAAATCTTTCCAACGGACTCGATTCCTATTGAAAAATAAGTTTGTCTGTATGCTAGTCCGACGGACCAAAAACAACGCAAGGGCAGCTATTGGCTACTTTGTGGAAGGAGGTGTATGGAGGGCGCGTGATCAACTGCTTACATCAAAAAATATTTGGTTTAATCATGTATAATGAAATACAAACAAACAAATAGATAAAACCATCTGGATAATACAAATAATACTTTCATATAAACAGGTAACAAAATATACACTGAAGGGTTTAAAATGGGGATATGCCCATGTAGAGGCAGATGTTTAAAAAAGGCTGACGCGTTTCTACTCCCAGTCTGTCCCCTCCCCCTCACAGTTAGGAACACCTCCCAGGGAACACATTTAACCCCTTGATCACCCCTAGTGTTAACCCCTTCGCTACCAGTGTCATTTATACAGTAATCAGTGCATTTTTTACAGCACTGATCGCTGTATAAATGTCACTGGTCCCAAAAAAGTGTCAAAATTGTCAGATCTGTCCGCTGCAATGTCGCAGTCCCACTAGAAATCACTGATCACCGCCATTACTAGTAAAAATAATAATAATAATAAAAATGACATAATTCTATCTCCTATTTTGTAGACGCTATAACTTTTGCGCAAACCAATCTATATATATGCTTATTGCAATTTTTTTACAAAAAATATGTAAAAGAATACATATTGGCCTAAACTGATGAAGAAATTTGTTTTGTTTTTTTAAAATTTTGGGATATTTATTATAGCAAAACGTGTAAATAAAAACCGCAGAGGTGATCAAATACCACCAAAAGAAAGCTCTATTTGTGGGAAAAAAGGACATCAATTTTGTTTGGGTATAGCATCACACAACTGAGCAAATGTCAGTTAAAGCGACACAGTGCCGTATCGCAAAAAATGGCCTGGTCATTAAGGGGGAAAATCCTCCGGGGCTGAAATGGTTAATCGTGTTTGCATGTTCGCTAGGACTTTTTGCCTGTTCAAGATGTTCTGTTGCGAACTGAATCAGGGGTTGTTCGGGCTATCCCTAACCCTAATCTATTACCGCTAACCCTAGCCCTAATCTATTAACACTAACCCTAACCCTTAATGCTAACCCTAATCTTAACCACTAACCCTAATCTTAATTGCCGCTAACCCTAACCCTAATCTTAACTGCTAACCCTAACCATGTTAATCTCTGAGGACATTCCAAACACACTCTTACCTCAATCTGACTAATAGCCTTGCAGATGGCGAAACATAGTTCCCAAAGAACATGTTCTGTAATACATTCTTGCTGCTCAGTAAACATTACTCTAAATCAGGCTCAATTTAGAACACAAATTTCATTTGAGATGCATATTTTTGGAAATGTGTAGGAAACAAGATGCACATAACATTGGCACATAAACAGTCACAAACAAAAACAAGATAACTTAAAAATAACCTGTACATACAGAAAATAAAGAAGAACTGACTGCTTGGTCAAGCTTTAGGATACAGCTTCAAGCTGTCATGGCACCTGATCTTCCAATGACATAAAATACGATGAAAAGGCATCTTGAATAGTGGCACCACTCCTGCTGCCTCGTGTTGCTGTCAGTTTCGCTCTTGGCATGCTAGTATGGCCAAGCGTGTCTTCAAAATTAAAGCCATCATGTTCTCTAATAAAATTATGTAAGGCACATGCTGCTTTGACAGCATTGATGGCGTTTTCTGCATACACCAATACATCTGAAAATGCAGCATGCAATTTGTTGGCAAGGATACCAAATGAACATTCAACTACCCTCCTGGCCCTAGTTAGGGGATAATTAAATACCTTTTTTTCTTTAAATGTGTAAAAGGCAATCAGTGCATAAAGTTGGTAATACTAAATGCAAGCTGAACACTACAGGCTAATCACATCACCTTCAGAGTATACAGAATAGAAAAAGTAGTGCAGCGCAATATAAAGAAAAATCCATCCATAAATATAAAGTAACCACAAGTCCCAGAGCGGAAGATGAGACCCCTTGTGAGAAGATGGAAATTCCAAGGGCTTGACACCTAGAATTACCAGTGAACTGGAATTTCCATCTTCTCACAGGTCTCATCTTCCGCTCTGAGACTTGTGGTTTATATTTATGGATGGACTTTTCTCTTTGTTTATATTGCTTTGCACTAATTTTTCTATTCTGTATACCTTTTTCTCTGTGTTTAAGGAGTGGCTGGAAGATGGCCCAAGAAGGTTTTCACGGAGTGCAAAAGCCTCATCACCCACAAAAACATAGGGCAAAGCAGGACCCCTTGTCCCCAGAAGTGAACTGCTGTCTGGTAGATCCAGTCTGTTTTGTTGCAGCAGCTGGCCAAATACAGAGTGGGAGAGGAAACTAAAGTTTGAGCTGCTGCTATAGGACCCAATATCAATGTAAGTGAACCAATAATTTACATCGGCAACAGGAAACACAAAATAAAACATTTTTTTTATAATCATAAAAACTACTGCCACTTGAAACAGACTTAACAATATGTGTTTCCCATCCAGAGCACTCACACAAATTGGGAAGTTACAGCGCTGCCAGAACACATCCGCAATGTTTGTCCATTCTTCTGCAGTTGGTTGCTTGAAGACCACATCTTTTAGGACATCCCAAATGATGGAGCAGGTGTCCTGGACTATATAGCTGGCAGTGGATTTACCAACCATGAATTTACAATGGAGACTTGACAGAGAATGATCAGTCGCAAGGTATCTGAAAGGGGAAAAGAGAAATTAATTAAGGACCCCTCATCGTTATTTCACTGTACCCAAAAAAAGGAAAACTGCCTAAATACATGGAACAACATTAAGGCTCGATTCACACAGGGGCAACACGACTTCAACGCGACTTCAGCGTGACTTTAGCAAATTACAACGCGACTTCAAGTCGCGACTTCGGCTGTGGCCAATCACAGCTCTCTGGGAGGGAGGGGTTTTCCCTGCAAAGTCGCTTGACTTTGAGAGAGAGATCCGACTTGGAGGCGACTTCCATTGATTTCTATGGTACAGGTCGCCTACCAAGTCGGATCCAAGTAGTACAGGGAGTACGCTCTGAAGTCGGAGCGACTTCAGTAGTGTCTATTAAGACGCTCCCATTCACTTTATGTGACTTAAGTCGACTTGGGGCGACTTGAGGGCGTACAAGTCAGATCCCAAGTCGCCCCAGTGTGAACCGACCCTTAAGAACCCAAGAAAGGAAGGCTCTTTAATCACTTACAAAGACACAACTTGCTGGACCCAAAGCAGCATCGCTAAATGGTGGGTGGGCAAAGATAGAAGGAGTCCAGAGATGGATAACAAAATGGATAAAGGTCAGGGGGTGCCAGATCAAGAGAGAATTCAGGAACTTAATTGATACAGTCTGGAGAAAGTAAGGCAAACGAAAAACAAAAAAAGGTATTATTATGCATTCAACTGGGGGAATACTGGCCCTGAAGAAGGCATTCTGGCATTGCAGCTTGCTGCTCAATAAGCCTAACAATTCATCAAAACTGTGTGGAAACAAGAACAAAAATTGAGAACCAACAACCATACATTGTGACCTCTGCAAACACTTACAAAGTGACTATTTTAAAAGGGACTGAACTTGAGCTGTTTGGAGTAGGGTTAGGGTAACAGATCAAGTTATAGTTAGGGGTAGGATTACAGGTAGGAAAAATTATAAAATGTATGTACTCACTTTTAACAGACATCCTGGTGTACTAAAAAAATGTATCCTCATGGGCTTGGAGGTCATTGAAGATAATTGACTCCTCTGTATTAGCAATTAAGGGATGAACCCAATATCTTCTCTTCCTCATCTCTTCCTTTTCCTCAACTTCCTCTTCAAGAAATACTGCAGCAGTAACAGTAGCAAGAAATATTGAACTAACATCCATCTTAGCTAATTCCAATCACACACAAAAAACAGGTAGTAGGAAGTGCACAAGCTGACATCTTGGAATATCAAGGTAGTAATATTTTCCAATTGGTCCTAAAAATAACAGCAAATTGCAAAACGCAAAATGCATTAAAAAACGCAAAAAAAGCACATCAAAACGCAGGATAAAAAATGCAAAACCTGCAGGAAAAACACATCAAGCGCAGCTGCATAGGTGTGAACCTAGGGTAAAAGGTTATAAACAGAGGAAATAGCTCCCTTTGCACAATCAAAGATCAATACATTCTTTATTTCTGGAATCTTATAATGTGTCATAAGTGTGCATTATTCCATGGTAAATACAGATTTTAAAAAACCTTATTCAGCTATAGGAAACTTTCTCCTTAGCTGCAAAAATTATTTTAGGTAATCTTTACAACACAATTGCTTGAATGGTAACATTTTAACTGTTTCCAGAGGATAAATCCCTCCGGGCTTGCTACCTCCTCATACATAAACCTCATTGTACATATACCCCATAAACCCCATTATTCCCTATAATTCTTTCAACAATCTGCAATTTTCTTTTTTTTTTCGATACGGCACTGGGTTGCTTTTACTGACATCTGTGCGGTCGTGCAACTTTACCCAAATAAAATCAATGCCCCTATTTCTGTAGCCCCCCGTTTAATTTTTTGTCTGATCCTCTTGATGTCTTGTATCAGGGCAGTATCTCATTATCTGGTGCATTCACCACTTCATCTTCTATGTAATAGTTGCAAAAAATTCCTCAGTTCAGTCAATCACTGCCTAATGTTTCCCAGTTCATAGTCACAGTTTTATATGATGGATAAATGCGTGTATGTATGAATGGTGGTGTCCGTGGTGATCACCTGTTTATGATAACGTTATCATTACTTTTAACTTCATGGTGGGGGTAGTTTGATACCTCATTATATTTATTGTGGGTGCAATTTTTTGTTTTTTTGAATTTTTCTAATAAAGATTATTATATTTTGGGTGTTCCTCTCTGACGAATCCTTTTCCTGCCCCTTTGGGCTTCTTTTCTGCTTTCTTCCCTGCTCCTGGAATTTTGTTTACATTATTGTGTGATTCAGAGGAACTTGCTCTAGCCCTATCATTATTAAAATTACTATTAAGTGTTTGGGATATATGCAATAGACCCCTTACCCCTGGGTGGGTTGAGTGTTTGTATCATGTTTACTTCTGTTTAGATATTGTTACACTCCCCTCCTTTGGGCTATCTTTACAGATGGTATCTCCTTGACCCTTTTATCCATAGATTTTTCCATTTACAACGCAATTGCTTGAATGGTAACATTTTAACTGTTTCCAGAGGATAAATCCCTCCAGGCTTGCCACCTCCTCATACATAAACCTCATTGTACATATACCCCATAAACCCCATTATTCCCTATAATTCTTTCAACAATCTGCAATTTTCTTTTTTTGCGATAAGGCACTGGGTTGCTTTTACTGACATCTGTGCGGTCGTGCAACACTTTACCCAAATAAAATTGATGCCCTTTTTTTCCCACAAATAGAGATTTATTGTGGTGGTATTTAATCACCTCTGCGGTTTTTACTTTTTGGGCTATATACAAAAAAAGACCGAATACAAAAAAACCCCAATATTTTTTACTTTCTGCTATAAAACACATCCAATAAAAAAAATGTAAAAAATCTAATTTCTTCATCAATTTATGCCAATATGTATTCTGCTACATGTTTTTGGTAAAACAAATACCAATAAGCGTATATTGATTGGTTTCCGCAAAAGTCATAGCGTTTTTTATTGTTTTTACTAGTAATGGCGGTGATCAACGATTTTTAGTGGGACTGCGACATTGCTGTGGACAAATCTGACACTAATTGACAATTTTTGGGACCAGTGACACCAATACAGTGTGATCAGTGCTAAAACACTGTCACTGTATAAATGACACTAGCAGGGAAGGGGTTAACACCAGGGGCGATCAAAGGGTTAACTGTGTTCCCTGGGAGTGATTTCTTACTGTGCGGGGGATGACTTAAATGAAGAAAGACAGAGATCCGTGTTCCTGCTTAGCAGAAACACAGGATCCATGTCTTTCTTACTAGCAGAATGGCAATCAGCCTTGTTTACATAGGCAGATCGCCATTCTGCCTCTCTCCAAATCATAGGCGTGTGCAGGGGGTGTGTCAGGTGTGCCTGGGCACACTCTAATCACTATGTGCAGTGCCGATTCCCCCTACTGCCTGCACTTCCTTGAGTGTTGAGCCCTCCCCCTACCCTGCAGTGCTGCTGGCTTCCCTCCTCTTCTCTCCCCCTGGCTATTGCGAGGGATGTCTCAGGGTGGAGAGCAGGGAAAGGGGCTAGGAAATATGCAATTTACCGGTGGCCCCTTCCTTTTCTAAATGAACACATTCACTCACTGTGTTCATTCATAACTGAAGCCTAGTAAACTGTGTTTACTAGGCTTCCATTTGTGAATGAACAAGAAGCCGCTTGGCGAAGAGCAATTCCCATTCATTCGCTGACCTGTGCAGCTGAGGCTGCAGAGAAAGGCATGTGTGTTTGTGCTATCAGTGCCCACCAGTGCCACCTATAAGTGCCCACCAGTGCCCATCAGTGCCGCATATTAGTGCTGCCCATCAGTGCAGCATAATACCTCCTCATCAGTGCCACCTCATCAGTGCCCATCAGTGAACTTCTTTCTTCAAAATGTTCTGTCTTTTTTCCATGCAATTGTCATTCAAAGTGCGACAGCACTGAAAGCTAAAAATGGCCTGGGCAGGAAGGGGGTAAAAATGCCCTGTATTGAGCAGTTAGCAGTCTTCAGTGGACCTTCAACAAGATTAAAGTAGTGCTAATGCATAATCAAAACTGCCAGCAGCTTGTTTTACCACTTGCCAACCAGCTCACGCCGGCGCAAACTGACGTACCTGTACGTCAGTCTGCAACAGCAGGATAGCAGGTGCCGCGCGCCGCAGGAGCAGGCCCGCAGACTCAATGTTCGCTGGTGGCCCGCGATCGCGGTGAGGAGAGGCAGAAGAGCGATTTTTTTTTACCAAAAATATGTAGAGTACATATTGGCCTAAACTGAGGAAGAAATTTGTTCTTTTATATATTTTCGGGAATATTTATTATAGCAGAAAGTAGAAAAAAAAAATTATTTTTTTAATTGTCGGTCTTTTTATGTTTATAGCACAAAAACTAAAATCCGCAGAGGTGATCAATTACCACCAAAAGAAAGCTCTATTTGTGGGGGAAAAAAGGACGCAAATTTCGTTTGGGTACAACGTCGCACAACCGCGCAATTGTCAGTTAAAGCGATGCAGTGCCAAATTGTAAAAATAGCTCTGGTCAGGAAGGGGGTAAAATCTTCCGGGGCTGAAGCGGTTAAAGTCATAGTCAAAAATATGTTCTTAACTTCCCCTAACTGGAGCTGAATAGTGCTAATTAAACTGCTCTGAGCTTGTTAAAAGCTTTACAAATTTTTCGCAAAAAACTAGTCATACAAACCGCTCCAATATAAGTCAGGGCAGTGTGTATAAGGCCTAACTGGTCTGCCAAAAAAAAAATATCAGTTTTAGATGATTTACACAAAATTCACACCACATAACAATATACAACTTTAAAAAATGTTGGCGAAATGTTCTTCAGTTTTAATTAGCTATGTACCAGGAGATTAGAGTTTAACCACTAGCCAATCAGCCGCCGCCATTATACTGCTGCAGGTTGGCTCGGCTGGGCAAATCGTGGTAGCTGTACGTCGCTCCTTCAAGACGCCACAGCAGGCGCGTGCACTACACTGGAGGCACACGCACGTGCCCAGCGTGCGCGATGACCGCCGGGCACCCACGATCGCCCATGACAGAGCGAGAACTTGGATCTGTGTGTCAGGGTCAAAGCTTGCCACTCAGCTGTCGGCTAATTGCCAGCTCTTTTCTCTCCACAGTGCCCCCTCTTTTGATGATATCCTGCTCGTCAGTCCTGCCTACTTAAGCCGTCCAGTCCAGATGATCTCTGCCTTCGCCTTGGTCACATCTCTAGAGACGTTCTTCTGTGTTCCTGTTAAAGACTTGCTTGGCTGACATTCTTTCTGGCTCCAGATCCTGCTTGCTGTTCTACTACGCTCATCTCTGGCTCCCTGATGTTTTGGCTTGTCTGACTATTGGTTCTGCTTCCTTTACGTTTACTCTGTTTACCTTTTTATTATTATTACTAAACAAGTGTGATTTAACTTTACTTCTGTCTCAGTCTGATTCATGGTTTCTGAAACTGTGTGTGTAAAATCCCGGGTTCTCTCAGGGGAGAGGAGACCGATTGTGTGTTCATACTAAGTATGAACAACAAATCTCTCTCCTCCCCTAGTCAGTCCCATCCCCCCTACAGTTAGAACACACCTAGGGAACACAGTTAACCCCTTGATCGCCCCCTAGTGTTAACCCCTTCCCTGCCAGTGTCATTTATACAGTAATCAATGGCTCTGATCGCTGTATAAATGTTAATGGTCCCAGAATAGTATCAAAAGTGTCTGATCTGCCCGCCACAATGTCGCAGTCCTGATAAAAATTGTAGATCGCTGCCATAATAAAAAAAAAATAATAATAAAAATGACATAAATCTATCCCCTATTTTGTAGACGCAATAACTTTTGTGCAAACCAATCAATATACGCTTATTGCGATTTTTTTTACCAAAAATATGTAGAAGAATATATTTTGGCCTAAACTGAGGGAAAAAATTTGTTTTTGTTTTTTAAAAATGGGGATATTTATTATAGCAAAAACTACAAAATATTGTGTGTTTTACAAAATTGTCATTCTTTTTTTGTTTATAGTGCAAAAAATAAAAACTGCAGAGGTGATCAAATACCTCCAAAAGAAAGCTCTATTTCTGGGGGAAAAAAGGACATAAATTTTGTTTGGGTACAATGTCGCACAACCGCGCAATTGTCAGTGCCATATCGCAAAAAAATGGCCCAGCCAGGAAGGGGGCAAATCCTTCCGGGGGTTGAAGTTGTTAATAAAGTTTTAAGTAAAGATGAATGTGTGTAATAGTTTTGTCCCTGAAGGTTTCTCTTTGTTTGATTGTCTGGGCTTTGAGCAGATTATAACATTTTAAGAAAAGGCTGATATAATTAATTTTTTTGCCCCGGAAGGTTTCTCTTTGTTCTCAGCACTGAGCAGATTATATAACACAGACTTTTCTTAGTGGTTGACTTGTAAGAAGATCTATACTGCTGTACAGGTTGTAGATATCACATTATGATATTACGCGCTAGCTGTCTACTGTCTGAGTATTAGGTTGTATTCTCTTTGTTGGATTGTCAGTTAGCATGTATTTGCAGCAGGAATTTCCTACCCTGATTTATACCAGGGATAAACGGGGGTACATTCCCTTTATTACTGAAAATTGTGACCACTTATTGGTAGACACTACACTGTAGCAAACTGAAATCAGAGTGCTGGTACGGTGCTGATTATCAACAAGTAGATCAATCTCTCAGTAGTAAAGACATCTCATTTCTTGTGCAGCTTAAGCTGACCATACACTAATAGAATTTCTTTCCAAATCCTTTATTTTAAGAATGTTCATTACATTTTCAAATGATTAGTAGGGTCAAATAAGACACGTGCATGATGAAAATATTTGTTTTGTTTCATTTAGATTAGTTGTTCTAGTTATTTTGCTTCGTTAAATTCGGTTGATTCGTCAAATTCGGTTGATGCGTTCAATTCGTATTCGGGATTTATATTCGGAATTGTTTTTCGGAATTCGTCTTATGTCTTTTTTGGATTTTCTTTGAATTTACAGATTTTTTTTGATTTAAAATGTTTGAATCGATAAATTGCAAATTGGTCGAATCGAAAAAAATATATATTTTGATTCGACTGATTTGAAATGTATTGATTTGAACGTTTCAAATAAAAAAAAAAAACAGTAAATTCGGCAGAGTGAACAAACAAAAGAAAAATCTTCATCAAACGATTACAATGGGGGGTTATTTACGAAAGGCAAATCCACTTTGCACTACATCCAATCATGTGCAAGCTAAAATGCTGTTTTTTATTTTCCTTGCATGTCCCCCTCAGATCTACAGCGACTGCACTTCCAAGTGCACTTTCAGTGCAATTTCAAGTGCACTTTGCACTTGTAGTGCAAAGTGGATTTGCCTTTAGTAAATAACCCCCAATGACTCTTTGTGCTCTTTGTATTTTTGCTAAGCCAAATCAATTTTGGCTTAACAAAAACAGCATTATTTCACAATAGTACTCTTATAACATAGTCTTTGATTTCAGAAATGTGTTTACAGTTTGCATTTGAATGGAATTCGATGTAAAATTCAATTAAAATTTCAATCAGAAGCTTGGGAATTTGGACAAATTTTGTTTTGTTATTCGGAGCATTCGGTGAACTTAATTTATGCCGTAATTCGGGTACTTGGATATACCCAAATCTCAGAATAACGAAAAATTAGTCCGAATATTAATTTGGAACTAAATGAACCACACATGTCCAGCTCAAATCAGAGTTTTTTTCTGACCACAGAGACGAGAAAAATTCAAAGGAGCCAGATGGAATTTTTTTTCTAGAAAAAACACATTTTTAACATTGAATGTGCTTTTTGCTTGGGAAAGTCCATTCATTCTAAAATTGATCCTGAAAAGCAAATGAAATTTCAAAGTACTTTAGAACAACATTGGTCAATTCACCTGTGTACCAATATTTGTTCAAAAATCTACTAGTGTATGGCCAGCTTTTTGCTTGTTGTAAGAGATATGCATGCACATGAATTGCAGCTTAGTATTGTGTAATACACTTATATTAATGGTGCGGTGAGCAGTGCTGGAAAACAAAAAACAGCATAAAAAACAGCACAAGAGAAATAGTATGCATTATACTCATTATACTCTGTGAACAGATACAAATATACCTGCCAATTTAGAGATCAGAGGCTTTCTTCTTTACTTTCACAGTTGCGTATTTTTTACATGGGCAGTTGCGTATAGTGCAAATGTTGTTTTTCATATGAGTTCTCATTTGTGTTTTACAGTGCTGTTCACTATGCTATTTTTTAAGACTGTATTACACAGAGTATTTAGGTTTTAATTTTGAATTTATCAATTTTAGTTTGAATATTATTGAAATTTTAATTTTGGGTGGAACACTGAGTTTTTTTTTTTTTTTTTTCATTTTTGAATTTGAATTATCACATTATATCTGCTGTCTGCAATTGGGGTATTTATTTCTGGGCATTTATTGGAAAAAGACTCCGATTTTTACATTTACATTTGTTTACAGGGCATAGTACGGAAGATTTTCATGGGTTTTTTTTTTCGTTTTTTCCCCCACACCATTAATAGGAGTGTATTGCACTATAAGGGGTGATTTTCTATAGGCAAACAAACTGTGCACTGCAAGTGCACTCCCCCCAGAGTTTAGTACATTAGATAAAGCTTCACTTTGCAAAGAATAATCAATCACATGGAGGAAGGAAGGGAAATTAAAAAAAACAACATTTTTGCTTGCATATGATTGGATGATAGAAATGAGCAGAGCTTCCCCTCATTTTAGAGCTTCCCCTCAGATCTAGAGAAACTGCACTTGCAGTGCACAGTATATTTGCCTTTAGTAAATAAACTTCAATGTATTTAGGGTTTCTTGAATAGCTTTAGTGAGTTTGAATTTATTGGTTATGGGTGTGGCATTATTTTATTCTTTCTTAATTAATTAATTATATTAGTATTTTTTATAAATTAATTTCATTAATTAATAAATACATTTTTTGGTGGAACACTGTTTTTTATTCCACTGTGAAGGACTGCATACATTACTTCGCCATGGGTTCAGTTACACTATGTACTAATAATATATTTAGAATGTTTTGCTACATTTGAATATTTTTAGAATGTTTTGCTACATTTTAATATTTTTTGAATGTTTTGCTACTTTTTTTGTAAAATAATTTTCTTTAACCACTTGACCTCTGGGTGCTTAAACCCCCTTAATAACCAGACCAATTTTCAGCTTTCGGTGCTCTCACATTTTGAATGACAATTACTCAGTCATGCAACACTGTACCTATATGAAATTGTTGTCCTTTTTTTGGTGGTATTTAATCACCGCTGGGTTCTTTATTTTTTGCCCTATAAAAGAAAAAAGACAGAAAATTCTGTAAAAAAAATGCACTTTTCTTCGTTTCTGTTATAAAATTTTGCAAATTAGTAATTTTTCTTCATATATTTTGGCCAAAATTTATACCGCTACATATCGTTGGTAAAAATAACCCAAATTGATGTATATTATTTGGTCTTTGTGAAAGTTATAGAGTCCAAAAGCTATGGTGCCAATATCTGAAAATTGATCACACCTGAAGTACTGACGGCCTATCTAATTTCTAGAGACCCTAACATGCCAGAAAAGTACAAATACCCCCCAAATGCCTCCTTTTTGGAAAGAAGACATTCCAAGGTATTTAGAAAGATGCATGATGAGTTTTTTGAAGTTGTCATTTTTTCCCACAATTCATTGCAAAATCAAGATTTATTTTTTTTCACACAATTGCCATATTAGCAGGTTATTTCTCACACACAGCATATGCATACCACAAATTACACCCCAAAACACATTCTGCTATTACTTCCGAGTACTGTGATACCACATTTGTGAGACTTTTGCACAGCGTGGCCACATACAGAGGCCCAACATGCACGGAGCACCTTCAGGCCTGTAGCTGCAGGCATCATTCAAATATCCCCGCACAAAATCAAGGACGTCATATGACGGCCGGCGGGCGGGCGGGAAGTGGTTAAAACGCTTTTAAATTAATGCTTTTTTTAACACAAAGTTGTCCATTTATACAAAATTTCTAACACATAGCATGTACATACCAAAAATGACACCCCAAAATAGATTCTCCTACTCCTCCTGAGTACAACGATACCACATGTGTGAGATTTCCACAGCCTGGCCACATACAGAGGCCGAGTATGGCTGAGCATGGCAGAGAATGGTCGAGTATGGCTGGGTATGGTAAAGTATGGCTGGGTATCACCGAGTATTGCAGTGTATGGCTGGGTATGGCAGAGTATGGCTGGGTATGGCAGATTATTGCGGGGTATTGCAAGTTATTGCAGAGTAGTGCAGGGTATTGCAGAGTATTGCAGGGTATTGCAGAGTATTGTGGGGTATTGCAAAGTATTGCGGGGTATTTCAGGGTATTGCGGGGTATTGCAGAGTATTGCGGGGTATTGCAGAGTATTGCGGTTTTTTTGCGGGGTATTGCGGGGTATTGCAAAGTATTGCGGGGTATTTCGGGGTATTGCAGAGTATTGCAGGGCATTGCAGGGTATTGCGGGGTATTGCAGAGTATTGCGGGGTATTGCAGAGTATTGCGGGGTATTGCAGAGTATTGCAGGGTATTGCAGGGCATTGCAGGGTATTGTGGGGTATTGCAGAGTATTGTGGGGTATTGCAGAGTATTGTGGGGTATTACAGAGTATTGCAGAGTATTGTGGGGTATTGCAGAGTATTGTGGGGTATTGCAGAGTATTGTGGGGTATTGCAGAGTATTGCGGGGTATTGCAGATTATTGCAGATTATTGCAGCGCATTGCAGAGTAGTGCAAGGTATTGCAGAGTATTGCAGGGAATTGCTGAGCATGGAGGGATGGCTGAGCATGGATGGATGGATCCATCGATGTGACTGCACATGTCCCAGAGCAGCGCTGTGGGCACTACAGATCCAGCCCACAGCGCTGCTGCCACGGATGTTCCCATGGGCGCCGTTTTCCGGAATCACTTCATAGTACGTGCTCCCAGAGTTATCTAACCGCCCTGCAGCCGTCATTTGGCTATGGGCAGCCATAGCCAACTGCCCTGCAGCCGGTTGGTAACTGGTTACCTATGTATTGTGCATGTCTTCAATATTTAGCTTAGTGCTTTACAAGCAATTTAAAGTGTATCTAAACCCCAGAACAAACATGTCAACAGCATACTAGTCCTTATATGTGGTGACCACGTTAGTTTTCATTTTTTTCC